>OY776256.1:7512742-8748616 GCA_963675405.1 Cosmorhoe ocellata | reverse complement strand
CAAAAAATTACACCCCCCTGTTTAACAACTGTCCCTTGATTTCGATTATATTTATCTAAGAAGTAGTTATGTTAGTTATTTGTTTTAGTTATTAGAGTGAATAAACGTATATCATATTTGTTGTTTATACAAAAAAAATACATTAAACTCGAATATATTTCGTGATAATTAAAAATAACAATTGAAAAATGGGTGATTTTGCGCTGTCCCCCGCTAAATCCTACGATACACTACCAAATTTCATAACTTTTTTGTAAGAAAGATGCCCTCTTTTAAGGTTTTATTGAATCAAGAATTCAATCAGTTATTGAGATTTAGTAAAATATAATGAGCCATAAGAATAAAAATAAGAAAAAAATTAAAATATGTGTAAACTTGAAATCATGTTCTTTCCGGAAAAATCAGTTTTGTCACCGATTTTCTAACAAATTATATATTACGGTAGTAATATATTTTCGCATTATTATAAACATTATTTCTAATGCTACCAAAAAAATCAGGATACAAACCTTTCAGTGCCCAAAAACTGCTCTGAAGGAGAACATGTATGTTTGCAAGCCGTGTGAACGATTTTTTATCTCAGTTATGTGACCATTATTTTGTCTTGTATCTTATTATTTATCGTGTCGTTTTTAGTTGATTAGTTTGAAAATGTTATTATATCTAAGTTAATCAAAAGTTTTGATTAATTTTTATATTGTGGCTATTTTTAAACAGTTTTTATTACTAGGGGAAAATAAAATGTGACTTCCAGTGTGTGACTATTTGAGCAGTCACATATACGCTGAACGGAAAGTCACAACAAGCCTGAACACATAAAGTATGGTTTACATGGCGATTTTCTCAAGCTATAAAATATTAAAATTAAAAACAACTTGCGACTATTTGAAGTTGTATTTGGTCTTATGTCTATGTTTGGAAGTCGTTTTTTGTATGTTATTATATTAGATAATAATATTCGTTTGTTAATATGAATGTATTGTACCTACCTATTACATAAGTGAACTAGTAGGCGCTTTTTTCCCATGTTAGTACGTTAATATGAAATTTGTTTGTGTTTGTTCTTATATTTGTAGGTTTGTACTAGTGTACTACTCCCCACGACTTTTTTCGCAAAACGTTTTTTTTTTTTCATACAAATCTTAAACCTCCCGCTGCATCTCTTAGAGGTTCAGTTTCAAGAATTCCTTTCTTAGCGCACCTCTAGACATTGAAAGGAATCTATTCTCTAAATTTCAGCTCTCTAAGACTTATGGTTTTGTGTGTTGATATAATTAGTTAGTCAGTCAGTAACGTAAGAGTTTTATATATTTAGATGAGTGTAAGTGTGGTTTTATGTTTGTATGTTTGTCCAAGTTCAAGAACGCATTTTGTTTTAGGAATAGCAACGAATATCAAAATGCCTTTTACTGGGGCCGAAAAAACTAGACAATATAGAGAAAAATTGTTTTGTTTTGAAAAGTTTGTTTTTTGTCCTGTTTGCATACTATTTTCGCGCCATGTAAACCCAGTCTTTTCCGTTTTAGGTTTCGGTTGCGTGACTGTCCCCGTATTTACGAAGCTGAATATGTTGATTATTTAAGTAGATTTATCATTTCAGGTTTTCTAAACAACTCTCTCAAACGCAAAATTATTTTTTGTATAATTTTTATAGATATGTTTCTCTAAAAATGTGTCTAGAAATCTAATAATGAAGATAATTACAACAAATAAAGTACCCAAAGTCACATAACTGAATAGTTTATTGAATTTTTGATCAGCTCAGATACAACAATTTTGGATTGTGAGTGTTTTTTAAATTGAATAAGCATTTAAAAGTGATCAAGTAAACAATATTTGAATATTCTTATAATTTTCACTGTTTTTTCAACTAATGAATATAGTCACACAACTGATATAAATTTTGGAGACTTTCCATTTTGTTTTAGTATTTTTTACAATATTACTATTCCAAGCACGTTATATTCTATTTTTTCTAAAAATATATTGAATTTCTAACATAAAGAGACCAGACACAATTTAAAAAATAAAACTTTTCAAAAAGCATTGATTTTCAAAGGGGGGTGTAATTTTTTGAAAAATGCCCTATTCCAGTTTTTTAAATTCACCTTAAGTACCGACTTTCAAAATACATTTCTTTAAATACTTACTTTAATTTTATGTGGCGGGTGACGCACCAGAAGGAATCTTTATTTATTTATTCCTAAAAAAAGAACGCTAATATCATAATACGAGTACGAGTATATTAAGACTTACAATATTAGGTATTACAGGTACTATTTGTTTATTAAATAACGATATTCCTACTATCACAGCGGACGCCAAATGCATTCGCCTTTTAACTAAGTATTTATTCATAGTCTCATATCCTATTGCCTTGTCCCTACCCTGACAGGTGTAATAAAAATAAAAAATAAATAAAATATATTCTTTTAATTCCTTTTATAATCAAGTATTTAAGTATTAAGTTTTTTATAAGTAATTATATTGCGAAAGTTTATGAACAAGAAGCATTCACACGCTTGTTATCTGACACTGGCTCATACTATGCTCAATTATTACCAAAATCCCATCTACCAGTAACATAGAATGTGAATGTTTCACGCGCAGTAGGTCTACCATAAGTTTTCACAATCTACACTCGCTAGCGACTGTAGTTAAAAAATGAATGAAAACTTGTACAGCGCCTCTAGCGGATAGTTGGGTACTAAAACGTCACGTAGTTAACTATCCTACGTCACAGCGTACTACAGCGACTGTAGTTTGCGCTTCATTAATTTGCTTAGAATTTGGTACCATGAGTAACAATTTTGATAGATGTCATAGTAACGTACAGGTCATCAAACGGATCTAGGCATTCGTGAAGTTAGCCACAGGTGCGAGTTTGCGCATTACAGTTCCTTCCCCCGTCCTCATATCTCCAATTGCTCCCGAAAAACGATACTGCGCTTCACGAATGCCTAGATTCGTTGAGCCAACTATACTATTACTGCTGTAGTAACGTCAGACGATCTACAACCCGGTGACATTATCTCGAGACCTCGCTATAATGCGAACCTCCCGCCCCGTTCTCCTTTCACCTCCCCGCGCTCGCAATGGCGCGTCAATGAGAGAGAGAGATCAGAGCGCCGACACGACGTGACGTCATCGACGCCAGGTCTCGAGATAATGTGACCGGGTTGTAAATGTGACAACTCATGGTAGACGTATTGTTCAGTTTGCGTTGTTCATCCTGTTGAGTTCCTCAGTATCCTCAGGCACGTGCCATCGCGGGTTCCAGAAGTTAGGTGGAGTCTTCGGTCGCTCAGGGTTATGCTTGCCACGGTGTTTTGAACACTCGTTTATCTTCTTCGCTAACATTACCGGGTCATTCTTGTATAACTCGCCGTAGAACTGAAATATAATATGAAAATTTATAGAAGAGATACTTATCTACCGAGCCTGGGGATTACAGTCGTGATCATATTTTTTTCTTTTTGAAAGGGGGCTAGACGGAAAAAATTCTCACGAAAAGTTGTAACGACACTTTTTGCTATAGTTGTAAGCCGTGCGGCGTGCGCGTGTTTCTCTGTCTGTCTGTCTGTCTCTCTCTCTCTCTCTCTCTCTCTCTCTCATAGAAAGCAAGCCGAAAGGAACTTCGTTCCGTCCGGGTGTCCCTTGACACCCTCCCCACCTTCTTTACCTACCTATAAATACTTTATGTTGCATAGATTAATTAGGTAGGACTTGACCTCTGGTATAATTACCTACTTATAACTATGCGGCGGCGGCGCGGCGATGGGCTTGCAACCGGTCACGTACGGAATACTGACTACTATGCATAATGTTGGCAGTCAAATATCATGTTTGGACGTGTCTCTGACTACCCTCTTAAGATATCCTCAAAGATATAAGTAACTAGAGATCTGAGAGATATGGAGCCTGAGGATTACAGTCGTGATCTTGTTTTTTTGTAACTATTTTTTAATATGTAGGTAATGTTAAATGCAAGTAATATGTCAGTACTCTTCTATAACTACGATTTTTCTGGGGAATCTTATACTAGTTTGGTCGAATTTCCCCTAACTAATCTATGCTATTGAGATCACAGGCCATATTATCATCAAAATCTGTCCAGCCATTTTGAAGTAAACATTTTGACTTTCGCATTTATATTGCTAGCTTCTGTCCGTGGTTTCGCACGCAATAGATCACAGACTATAATCTACCTACTCCAAATTTCATCCAAATATTGAACAACTGTCTGCTGTATAGATGCGGTCTGAGATAAATGTACGCAGGTAAGGTAAGGAGGTACATACGATATATATTTTTAAACTTACGCCATCTGAACACATTATTAGTAGCGGGTATTTATCGCGTATAATTTACCTATTTTTCCCGACGTTTCGACACAGGTTTCACCCCGTTTGTCATCCCGTGACTACGACAGTGTGTAAACCTGTCGAAACGTCGGGAAAAATAGGTAAATAAAACGCGATAAATGCCCGTTTAATACTAATAACAATAGGTACATACGTTTTTGCATTGTTCGCAACTCCATCCCTGCAGGTTTTTTTTCTCTTGCTTGTTCCTGACTGTCGGCTCCTTGTAGATAGGCTCAACTAATTCCGGTATCCTCCTGAAACAGTGTTTACTTAAAATTGTAATCTAGGTAGACTATTATAAATCAGAATAAAACTAAACAGAGTTCTGTTTCTGGGTGTTATGTATTATATGTATTTAATTAATCTATCAACTATCTGGTTCCTATAGTACATGCTTAGCTTAGTTTGGGGCTAGATGGCGTTGTGTGAGACTGTCCACCAATATTTATTTATTAACTAGCTTCCGCTTACGTCTTCGCCCGCGTGGTACCTTGAAAAACAAAAACAAATCTATTCCGCGGGAACCGCACATTTTTTCGGGATTGAAAGTAGCCTATGTACTATTCAGACTATAATCTATATCTGTGCCAAATTGTATCTAGACCCGTTCAGACATTTTAGCGTGAAAGAGTAACCAACATACATCCAGACATCCATACATTCTTACAAACTTTCGCGTTTATAATATTAGTAGGACTAGCTCCCATCCATAAGCTATATGAACTAAGTGAAAGAGAAGGTAGCTGTCATGTCGATTAAAGAGGTCAAGGAGGCTGCCCTGGAAAGAACTAAATGGAGAGAGATTCATCAGTTATGCCGACAAGAGTCAAACTCTTAAATTAAGAAGAAGAAGAAGCTTCCATCCGTGGTTTTGAACGTAACTAGTTATTATAACTCGGGGCACAATTTTCAGAGTTATTTGCAAGCCTGAGCTGCGTCTTAGTAGTTCAAGGTAGTTCTCAGAATAACTAAGATGATGTGTCAATGGCCTCGGTGTAAGTTTTACTGACCTTTTAACGTTGGCAACAGCAGCTATCTTGTTTTCGGGACGCAGTATCGATATGCTGGATTCTGCGTCTTTTGGAGGTGTATTCATGATGTTGATGTTTTCAGATAGAGGGCGCTTCGCAGCACTAAACAAAAAAGAACAAATTACTTACAAAACTGCCTATTACTTAAAAATGCAAATTACTTTAAAAAATGTACCTATAGTGTCACTAATTTTATGAGCAAGTGTGGTGAAATAGTAGATTGTATCGGGAGCAAAATAATATTTTTACGGCGAGGGCGCCTATTTGAATCCAGAGCGAAGTGAGGGATTCTAGAGTAGAATCCCGAGCAAGTACGCCGCCCGCGCCAACAATATTTTGCGCCCGAGTGATACACTCTACTTTTCATTACCCGCTATGAGAAAATAAAAAGCGCGTGTTTGCCGGCGGCGCGACTCAATGGCTTTATTCAAACAATATTTGCGTTCGATTTCTTTGGCGCTGAACACTAAGCTGTTCCAAATTCAAAAAGTGCGCGGAAAAGTTCATTCGCACTTATGTGTTTCTTATAGAAAACACCAACTTTGGGTGCACTTTAAGGCGAACCAAGTCGTCCTTTTCGAATAGATGTGATAAAAAGGTTATTGTGCACCTGAGGCTATAGCTGGGATCATACAAAAAGCGCTAGGACCGAGACGAGTTTCTTGCCTGTTCTCGTACTTGGGTTAGGTTGGAATTGGCGCATAGATTCACCTAGCGTAAGACGTTTCAAAGTGATCCTTGTGATTTTATTGAATAAATTATTTTAATTATTAATAACTGCTAAAATTACCTTAGATGCTCTTGCTCCAACTTATTAACTTGATCTAATAATGATATGCTTGAATTGGTCTCACAGTGCGTAGCATCTTCGTCCATTGGAACTTGCTTCTGAGGAGTATGGTTTTCTGACTTCACTGGTGCTGGTGGCTTTTTGACAGAATGAAACCTGTCAAAATTATAAATAAATATTGGTGGACATATCACAGAACACCCTCTATCTAGCCCCAAACTAAGTGAAGCTTGTACTATAGCGGATAGATTAATTATATATATACTTTTTTTTGTATATACATACATAGAATACATAATAACACCCAGACATTGATATTGTTCCTTAAACCTGACGCCATCTTTATTTAACAGGCCAATGATGAAGATAGTAATATAATATGTATCTTTACCTGTTAGCAGGATTCAATATATTGATAGAATATTCCATTTCTGATGTGATATCATTTCGAATGTTCCTATTTTCATCTTGTTTAGGTTCAATTTCGTGTTTCTCTGTTTTGACTTTCAAACTTAATGGTGGCTTTTTGAATTTACTCGGGCTGTCCGTAGTTGTTGTTTTCAACCTGAAAAATTAAACAAATAATAAACCATATAACTTATAACTATAGTAATATAGAATTTATGTCTTTAGTCAATACATAGGTTATCATTCCCTTACTACAAATATGTTTACTTTGAAGCAAGATCAACATCTATCCTACTAATATTATAAAGGTGAAAGTTTGTAAGAATGTTTGGATGGATGGATGGATGGATGGATGGATGGATGTATGTTTGTTACTCTTTCACGCTGAAACGGCTGAACGGATCTGAATGAAATTTGGCACAGATATAGATTATGGTCTGGAACACATAGGCTACTTTATATCCCGGAAAAATGAATGGTTCCCGTGGGATATGTGTTTTTGTTTTTCAAGGTATAAAGCGGGCGAAGCCGCGGGCGGAAGCTAGTAATATATAAAAGAAAGTAGTGTTACTTACACTATTTATAACTCAAGAATGGCTGAACCGATTTGGCTGAAAATTGGTGGGGAGGTAGCTTAGAACTAGCAGACGGACATAGGATACTTTTTATCTCGTTTGACTGCGTTCCCGTGTGACATCATGACATAAAACATAGCTTAAAAAACCAACTAGCTTACAGCAGATTTTTTCTAAATAATAATACAATATCTTATACCTTTAAACAAGCAATTCTTGTATAAATATATATATATATATATATATATATATATATATATATTTATACAAGAATTATAAATTATATATATATATATATATATATATATATATATATATATATAATTGGAATCTCGGAAACGGCTCCAGCGATTTTCATGAAATTTAGTATGCAGAGGGTTTCGGGGGCGATAAATCGATCTAGCTAGGTTTCATTTTTAGAAAACGTCGTTTACCAATAAAAAAAACCGAGCAAAGCTCGGTCACCCAGGTACTTTTACCTAATATGCCATAAAAAGGTGGGGGTAGGGAGGGGTATAAAACGGCAATCGGGAACGAAGTCGCGGGTACAGCTAGTTGACAAGAAGAAGTAAGAAGAAGATTAGTTATCTTACTTCACAAAACTTGTAGCAGCACTGGTGACTGTTGGTAGTATTGTATGGTCACCCTTTTCCATCGGTTCCTTCTTAATGAGAGGCTGAAATACAAATTATCTATTAACGCTACCAGACTGAGAAATAACTAGTGCTCTTAGGATTATCCTACTTAGCTTGGATTCAAACAAAAGCGCACTATTCCCAGAATATATCTCAATTATCTAAGATAAGCTTGACATTTTATCTGCATTTGACATGACTTACTTAATACCGAGAAAAGTATCCAACTTATACAATAGAGTATGATAGTATATGGAGTAAATTATTAAGTTTTTTTATATTTATTATTTTTATTTTCCGGAAACGGCTCCACCGATTTTCATGAAATTTAGTATACAGGGGGTTTCGGGGGCGATAAATCGATTTAGCTAGGTTTCATTTTTAGAAAACGTCGTTTACCCCAAAAACGAGCAAAGCTCGGTCATTCAGGTACTGTATTCTATGTATGTATATAAAGAAGTATATTATAATTAATAGTACCTGGTTGGCCGAGCTTTGCTCGGTTTTTTTTGGTAAATCTTGTTTTTTGGAAAATGAAACCAAGCTTTATCGATTTATCGCCTCCAAAAGCCCCTACATACTAAATTTCATTAAAATCGTTGGAGCTGTTTCCGAGATTCAGATTATATATACATATATGTATATTAGTGATGCAACAGATATCAGTACCCCTAGTATGAGTTTTTGATTGAGAAGAATGAATATGCAAAAGAATTTCAGGAAAGAGTGGTAGATAAAATGATTAAAATGGAAGATATGGTGAATAAATCGGTGAATGAATGTTGGAATGAAATGGCCACCTGTATCAGGCGTGTGGCGAAGAATGTTTTTGGGGAAACTAAAGGAAAAGGGAAAATTGATAGGGATACATGGTGGTGGAACGAAGAGGTACAAAAGGTTTTAAAAGAAAAGAAGAAAGTGTTTAAGGAATGGAAACGTATGGAAAGCGCGAATGATGTAGTAAAAGAGACTAAAAGGAAAGAATATGTAGAATGTAAGAGAAACGCTAAGAGAGCTGTTGCTTTAGCTAGAGCTACCGTGCAGGACAAGTTATATAAGTCACTGGAGAGCCCTCACGGACAGAAAGCACTATATAAACTAGCTAAAGTGAGAGAGAAGAACGCAAGGGATATAGTACACATAAAATGCATAAAAGATGAAGGAGGAACAGTTTTGACGAATGATGAGGATATAAAAGAACGTTGGAAGAAGTATTTTGAAAGGTTGATGAATGAAGAAAACGATTGGAGTGGTGTGTTAGACAAGGTTCCCGCTAACGTAGCCATGGTGAAAGAAATTAGTGTGGATGAAGTAAAAATGGCAGTGCAGAGTATGAAGAATGGAAAAGCGGTAGGACCAGATGATATACCAGTTGAAGTATGGAAGTTTTTAAAAGCAGATGGATGGAAGTGGCTGACTTTATTTTTCAACAAGTTGTTACAAGATGAGGCGATCCCGGACGAGTGGTGCAACAGTTCTCTGGTGCCCATTTTCAAAAACAAGGGTGATGTACAGAACTGTAACAACTATAGGGGAATAAAGCTCATGTCACATAGTATGAAAGTTTGGGAAAAAGTGATAGCGAGACGAATGAGAAGTGAGTGTGAGGTATCGCAGAACCAGTTTGGGTTTATGCCGGGTCGTGGGACAACGGACGCCATATTTGCGCTTCGGCAACTTTGCGAGAAATATAGACGTGCGCACAAAAACCTGCATATGGTGTTCGTTGACCTCGAGAAGGCATACGATAGAGTACCCCGTGAGCTTCTGTGGTGGAGTATGAAAGAAAAGAGAGTGCCTGAGAAATACTTGCAGCTTGTACGTGCCATGTACAGGCAGGCCAGTACACACGTCCGGTCAGAAGCTGGCGTCACAGACAAGTTCAGTGTGGCTGTAGGCTTGCACCAGGGATCGGCACTAAGCCCCCTATTGTTCCTCCTGGTAATGGATGCTTTGACATTAGACATACAGGAGGAAGCACCCTGGTGTATGCTGTTCGCCGATGACATTGTCCTTGTCGGAGAAGATGCGACCGAGGTGCAGAGCAGGCTGGAAAAATGGCGAGAGAGATTGGAGAATGTTGGCCTGAAAATAAGCAGGACCAAAACAGAACACCTGTTTTGTGATTTCGGCGGTCTTTCCAGCTTCTCTCATATTGCCTTAGACGGTGTATTCCTACCAGTCTGCTCCGATTTTCGCTACCTCGGTTCACTCATCCAGAACGACGGTGAGGTAGACCGAGACGTGAAAAACAGAATGAATGCGGGATGGATGAAATGGCGACAGGTCACAGGAACTACGTGTGATCCGCGGATGCCCCTTAAGCTTAAGGGGAAAATCTACAAGACCATCATTAGACCTGTCGTATTGTATGGATCTGAATGTTGGACAACTAAGGCGACGGATGAAAGAAAAGTGCATGCGACGGAGATGCGAATGTTGAGATGGATGTGTGGAGTGACGAGGATGGATAAGATAAGGAATGAGCATATTAGAGGAAGTTTGAAAGTAGCGCCTGTGACAGAAAAGATGAAGAGCAATAGGTTGGCATGGTATGGGCATGTTATGCGGCGGGAGGAAAGCCATGTTACAAGAAGGGTGATGGATTTGAATGTGGATGGATACAAGAGTAGAGGTAGACCTAAGAAAAGATGGATGGACTGTGTGAAAGACGATATGTGTAAGAAGGGAGTGACTACTGAGATGACGGATGATAGGGGAGAGTGGAGGAAGAGAACCTGTTGTGCCGACCCCACCTAGTGGGATAAGGGCAGGAAGATGATGATGAGTATGAGTTTTTGATTTACGAAAACTTTTTTCGAATAGTATCCTTTCATACATTTTCCTCCATCGGAAATGTTAAGGAACTAAAATAAGGTCGATAATATCGAAAATATTATGTAATCGGCAGTCCCAGCGATGATTTTTAAATCAAGTTTTCACGATATCGACTTTATTTTAGTTCCTTAAAATTTCCGATGGAGGTAAATGTATGAAAGGATACTATTCGAAAAAAGTTTTCGTTAACTATCAAAAACTCATACTAGTTTCCGTTTCCGCAACTGCGGAAGTTCCGCATGCTTTTTGACATCCGTTTCTGCTTCTGCTAATACCTTCAGACGAAGCCTTCATATAATTATGATAGAACTTCACTTACAGGTAAGTTCGTTTAATCACTAATTATATTTTAGGCTTCGTCTTCGGTATTAGCAAACATATAGGTAGATAAACACTTGTAGATCTTTAGAGTGATAGGTAACGTGAAATATTATCTTTTGTACACCAAATAAAAGAAAAAATCGTTTCTTGATTAAATCTCTCATATGAATATTTTTATTCAAAACAAAAAATAATGTCCTTCTTACAAGCGACTGTTACAAATAATTGCATTTGAAAATATATTACTAGAATCAACACTTTTTAAGGGTCTATTATAAAACTTAAAAAATGTATCAGAGTTGGCACTCCAGCCAGCAGTTTGCCTAATCACATCTAGGCTTACACCAAGGCGGTGTGCATGCGAAGTTACGGCGTGTCTTGTGCTATGTGCTGAGAACACCGTCGCTTGCACACCACTTTCATGTAGCGTGCTACGAATCCAGCGACTCAATGTCTGACTGGAGACGGCACGATGAGGTTTCTTAAATCCTATGAAAAGATATTTTTCGTTCTTACGTAATGATTCTGTTTTATTAAGGTAACAATGGAGTGTTTTTGCTGGGCATATTTGCGGTTTTTGTTCATAGAAAGGTAAAATTAACTCTGGTTGTGGACACCCAACACGTGAAGTTTTAATTAAATCGATTATTTTAATAGAAATACAAGATGTTGAAATTGAAATATTTTCAATGTTAATTTTTGACAATGTTTGCACTCTGTGGGCGGTAACTAATGCTAACAGGGTGACTAATTTCTTCGACAAGAAATCAAACGACAAACTATCATGTGGAAACCATTTTTCTAGATATGTTAATACTACAGATCGTAACCTAAATATGCCCTTGAAAAAACGTTTTATAACATTATCTGAACCAACATGGTCTCCAATAATCAAGGCAAGAGCAGAACGCCATGTGTTAAGAGACCCGTATTGTGCTCCTTCCTTATACAGATCAGTGAGAAAACTTAAAATATCAACAATTGAGGCATTATAAAAATCAACATTATTACGAAGACAATATGTATACCATTTTTTCAAATAAACATTGTATTGTCTTAATGAACTTGCCGAGAGGGACGCAATCATTACGTCTATCGCTGATATGGGAGTATCTTATTTCAGGAATGCTGACCTGATAAAACTGCGGCAACCAGGGTAATCCGCGTGTGCATCTTGCGATTGCTGGAATGAGGGGTGTTAATGAGATTCATATCTGGTTTAAAAATTAGTGTTTGCGAAGAGACTAAACTTTTAAAGATAGGGTACCACGGTTGGGTGGGCCAAAGTGGTACTACCACAATACCTGTAGCCTTATCTGTTATTATTTTTCGCAACATTTTTAGAATAACTGAAAACGGAGGGAATGCGTAAAAATAAAACTGTTTCCAGCTGACGGTAAAAGCATTAACAGTATGAGCTTCTGGATCACGATGCCAAGAAATGTAGGTGTCACATTTCTTGTTAATCCTACTTGCAAAAAGATCAATAGTAGGACGGCCAAACGTGCTAGTAATCTTATGAAAGGCTTCATTAGACAACTCCCATTCAATGTCTGGGTGTATGCGCCTGGATTCCGCGTCGGCTTCTGTGTTATCAACCGACCGAATGTAGGAAGCGTAGACGTAAAGATTACGGCTTTCACACCACTGCCACAAAGACTTTGTAGCCTCTGTGAGATGAGGGTACTGGATACCTCCCATGCGGTTAATGTATGAGATAGCGGTCGTATTATCAATCCTTAGGAGGATTTGACAATTAGACAAATCCTTTGCGAATATCTTTAAACCATAAAAAGCTGCTAAGATTTCTAGATAATTAATGTGCATAGCACGTTCCTGATCATTCCACGGACCACTAGCTCTCTCTTTCCCACAAGCTACCCCCCAACCCGTTGTTGAGGCATCTGAAAAAAACCTCAAGGACGTAACTATCAAGTTTGATCTTGTTTACTGAACCTATTAGAGCGAAGAAGCTTAGCTACAGGCTTCATAATCTTGGTAAAAACAAAGGGTGAAGTACTTAGGCCGAACGGTAAACAGTTGAACTCGAATAGCTGTTTATTCCACCGAAAACGTAAATATTTTTTATATTCAGTGTGAATTTTCACAAAAAAATATGCATCTTTAAGGTCCAGTTTTGCCATGAAAAAATCTTGGGATATTTAATAATTAATATAATTTTAGCGCTGTACGTAAATCTTCAATTTTAAAATGTTTTGTGTCAATGAATTTATTTAACTGCTTTAAGTTAAGAATAAGTCTCATTTTACCGTTCGACTTAGGTACCATAAAGGTACTTGATATAAATTGTCCCTCACAAGGCTGACACTTTGAAATGGCACCAATTAATAGAAGCTCATTAATTGCCGCCTTAAATTGAGATTCCTCTTCACTAGAACAAGGTTTGGTAAGAGGTATTTCTCATTGATAAACAGGCCTAGAAAATGGTATTTCATAGCCTTGGATGTATGAAAGAAACAGAGGATCGTGAGTTATTAGACACCACTGTTCATAAAACAATGCTAGTCTTCCAGCATAATTTACCAGAGATGAAGTGTTGACTGCAGGAACTAGCGGCGTTTGTATGCGGGCCGCTGACTCTGCGACTGTTTGTAAGAGCTGTGGCGCTGATTCCGTGCCAGCAGCGCTATCGATGATGTCGTCGCTGTCGGAGGTGTCGAATCTTTCTTCGTCCCAGCGTTCTTTCGAGTCGGGTAGAAACTCTTCCAGTTTTTTGACTGCTAGTTTCGACCAGATGTTGTAGGTCTTGGCGGAGGTGGAGCTTTTAGGTCCGCACCAGTCTTGTTGATAGCCCTAGCTACTTTTAAAGTGTCTGGCAATTCTTGTCCAAAGAGAAGGCTGTCTACTTTGGCGTTTTGAAGAGACTCCTTCATTTCCTTCTTTACAGCAAACAAAATAAAATTTCGTCTGGTCACTGTATCATTGTGCTAGCAATCACTAAGAGTACGTCCAGTATCCATAAGCAATCGTAATAGGTCGGTGTTTTTTTCTTTTGACGAGAGCAAAAGAGTTATCGCCTCGCCTAGACTTGAGATGGCGGACGCCATTATTGACTGTTTCGTCTCTATGACTTTGTCACGTTTCACAACCATTTCAGACACAGCAGCTTCAATCTCAGGATTAAGCGCTGGAGCACCGACAAGTTTACAATTTTCAGGTATTAGATACCTATCTGTAAGCTCTTTACGAGCTTCTCTAGTCAGGCCTGTAGTAGCAATGTGTTCAAACCGAACTGCCACATCATTTTGGACGTTTTTTCCAAAAACGTTAGTCTTAGTCGGATCTACGCCAAGTATTTCGAGTACTTCGACCTCTAGTTCGGGTTGTTCTACAATTTGCGAGAAAGGATTTGATTCCGCTTCAATGGTCGGTACGGTGAGTGCGACCTCTTCTGTTTCACCTTCTGCTTGGGATGTCGAAGGTTTCGACATTAAGTCCTGGGGTAGGTCATCGTTTTCCACGGTAGAACTCAGTGGGGCGCTGTCTGAAACAACGTATGGTAACGTTACAGACTTTTATGGGCAACACGAGAGGGTAGTACATAATAATTATTATCTAGCTAAATAATCCTTTTTTGAAGTCAGTTCAGAAGAAAACTATACAATGAAGAGATAGCCTCACAAGCTATCCACAACATAAATAGCTTTTTTGCCCATATTGTTAGAACAAATTATTGCTTGCTCCCGAGGTGAGCGATAGTGAAGAGGTAGCCCCAGAAGCTACCCGCCACACCGTTATATGGTACGAGACAGCCCCATAAGCTGCCCGCGATACCAGCGCAATATTAGTTCATACGTAGGTAGGTAGGTACTAACCATTATGTTCAGACTGTCTAGCCGATGAGTCCTCCGATGACGAAGATGACGAACTGGATAGCACTCGAATACGACGGCGGCGTGGGCGGCGTTCAATTTCCTTTTCAATTTTCTTGAGTTTCTTGCACAAATCCTCATAATGAGAATCGTCTATAATTCTTCGTTTCGGCATAATCCAAACACAAAGAAACTTTACTAAAATAACTACTTCCGAAATAAAATCTGAGCGTGCGAAATGGCTGAGCACTGAATCGCGAATGAAGCTCACGGCGACCAAGAAGTGAGAGATTACCCACATAAAAAAAAAAAAAAAAAAAAAAAAAAAAGATTTTGCAGGTTTTGCTGTATGTAAACAGAGAAATACCCTCAACTTAGTGCGATTTGGCGATCTCTGTGCGTTACTACAAGTGTTTATCTACCTATATGTTTGCTAATACCGAAGACGAAGCCTTCATATAATTATGATAGAACTTCACTTACAGGTAAGTTAGTTTAATCACTAATTATATATATATGTATATTAGTGATGCAACAGATATCTGTTTCCGTTTCCGCAACTGCGGAAGTACCGCATGCTTTTTGACATCCGTTTCTGCTGCTGCTTCCGCAACTTTTTTAACGGAAATAGGAACAGAAGTTAACGATGGCGGGGCGGTTGACAGCGCTGGAGCACGGGCGGCGAGGCGCGCGTTTGACGGTGAAGCCTCGCGCGGACTTTCGTTACTTGTCGCAACTTTGTTTGTTTACCTACGTAGTTTTTAGTTTACGTCGCGCCGCGATGTGAGTGTAAGCGAGTAAGATTTTATGCTGTTGTTTGTTTTAGTAAGAGCTGGCCCCTATTCAATAAACATTACAAATTGTAAAATACAATTAATTGTAAGCAGCTACAATTCTACAAGTTTCTGTTTAATAAAAAAATACGATTTACTGGAGGAAAATTTACAATATTGTAAAATGTTCTTACAATTCTACATATTTGTAGGTTTTATTAAACAACACTTGTCATAAAATTCGACAATATTGTCACTTTTTTACAAATTTGTAGACTTGTAATGTTTGTTGAATAGGGGGCCTGGTCTTAGAATATGCGACGAACACCGAAAAAATTGTTAGGCAAAAGCGGCCAAACTACTTTTCATATAATACTTATAAATTACCTACCGCAACTCAACTATGAATATTAACTATTAGTTCGCTCCGAACCGAGATATTTCACGCGCGATGCCACAATCCTCATTTGTATTCAAGTCCTGATGTTTTTGGACACTCTTTATGTACCTACATAAGTCCTAAACAAAAAAAGAATATTATTTGATTATCCTACCTAGATAGGTAGGTACTTATATCCGTGCTATAAGATGTTAGCGGTTTTCTTAATTTTCAAAGATTTAAATCGTAAAATTCACTTTTTACGTTATATTTCATAAACTATGCATCCTAGAAATAAATTTAAAATCATTTTGGAATGATCAAGTAAAGATCTTTTATTTGATAACACACTCAATTATTATATATCAGCCATTAGAGTCCCACTGCTGGGCAAAAAGTTTTTTTCGTTTTAGAACCCTGTAGGTACCTTTACACCGATTAAGCTCATATGCTCTCCAGCAAATCTACATAGTAGAATCTCTAGACCTTCCAAGTTTCATGCAGATTGGATTAACGGTACTATAATAAACAGACAAATCTAAAATTTTCTAAAACAACTAATATTTCAGTTTTTTTTTCATATTATTTACACTTCCGTTTCCGCATCCGTTTCCGTTTCCGCTTCCGTTAAAATTTACTTTTGAAATCTGCTTCTGTTTCAGCTTCCGCTAAGACACTTCCGTTGCATCACTAATGTATATACAGGAATTGCTCGTTTAAAGGTATAAGATGTATAATATCGGCTATCTGGTTCCAATAGTACAAGTTTCGCTTAGTTTGGCTTAGAGGGTGTTGTGTGATTATGTCCACCAATATTTATTTATTTAATTACCAGTTCAGATTCTGTTGTCCGACTCCCACCATTGGAGAACTCTGGTGAGCAAGTGAGGTCTACCACAGACGTCTGCTTTGACTTCACCAGGTTTAGCCGTGACTGTCTATACTTGACAGCTTTACTCCGGGGTGTTGGGTATACTAGTTTAATGCTCTTTGATCCAGAAGTTGGCCTGTAAAGACAAAAGAGCGTGATCACATATTTAATCTCCTGGTTTGGTAGACATCTGCTACTTCATTAGCTTACTTTGGGGCTAGATGATGCTGTGTGGATTGTCCAGCATTATTTATTGAAAAAAAAAACAAATCTGCTATGAAATCTGGTTTTTTAGATCTTTGAGGATATGTAAAGGTGTGTAAGGGCTAAATGTGTGCATATTAGTTAGTATTCCTATAGGTGATAGATTGCAAGTCTATTGCTGGTTATACAAATACTAAGTTTAGACTGCAAAAATCCAAGGGTGCACCCAAGCAGGTTCGAACCCAATACATAAGGATAAAAAAGTAGAGGTGCACTGCACCTAATCTAGTGGAGATAACAAATCCTACCTAATATTATAAACGCGAAAGTTTGGAAGAATGTATGGATGTCTGGATGTATGTTTGTTACTCTTTCACGCTGAAACGGCTGAACAGTTCTGGATGAAACTTGGCACAGATATAGATTATAGTCTAGAATAGCACATAGGCTACTTTTTATTCCTTAAAAATGTACGGATCTGGGGGATAGATTTGTTTTTGTTTTTCAAGGTACCACGCGGGCGTAGCCGTCGGCGGAAGCTAGTACAATATAATAACCAGGTAGAGATGATTCAGTCTAAAAATGCCCGCCCCTCCACTTGTATTTGTACCGCATGTAGAGGTAAATACATTGGAAATACATTGAAGGGGTGTGCATTTTTAGACTGATCTACCTCTACTGGATCTTAGATAGAAGACCTAGAGGGAGACCAAAGACCTGGACAGCTGTGTTGGACCGTGATATGAGAGCCTGTACTGTCGACAACATTATGGTAAGGGTGAAGTGGAGGAGTGTGAGGAAGGCCCACCACCATGTGGGATAGAGACAGAGAGAGAATCAGTAATTGTCATACCAATCTTCAGAGCACTTCTTCTTATCCCGAAAATCAGATGACTTGGTTAGCATGCCTTTGGTTTTCTTTGTTTGTATTATTGGACTAGTGCGTCCTGTGGGGGTACCTTCTATCTCATACAGTGACTCATCTTTGAATGATACATTTTCTGTTACGGAATTTTCATAAATCGGGCTGGTTTCTGTTGCTAGTACTTTGACTGGAGTTTTAGGTGTTGTATTACATATTTTTGTAGCCAGTTTTAGTTTAGATGTTGATGTGTCTTCAAAGAGTATTTTGAATGTTTCAGTTAGAACATTCCAGTCTTTTGTGTCATTCAGTTTTGTGAGAGATGAAGCTGTGTAGGAATTTTAAATTAGTATTTGTCGTACTATACATGCTTTTACAATATGAGAAGTAGGTATGGTTAGATTTTTTTTCTGTACATGTTTGAAATTCAATTAAAAATAGCTGAATTGATTGGGATAAAACTAGAATTAAGTACTAAACAATTAGGTAAGTATCAACTAACATGTTAAATCATTATTTATTTACAGAAATGTACAAAAAAATGAGTGAAAAAGTTGGGCTATTGAGAACCAGTCCAGAAAGGATCGGTAAGTGGTCAGCTAAACAATCTAAAGATAGCTCATCTGATCCAGATAGATGAAATAAGTGTTAACAAAACTAAGAGTAAATCTTACCCACAGATTGTATGATTTGATTTTTTGAAGCTATTAATTTTGATAGTTCTTCTATTCCAATATTTGTGCTGTGAATTATAAAAGTAATTATGTAGGTATATTGATTAAAATGTACATTATAATAATATTACCTATATTTTTATATTTTATGTAAAAGTTTTAAATACTTAGTGGAATACCTTGTGACTTCATTCATACTATTTTCCTAGAAATATCAACCTGTCTCTGCATCCCAAATTCCATCCATATAGGCAGAATTACTTAAAGCTTACCTATCACATTTTTTTTCTAAAGTTATAACTTGTTGCTTCCAATTTTCACGATCAGTTTGTAGCTGTTCGTAATCCATTAAGAGTTCTGTAAACAATAATTATGAGAAAACCTCATCAAATCACGCTCATTAGTACAGACATAATCTTGAGTACAGACAATAAGAAAAATAAGTTTTTTGTAAGTACAACCTACTTTTAACGCCCCCTTAGCTTTGTTAATGTTTACAGATATTTATTGTAAAATAAAGTAAAATAAAAATTATTCAATGTACAGACACTCAGTATTGGCTCCTACCTTTGAAATTCACTACAAACTGTTGGAGATTAGAATCTAGGGCTAAAACTTTCATATTGTTGGATATCACAGGTGAATAATAATTGGAACTACAACCATTGGCCATGCCCATTTTTTTTTTAACTTTTGATTTCACCTAGAAAACATTTATTTACATTAATGGTAAAATACAATAAAATATCAAAGCCGCGGGCAGAAACTAATTTATAAACTACAACGCAGCCCCGCGCAATTATCTTGACAGGACAAAGTGTTATTTTGTAAGTAAAAAACAATCCTTTCGTTACATTGACATATTTGACATTTTGACAAGAGATACTGTAGTACAGTATGTCAGTGTCAGTAATATCTGACTTTTATTGAATTTGCTTGATTTGTCTCTGGTTTGCTTGATCTAGAATCAGCATACCAGAGACATTTTTTTTTATCACTCCTGGCATGAAGTTTATGTGGCAAAGAAAATAACGAAAAAGTGATTACCTCAGTTTACCTTTTAAGAAAATTAAATTGCTTGTAAGTACATAAATATTAACCATTATTTAATATTCGATTCGTCTTATTGTCTTAACAACAATTGAAAATGTTAAAATAGATCGCACATTATACGTCTTTGGAAACGAGTAGAATGGAGCTTGTGATCACAAATCCAAGGCCCGTCCATGTAAATGGCGTAATATTGGTGGAATAGAATAAGCTGTAGATGCCGAACGGAGAAAAAAAATATTTGTTTGTTTGTTTTGATTTCGTTTTGGCGCGATGTTCGTTGGCGCCAAGCGTAAGCAAAAATTAATGATTCTACGTGTGTAGTTGTCTAATTATTTCTAGGAAAAATAACCTAACCTAACTAATAAGCCATGGACGAAGATGATGCTATTTTGCTTATTATTGGTGATGAAGAAAATCGGAATTTTCCGATGCCTGCGTCGACGGTACACATCAAACAGGAACCAATTGCAGAAGAACTTGATCAATGTAACTATTCAGAATTGGATACACAGTCCATTTTAGAGTCTGCTGAGTTACATGGCGAGTATATCAACATTTTTGAGGAAGAAAACTTAAATTGTGATTATTTAGAAATTCATTCTGAAAGAAAGGTGAGTACCTCTATCTACTTAGATTGTACTTTCTAAGTGAAATCTTTGACTAAAATGATTCTAGATGGGCCCGACTGATAGTTAAAAACATTATAGTGAGCAGCAGTTAATTTTACCAATTTTGTCAAATGAATACATATATCACTAGAAAGTTACTGTTGTAGAAATGTTATAGTTTATCTTCCGTAGACAAAGTTAATTAAACATACCTACCAAATTCATTGCCTACTGATATCACTATGTGCATGCGAGTAAGATATCTTATAATTTTGTTTTATTTTTACCAAATAAGCCATACCAGTATAAAAATAGAGTGGAGTCTTCTGAAAGTGAAAGTGATGATGAGAATCATACATCTGCCAGGAAGCCTCGGCAGTCTTATATTGACCAGTTGTGTAAAAACTTCCCAAAAATGCGGAAAGATGAGAATTATCTGGTGGCACATTTGACTGAACTGATGAAAAACACCAAACCTCCAATACCACCTATTGATTTTTGTAAAAGTATTAATGGGAAGCTTGCGTAAGTATTTTTATATTTATAGATAAATTTTAATAGTAACATGTGACCAGCAATCTATTGCAGAATGATATCAATTTTGTTTAACATTTTTAACAATACAATTAATAAAATAATGTTAATTGGGTATGGAATATAGTTATACTCGCTTTTATGATTATTTATTTTATCTGAATTCCAAAAAAGATTCTATTATATTGTAGTTGTTATTTATAAAATTTTTTGAAATATTTGAATACTTAACATTTCTTTTTGTTATGTAACACAGGTGTGCATACTGTGATAGTGAAAGTCTAACACTGCCCATTGCATCTCGTCACTACCAAAAGAAGCATGGCACTCGATACCTTGCCTGCTATGCTTGTGGAGCAGACTATAGATGGTAAGTCAAGACTCCTACTTTATTTATATCATCTATCTCGTTTTTGTCAGTGTCAAGTGATTTTTATTGAGTATTTATACCTAATTACTAATAATAAAGTCTGTCATTCAAATGTCATTGTCAATGTCACAGAAAAATAATTTTATTCTATTGATAGAATTTTCAACAAAACAGCCATCTTTTGTTTAAAATTGACTTGACAACTTGACTATGACTCTGTGACGTTGACAATACCTATAAATAAATACACTTGACACTGGCAAAATTGTTCTCTAAGAGACAGATGCCATAACTGAAGAAGAAGAAGAAGACTAGATGTTTCCACTACTCCATTAGTATAGTTCGAATCTAGGCATTCGTGAAGTTAGCCGCAAGAGCTGCGCAGTATCGTTTTTCGGGAGCAATTGGAGGTAGGTATGAGGAGGGGGGGAAGGAACTGTACATGCGCGAACTCGCACCTCTATCTAACTTCACGAATGCCTAGATCCGTTGGATGAACTATACATGCTATCGTTTCGTTTTGATGAGGCATGTCTGCTAAGGTCCTGGGCCTTTGCAAATGACTTGGACAATCGACTGGGAATACATTGTTTGGAAAGCTATTTTATTTATTCCGCAGTACAACAGGATTGTACAAGCATGAGAAGCGATGTGTAGCGTCCGGAGCACGGCTGGTCCTGAAGGCGCGGGGCCGGTATCTCGGCCGTAAAGGACGTCGGCGTCCCTATCTCACACTCAACAAGTTCCAACCTCATGATTCCAAGAATCAAACCAAGAGAAGGTAATATATACTTTCCTATAAAAACTTTAAAAAAAAAAGATTGGTGTACATTTATTATTTAGTACCTGGGTGACTGAGCTTTGCTCGGTTTTTTTTTGTAAATGGTGTATTTGGAAAATGTATTTAGAAAATGTATTTAGATACGAACTAAAAAATAAAATAGTATTACTACTCGCCAATAGATGTCAGTGTTTTCAATGCCTAAAAACACTGATAAAACGACGTTTTCTAAAAGTGAAACCTAGCTAGATCGATTTATCCCTGCCGATACACTGCAAACTAAATTTTATGAAAATCTTTGGAGCTGTTTCTGAGATTCAGATTATGTATATGTTACATATACATAATCTGAATCTCAGAAACAGCTCTATACTATATAGCAGCCTATAATATATAGAATTGCTCGTCTTTTTTCGTATATCGAGTTTATTGTAAATTATAATATTTAGATACAAATTACTCATGAAATATGATTGTTATAAAATATTACAAGTATTTTTCGATCTTAACGCCATCTATTGTCAAGTTGTTGTTTAAGCTGATCGCTAGACCTGTGCTGGTTACGATTTTTATTATTCGATCGCAGCCCATACGCGATTGATTCGATTATCAATATATACATATGTGATTTGCTGCCGAGTTCCGTGTGACGCGTTGGTCGGAGATGCTATGCCGGCCGGTGCGATCCGTATGTATTGATGTAACGTAAAGATTACTCGTAAGTAAATTTGACCTTATATACTCTTAGAGCTAATTCGTTTCAAAGACTGCGTAACCAACTAAGTACTAATCTTTTTCTTTCGCATTCAGTCAGACACGGTCTTTAATTTCATTTCAATAGGGGGAAACCTTTAAAAACCCGTTTGTTTGGGCTATTAGCTTGTTTGTCACGATTAACCTAAGTCGCACTAAATAATCGATTGATAAAGGTCTAGATGATCAGCCCTAGTTGTCAAAGTTGTAAAAAATAAAATAGTATTACTACTCGTCAATAGATGTCAGTGTTTTCCAATGCCTATAAACACTGATAAAACGATGTTTTCTAAATATGAAACCTAGCTAGATCGATTTATCGTCCCCGAAACCCCCTGCATACGAAATTTCATGAAAATCGCTGGAGCCGTTTCCGAGATTCCAATTATATATATATATATATATATACATATATATATATATACAAGAATTGCTCGTTTAAAGGTATAAGATTTAAAAATAACTATAGTTGTCCTTCATTAGCAGTCAAGTTAGCAATATGTAGAGTAACTTATCTTCAACAGGTTATATTGCACACAGTGTACTGCTAGCTTCAGACACAAGGAAGCGTTGATATCTCACGAATACATGCATTGTGGTATTCGTCCTTACCAGTGCGACCAGTGTCCAGTTGCATATACCTCCGCTATCGCGCTAAAGGTATGTTAAAGGAATAGAGGAATAGTGTTGGCCCTAGAAAACTGTCCTGAGGGACTCTATAGTACAAGTTATTTTTTACGGCTAGATATTGCATATTGGCTGGCTCTTTCTATATTTTAGCACTACATAATCATCTTTTTAGTTATAACTTCTAAATGAATAAATAAATAAGTCCCTTTTATATCACAAGCTAAGTAACGTACCGTGTCACAAGGTTTAGTAAAATCCAAATATATGTTATTACAAAACATAGTATTTAGCTACCACATAGAATATAGAACTACTACCCATAGAAACTTATGTATGGTACTTTTACTATTTTAGCGCCATCTATTGATCCACACCGACCTGCAATACATCTGCGATGTCTGTGGACGCTCCTTCAAAGCTAAGACCACGCTCATTGTTCACATGAATACACATTTACGTAAGTTTCCCCAACTTGATGTCACTAGTTCTTTTCAACCAGTGATTAGAAAGGGTTAAAGTTCGTCAAAGGCTCCTTTCGTGCATTTGACACTGTTTTCGAACTATATAGGTTCTACAACATGCCGGTTCACTCACGATGTTTTTCTTCACCGTTTGAGAGTACGGTATAGCGCACATACATTATTCGAACAGAAATTCAATCCATTTGTGCACGACCGTATTCGAACCCATGACTTAAGGATCTAAAAGCGGGGCTATTAACATAATATTTTTTTATTTTTAACTTAACACACTGAACCTTAAACTTTTCGATTGAAGTAACTCTTACAAAATTACCAGCTCAACGGAAATACCCTTGCGACCGCTGTGAGCGTCGATTCGCACAGAAGAGTGCATTGCAGCACCACATCAACAGGGATCATCTTAAGATACCGCCGCCGTTCGCTTGCGCGGCCTGCCCAAAAAGGTAACTGTTATAACACTTATATTCTGCTCTATTGAGTTACTTACTCTTATATTACTACTTCATCATTTGGGGAGTTGTCAATGATTTTATGAATATGCCTATTTTTCAGGTTCCCACGGATGTCAAATCTCAAACAGCATATGAAAGTTAAACACGGACTTACTCTGATGACTCGTAAGGTACGGCTATTCCTTATTATAATTCCAAATTATGGGCATTAATTATAAGGTCAAAAAGTGAACTGCACAAGATAGCCAAGTGTATTCTTTCAATGTTTAGCGAAGCATGTTTCAATTTTCTGATTTGTAATTCCAGATGTTCTATAAAGCGCTGCCGACAATGAAAGAAACAGAACTAAAGCAGGCTACTATAGTTTTCAACAATTTTGAAAACGATGTTATAACAGCACCGCTCGATACATCGATTTCAAAAAAAAGTGATCGTAAAAGGGTTGTTGATAACATTCCTACTAAATCGGAAAGCGAAGATTCAGATACACATTCAGTAGAGGTTGATCCACTGCCTTATAATGTGGTAGCTTCGGAGATTGTAACCAAAACGGAGCCTTCCGATAACATGAAAGAAGCAGCTAATGTTTCAGAAACTGAAGTGGTGCAAGAAAGCATTGAAAGCCAACTTGAAAGAATTCTAGGGACTGCCGATGAGGAACCAGTAAAAGAAGCTGTTTTGGATTCCCCAAATAATGAAGTTATTCAATCGTCACTACAAGACGGGTGCGAACTCGAATTCGTTAAATTCATATCTCAAAAAGACGAAGATGAAAAGAAAAGTACATCCAGGATTCCGAGGATAGATTTGCGTATACTTCAAATGCACAAGAATATCCAAGCGCAGACTCGAAGTCGAGACATGCCCGTTTTGAAAACTGAAAATGAAGAAACTGACATGGATCATAATACGTATGAAATAGAGACAAAAACTGCTAATGTAGCGAACAAAAATGTAAACGGAAAAATTAATCATAAAAAAATAAATGAAGGACCAATAAAAACTAAGACTAATATAGTCAAAAGGGATCCAGTTCAGACGCGGTCGGGTGTTATGAAAACCCGTAGTGGTGCGATTATGAAAAGTGACGTGAAAGAAAAAAGAAGTTCAAGCAGGAAATACAGATAAGTCTTTAATCTTTATCTTTTTTTGACGAATTTAGGCTTTAGTAGGATAAGGAAGGAACCAAAGATTTAAATCGTAGATATGCCCGGACGCCAAAAACTGTGGCACTGTTGTTACTTGTGTGTGTTAACAAAATGTCGATGCACGCACACTAATGATTAGTAAAAAATGAACCAAACAGTTATTTCACCATTTATTGTGCAATTATATTGCACGATCTTTCGTAAAAAAATATACTTATTCCTTTTGTACCCTGAAATTGAAAATATTTGGTGTGCCAAATGAGCGAGCTATCTCATTTCGTGTGGCAACAAAACGACGCGGTCTCAGTACCGTACGGGCATATCTTCGATTTAAATCTTTAGAAGGAACCGATGATAACTATTGTAGAAGATGATTTTTAGTTAAAGAATAATTTATAATTATATTGATTGTTTTTTTGCGCGGTAACAGTTCATGCAATCATTACAAACACCTATTAGAATTCTTATTCCAAAATTACTACCATGAATGAATTTCTCATAGGCATTTAATTTGTATTTTACTTAAAAATTATATTATTTTTTTTGAAAAAATAACTTTCGAATAATTACTGTTCTACTGTTCAATATGTTACATTTTATATTTGTCTATATTCGAACGAAATGTCAAAAAAAAATTGCAAGATATTGATCTATAATATAATGCCTATTATAGGTGCAAATATGCAGTATGCATACTAGAATAAATGAATAATATGGGCTAGAATCTAGCCTTTGGGTTTGTTATGTACAGTTATTGGTCCTGTGCTAATAAATTTTATAACATTTTAATAGGTACCTACCTATTTACTTAATAAAATAAAAAAATAAAAATAAATATGATCACGACTGTAATCCCCAGGCTGGGTAGATATCTCCTCAGATCTTTAGATACTTAGATCTTTGAGGATATCTAAAGGGGGTAGTCAGAGGCAAGTCCAAACATGACATTTGGTACATGTCCACATTTTGCACAGTAGTTAGTATTCCGTACGTGACAGGTTGCAAGCCCATCGCTGCTTATAAGAATACTAACCTATGACACATACCTTCGAATTTTTGGTTCTAGGGTATGCCGGTTTCCTCACGATGTTTTCCTTCACCGTTTAAGAGCACTTAATCCTATTTTTATCCTTTATCCTATTTACTTAATCCTATTTACTATTATGTCTAGCATGATAGGAAAAGGATATTTATTCTAAAATAAAATAGGATTAGTATGTACGAAAAAGTGTTTTATTACGCACTTATTATTTCAACCAAACGTTTGGAATCTCGACTAAGTATAGCATAATGCGTACACAATCGTTAGAAGACATTTTTAAACATTATCATAATGCATTACACACTAGGAAAATACAAAAATATTAAGCGGTTTTTGGTAAACTACTGGGATATCTTTAAAATATATGCGAAAGTTACGAATCATGAAATGCACCTTTCTTTAAATACGAATTTTACAATATCTTGGTCATAAGTTAACACTCCAAGACCGAGTTGTATTTGTGTTATAAAAGATGTCTTTCCAGAACGCAATACACAGATGATCATGTCAATCTGTATTAAAATACACGACTGTTATTATAAACATCAAATTTAAATAAATAATCAGATTGCAATAAGATCCTTATCGGTAAAATAAGAAGTATTTTAAAAAGACATCTTTACAAACCACAATAGTGTAGCTGTAGACAATACGAATGTATATGACTGTGTAGATGGTGTGCATTGTATAGATAGAGCTAAGAAAGCTTTTTCTACCCTTCAAAACGATCACTTCGACCAACAATCACAAAAACTAACATTTACTTACTCTTCACTTCACGAATACTGATCATAGATTTTATCTTAACAATGGTCCAAAAATATCTAATAGCATCCCTAAACGATCAAATAGAAAAATACTTTTGCCTCACAGAACTCTAGCTTCAATTTTCATAACACTATTATCAAGATATATTATTTTTAGTTTTTACTTTCCCATGAGCGTGCTCGGAGTATTTCTGGCTATAACCAAATTGTGATTCGTCAAAAAAGCTTTTTGATACCCAAAGGTATTCTTAAAAATTCGTAAGTGTCTAGATATGCTCCCAGCACGGTCGTTTCGACAAGGCGGGCGATGTACTCGAACGGCATCAAAGGTTAATCGTATCGTAGGCAGATCGTAGGTCTAAGAGTGTTAATCTAAACTACTGTGAAAATCTCAATAATTTTAGATTTTCTGATGCATAACTATCAACTTTAGATTTAGGCACTGTTTGACGTTGTTTCCGATTTGATGAATGAATCCTTTTAAATATTTTTTTCTCAGTCAATTTTCATTGACTATTATGCACCAGAACTCTTAACAATTAGATAACCCTATGATAACAGTTAATACGATTACATTATACATACAGTAACTTGCGATGCGTTGCCGATGTCCTACGACGTTTGTGGTCAAAATGTATGAAATAAGTACTATAATGATGACTTGAATTTTGAGCATCGTTTAAATGGTAGTTGAATGAAAAAACTGTCTTAAACGATACAAATATGGATGAGATTTACCCCACCGCTAGGCCTTCAACAATGATAAACAATTAGTGATTATGTTTAGGCTATGATAATGTAAGGGCCAATCACCATCCGAGCTCCTATGAGCAATTTGTAAACCAAAAGATGCTTGCTTTTACAAATTTCTTATTTCCAAATGTTCGTAGGTTGTCCAACTCCAAATGCTATTCAGTCGGTTGAACCTGTATCTCGCAAATATGCACTTTGGTGGATGAGGGCCCTAACTAAAGTAAAAACGTGCATTTGCATCAAACATTCTACATAAAAATTCACAATACGTCTTTTAACGAAATAAAGATGAGAAAATTCGTCTTCTTTTCTAAAAAAAATCCGAAAATTCTAACTGTTTAATTTAGCCATCTATTTATTGTAAAAATCGGTATTTTTATCGGAAACCGACTTATGTACGTTGATTGAATTAATATTAAGTAGACATTTATACATACTAGTGGCAGTTTTCAACGCACTTTATATGCGAGTAGAACGCAATGCGACGGCAGAGTCATTCAATACAATAGAACGAGCCTACATTAGTTAAGACAATATTGAAATCGGACGTCATATAAGTTCTCCAATAAAATATGGGTGCTTTAATCCTCAGTTTATAGATAGCCTTTAAAAACGATACTATAGTCGAAGCTCATACAACGTTAAGATACAAACGAAGTACCATAGTTACAAACGATACACAGCTACAATACGTTCTACAAATTACTTTTTATTTAATAGAAACAATAAATGAATAATAAAACTATCCGCATCTCCTCGTTCACGCAGTATAAAATGACCTCAGACTCAAATCCCTGCCTCTCCGTCCTAATCTAAAACCAATTCAAATAATCATCTAACTTGTGTATCGAAAAATAATAAAAATCAAAGCTAAAATTAACTAAATCAGACGAACAAAGAAAACGAACGTCACCTCGCGACTAGTTTTCTTGTGAAATAAAGCGAACTGCAGGAAATCAAAACGATACACAATGAAAGAATGCGCCTGAGCAAATTCTTGTCGTCGCAAGAAATTCGTTTTCTAATCTAATATACTTATCACAGGTTAAAAGGGGACAAGAGAAAGTATTAGTGTTCTCTTAATACAAGTACGCTACGTAATAGAAAATAATGAACTAAGACAACTTACGCTGTACTAACGCTCAGGGCGTGTGTTGTATCGTTTCAAATAACGTAAAATAAGCCCTTGGCCCATCTGGGCGGTTGAGATCGATAACTTATACATAACATTACAATAACTGACTGGCGGTGCTAAGCGCTGAAGCAGACTAACAACGAAAGATCACGCTCGCCTTTAACAGGTTTAAACGGTCACTTAGTTCCGACATTTACACTCATATTTTTAGTCTAAATTCGTCTTTGACTCTATTTTTATCCTCTGAAGAGGTCATAGGCTATTTTTTGATCTTTAGCCTAAACTGCTACCCGCAGTTGTTGCTACTTGAAGGGAACATCTGTTAAGTTTATGGGGTCAAGAGTCAAGATAGAATAGAGTCAATGATACATGAGAGAAAGACTAGAAATGTGAGTTGCAGTACCTATGGCAAGTCCACGCGATGTGGCCACTTGCGATGTCGTGATTGTACGCCTGTTCGGTCGTACAAGTAAACAATACAACAGTTCATGAAATCGTCTTCAAATTAACAAGTCTCCCTCCGAATAAGAATTGTTGCTTGTTAAAAATAGTTTGGAAACCCATCAATTTGGAATCGATTTCACTCGACCACGAAAACGCGACTAAACACTCATTAATCTGAAATCTATAGAACATTAACTACATTACTATGACAGGACAATATTGTACTTATAAGTATGGCATCATGTTTCTGCATTTCGTTTTCTGAACTAATTTTAAGAACCACGTACATTGCTGGGCAGTAAAGCCAGTCTGGTTCAAGACAAGATACAAGCAAGCAGTAGCTATTGGTAAATTCCATAGATTTCAGTCGTGAGTCGCTATCTCGTCATCACTCAACATGTTACATAGCCGTACAATCGAACACTGCTGGTACTATCGAAAATTCTTAGCCCGCTGCCAACGTCTCCTACATCTAAAGGACCTTTATTTCTCGTCCATGAAACTGTCTTGAAGATGCACGAGTTTCGTAAAGATAGGTCATTGAAATTCTCTCTGTTTAGGCGATTACTTGCAGTCGGCTTTCTCCACTTCATAATTGACGCAAGTCTTCCGCAGTCCAAGGCCTCTATGGCGCCACCAATCTATCACAACACTGTCCACAATGTCTATCACATTATACACTAGTCCCATCCGTTCTCTTTCACCATGTGGGCTAGTTCTATTATGAACTTGCCCTCCTTATATTTCTGGCTCGATTCGAACGCGTGTTCCTGAAAGAAAGACATTTTTAAATTTTAATAAATATAGGCATCAACAAAGATTGTTAAAGTAACAATATCAAAAACCAAGGTTTTTTTTATTACTTTGTTATGACTGACTGATCTATTGACTTGACAGACAACACGGAGCCTAAGTCGCTGGTCCTAGAGATTTGAAATATGCATTTTTTATAGCACGTTAAGGACAACTGAGAATGGAATCTCTGAAGTTCATGCTCTAAGGGGAACAGCGGAAGGTTGAAGTTAGTATGAATAAAATCATTCCGCGAATAGTCGCGGAGAGTTCCTCTAGTTTCGACATAATTCTACGGGTAACAGGGGGTGTCTACTTTGCAAAACAATCCACGATATAATTGGCACAATAATCGTGCAAAACCTACTTTAAGTTACATTGTTTCGACTATAATAATTTTACATTACTTTTGACAATCGATTCGTAAAACTTTAACACCACTTACGGACGATATAATGATTTGAATTTGACAACAAAGTACATAACAATTCCGTTCATTCCATCCAGTCATACTAGTAGTTTGATTAAATAACTGTTTGGACAGAAATATTCCAAATTGTTTAACTGACTAATCGAACATTTTGGATACGCAGATTTTATTCCAAATATACAAACAACTAGTTAAGTACAGTCAAATAAAAAAGAGAAAAGAAAACAAAATTAATCATTGAGTTTTTAAATGTTATCTCGACTGCGGTCTTCGTGGTCACACCAGACTGTCACACTGGTGTGACTAGCAGGAATTTAGTTTACACGTGGTCACTAAATTCGACGAACATTTCGTTCCGATTATTTCGTTATCGTTTTGTGGAGTAGACACCAGAGTTACGATGAACATACAACACTATCCATCGGGTTCTTTGCATAAATTCTGTACAAAGAGCTCATAAAACATAGTGTTCCGTTCACAATATACTGCAAACTCTTTATTCGAGTTGCATTTGTGGGAAACGCTCAGCTCGGGTCAAACCAGTTTAAAGTTGTACAGGGGGCTTGAAAGGGCACGTGGCCGTTACAAATTGGCTAAATGGTAATGGCTGCATTGAAATGCATGAGGTTATTACGGAAACACAAGTGCAATATATGAACAAAGGCTAAAGGAAGGAATTTCTGATATGAAATACGAAATACTATACAGCTGTTTGCGGTCTGTTTGGACTGAAGTTCATAAAGTACTAATCTCGTTTGGTACAAATCCCAAAACGTACTTTTCCCAAAATGACTTATTTTCGAAATGCCTTTGTTATAAAATGTCTTAAATTTAACTGTCAAATTGATGTACAGTCAGTCAGTGGTAGCACCCCTGCCTGACGATCCGAAGGTCGTGGGTTCAAACCTGGTCGTCCACTAATGAGTTTTATATTCGAAAAAATTATGTGCGCAATGTCAGTGCTCTTAAACGGTGAAGAAATCATTATGAGGAAACCGGCATACTCTAGAACCAAAAATTCGAAGGTGTGTGTCATAGGTTAGTATTCTTATAAGTGGCGATGGGCTTGCAACCTGTCACGTACGGAATACTAACTACTGTGCAAAATGTGGGCATGTGCCTTATGTCTCGCTCTTTAGATATCCTCAAAGATCTAAGTCACTAGGGGTCTGAGGAAATATCTACCGAGCCTGGGGATTACAATCGTGATCATCCCACTAATATTATAAACGCGAAAGTTTGTAAGAATGTATGGATGTATGTCTGGATTTATGTTTGTAACTCTTTCACGCTAAAACGGCTGAACGGATCTGAATGAAATTTGGCACAGATATAGATTATGGTCTGGAATAACACATAGGCTACATTTTATCCCGGAAAAATGTACGGCTCCCGCGGGATAGATTTGTTTTTGTTTTTGTAAGGTATCACGCGGGCGAAGCCGTGGGCGGAAGCTAGTATATCATAATTCTTATAAAACCTTCAGACATTAGGTACCTACATTACTAAAATCAATTGAGCACATCGCTATCGAAGAGTTAAGCAAAGGTCAGAGTGTCATGAGTTTGAGATTCACTTCTGGTTTCATATCTGATTGGATCACCTTATTACTGCTATAGTACCAGGATTGATTCGTGTTCTTGGCAAATAAGTCTTTCCTGCTGCTTTGTTGGCAAAGCCATGAGGTCACATAGGTACTTGTTTCGGAAAAATGTGCAGTACTAGCTTTTGTCCGCGATTTCGTCCGCGTGGAATAGTTACTTTGGGCAGTATTTTTTTTTTGAGATTCTTATTTTGCAGTTAACTTTCATCCCTTATTTCAACCCCTTCAAGCATTTTTCGGTAAGTTTTCGGCAAGGTAGCCTATCTCCTTTCTCAAGCTCTAGTGTATCTTTTAACAAATTTCATTAAAATCGGTTCAGCTGTTTAAGCGTGAAATCGTAACACACAGAGTTACAGGGGATTTTTTGTGATAAGTATGGATTAAAATTGAGATTATTTACATTTAATTGTAATTTACAACAATGACAGGATGTCAGTAGAGAAAGAACAAAAATAAAAATATGATCACGACTGTAATCCCCGGGCTCGGTAGATAGATCTTCCTCAGATCTTTAGCCACTTTTTGAGGTTATCTAAAGAGGGTAGTCAGAGGCACGTCCAAACATGACATTTGTCTTTAGAAATAACTGAAAAAGTTTATTCCCGTTTATCGATAAATGACTAAGAAGGTACATTTTTTTTGGAAAGGGTCTGCTACGATAAATAAATAATGCTGGACAATCCACACAGCATCATCTAGCCCAAAGAAAGCTACTTAAAGCTTGTGTTATGGGTACTAGATAACTGATATATTTAATACATTATAAACATAGATAGATATTTTTTATTATACATAGAAAACACCCAGACCAACGGAACAAATTTCTGCAGATCATACACAAATTTGTTCCGCGGCGGGAATCGAACCCGCAACCTCTTGCGTCGCAGGCGGACTCTCGCCCGCTGCGCCACTGAGGTTGTCACGATGTTTGTGATACTCACATATTTCCACCCCAGCATGGTCTTGCAACATTCACAGTAGATGTCTGCGACTGCGTGAAGCCCCGTCAGTAACACCCGCTCCTCGGCTGGACCGCAGCCCACGTTAACTCTGAAATTATTACATCATACTCTCATGATATATGGATATAATAGAGTTTGAGCAGGGTTTGGAAACCGAAAAAATAAACCGGTATCGTTCTAAATACCTATAGTCGGCTCAACGAATCTAGGCATTCGTGAAGTTAGCCGCAAGAGCTGCGCAGTATCGTTTTTCGGGAGCAATTGGAGGTATGAGGAGGGGGGGGGGAAGGAACTGTACATGCGCAAACTCGCACCTGTGGCTAATTTCACGAATGCCTAGATCCGCTGGATCTGACCTGTATGTGGGGTGACACGGTTAGACAGGATTAGGAATGAGTATGTCAGGGGAAGTCTGAAAGTAGCGCCTGTTACTAAAAAGATGAGGAGTGCCAAATTAGCATGGTATGGACACGTGATGAGGAGGGATGAAAACCATGTCACCAAAGGATTTATGAGTATGAGTGTGACTGGGTGTGCAAGTAGAGGAAGGCCGAAAAAATAGTGATTTGATTGTGTGAAATATGTTTATGAATGTAAGAGGAATAGATTCAGAGTTGACGAATGATTGGAGTGAGTGGAAGACGAAAACATGTTGTGCCGACCCCACTTAGCGTGGGATAAGAGCAGGACAATGATGATGACTGTTATAGAGAGCACTGTCAAAAACGCTTCCTACGGTGCTCATTCAAGGGTTAAAAAAACAAGTTCAAATTTAAACAGATAAAAATAGCTTTTACTTACTAATCTAATGAATGTTTGGCAAAGCACGTACGTATTACAAAATTGGTCGTACGTCACTGTTTATCTTAGACAAATTGTTACATTGAGATTCGAAAACTTGGCATTTACTATGCTAATGTAAAATGAATAGTTTTGAAACCCCAAGTTCGAGTAGCATTCTTGCAAGGTACCTACATGAAATATGCATGACCGGCATGGTAAAGTGGATAAGGTAGAGGCGAAATGGATAGAGATACTCACACGGAATTGAAGAGATACGCGCGACCCTGGCTGCCCTGAAACGACTGAAAAATAACACATTTTGAGAATAATATTTGGAAGGAATATTTAGCAAGCGTGACTCAGTGCTATTAAAATGTTTACAAACATTATCTATAGATAAGGTTCCTTCTAGATCGTTTGCATCTGCTTAAATACCTAGGTCTCTCTAGACTAGATGCTCGTTATACGAGTAGTACCTACCTGAACTAAAAAATGCTCTCGCTAAAAGTCCTTTCATTATGATGCCATGGACTCTAGAATAGGAGACCTAGGGTTCCTTGTGTGGGAATCAGAAATAACTTCGCCAAAAACATGCACACATGCACCGATGTCGTCGATAGAGTAGAATATGCCGTCTCACCTTAGATATAAGCTCGTCATGGCTAGCCAGGTGCGCCCTGCAGTGTATACAGCTGTAGGTGCGGTGTGCCGGTGGCAGGTATGCTTGGAACGTCTTGACGGGAGTGCGCGCGGCCGTGGCGCTCTCCTCGCCTGCGACGCCGCCACGGTTAGTCACCACGTCACGCATGAGTGCCTGCTACCTGAACACACACCGCAGGGCTAGAGTACCTAATGCCCCAAGCGCAGTATCACAGAGATTGAGATCCTGGACGATTTAGTGGCAGAGAATTTGATAGCTCTAACTCTGAACTGTAGTTGAGATCATGAATATTTTGATTAGAATTTGGGTAGAATTCAGGAAGCTCGAATGAGCAGATGCTAATGGAGTTGTAGGAAGCGCTTGGACGAAAACGGAAACCGGACTCCGAATCCACTAGATAATTTCAGGATAGCTTCAGGTGAACAGAATCATACAATGCAAATAGAGTTGCAAAGGTCATTTTTCGTATAATTTGACATGAAGAGTGACTGATAACGGTTGATAAAAGTGAATGTAAGCATGTTATGCGGTGGGTGGTATAAAAATCATGTTAAGTACAAAAAGAGCGTCAGTTATGAATGTGGATGGATAAGAATAGAGGTAGGCATAAGAAGAGATGTATAAATTGTGTAATAAAGGAGTGAGTACCGAGATAACGGATGAAAAAAACGCGTTGTGCCGACACCACTTAGTGGGATAAGGGCAGGCAGATGATGACAGATGAATGGAAGTAATAAGGGCAATATAAATTTATTGAAGTGATAAAACTATCTATCAATCTCAATCGCAATTCATAAGCGAAGTGCGCGCAGGGCGTTACAGTAACAGCACTCATGGGGACAGTAAGGTACACAATGTTATTAGCTAGGTACCTAGTTTCTAATTACGGTCTAAACATGTGGGTAACTAGGTAAGTGCCTACAGTTAACTCATCTTGAAAGTAACTTTGACAAAGCTCGCAGAACTAAACACTTACGAACTGTTTATCCAGTTAAGTTACAATCTCGGATTTTTGCGATAATGAACTTTCACCGGCGCTATTCGTTTTTAAAACGCCGCTCCATTTTGACATAAGATAGAGTCGTAATATTGACGACGAATTACTCACAAAAAGCGTAATTGGCATTGGTTATTAGTTTGTAAGGGAGTGGTTGGTTTTACGGACTGAGTCGATGCGACTTTCAAGTTGAATATCACTCCGGGGAGTCACGTTACGACGGATTAGACAACCTAACTCAGCCTACGTCACGTTCATATTAGGTTGATTATATTTTTTTGTCAAAATATATAACTAATCTTGTTTAGGGTACGTTCTGAAGGTGAGTTCACACGCAATCTGTTTTCATAATGAGTTTCAAGAGCGTGACGATCAAAGGTCTTATCTGGTAGTTTTTTTTTAACGGCATCGTAGGGTCTTCACTGCACATGCTAAGATATGCAGCACTTTAAGTAGTAAACAAAATCTTCACAGATTTCGAGACTTTAGTGCACGAAGCACTTGCTAAGCAATAGGAGGTACCTACCTAATAAAAAACTAAGCATTTGATATGAATAAATAAGCAAGACTCATTCTATTACCTACTTATCGATTGAAAGCGGAAGTCTTAGGTAATTGCATTGCCCTTTAAGTAAAAGGTGCTCGACCACCTGGCTCTAGGGAATAAAACCAGTTGTATCGAAGTAGGTATCTTTTAAATTAGAACCTAGTAACCAGATGTCTTTACTCGAACCTATCCGGGTAGTATGCTCATTGTAAACGGCGCGTTGTTCACTACGGATAAAGATAAAGTGACAATTCGTGATTTGGCCAAACAAAATGTCTCTTTTGAAAACGTTATCTGCGGGTCTCATGCAAGGAGCTGGTCTCGGTTGTACCTAACCAACAGAATATCTTGGCTATTCTGGCTAGCAAGAGGTGGATTATATTGGCGTCTGTATCGTTAATAATAAGCTGCAATTCCTCTATTATTTTCCTAGTAGGTGTAATAACATGGTCGTTCAGTTCATATCCATACCGTAAACCTACGTTAATATTATACAGAGCTAACAGTCTTGCAGTAGGCGGAATATGATTATGATGTTATTTTTGTACCTACACAAACCTTACGTAAGTAATACTGCCATAGGGTCTCAACTCTCAAATAACCTACAAGTTCTCGTGACCTTCAAAATACGAGGGTTAGGTAAGTATGATCCCTTGAGCATGACCTTAGCCAAAAATATCCTGCTCAGAGTTGAGTGTTTTAAAATCTGCATTTCAATACTGTAACTTTATGTCTGAGCTAAACATTGCAGAAGTAAACTTAACCACTTTGCATGGAATGCCAGAACAGATACGTTTCCAAACAAAGTTACTCTGTGGTCCAGTTCTGCTTTCGGCAGACAGTAATATATTTAGGACGCAAATATTTTACCACCCCAGCTAGTTGCAATTTAAAGTTTTTAGTTAGTGTTGTGGTTCAGATTAGCGTCTTAGCCTCGAATTATGACCCATGTACCAATTGAATAGAGATTCACGGCACGACCTTTTCTTCTATGACTTGGCTTAGTTTTTGTCGTTCAGAAGCTCTAATGCCTAGTCTTCTAATTTCACTAGCGGAGTGGATATTTAATATTTTTTACTACAAGACTTGCGAGTTACATAAAACTCGTGAGTAAAACTTGCCGTTTTTCTTGGACTTCGGTTAGGCTGAAACAGGCACCTAAACGCATCGAGTGTGTAAGACGTTTCAAAATGGTGACACCAGATTTTATGTTATAAAATTAGTAGGTACTTGGATAAACTAGCTTTGCTCGTTTTTTTTGGAACATGAAACTTAGCTAAATCGATGTATCGCCCCCGAAACCCTGCATACTAAATATCATGAAAATCGTTGGAGCCGTGTCCGAGATTCAGATGTATATTATATATTATCTAGGTTTATATAAAAATCAATCCCCTTTTCCCTTAGTCACGGCATCACGCGTGAACGACTGGACCAATTTCGCAAATTCTTTTTTTGTTGTGTTTGTTATTGTAAGGAGAAGGCTTTAAGACAGAACAACGTCTGTCGGCTCAGGGGCCTTACCACGAAGTCTTCCAGAACGATTCCATTATAGAAACGTCACTACTTCCATACAATTTGCATAGGTCAAGGTACGAAATAACAATATAACACTAATTCGGTAATGTATTATGAATTCGTGGTGAGGCCCCCGCTAGTAGACAAGAGTTGCTCGGTTTTTTTTTTGGTAAATCGTGTTTTTTGGAACATGAAACCTAGCCAGATTGATTTATGGCCACCGAAACCCTGCTTACCTACTAAATTTCATGAAAACCGTTTCCGAGATTCAGATTATACATATTGAGTATTTATAAGAATTGCTCGTTTAAAGGTATTAGATTTTGTTGGACGCCACCATGTGATTTGCAGTGTAGGTAGGTAAGTGGTGAGGTGGTCACCTGGCTGGCGCGAGCAACAAGCGCCCGCCGCCCACATCAGCCGCGGACACCGACGGTCACCTGACGCACGCGCTGCTGGCCCGCGCCACCCTCACCCGCTCCGCACCCGCCACCCTCTGTCAACAATACAAAACATACTCTTAAAAGGGTTCCTATGATGAGAGCGCTGGTGGTGTAGTGGTAGCACCCCTGCCTCACGATCCGAAAGTCGTGGGCTCAAACGGTTTTTTAGGTTATAAAATAACGGAGCAAAATCGTTCGATACGAGTTCCTATCGGATCCTGAGTGGTACTCACGATCCGAAGATCCTGGATTCAAACGTGGTCGCGCACCATGAGTTTTTCTATTCGAAAACTTTATGTGCGCAATGCCAGTGCTCTTAAACGGTGAAGGAAACCATCGAGAGGAAACCGGCGTACCCTAGATTTAGAACCAAAAATTCGAAGGTGTGTGTTACATGTCAGTATTCTTACAAGTGGCGATGGGCTTGCAACCTGTCCCGTACGGAATACTAACTATGTACCTACTATGCAAAATGTGGGTATGCATCAAATGTCATGTTCGGACGTGCCTCTAACTACCTCTTTAGATATCCTCAAAGATCTCAGATTGAGGTCTGAGGAGATATCTACCTAGCCTGAAGATTACAGTCGTGATCATGTATGTCCTATGAAATACCAATTCCAAAACCTGCACATCAAGCGTTTTCATCCCTACTTTGGATGTGCCTTTGACTAAGTAACTTCAAGTAACTAGGAGATCCGAGATGTTTACCAAACTTGTAGATTACTAGTCGTGATCATGTTTTTTTTGTATTGTATTTTTTCCTTTTGTATCTGTGGCGATTATCGTGAGACCACAGTCATATCAGAAATGGCGGTTCCCTCACTAGTACACACGGGGTCGGTCATTGTTTTTGGGGCTTTGAATAATTGTACCTAATTGACTGAATAAAACGGCCTGTGTATTTAATCTACATAATTGTTCGAACTTTTTTTTATTATTATTTACCATTGGCCTTGCCAAGATAACCCTATTCCATGCAGGTGATGTAGGTAGGTACCTATTTAGCATCACTGCATTAATACACTTCCGTCTCAAGAGTCAATCAATTATATGTGAAGCATGTGACACCACGCTTTACGCTTGACTGACAGTGTTGCGTTGCGACGTATGTTAAGATGAATCTTCAGAATACATAACGAGGCGATCAAGGTATTGATCCTTATTAGCTCAGTCCTCTGATACCAACCCCACTTTAGGTGACGTGACTGACCATAAAAACCTTATCAATATTTTGATTGAATAGGACGTTCAGGGTGCCCTCTAGCGATAGAATTCAATTGAATGCACGATAAATAGTTTTATAAAACGTTCAGCACGTTCTTTGAATTTGTAACGCATTAAATTTGTAAGTAGTTGTAGATTTATTTGTAAATTAAATTGAGAAAAGATTTAAGTGGAAGCACTTCCAGTTTTTTTGCTTCCAGTTTGCGTTGCACTTTTTGTTTATTGTCATAAGTTCTCAAGTTTTGTCGTTTTTAGAGTTTAGAAAAAAATATTGGTCGTGGGTTTTTTGGTAATATTGACAAAAGTCAATACTACCATGAAACATTGATTATAGGTGCTTACATACTTAGAAGCATACGTAATACTTAACACTTGTTTAAGCTAATAAACATTCTTGATTCTTGAAGGGGAAAACACCGTGTTTTTACCGGTCAGGCTTACCTACACAAACCTTCTCATTTCTCTTGTTCTGCTATCGGGATCATGTTTACAATTTCAATCCTTTGTTTCTGTTAGCACATGGCACATTATTACAACTTCCATTGTCCAAGCACTATGTAATTATAATTTAACGCGTAGTAATATCACACGATTATGATACAATACTATGTAGTAGGTAGATACCTACAAAAACCATCGCTCTCTCGGATCTCTACCGTTGGAACAGTAAATAAGATTATACGTAGGTACCTACTAGATATATGAATTCATAAATTTAATGCGTATTTACACAGAAAACAGTCGAAAAAATATTTGGACTATGGATGATAACAAACAATAAAACACCGTTTGATGTGAAAAGATTTGGAAATGTTTATGATTAGATTTCGTAGAGATTTCCCGCGGGAATCACCGGTGTGTGACCTCGTTAGAGATCTGTGCAATAAGAGGCCAACACAAAACGAACCTATTTTTAATCCTAGCGTCTGCTTTTGATTTCAGTTTAAAAGAGTGATAATAATCCTTGCGTTTTATATGGATGAGAAGACAAAGTGACATTTGCGACGACGGAAGTGTCATTTTTTTTGCCTAAATCACAACTGTCACTTTGTTATTCTCTTTCGTGAACAGTAAACTTAGGAGTTGTCTAGATGCTAGATGTCACAGGCTTTGCTCGGGACATATACAATCCGCTGGAGAAGTTCATTCTTATGAAAATCTCAGACTCTCCCAACTGTTCTACTGTGCATCATCTGCTGCTAGTGGACTGTGGCCGGAGCAAGTCTTTGAGATTGCTGATGCTGTCAGTAGGTATTATCCGAATCTGTCAGATGTTGGGGCATTCCAATGTCCTGCCTAGTTATCCGTGTGGCTAACGCAGTTTTATTATGTTGTAGTTAATCAAATGCAACTGTCAAAACTGACAAAAGAGTGACTTTTAACTCTTGTCAAATATAAGATAAAAAAAAAAGAAATAACTCTATAATTTATGGTACCCATGTTAGGGGCACAGCTGAGAATTGGTACCTAGAAGTATATTCGCTGTATTTTTTTTAAGTGTAGTACCTAGGTACTTGACCTACTTGTACGAGTAGTAGTTGCGAATTCAAGCGAGCACCGGAGCGGCAAGGCCTGTTGCAGTGCGATGACCAGCAGGTCGAGGAACCTGGAGTCTTCCATCCACGAAATGAGCGGTTCCACTTCGCTTTGAGTATAATTTGATTGTGCAAGAAAAGCCACAAAAAGTACTTTAGTCCTTTCTGACATCAAATGCTCTAGCTAGTTTATTGTGTGCGTATAAAAACGCAGACCGACTACACCCACTGCTGGGTAGGTCTCTTTGCATATCCTACCTACACTAAATTTTTTTCATTATAACAATCATAAAAAGTATCTAATGCCTATCTAAACATAGACTACATTTAAGTACGACCTTCTTGATGAGAATACAGAATGCAGTATTATAAAATCTACTGTTTACTAAGTGATCTCTAGTTAGCTCGGAGGATAACTTGTATCCAAACAGGGTAGTCAGAGACACGTCGATGTGAATATCCAATATCATTTTATTTAGAGGTGTTCTGTGGCCATTATAACTCCAATGTTGCTCTTTGCTCTTAATGTCTATACTATTGGCGTCTTGTCTGTGGCAAGTGTCTGACGATGACCACAAATTTTCCTCAGCAGGTCTTTGAACTGATTGGATTGATTTTTTTGCTCTAATTACGAAGTCATTACCCTCACAGACATTGGTCGGGCTTACAAGAATAGATAAGAGACAATGAAGATTATAGGTAGGTAAGTAGGTATTAAGTGATTTGTCAAGCGTAGAAGAGGTGGTGGTGTAGTGGTCGCACCCCTGCCTCACGATCCGAAGGTCGTGGGTTCACGTTACGGTTAGCAGTTTGCAATCTTCAAATAGTTAAGCCAAAAAGTAGGTAGTATCACGTGTACATTTTATAAGCAACCTCAAAAAATAAGATTATTTAATCACGTTGTGTGTGTTAATTGTTTATTAATTTAATTATTTAAGCAATTTTACCGATTCTTTAACTATTGTATAGAATAATTCTCGTTGGACTAACTAAATAGGTATGTATATCAATTTGATTCCAATGGGATTCCATATTTTCCTACAAAACTTAAAAGACGTTTTTTTTCTTAGGATCACGACTTGCCGAAACCTTGGTAAGAAGGATTTTTCTTTAGAAAGGTACAATAACATTGCGTTTGAGGTTGTATATTTTTGTTGTTCAGGGTTTTAGTAATGTACCTATAAGAAAATTATTATTTGAAATCAATTTTCAGCTCTTTGTAAAAAATATATTGTTTTTATTATAGTTTATGTAACTATATCTTTCATCGTTATCATGAGCTAAGTATTAGCCCATTTGGACTCTACCCCTATGACCTCTATGTATAGATTTCTCGGTACTTACTTAAAAATCAAATTTTCACACTGTACGTGTCAAACATTCAAATGCACTATTTGCGAATTCAATTTATATTCATATCCCTTTAAATCTTCAAGCACTTACCATTTGATACGTTTTAGTTTTACGAGCGACCTCATTACGTTTCGGTACTGACAGTGCTATGCCATTCTTATATGGTACGACTCAAGATTTCTGTTCATTCACCTTAGGCGGTAGGCCTTACCATTGGTTTTAGTAACAAAAAAGCACATCACATCTTAAAAACAAATAAAAAACTATAAATATTATCTATTACTTGTGCTAAGGCTAATATTGAGTCAACCAACATCATAATTTTCCTACCCTTTTCATCTCTTTCCATAATCCGTCATCTCAGTAGATACTCCAATCCCGTCTTATTCATTTTACACAATTAATTCATCTTTTCTTTGGATATCTCTACCTTTATCCACATTCATACATTATTTATCACTCTTCTCTTTACATAACATTCTTCTTTAATTTCCACACCACTATTCTATTACTGGCTTATTCCCAAAGTACTCCATTCTTTTGTTCAAAAAAGATAAGAATCTCGAACATTAGTTCCCAATCTACTCCAAAGAATTATTATTAAAAAAAGGTAAAATAAAAATAGTGCGTTTATGTTTCAAGACTACTCCATTCAAAACATCGAAACAAAATAATGTTAGAAGTACAGTCTGTCACAGTATTTCTGTAATAAAATTAGGTATGCTGGCAAAAGTTTTCTTCAAATTAGGAATTTAGAACGTTTACGTCTGCGGTAAATAAAGTAAATTGTAATATCACTTCAATATCACTTAGGTACATACTTTTAATGCATTATTATTTAGAAAAAAAGGGTAGCAAAAGAGATAAGTTTTGTTTACACCTAGGTATGTTAATGTTACAAGCAAATACCAAATTACAAATGATTTAATTTCTGATAATAAGAGCGCTGGTGGTGTAGTGGTAGCACCCCTGCCGAAGGTCGTGGGTTCAAACATGGTCGTGCACCAATGAGTTTTTCTATTCGAAAAAATTATGTGCGCAATGCCAGTGCTCTTAAACGGTGAAGGAAAACATCGTGAGGAAACCGGCATACCCTAGAACAAAAAATTCGAAGGTATATGTCATAGGTTAGTATTCTTATAAGCGGCGATGGGCTTGCAACCTGTCACGTACGGAATACTAACTACTGTGCAAAATGTGGGCATGTACCAAATGTCATGTTTGGACTTGCCTCTGACTACCCCCTTTAGATATCCTCAAAGGTCTAAGTAACTAAAGATCTGAGGAGATATCTACCGAGCCTGGGGATTACAGTCCTGATCATATTTATTTATTTATTTTATTTTTTTATTTCTGAATATATTCTAAGACCTAATATGTCTTGCATTAGCATAATGCATAGCTGAAGAGACTGATTTTTACAGGTAAGTTATAATAACGGGTGTTTTTTAGAGGCGAAGAACTTTAAACTGAAATAAAACAGAGAAAAACGTTATTAATTTATACATCCAGTTGGCTTTATTCATAGCGTTTTTTTTATTTCAATTTAAAGTTTCTAAGCTTTTAAAAAAACACCCTTCTGTTAATATGTCATGGTTTTTTTTCTATCAATATTTATGGTAAACTTCTAAATTTTGGTTTCTCATAATTAAGTAGGTAGGTATATTGTTTTTTTTATTCTACCGTCTATTTTTGAAAATGTGTACTTATGTTGATCTTCTTCTTCTTTTTCTTGATGTTGATTAGATTAATATTTTTTTTTTAAATCAGTTAAGTACTGTATTTTATTTTAAATCTTCATTCATTTAGGTTTAGGTAAGGCATTTTATGACGTTATAGGCGGTTATCGCTATAATAAGAGTAGAAAAATCTGTTTATTGTACTATTAAAATATGTATTTCTTAAGCTGACTGTACGTCAGTTACCTTGTGGAGTAAAATGCGAAATAAATCAGTATTATTTACATTACTGATGACTAATATTAAATGTTTGGAGGAGTTTGAGAACGAATGTATGTGATAATTATTTTTGGACAGCAGTAGGGTGGAGTCGAATTTAACTAAAAAAACAATATTTTGTTTGTGGAGTAGTTTGAGAATATTTCTTGGAGTACTTTGGGAACAAAACGTGGAGTACTTTGGGAATAAGCCCTATTACTCCTCAACTTCCCGTCATTGGCGCCTTTTCACTTCATTCTCGTCTTTATTTATCCAGTCTCACTTTACTATCCATCTCATTCGCATCTCCGACGTGTGCACTCTCTTCTCATTCGCTCCCTTAGTGGCCCAAAACTCAGACCCAATAAAGTCGACCAATCATAGTAAAAATATTACTAGCCATGCTCTGTTTTTGGCTAAAAGATATGTTTTTATGCGATCGATGAAGGCTCGTGTAAGTTAAAACTCATGTTAAGATATCTAGCGGACGATGTGTCATCGGTAAATTGAAAGCATTAGGTACTGTTTTGATTAACCGTTTTGTTTGTCACGACTGATTTGAATATAACGGTCATTCTGTTCTACAATGGAGTTTTTAAATGGGCATAGTACCTCAGTGATCTGTTATAGTTATTAAAGCAACAATATTTTCTCTATGTAGTACCTACAGGCAAAGTACCATGACACCTGCTTGGAGATGAGTTGATAGTCCATGGCTGGCTAGCGAGATATTTAAAAAAAAGTCAGTTGTCGGAAAAGGTGAGAACTTCAATTTTATGTTAGGTGACTAGAATAGAATACATGAGCGATTTTTTAAATTTATTGTTACAGTTTATATTTTCACAATGTAAGTAACTTCTTTTCATGCTACAAGTAAGTATAATTAGTATCAAAATGCAAAAACGTGTTAATAGTAAATAGAGTATATTTCATTGATTAGCTTTTAGTTTTATGTAAGTACTGTTAGTTTTCCTAAGAATTAAAAAAATAGTAATGCGTCAGCCAAATCAACCGATCGAAAAAACAATCTTGAGTTATCCTGCAGTACCTATCTCGCTGGCAATACATTTGAAAGTGAAGTTGCTGCACCAAGCGGCGTGCTCTTGTCATTGACCAGTCCTCGGAGGGCTTAACTGCAGTTATTTCACAAGTTTCAATGCACGTGCGTTGCTAGTAGTTATTTAGGGCGCGTATCCACCAGAGCAAAGACAAGTGAAAATCCAAGTAAATCTAAATAATTAAATAATTTATTTTATTTATTTTTATTTATATTACTACACAGTACCTACACAGATCAGTACAGATCTGGACCAGACTCACAGTTTCGAAACTCACGTAGCAATAGATGTATCGAGAGTTCTTCATTGTTTGTGTCATGATTCAAACTTGAGTACGGAAAGTTCCGAAATACGCGTCCAGTAGGTACGTAAATACCATAGGTTCTCTGTCCCCATTCGCTTTTGCAATCCGGCACAGTTCACATAAACCCGCAACATGCTCCCTATAAATCGATTTAATTTCCAAACAATTAGGTATCTACGTAGCTACCTGAACTAAATCAATTGTCTCTCGTTTCTCAACAAGGCAGGTCAATGCCGCGTCCCGTATGCAATGCATTGTGCATTGTACTAACACTTGGGAAATAGCATAATGGACTAAAGGTATACATTGTGCACTATCCAGGTATAGCTATATATCCGTTGCATAACTGGCGTATCGCTCGACTAATTAATATAAGTGATAGCTAAAAGCCACTCAGTTATTATCTTTATACTAGCTGACCCGGCAGACTTGACAAGTTTGTATGGGCAATAGAAAAGGGCTATTTTTAGGGTTTTCCCGGCAGTTATTCGAATTTTTCTTACCTTTTAAACCTTCCCTAGACCTCCACGAACATTTCAAGACCAAGATAAGATAAATCCGTTTAGCCGTTCTCGAGTTTTAGCGAGACTAACGAACAGCAATTCATTTTTATATTATGTATATAGAATAGATATAGATTATTATGACCCTCGCGTCATACCTTGCATTTAGTTATTATTTTCTTCGTGCACGTCTACATTAAGTATAGAAGTTTGAAAGACTTTCCTTTCACGGACTTCATAATGTTTCAGAAACATTTCAAGCTTGAAGTAACACTACTAACTTCAATACAATTCTATAATAGGTTACCTATGGTACGAAATCTCGAAGTTATATTAAAGTGAGTAATAATAACAGAGGGATGACATTTTGTAATATATTAAAACTTTATATCATTTCCACCATATTTCCGTAGTTTTAGTCAGAACCAATATAAATAGCTTCTAAAATAAAGCAGTCGGGTAAAAACGCCGATCGCACGTCAGTTTAGTCAAATTAAGTACTGTCATTCAAAAAGTTTACGCTAATTAGGTTTTTGGGTTGAACAAAATAAGGTCGTGTGTGTTTTAGCATATTTAAATGTTAGTCCGCGGAACACAGATATTTAACATAAGCTGATATAAATACTAAGTTAAACTCCCCGCGACATAAACCTCCTACTCCTACTCCCTTTAGAGGTTGAAATTCGAGAATTGTGTATTCATAGTGCACCTCTACAAACCTCTAGGACCCTGAAAGGAACCTTTACTATAAATTTAAGCTCTTTGGGCAGTATCATGGTAATATAATATTTCGTACCACGACAATACAATTATAAAAATTGTATTAAAGTAGTTTACTTCAAACTTGAAATGTGACGTTTTGACAACATGATGATTTCTAAGAGCTTGTAGTAAGACTCCTTAGGACTTATGGTTTAGGCATGTGCGATGATAACAGTCAGATAACATAAGAACTTTATATATCTGTATTCATGTCTCGACCCTACGTGGTACCATGCTTTGGCACAATGAGTAAGTTTTTGCGAAGACCGACAATCTCAACGTGCACCACATGGCAATAAGACATGGTAGAGACAAGCACCGATCGACGCAGTAATAAATTTTGAACTTTATTTTTGAAGCACTAAGATCGAATCGCGGAGATATTCACGAGCATCGTAACTGCTAAGATTATATCTCGTTTTTTGTTGTGTTTTAGATGTAAAAGCCGACAGTCTGAAGGACACAGATTGTTGATAGGTCTTATTCATTGCGACCGACTGAATTAGACCAACGTGAAGTTAAGAGTACCTACCTATACTATTTATACATAATTTGGAAGTCCTGTAAGTCTAGTAGGTAATTTAGGTCGTAATTATGTGTTTTATTATTGTCGATATTTTCAAAAAGTGCTAAGTAATTGATTTGTAAGTAATTTAAAGGCTAGATGATGCTGTGTGGATTGTCCAGCATTATTTATTTATTTATTTATTTATTTATTATTTATTTATTTTGATAAAATTTATATGGGACCACCTCTCATTAAAAAACATCAAAATCCGTTCATAATTGGCGGAGTAGATAATCGCGTAACAAACATAGGTACCAAAAAATATATAAGTACCTACAGACGAATATTTTGAAGTCGTTTAAAAACATGTAGGTACCTAATATCTACGTGATATTTATCAGTAGGTCTACCATGATTTTTCACAATCGTTAAAAAAAAATTTAAAAAAAATATACTTTTATAAAAACTTGTACTGTGCCTCTAGCGGATTTGGTACTTACTAAAACGTCGCGTAGTTAACTATCGTACGAAACAGCGTACTACAGCGACTGTAGTTTGCGCTTCATTAATTTGCTTAGAAATTGGTACCTACCTACCATGAGTAACAATTTTGACAGATGTCACAGTAACGTACTATTACTAGTACTATAGTAACGTCAGCCGATCTAAAGATGACAACTCATGGTAGACGTACAGCAATCTGGTTACAATAGTAGGGTAGGTACCTACTTACAAGCTTTTAAGTATGAGGCATGTATTCACAAACCAAAAACAAACCAGCGAGACGAAAAATGAACGAATGGAACCCACTTTCTGAGACGTAAACATGTTTATCACTGCCCGCGCACGACGTAGATTCACTAAACGATGTTATCATAAAATAAAATACTCACTTACATTATTATTATAAGAATGAAAATACTAACTCACTAGCCTATAGACACAGCCAAACCGCTTGTAGAGACTTGTAATTAGGACGGTATGTTCCTAAAAGAGTGTAAGTAGGCGCATTATGGCGCGGTGGTCAGCTGATCTTTCGATCGTCGAGTTTTGCTGTTTTTCAGATGCTTTACCCTCGGTAAATAAGGGTAGTGGAAAATAACTGAAAAGTTACTGAAAATAATCAATATTTTATCTCTAAAGTCTGAGTTTGAAATTTTGTTTAAACGTCGTAATAACTTTAGTATTAATTCTCGACAAAACCTCAAAAAATAAACAAAATCTGCTCCTCCTTCTAAAGTTGAGGTCATTTCCATATTTTTTTTACACCAACGGGTAGATAATTTACTTATAAATAAAATGTGTATTTCATTTTTATTATTTAAATTTAACACAAATTATTATTTCAAATTATTACAATTCGACGGGATAAAACTTAGACTTTTCATGCAACGGGCAGTATGCCGCTGGCCACTAGCTAGCTGCCGCGCCTTAAGGCGCTGTGGCTAGCTAATGACTTTTGTTTGAGATTTTCGTTCCTCCTCACCCCACCGCATCTCTACAATACCTACTCATTGACATCAATGCAGTTTATAAGCGAACTAGCTGTCCGGCCCGCGACTTCGTTCACTTAAAGTATCTAAACTGAGTTTCAAACAAATCATACTCATAAAAAAATCATAATACTAACTTTGACACCCCACGTTACCCTTTTTAGAGGGTTCTTTTAAAATATCCAGAAATACGTTCCCATTTGCATTTAAGTATTCAAACCAAAATTCTTACCAATCGCACCACCCTTTAAAAAATACCCATAGAAACATTGACCCCCCATTTAACCATTTTTTGAAGGTTATATTGAAAAATCCTGAAACACGTGTTCATTCATTTTGTATTTACAGTACACAAACAAAGTTTCAGACCAATCGTACCACCCGTTAAAAAATTCCCATACGAACATCGACACCCCATTTAACCCCTTTTAAAAAATTCTGGAAGTACACAAACAAAATTTCAGACCAATCGCACCGCCCGTTAAAAAGTTCCCATACAAACATTGACACCCCATTTAAACCCTTTTAAAAAATTCTGAAAGTACACAAACAAAATTTCAGACCAATCGCACCACCCGTTCAAAAGTTCCCATGCAAACATTGACCCGACAATTGACCCCTTTTAAAAAATTCTGAAAGTTCACAAACAAAATTTCAGACCAATCGCACCACCCGTTAAAAAATTCCCATACAAACTTTGACCCCCTTTTTAGAGTTATATAATATAAAAATCCTCAAACACGAAACAAAGTTTTAGACCAATCGCAACACCCGTTAAAAAGTTCCCATACAAACATTGACATCCCATTTGACCCCTTTTAAAAAATTCTGAAAGTACACAAACAAAATTTCAGACCAATCGCACCACCCGTTAAAAAGTTCCCATACAAACATCGACACCCCAATTAACCCCTTTTAAAAAATTCTGAAAGTACACAAACAAAATTTCAGACCAATCGCACCACCCGTTTAAAAGTTCCCATACAAACATTGACACCCCATTTAACCCCTTTTAAAAAATTCTGTAAGTACACAAACAAAATTTCAGATCAATCGCACCACCCGTTTAAAAGTTCCCATACAAACATTGACCCGACATTTGACCCCTTTATGAAGGTTATATTGAAAAATCCTTGAACATGTATCCATTCATTTTGCATTTACAGTACACAGACAAAGTTTCAGACCAATTGCACCACCCATTAAAAAGTCCCCATACAAACATTGACCCCATATTTGACCCCATTTTGAAGGTTATATTGAAAAATCCTGAAACACATGTCCATTCCATTGCATTTACAGTGCACAAACAAAGTTTCATGAAAATCGCTCCACGCGTTAAAAAGTTTCATACTAACGTTTTCACCCTTTTTCACCCCCTTAGAGGTGGAATTTCCAAAAATCCCGCCTTAGTGGGTGGTTTTGTTATAAAAGGAAACCACCTTCCAAATTTCAGCTTTCTAGCTTCAGCGGTTTCGGCTCGGCGATGATAAATCAGTCAGTCAGTCAGTCAGTTAGTCAGTCAGTCAGGTTAAGCTCTTATATAGTTATAGATCAGTTTTTAAAGTAAGAAATCTTCGAAATCCTACTATATCCTACTAATATTATAAACGCGAATGTTTGTAAGAATGTATGGATGGATGTATGTTTGTTACTCTTTCACGCTAAAACGGCTGAACGGATCTGAATGAAATTTGGCACAGCTATAGATTATGGTCTGGAATAACACATAGGCTACATTTTATCCCGGAAAAATATAAGGTTCCCGCGGGATAGATTTGTTTTTGTTTTTCAAATTACCACGCGGGCGAAGCCGTGGGCGGAAGCTAGTAATATTATAAATGAGAAAGTTTGTAAGAATGTAATGTATGGATGGATGGATGTATGTTTGTTACTATTTCACGCTAAAACGGCTGAACGGATCTGAATGAAATTTGGCACAGCTATAGATTATGGTCTAGAATAACAGATAGGCTACTTTTTATCCTGGAAAAACGAATGGTTCCCGTGGGATATGTGTTTTTGTTTTTCAAGGTATAAAGCGGGCGAAGCCGCGGGCGGAAGCTAGTATAACATACATACATCATACATACTACCTACACCCCAACAAACTCCCAAACACATATTTCCCTCCTTTTCGCATTCGGGTAAATACTCGTCTAAAAGAACATAACTAAAAAATGATGTGGTGTCGTGGGACACCAGGTAGGAACGAAGTTGCGACTGTCGCGCCTGCGCACGTCTCATTTAACGGTTTTATTCCACGCACTTTTTCTTACGGTTTTACTATCACATTTTTTTCAGTTCGGTCGCGCAGCAATATCCCTATCCCCTCCAAGCCTGCCGTAAGGAACTTCGTTCCAAAAACTCGATGCCTTTGCCCAGCCCTGGAACATCTCGGGCTAGAAACATCAACAACAACGTATGTCTGAGGGTCTACCATGAGTTTTCACAATCTACACTCGCTAGCGACTGTAGTTACAAAAATGTATGAAAATATTGTACAGCGCCTCTAGCGGATAGTTGGGTACTAAAACCTCACGTAGCTAACTATTCTACGTCGCAGCGTACTACAGCGACTGTAGTTTGCGCTCATTAATTTGCTTAGAATTTGGTACCATGAGTAACAATTTCGACAGATGTCATAGTAACGTACTATTACTACTGTAGTAACGTCAGCTAATCTAAATGTGACAACTCATGGTAGACCTACTGATCGCGAAATATGTAGCGTATAATAATATGTATTCTGTCTGTACTGTAGTTAGTAGAAATGTGTCAGCGACCCAGAAATCAAAATAAATAAGATAAAGGCAATTATCTACGATAGTGCAACGGCTATCGGTCATTATCTTGTTATTATTTGCAAAGTGAATTTTGTCCTCAATAATGTTTTTATCTGATCATATTGACGTGTGTTCCTATCTTATTAATTGTGCAATTACCCCATGAGTTTTAAATTGAGGAAGATATCTTCCAAATTTACATTATAGGGGATTACAGTCACGTTCATATTCGATTGTAGCAAAACAAACAAACATGAACACGACTGTAATCCCCAGGCTCGGTAGAATCACCTCAGATACTTAGATCTTTGAGGTTATCTGAAGAGGGTCTACTAACATCCAAACATGATATTTGATACATGCCCACATTTTGCACAGTACCTAGTTATTATTCGGTACGCACGTATTCGACTGTAGCGGTCTATTATAATGTGCTAACAGTGCTAATGCTAACTATTTCACACGTCTGCATCTACACTAATATTATAATGAATGAGTTAAAAATCTCCGAAACTACTGACCCGATTTTAAAAATTATTTCACCAATTTTTAGAATGAACTTAAAGGTTGAATATAGGCTTTATTTTAAGTAGTTACTCGTGGGCAAAGCCGCAGGGAGAAGCCAGTATTTTAAAAACTAGTAGTTTGTCCCGAACCGAGATCTCGCGCATGATTTTGGCATTCGCACCCTGAAGTTTCTCGTAAAAGTTGGTTCTAGTCACAAAAAAAAACTTTATTTAAATACTTACCTTGTTTCTGACTACCCCTACGTCTAACTAGGGGGTAGGTGACTAATAATCTCACAAGATTGTTAGTGTATGAAGTCGTTTTCATTTTTTTGTAAAAAAAAATAATCCAGGGAAATCAAGGGCCTGTAATTGCTTTGCGCAAAAAGCGAATCAAATCCTAAAATGAGCGATGTTTGAGCCGAGTGGTTATTATATGCGGAGAAAGAAAATGATTGATTGTCCTCCGCTCCGTCGAGCTTCGAGCTTCGAAGACGCCTTCGACAAATCACACGTTATCTACTACTGAAGAATTAGTTTTTTGTTATTATAATTAACTTATAGTACCTATAGGTACCCGTATAAACAGGGTGTTACCAGACTACTACACCAACACTGTGAGCGCTAAAAAAAGCTATTGTTCCATGCAAAAGTTACCTACTTGGATAAAATTTATGAAACAGTTGTTATCTTTTTCGCCACTCACAGTGTTGGTTTCTTAGAAAAAGTTTTTACATTGATGGGTACTTTAACCCCCTGACGTATAGGTAGTATAGCTATTTATATGGTACCATTCTATATATCGTTTCTGCCCGCGGCTTCGCCGGCGTGGTACCTTGAAAAACAAAAAAAAATGTTTTCCTTGACAAACAAAAACAGGTTTAAACATTTTTTCTGCAAATTGGGCACCGATTGATATATTAAAATGAAAGAACTTAAAATCGTTACTGTTTTTCCTTAAAAAACCTAAGATTTTCCTTTTCCGGAGCAGAAAAATTCACTATATTTGCCCAAGCATGCCTTCTTCTGATTTATAACCGAAGGTAACAACGGGCAATTTCATTCAACACGGTATGACTCAACAAAACATTTTTCTACTTAATTAGGAAAACGTATAATATTTTTTGTTAATATTTTACTGGAATTTATCGCCTGTTGGTCGAAATTCGAATGGTGCTAGAATTAATTAGATGGCGAGATAAATTTCCGAAAAGTATAATATTATTTTTACATTTTTACTTAAGTAATTCTTTGATTTGGGTCCACACCGACGAATATAATATAATATAGACAAACTATAGAATGACTATCTATTCGAATATTGTAGCCAAAGAATAGAAACTAAGCTAAAAACTTACGTGATACTCTTTTGGCGAGAAGTGCACAATTATTACCTGAAATAAAAATATTAATCGATAAGTACTTGCTGAAATGTAGTGATAGAAGGAAATGGAACAACTCATATTGTAGCGACTCCACATAGCGTGGGAAAAGGACAGGAATATGATGACTGGCAAAAATATAAAAAGGCACTCATACATTATCGTATAGCAGTAGAGAGGTAAGTATAAATTACTGAGTAATCAAATATCTAAACATATATATAACTTTTATGAATAGTCAATAGTCAATAATTCTTTATTCAGTAAAATAACAGGGATCATTTTGAATCATCTTACATACCTACTAGGTGAGTCTAGGGGCCAGTTCCAGTCCTATCCCCAGTCCGAGAAGAACTGACAAGAAACTCGCTGGGCCCTAGCACTTTTTTTGTATGATCCTTGTTAATTTTGTTAGGGACACCTAGCAGAGTTGGAGCTGATGAATCTAACTAAAGCTAATTCTCATGACGAATAAGCCGAAGACGCGCGGAAACGCTTATTCAATAATGTCACTGAGGTCACCCATCCAGATAATAAAGCTTGCAGAATGTCGCGTAACTTCTAAAACAGGTGTTTAACCATTTAAAGTATAAACATTCTTTAGTACCGTGAGAATCATAATAACATACACAAATGCCACACTAAGGTAAGAAAAATAGTTATTCTATAGATGTCTGTGATCTGAATCAATTGAGCTATATGTAGATCATTTTATACCTCAACACTGAGCTAAACTTGTCTAACGGCTGGATAGATTTTGACAAATGAGGTGTCATTGGATTAGTCTTTATTACATACTCGTATATAATACGGAGACTGAAAAAAAATATTTTCAGTTACGTTCAGACGGGTTTTATCAATTTTTGTAATAAATACTAGTTTATATTTCTGTAAAATGGTATATTTTACGACAATTTGTGGTTGCAATTATTGGCAAACATTGCCCAGCCATCAAAAAAACATTATAGTGCATTTTATGGCTGAAGAGTTATGAGTATGAGTGTGGATGGGTGCGCAAGTAGAGGAAGACCGAAGAAGAAATGGTTTGATGGTGTGAAAGATGATATGAATGTAAGAGGAGTTGATTCAGAGTTGACGAATGATAGGGGTGAATGGAAGAAGAAAACATGTTGTGCCGACCCCACTTAGAGGGGGCAGGAGAATGATGAGTGCATTTTATGGCTGAGCAATCAATTGCAGGCAACATGTTGCAATATGGCTGCAATAGTATGGCCTTTGATTAAGAACCCTTTAATGAGCCATACAATCCAGCAACAATTGCCGACGAAATGACGCTCATCGCAGCCGCTTGCATTGTTTTGGCAGAAAAACGAAAAAAAGGACACGAATGTGGATTCGACCCTACCTAAGCCTAGCCTAAAATATGTGGCTATAATGCCGGGCCATCCTTAAAATATTGCATAGTGTGGCTGGTATTGCTAGCAATGTTGCTGGCCACAGTATTGCAGCCACAAATTGTCGTAAAATATAGCCCGTTTAGACGCCCCTTAAGAATATCAAAAGAATATACGTACCTAGCCTTAGGTACGACAATTATATCTAATAATATCTATGCTTGATACTTGTAAACAAACACCAGCACGTTCGAGTAATCTCGTTATGTAACGAAGCGGCCTAGAAAAAGTTCAAGGTAATATTTATAATGCTTATATATCTATAGGTACTTAATGCTAATTCGTATTCGTGCGTTTTGGCAAACCTGTTTTGAAGAACCACACGTTTTGGGATTGATTATGAACGCATTTATTATATTTTAATAGGATGCTCAAAAATCTGCATTGTAAAAAGCGGTTATGGGCATGTGACAAACGTATTTGAACGGGCCTCTAACGCTCAGGTATACTAAAAAAATCTGAGATACCTATCTACAATAAAACCTTTTTCAAACCTTTTTGTTTTTTTTTAATCCAGTTTTGTAAACCATTTCGATGTCTGTCTGTCTGCTACCGCCTTTCAGGGCGAAACATATACAAAACCCGTCACAGAGTTGAGTTTTGGTTAAATTTATGCTCTTTTGCTCGTGTATAAAATAGTCTAGTTAACAGAACAAAAGCAAGAACATTTAATAACATATTAAGGGCTTAGATTCAACATGCGCCTGCAATTGCGTCAAACAAACAAGCCAGAGCTGATAAAGTCACAATGGCCCTCACTCTTATGCAACCAGATAACATTAGCTGCGCGTTAACACCACATAACAGAGCATGAACTCTATGCCAACACTCATAAGGTTTAGATTCTATTGATGCTGTAACAAAACAAACCATGCTGCCTCACAGCTGTGTTCATTACATAACCTAAAAAGGAAAACTGTGCTCGATAATAAATCAAAATACACACGAGTCAGAGTTCATTTTCTTTCGCCACATTTCCAATCAGCTTCCGCGGTGAGTTTCCATTTTATTAGAAAATTTGCTGCAGTCTTAGATTCGCCACGCACGTCGTTATTCAGAAAACACCATTGTTTTTTTTAATGAGGTGTTTTCATGGTCCATTTTCGCGGTTGATGGCAGTTTTATTGCAAATCGAACGGTGATATTAATACTAGATGAGCTCTAGAAGCGATTGATGAGTTTTCGAGTTACCATTAATTTTAAATGTAATAAGAAGAGAAAGCCATGAATAAGGCTTTAAATATTATTCCGATAAACGGTTTTGGGCTTGCAGTTTGTCACGTTCGGAAAACTAACTACTGTGCAAAACGTGGACATGTGCCAAGTATTATGTTTGGAAGTTCCTGACTACCCCCTTTAGATAAATAAGAATTACCTATATAAAGATTTAAGTAACTAGAGATCTGAGGATATCTTTGTAATTCTTTATTAAACACAGTAAAATATTTGCAAGCAAGTCATTGAAAAAATATATCGAAATGTTCAAAAGTGAGCTTAACCCTACGAGAGTTTTCTACCAGCAAACATGTTTTTATTTACCACAATTTATAAAAGCGGCCTAGTAACTAGTAGATATAAAGTTGGTAGATATATATAGATGGTACTATGCACTTAGGTACAAGTACCTTTATGCTTAAAGCAGCTATAGGCGAGTTGAAATACAATACAAGACGTTGAATGCATAATTAATTGAATTCAAATAAGACGCTTTGACTCATCTAAATATATAAAATCATTTGATGACTGACTGACTGACTGACTAAGTGATAATAAACGCAGATCTCTAGATAGATATTTGAGGGTATCAAAGCTAGTCAGACAGAGACACGCCTAATCTAAACATTATATTTGATTTATCCACGTATTTACGAGTATGTGAAAGACACTCATTGGTCTGATTATTGATACTAACTTCGAAACACCAAAGTACGTAAAATATAGCCTATGTTCATCCTGAAAGTTTATTCTATACATTAGTGAAATATTTTTTCAAATCGGTCCAATAGTTGCGGAGCTTATTCAATGCAAACAAACAAATCTTTCCTCTTTATAATATTAATAATAATTAATTTAGTATAGATTTATCTATGCAATTAAAATAATAAGATTAAAGTAAAAATAATTTATGTTTATAATCGCAAATTATTTATTAAAATTAAGAAGATTACATGTTGTGCCGACCCCACATAACGTGGGGCAAGAAGATGATGATTGATCGCAAATTATTATATCGAACTAAAACCGATGCAACATTGAAAAGTTCTTACTCATCAATGGGCAAACACACAGGACCTTGGCAAAAATTAGGTTCAGTTTAGGCAAATGTTAGTGTATCAATGTTCTACAACACGAAGCTTCAAAAATATGGAGCCATGTCGACTTTCGCTCAATTTGATCCTAATCGGCCGTGAATAAAGATTACCCAGGCAGAAGGTAACTTTTCTGACAGCTGCCTAGCAACTGGAAAATGGGCAAGTTAGAGTTGGATCAAATTGCATGTTTGAAACATTTACCTACAAATATTTTAGAGGTAAGTGAAGGATTTGATCGGCTGTTTTTAGATCCGAAATCATAGCTTAATTATTTAGCTACCAAATGAGCTAGATTTGATAATCTTATACCTTTAAACGAGCAATTCTTGTATATAATACTAGCTGTCCCGCTCGCGACTTCGTTCACTTAAATTATCTATACTTACTGAGTTTTAAACAAATCACACTAATAAAAAAATTCCAAACATAACTTTGAGTTTTACCCTTTTTAGAGGGTTATTTTGAAATATCCAGAAATACGTGTCTATTCATTTTGCATTTACAGTACACAAACAAAGTTTTACACCAATCGCACCACCCATTAAAAAGTTCCCATACAAACATTGACCCCAAATTTGACACCTTTTTGAAGGTGATATTGAAAAATCCTGAAACACGTGTCCATTCATTTTGCATTTACAGTGCACAAACAAAGTTTCATGAAAATCGCTCCACGCGTTAAAAAGTTTCATACTAACGTTTTCACCCTTTTTCACCCTCTTAGAGGTAGAATTTCCAAAAATCCCGCCTTAGTAGGTGGTTTTGTTATAAAAGGAAACCACCTTCCAAATTTCAGCTTTCTAGCTTCAGCGGTTTCGGCTCGGCGATGATCAATCAGTCAGGTCAAGCTCTTACATAGATATAGATAATCGGAATCTCGGAAACGGCTCCAGCGATTTTCATGAAATTTAGTATGCAGGGGGTTTCGGGGGCGATAAATCGAACTAGCTAGGTTTCATTTTTAGAAAACGTCGTTTTCCCCAAAAAAAAAGAGCAAAGCTCGGTCATCCAGGTATTATTATTTAAAAAAAAACATATCAGATTTATCAAAATCGTTCATCATGACCCTTAATGTGTCCATAATTGGTGCCTTTAACCTTACGATTATGAACACGTGAATTATAGCTAAAATTCCAACTTAGATCACTTAGATTTAGTTCGATCAAAGCAGTTTATGCACATTGCTTAGAATAAATCGTAGTTAATGAAGAGTAACTAAAAGTTTATTTGCATTTGACATTAGGTAGATTATTCTGAGAATAGTTATACCAGAAGTTAGTCCAATCAAAACTTAATCTCACTCAGATATAGAATAACACTTGTTACTTTTACGTCTTAAAATTTAGTTTTCTCTGTTTAAAGTATCGCGTTCAACCCTAAACGTAGTAGCTCGACAAACCAACTAGAGTTATAAATCTCAATTTAATAATAAGTTTGTGTAAATGGAGAATCCCATAAGGAAAACAAATAATCATACTTATTTGACCCTCAAAATAATTCTGAATATCATGAAACCTATCCTTCAAAAACCACTTGGGACTGAGGTGACTCCTCTTTCACGCCACCGTTCAAAACTTTGTCCATTAATTACGAAGCATTATGAAATAAGTGATCGTTTTTATAGGAGTTAAAGAGCAAAAATGGGGCATGCGTGTGGTCTTTCATTCTTCCAAACGGAGATGACAGCGACCTCTTGTGACGGACTCAAGTGAACAACAAACATTGAAGATTATGAAGTTATGATTATGGTTGAGTCAGAGGGCAGTGTCTTTAAAAAAATCTACGGCTTAGGCTGCTCCGCACGTATCACGGATTTCTTTTGGATCATGTCGGCTAAGTTGAAGGATGGCTTAATAAATGCTTGACAACTGGCAACCCAATAAAAACTGTCCCACGGTCTTACCAAAAGCTCTTACAAAACATCATGTCAGAAACGTCAAATTTCAGCTTGAAGTAACTACTTCAATTAAATTTTTATAGGTCATCGTACGAAATATCGAAGTTATATTACTTTGATATTACCCGAAGGGCTAGTAGTCCCCGTAGGTACATGAGTAGGTACACTTACCTATACCTAAGAAGTACCCGATAAGTTTGGAGTTTTGTTTGCCTGTAAGGGTATGCAATCTTTGGAACTATTGGGTATTTAGCTGAATAGACGTAGCTAAGTGGATATTTTATTGTAATATTTTTTTTCGGTAGGACGTATCAGTTAGACATGGTAGATTATCAGTATTCATGTTGATGTCTCAGCTATACGTGCCCAGTCGGTTTCTGAAGGTCCACTCCACTAGCCATTCAAAACTCTATTTTGGAATAGATAGAGTTCAAAATAGCAAAACAATAGTGACCATGTCCAATTCACCATAGATTGACAGAATATCTCAATGAGTACCAAGAAACAGATCAATTACCAACCAATTGAAGAAACCGATAATAACTGACATACGACGTAAACGTGGCTGGCGATAAACACAAGTGATTATAGCCTTTATATTAATGACAGTAGAGATGAGTTAAACTACAAAGGTAACCTATTGATGCCAAAATCAGCTAAGTAGATGACGTAAAGCAATCAGCTGACCTTGGATGAAACTGACTTAAGGTAGAACTTCTTTATAATTACAGTAATAGGTATGTATGGTAGTTACCTACTTAATTTACACAAATATACCTACAGATTTATCTTAATTCACACACTGCAATATAAAATATAGGTAGGTATGTATTTTTTTTAATGTGCAAACAAAGTTGCGTGCGGTTTTACTAGCTTAACAATAATCCATACTAATATTATAGGTGCGAAAGTAACTCTGTTTTTAACCTTTTCACGACTAAACGGCTGAACGGATCGTAATTAAATTTGGCAAAGAGATATTTTATTTTAGATTCCTGGAGAAGGACAAAGTTATCTTTTGTCTTAAAAATAATCTTATAGAGGCTGAAATAAAGATTTGAAGTTATACGAGTATGTGTATGGGGAATGGGTGATCGCCTCATTTTGCACTCCATAGAAATTTCCCAATTTACAGATTAAAAAATCATTTAGAATTAATATGTTATATTGATGGATATTTGTGGATGAAGTAGCGGGTAACAGCTAGTGCTCTATAAATAACACAAGCGCAAAACAATAACTATTTATTTTATGCTAACTAAAGGCCTTTTCAGACGACGCGTTACAACTTACAATCAGCAAGTACGAGTAATAAGTACTTACCTACATTGTTTATCAGTCGGGATATAAAAATTATATGAAAAAAAGTAGGTATCTACATAGGAGGTAGATCCGGCGTAGATAGGTAGGTACTACAGATACTACTGTAGATACCTTATTAATTTTATAAATAAGTTAGGCCTTTCATGACTTTAGTTTGTCTTGAAGCGAGAACGTAATTATGTAATTTTTGGCCAAGGGCCAATCGTGGCTAGAAACTATTTAACTGTGATTGGCATGATTGGTCGAAACTTATTGTTTTTTTTTATAAATTAATTATACAACTACCTACTTTTGCGATGATCTCGAAAATAGTGATGGATTTAGGTAGATATTTGTTAAGCCGAGGGACGAAAAATACGCAAAAAATACGTTAAAAACACGTTCGCCACTAATTACCTAAAATCATGGAAAATGAACAAAGAAACGTAAACAAAAAAATTATATATCATAATGACTTAGAAAATCAGCTAACCTAATGAATAATAGATAACAAAAATATACTACTATGGTAATTTATTCACCGCAAATTACCTTTTGATTTAAATTTAAGTGACTAATTGACTGTTTTTACTTTATTTAAATAAGCTATTTTCGCTTTGGTTTTTCATTTAAGTTCCGTATTTAAACTGTTCATTTAATATATTTATTGTAGACCTACAACGTTTTGCGTGTATGCGTATTACGGCGCAAAAAACGCTCTGTCTGGTTAGACCTTTACAAACAAGTGGTTCCCGCGACAGGTCCGCTAGAACCTGTAATGTACCTACTTACCCAGTTATGTCAATAGAGGCTTGAGTCGCCCGACCAGTCCTATGTCTAGCCTCTGTCTTCCGGGTAGATCGAGTAATCAATGATTATGGTTGCCACACACGCTATGGTCTAATGGAGAGGTCTAACTGCACAGTTATGCCTGCGTTAGTAGTCATCTCGCGTCAGTTGTTTTCTAGTATCTGTTTCGGATGGTCGTCAATCGATGCCATCGCAAAAAGAACTGGGCTGCGATTACGTAATTTTGATACTGTCAAAACATTATTACTAACAGCTTCTAGTTACTAGCGGTGAATTGTTTTATGGGGGAAGTTTTTGCCATAAAAATGACTATTGACTATTGACTATTGACTATTGACTATTGTAAGTATCAGAATTACGTAATCACAGCACTGTTCATCAATCACAGACATTCATAGTAATTGATTGCAACTAGAGTTACGTAATAGCTATGAAAACCGCACCGGTACACCATAACGTCCACATACATGCTACCGACGTGCGGTTCACCGGCGCCAGTAAAACTGCACAGGTAACCTCTCCGGTAGACCGTAGAGTGAATGGCTTACTTTATTTTTTACTAGCTGTCCCGCCCGCGACTTTGTTCACTTAAAGTATCTAAACTGAGTTTCAAACAAATCATACCTACTCATAAAAAAAATCCATACTAACTTTGACACCCCATGTGACCCTTTTTAGAGGGTTCCTTTGAAATATCCAGAAATACATCTCCATTTATTTTGCATTTAAGTATTCAAACCAAAGTTCTGACAAATCGCACCAACCTTTAAGAAGTATGCATAGAAACGATGACCCCCCATTTAAACTTTTCGAAGGTTATATTGAAAAATCCTGAAACACGTGTTTATTCATTTTGTATTTACAGTACACGTTTCAGACCAATCGCACCACCCGTTAAAAAGTTCCCATACAAATATTGACCCTACATTTGACCCCTTTTTGAAGATTATATTGAAAAATCCTAAAACACATGTCCATTCATTTTGCATTTACAGTGCACAAACAAAGTTTCATGAAAATCGCTCCACGCGTTAAAAAGTTTCATACTAACGTTTTCACCCTTTTCCAGGTGGAATTTCCAAAAATCCCGCCTTAGTGGGTGGTTTTGTTACCGTAACCACCTTCCAAATTTCAGCTTTTTAGCTTCAGCGGTTTCGGTTCGGCGATGATGAATCAGTCAGTCAGGTTTAGCTCTTTTATAGATATAGATTATTTTGTTGGTTCATATAATAATAAATATTATTTATCTAGCCCTGAATAGCAGAAAATGAATTAAATACAGACGACGTCGCGAGCAACCACTTCGAGTAGGTACCTAATACAGGAAAAAGTTATGTATAAAATAATATGATATAATAAACGATATCCTTTACACAATTAAACGCTAGCTACCATTTAAAATTCGTAGCAAATCCACTATGAGTAAGCATCTTTTAATTTATTTTTAGAACAGTCTACAGTTCATAGCATCATTGATAAACATAAAACGGTCAAAGACCTACATTTTAACGAAACTATCATATAAATAGTAGCACTTTGTATTATCAAAACAACACAAACGAAATTATATTTTTTTACCCAAGAATGAATCACGATCCCGCCATCGGAAACAGTGAAACGCGAAATAAGATCAACAAGTTTTCCCTCGGCGGAACAAAAAACATACCTACCTACGAATATTTTTGTGACAAAAAAAGTGTACTTCACAGAAAAACGTATATAATATAATAATATAATTCTTTTAAACAAAGCTTTTGGATGCGTGAGATAAAAATAGCTCGAATTTTGGGTCAATCTTTTATACTAATAAAAATACCAATTCGTTCGCGTAATATTTTTTAGACAATTTTCAACCTTACTGCACCTCTAGATCTCTAGTTACTTAGTATCTATGTATAAGGTTAGTCAGAGGCACGTCCAAACATGATATTTGGCACATGCCCACATTTTGTTATCCGGTTTCCTCACGATGTTTTCTTGCAAATACATTTTTCGAATAGAAAAACTCATTGGTGTACGACCAGGTTTGAACCCACGACCTTCGGATCGTGAGGCAGGGTTGCTACCACTACACCATAAGTGCTTCATATTAATCTTTTCAGATAAACGATTTTAGGATACGAAATTTTCTAAATTTCAGCACTCGCGGCGCTACGGGCAAATAGGTACATATATTATGAAAGGAAATGAAACGAAATAAGCTTTCTTAAACTATCAAAATCCGTATTAAGACCCTGTTCGTTTGCTTTCGTTTCCTAGATCTGTGCAGACATTGTCCTTGTATTTGGATGGTTCTTCTCAATTTGTTATATTTGTCGTTATTTCAAAAACTTTTTGAACATTGATTTTTTTCAAACTGATAGCATGAAGATGAAACAATAAAATATTGGTTGATAACAGCTGAACCCGTTTATAGTTCGGTGATAACAAGTTATTTCACGACGGGTAAATTTAAAATGATCTAACACTAGTTCCCGCTCACGGCTTCGCCCAAGTGGTATCTAGAAAAACAAAAACAAATCTATCCCACGGGAACCGAACATTTTTCCGGGATAAAAAAGTAGCCTAGTGTTGCCAAATTTCATCCAGGTCCGTTCAGCCGTTTCAGCATGAAATAGTAACAAACAAACATCCAGACATCCATACATTCTTACAAAATTTCGCGTTTATAATATTAGTATGATTCAAAATGATTTGTTGTGAACAATGACCAATAGCGAGAACAATGATAACTGAAGAGGAGTATCGTCCATTTGCCAGTAGCGTGCCTTATCTCCAGGTATTTACCATCTCAGCACCTATAAGAATACTTCGTAGAAAGTGATGTCACCAAGTATCGCCGCGACTCCCACGGTTCTGCGACCGTAATCAATTTCTTCTGATAAACTTCTATTCAAATGCATAATATGAAAGTGTCTTTCTGCAATTATCATATAACATGGTCTCAGAATACAATTTTTGCTGTAATGTTTTCATTCGTGTTTAACTCAGATTTTTATCTTCGTATTAGGTATCAAGCGAAATTAATAAGCTTTTATTATTATTATTATTATTATTATATTAGTTTAGTGTCCGTTCTTTAATATCCGTTAGTGTCCCACTGCTGGGCAAAGGCCTCCCCCCAATCCTTCCAGACCTCGCGATCCCGAGCGACTCTGCTGAATAAGCTTTAAATAAAAAAAATAAAAAATATGATCGCGAAAAAATTCAGTCGCGGGCAAAAGCTAGTAGAAATACATGTGAAACAGGTGAACTATAAATGACTATAGACAAAACCGATCGACAAAAACGATCTATAGACAGCTCAACCGATCCAGATCACTACTAGAGGGAAGCGTCCCCAAGACGCTGGTGGCATTACTACTACGAATGGCAATGCTGATACGTTGAGCCAAATATGGCCAGATCTGGGGTTCTGCGTCGCTTCGACCAAACAGACGCCTTGTCCACCCGAAACAATTTTGAAAACGCGATAGGCCTTAGTTCTCACTTTACATTATTTTGAGAATTGTTACCTATACGAAGATGGCCAAATTCACTCTTAGTAAACACAACCCACCTTAAACTTAATAATTTAAAGGGTGAGGTCAACCGGGGCAAATAGGTACCTTACGGACACTACGGAAACCACTTCGATTGACTACAATGGCTCAAGTCATCGTTCTCATTGCATATTATCAAGGTCGCGAGGGGTGAACGTACCTAAGTACCTATTGACCACGTTAGGTACACTACGATCGATAGCTCACCTCTGTAGGGTTGCCAACTATTATTCGGAGCAAGTGCTTTCTTAGTTAACTTTACTATGTTTTTTTTATTTAAGTGCCTTTTATTTTTGACTTGATGTTTCAATCAGCATACGTTATATGTAGTACATAGAGCCCACGTACCCTACAAACTCATAAAACGACAAAGTAGTATATCAACATCCTTTTTGTATTTTTATTTTTTAATTTTTTTCCTAACCTTTTTTGCCCCACTGGTGGGAAAATGTCTCCCTCAAACCCTTCCAGTCTACCCTGTTATTGGCTGCGTGCGTCCCACTTCATAAAAGCTCAAAGGTCATCCCGCCAACGTTTTCTCGGCCGATCTCGGCGCCCCACTCCCTCAGGTGTCCAGGGTGCGTATTTTTATTATTTTTATTTTATTATACAAATATAACATACTATAAAAAACCCCAGTCTACCCCCAGACCATCTCTCACAACCGCTGGGCAACCCTACCGTCTGGGGGGGTCATTGTATTGGACTCCGATACAATCTTTTATTAGTTCCAATATTACTTCTACCGAGACTAATAAAAAATCTTTGACTGTAAGCACCGCTCCTGAAACTTTTGACCGTAAGGGATTTAAGCCTTTTTGCGTTTATTTTTTAACGAGTATTTTTGTAAGGCAAGCCATCTGGCGAGTAGGTATAGTTTTTCTTATATGGGTTGAAATTTGATTTAGGTAAGTACCTACCTAGTAACCTACCTAGGCACTTCTATAAAATTCACGTTGGACACGAGCATCGGACAAAGTGGCGAAAATAGCCAAATCCTTCGGGTCACTTTACGTAAGATACAGCATTTTATCCTTACTTTGTTGCGAAGTTAAGATTGAACATTTATTTTTAGATCTTTCGGCCTTAGGATGATATTAAATACGAGATCATTTTATCTTTTAGATGAAATTTTGGAATTTCGATTTTGATTATCTCTTCAGAAGATGAGCCAAGAATAATTATAATTTTATATTAGGTAGGCACTGGGAACAAATGCACACTTATATTTACAGTTTTGTAGATTGTGCGGGTACCTAAACAAAACTAAAAATGATAGGTACATACATGATTCTCGTAAGATAGACCATACAGAGACGACCGAGACGAGTTTCTGCCCGTTTTTTGGACTTTGATTATGCTTGAACTGGCCCTTAAATTCACCCTTGCATGCACCTAGGCATTTATTATACACGTACTACTTTATACCTAGTAGATGGCTGTTTTAGAAAAATACCATTTTGGTTTGGTGGGTATCACCGCTGTTCTTTTTAACCCCCGACGAAAAAAGAGGGGTGTTATAAGTTTAACGTGTCAGGGTGTGTGTAACTGTGTATCTGTCTGTGGCATCGTAGCTCCCAAACGGATGAACTGATTTTCGTTTATTTTGTTTTGTGTCATAGATAATTTTATCCCGAGTGTTCTTAGCTATGTTTCATGAAAATCTGTTCAGCTGTTAGATATTCTCCTTATGTATGAGCAGTTACCTACCAGATTTAGGTTTGAACTTTTAAAATTCTAGCTAGATCTAGCAAAAGAGCTCCGCAATGGTATCACATTTCGTTTAACCTCGTAACATTTTCTTCAGTTTCACCATCTGTTACTGTGAGTTAATTATTTATCTAAGTACACTTCAAATTAAGTTTATATTTATTTAGCAACGATCGGATTCATGTCTTATCTGTTTCGTTGTAAAACAGCTGACAAATAATGATGAACATACACCGGTTATTATATCCAATTCTAGCTTCCGCCCACGGTTTCGCCCGCGTGGTACCTTGAAAAACCAAAACAAATCTATCCCACGGGAACCCACATTTTTCCGGGATAAAAAGCCATGCTATTCCAGACTATAATCTACATCTGTGCCAAATTTCATCCAGATCCGTTCAGCCGTTTCAGCGTGAAAGAGTAACAAACGTACCTACATCCGGACATCCAAATCAAAATCAAAATCAAAAATCAAAAGAAGTTTATTTTGTGTCACAAATAAAGAACATAAAATATAACTGAGACTTAATACTAACTAAAATTATTTATGACAGCAAAAAGGGTCGTCACTCAGCTGTATGCTATAGTAGCGCTAGCGTCTAGTGCTGCTATAGCGCTGGTCTTCCGTGACGCCGCGAGTGAGCGTGTGCGGCAACTGTGGCATACACATCGTCGCTTACAACCAACCAACTACATACACTACATTATAATGAAATTACAATGACATACACAAGTATAACTAAAGTTTGCAAGTACATATCCATACATTTTTACAAACTTTCGCGTTTATAATATTAGTAGGATACAATACATAAACTACTGGCCGGTGTCCGATTTAATAGTGGAAACCGTCGTTTACGTGACTCTTGAATCTTGACCTATAGTAGGTACCTAACTTACTACGCATTGTTGTCTGCATCAAAAGACCAACTAAATTTAGCCAGTTTTACGTTTTATTTTTAGCTTATCTTTGTGATAGTCATTGAGTAGTTTTGTTTAGCACCTGGTTGATAAAAATAACTGAATTTAATCATCATCTTCCTGCCCTTATCCCAATAGGTGGGGTCGGCACAACAGTTTCTCTTCCCACTCTACCTTATCATCCGTCATCTCAGTAATCACTCCCTTCTAACATTATCGTCTTTCACACAGTCCATCCATCTTTTCTTAGGTCTACCTCTACTCTTGTATCCATCCACATTCAAATCCATCACCCTTCTTATAACATGGCTTTCCTCCCGCCGCATAACATGCCCATACCACGCCAACCTATTACTCTTCATCTTTTCTGTAAATAACTGACTTTAATACCGTGATTATTATTATACGAGTACCGTCCTCTGTCGGTAGCGACATTAAGCTGAGGCTAGACCTGTTTACCCGCACACAAAGGGAAGGATCAATCTCCAACTTCATATGTAGAGTTTTACTTAAGTTTAGTTTTTAAAACCCTAAGATGTCTTTTGTTGTTTCGCTACTTTCCCCTTGTCATCTATACAAAATAAAATCTTTATTCTATATTCTTTAGGTATTATAAAATACAAGTCATCATTTTCATGATCATCTCTTTTTTTTACAGTTGGCACACAACTCTCTGTCTGTAGAGTCTTCTGAGCTAGTAACATAATTGAATTCCAATGTAGATTGGTGATTGACACCTTGACTTCAGGTATTTAGATCTTCACGATATTTTGTCTGTTTTGACTAAGTAGGTACCTATCTACCTAGGTACCTGGAGTTAAACGCTCTTGCTGAAATATTTGCGCAACACTTTCCAATAAACTGTGTAACGTAAATACAAGCAATACTAATAAATAAAGTGAGCAACATGAGCTGGGGAAAATAAATTAGTTTTACTGGATTTGCTGTACGTCGATACTAGGTACAGAGAATACAGAAGAGTGGATACAGAGGATCAGATTAGATCGAGAGTACAGGTTCATAAATACCTACTTACAATAAAGAGCTTATCCTATTGGAGAAATAAGTCTGCTGAATTTGTAAAAAATGTGAAAATAATCGTAATATTATGTTTTATCGGTTATTTTTAGTGCATCGTTCGTAAATCTGTAGTGTTTTCTTGTGTGACGTGCACAAGTGACTAGTAATCTGTCAATGTCATGCACTTGTCAATGTCAGACTGACGTACATAGGAAGCCCCGGGAAAGACTGAAAGTGTGTGTGGAGACAGGAGATGGGTGATTACTATTCAAAATAAGAATAAACTCCGAATGTACAAATGAATGCAACAAGAAGATTAAAAACATTGCATGCAGAAGCATACCCACACGAATAGACCATAGAGAATTTATGCAAAGACAAAACTCTACACAGACAAAAAGTACCTACCTACTTATATTATTTAACCACGAGAGTTTGGTTTTACATATTTTTACTCAATTCTAGAGTCTAGACTCTAGACTTTAAAACACAGAGTTGCAGACTGTTGTTGTGGCCCTTTTGATGAATCTTGAACTAAGCTAGTTTTAAACTGTCAAAAAATCGATGCTTGAGTCTCGATACTTCAATAATTCAGAAACGTTATAGCAGTCCAGTTTAGTACGCGCAAGGAGAGCAATATTGCTTCAGACGGGACGGGAGACGAGTGCAATTTAAGTTATCGTAAATGTACGCATGTCTAGACTAGAGAACAACTATTATGGTGCACCCACTACCTACATACCAAGAAGGAAGCTGGTCTGGGGACATTCTAGTTTATCTACATTATGTTTAATGTAAGCAGGTATATCATCTTAAAATATACAACTCCCATGAAACTGACTCAACGCACAGAAATAAGTCCAAGCCAAAATTTGTAGGTTAAAGTTCTTTTTGGGATGTAGTCATACAAAGTCGCGGGATTCCGCCTATTTTCATAACTGTAAATTGAGACAAAGATTTTTGTCATGTGTATGCTGTTTATATTTATTGTGTGCGTAAAACTGTGTATTTAAAAGAAACAAGGTCAATATTATAATACAATTATAATGAGAACTGTGTCGTAATTTACGAATAATGTTATGAATGTAAATAAAAATAACAGTAAAATAAACTAGGATAGCCTTTCACAAGTTTGTAAGTACTTTTAATGCGCAGCAATTAAAATTAAACACGTAATGAAGGTGAACTTAAGATCGAATGAACAAAGGTTTGGATTGGACTCGTCTTTAATCATTAAATACGGTCCTTAAATTTGATTTGGATCCAAGCCAAAATTTCGAGATTGGGCTTTTCAGATGCGACAAACACAAGTACCTAGGTATGGTACGTCGCGGGCGATACCATCGCATTTTTTTAATACTTAACTGGCTAAGTAGCTAAACCGCTTTGGTATCTGTCAGCTCATTGAACTGCGCATTGATTATTTAGTTCATAAAAAAATGTGCTGATATAAATAAAACTTTTTTAGTTTTTACTTATCGTCTTCTATCGTTTTCTATCTTTCACATCATATTTTCAGAATTGAAATCATTAGACGCTACACTATCAAATTGTGTTGTCGAAACGAAAATGGGTACATCAATGTCAAGAAAGTGTTTTATCCTTTGTGGTCATAAACCGTAAAATTATTCGGAGACAGCCGATCCTAAAGCACTTGCGGGAGTATATTCAACTATCATTTTTAAAAAAGCCAGTCAGAACTATTTTATCCTGAAACCGAAACCGCTCATCGCTTATTGAGCGACGAAATGGTGGGGCTTTGCTGTATTAGTTGAAGACTGGTTTACTTCCTTTGTTCGGTGTAGGAAAGATTCTGGATTGGGCAGATTCGCTATTCGACAGATTCTGGATTAGACAGATTCGTAATTCGGTATATTCGCTACTCGACAGACTTTTGCCTTCACTAGGCAGAGAATATACGAGGACTTATCCGCAAAAAGAAAAATATGCGAAATGAAACTGAACTGTTCGATTTGACAACTACTGAGGCTAGGTCGCGTCGGTTTAAACGAAGCTTTCCCGTGAACTGCAAAGTATTTGCATAAGCGAGAAAAAACGATTGAGTAAAGTAAGTTAACAAAATTAATAAAAGTCCATTTTTTACAAAATTAGCAATGGCAAAGCCAGTTCTACCTGCCTGGGATTCATCGAACCTACTAAATTAGTCCCCAGTTTCGGACGAAATTCGTGGAAAATTTTACGCGACAACAATGAGTCACTCTGTTCCATGAAATTCCCACTAACTCCGAAATAATGAAGTTAGAAAATGGATACAAAAAGGATTTAAAGACTTCTTCCTAAATTGGACAAAACATTGTGTGCACGACGAGTACCTACAAAAACATCTAAAACCCAAATAAAATCTTGCAAATATTGCTGTCTCAATATGGTAGTTGATCCTGTATCCACTCTTTTCTCACTCTCTTCACTCCGCCGCATTACTTCACCGAAGTCGTCATGATCTTGATATTATACACTTACAGTAATCATAGATGCAGTTGAAGTAGATGTAAGTAGGAGTATCTATGATTGTTGTGGAGTGCTGGTACCACTTGAAGTCACTTGGTGATAGACAATTAGTGACGCAACAGCTTCCTACTTATTGAATCGAAGCGAGGTCTAATTAAATATCACTAAGAAGGCAAGTAATTAATCTAGAATGGATATATAGAGAATTTTTGCAGCTAGAATATATCTAATTTTAAATTATTTCGGTATAATTATGTGGCCTGGACCATACATGGTTGTTACACAATTAAGAGAGAAAAACTTTTGTTTTACAGTTTTCGGAATTTCGTAACTCTATAGTAGAAAAGTCTATATAAAAGTTCTATATTAAAAAATCATTGAATACAATTTTATGTTTTTTATTTAAAAAAATGAGAAACCGACTGTGTTTCTCGGGCTTGATAAACCTAGACTTCCCGGATTTCTAAAGCCCTATAAAGGGCTTACATCTATCGTCCATATACCTCATATATTTGGCACTTGCCCACGTTTAAGTCTTGCAGGTTTTAGGTCAACCACATTTATATAAACTATTTTAGGAAGAGTTTGTGTATCAACTGATTTAGCTTTAGTTTGTATGTGCCAGTTGCATCACGGCTTAATGACTGTTACAGTCAACATGCAGTTCCCGATTCGTACCCCATGGCCCAATTTAGACGGTAATGTGTTGTTTTAACCACGGATTAAAGCTATATGAGGAACTAAAAGCAAGCGCATTGGAATAATGCCAGCATAAACGTCCCCAAATAGGAACTTTCGCTGCAGTGAATCACAACAATCTGACCTCCAACTTGTAAGCCTAAACAATGCTTTTTACGAAAAGTACATGGAAAACTAGATTTTGATGCCACCAATTTAATAGCATAACCCACAACTTTAGCTTGCTGATCTTTTGTTACAAATTTCAACAGATCACTGCTCGACTTATCTTCTAAGGTTGTCTACGTGCTTCTCTCAACCCTGAAGGAAGATCTTCTAAATACTATGTATCTTGCGGTTTAGCTTGTGGTTGTATTTTTTATTTGAATAGGACTTAGCAATAAAAAATCACGGCGAACTATAGGGACACCTTTATCTAGTCCGTTGTTATAGACCGCGTTTTTCGGTTTGTGAGCAAGATTTAAAAACCTTTTTGCCAGCCGAAATTGGTTCTTCACTACGATTTCAACCTGCTGATTCGGACAGCAATATCGGTGACCTTGGTTCTTTTACGGATCTTACAATAATAGCTGCCAACTAATAGTATATTTGCACTGAATAATTTTACAGTTTTTGCTGAGATATTTTTGCGTTAAGTTCATTGTATACCTACAACATAAAGATGCTTTTTGTATTCCTTTGTTAACAGCGTGGCACTGGTTCTTTTATGCTCACGGGTTAGCGATCAGTTTAATGTAAAAGTTACTTCTGAATTAGCAACACCACGCAGGAGAATGTTGATGTAAAGTTAAGAATAGAGATCATTTAAGAGAAATGAACACAAAACAAAGAGTTTATCAACTAACTGAGTAAATCCTTTGTTCGAAGTTTGAATGGAAAATAAATAGACATTTACTTTGCTAAGGTTCTAAATGTGAAATATTTACGAAACAAAAGAAGAACTCATAAAAGTGTTATGTTAAAATCTCACCTACATCTACGTTCTTTACTTTATTTAAATCCACAAATATTAAAATCCCACGGAAACTCAGAAACAATAATTGTTATTATTCCACAAAACGGATCTTTCCTGATCGTTTTCGATTTCACTGGCAAAGTAAACAATCCTCTCAAATACTAAATTCCTATTATTAGCGACATCATTAAGGTCAACACATAAATCTCTGTTATTACCTCGCAAGTAATTTTGATGTTAATATTTGAATGGACGATCATAACTGTAGTTTGGATAATTTGAGTTAAAAACATAACGGCATCTGCAAAGTTAGTGTGTCACGGTGTTTCTGTTAGACTTGCAAAGTACCAGGTTCGCAGAAACGGATAAGAGCGTGTGCGCGCGATGCAATACAAATCCCGTTAGCCGAGAGATGTCTTACATAGTTACCAGGGTACCAGGTGAGCATAAGAGTTACCGCTAGTTAGTAGCCTTCTACGGCAACTTGCCAAATTATAACTGTATCTAAAGAAGTCATGGAGCGTTGTTTGTTTTCAACTGTTCTCTGCGGCATGTCATTAGCGGTGAAATCGACGGTGACAATTTTAATGACCATTCCGGTTTCTACTTTCGAAACCTTCGAGTTTTTATTGCGAAATGTCGAAAGCATGGATTCTGTTACATGGCGTATGTGCATTATAATGTTGTTGTTTATGCACTCGAGCTCGCGATAAGATACGTATATTGGACCGATTCACGGTGGCTAAGTTGATAATATACATTCCTCTTAACAAGTCGTGTCCGATGTTGATACAAAGTGTAAGATCCGCAGCATATATTCACAATAACACAAAACAGTAAGAAAAACAAAATTATTTACCTTCTGGCACGAAGGCGAACACGTAATTTTAGATGATGAAAAACACAGGATCGAACTTTGACGGAGCTACGCTGTTAACGGTCCACAAAACGGCACTGTACACAAGATTATTGCGCATAAGAAAGAAAAAATAAACTAACTGCACTAAATTTAGCCAAAGTACGCGATAACACGAGATTTCTAAACAAAGTAGAGTCTTGAGGCGACGTACGCTCGCCGCGCACGACATCCACAGAGCGAATGCGCGGGGCGCATTGCCAGTGGCTTGTTGAGTTCACCAGACTCGGCTTGTCAACAAACAAAGAGGGCTTGGTCGCGAGCGGTTTCGCGCAGGCGCGACGACGCCGCACGCACACAATACAACGCGTGTGAATGAACACGTAAACATTAGAGTGGGTTAGCACCGTTTCGTTGCACCTCTTTCGCCAGATCACAAAACTCTCAAATACACCCACTTCTGAATCTCGTGTCCGGAACACAAAGAGCTTCGTACTGCGCAGAAGGATTTCTGTTTTTGTAACGTCGTCACGCATATGGGTTGTATCAAAACAATAACATGGCCTTATCGTGCGCCGTTCGTTATCGGATGTTACCTACTTATTATTTTATTACCGGTCTATACCTTTCGACAGCTATGGTATTACAAACGTCTGAGTTGAGATTGTAAATAACCAAGCGATGCTATATTAATTCTATGGCAATGCTTTGGCACCTATAGATAAATAGTGTGTGAATGGTCAAGTTAAAGACCAAAAGTTAATTAAGTAAATGTACTTAACATGTACTTACAAATACATGTATTTAATTAAATTGTAGGTAGAGACAGCTAATACATACTTGAGAATTCAGTGTGATTCACGTAAGGAAAAAGTATGAAGCAATTTATTCTGTTTGACAGTAAATAGAAACTCGGAAAATCAATTACTTACTCAAAAAAAATAAACACGTCGAGTTGAGAACCACGTCTATTTCGTCGAATAAAATTAAGAGCCGGCTATGACTAGGCCAAATATTACTTTTAATAATCTGCTGGGAATTCAGGAAATTTAATTTCTTGGGAATTATTTAACAAAACCGTTTGAGGTAAGTCTGAAAAAAAAACAACAAACACATTAATAAGATCGCTTAACTAAAGAAATACAACTGTTATCAAGAGTCCTATTATTTCAGCAGCGTCTGATAAATTTAATGAGTTTGAAACAAGGAAATTAGCGATGTCCTTGAACGATGCCACGTGTAGGCATAAGTACCATCGCCAGTAAATGCAAATGCGTCAAAGCACGAAGCACACCACAACACAATCCATCGAAAGTCACAACACCGCCCGAAGTTGATTAATGATCGGAAGAAGCTTCGATGGTAATCACAGAATATTAAGTACGATAAAAACAAGGAGATGGCGTTGAATTTCTTGCATCATATCTTACTGATGCAAATCACACCGCAGTGCTATTATAAATTGGATGTTTGTCAGTCACATCGTTAATATAGAACGGTTTTGGATGAAATTTATTTCCCTCTCTGTGCCAAGAATACTTTATTATTGGCTGCAGTTGGATCAAGAAGCTTTAAGAAGCCAGCTTTACATATTTATTAAATCATTTAATAAAAATACTATACTACGATCAGACATGATACCTTTGATAATGCTATGATTGACTGATAGGAATATACAAAAGAGTCAAACTAAAATTCAACAATATCAAAAATGAATTTAGGTGTTAGTAAATGTTAATTAAAACTATTTTAAACATAAAATTAGCTATATAACGTAAGAAAATACCCCTACAACTTCTGGGCTGTTGTAAATGACATTGTAATAACAACGTTGGCACGCGAAACAAAACAAAATCCGTGAACTTGAACAGTTTAAATGTGAAGTCGTGGTTAAGACGTAGGCGGAGGATGAGACCGTTTGGGATCAACTGATACATCATAAACAATCTCATTAGAAAAAAGCGTAGCCAAAAGTATTGGCTTTGAAGCTATTCAGATTATTAAAGCCTAAAGTCACAGATCAATGATAGCTCTGCTTTTTACGCTAACAAACAGGTCAAACATTCGCGATTTTTGTTCTATAATTAAGAATATTCTATCTATAAATATATTCTATTCTATTTCGGTTTCTCTTGTACAAGTTTGGCTTAGATTGGAATAAAACTACATCAGAAAGATTTGAAGCAAAAGTCCCGACTGACTGCAATCCCCGAACTTGATAGCTATGTCTAGATCTCTTAAATAGATCTTTGAGAATATCTAAGGGAATAAAGAGGCAAGGGTTTTGCAGAGTAGGCAGTTAGTATTTCGTGAGTTTGCAAGCCCATCGCCGCTTGTAAGATTACTAATGATGACACTATCTTTGAATTTATGGTTCAGTAGGTACCTATGCTGGTTTACTCACGATGTCTCACCAGTGCTGATAATGCTTTACAATTCACATCATACGTTCGCTCTACTGATCTGAGTACTATCGATCCGTGTGTCAATGACACGTAGACAGATCCAGACGTCTCCCAGCGTCTATATAAAGTTTATCGTATTTACGTACAAAATTATCTACATACTGAATATATTGAAGATTTTTTTGGCTAAGATGGCAAACGGCTCACCTGTTGCTACTGTAGTCTTTAAAGGGTCGTAACACTAGAAGTTATCGTCCGTTTCCGACCTTTTGCCTTACACAAAACTAACTTAATAACACCTTATCAAAATTCATGGGTGTTAGAAAGGTATTCGTAGCATCATAACCATCTTATGAAGTTAGAACAGTTTTATTCTATAAAATCAAACCATGAGCCTCTGATACGTACTTTAACGTCAACGTAAAAACGTAAGTTCGTACAAGTACAAGTACAACAGACTAGTGAGTACAAGTGCATAAAGTAATATGGTGCATCAGTTAAATAAATATTCCTTTCCAGAACATTAGTATAACTGCATCATGATATAGGTTATCAAAGAAGTGATCTCTTCTAGACGACCTTAAAGCAAGGAGAAAGCAAATTGGCGCAATAAATAATCTGCTTGCAACAACAAGCTGGGCAGTTCAGTTCAGAAATAGGAAGGCGGCAATCACCACAATCCTTGACCTGTACCTACCAAGAGCTGTTATTTAATCTGTGCCACTACTACTAACTATTCACCGTCCTATTATTTACAAGTTGATTAGAACCAAGTAGGAACTGAAAGAACTTTTTAGCAGCTCGATTCCACTATTTTAGGCAATAGCAAAAAGGATCTTGATGTGTTGGTATCACCTTAGGTCAAAGCCAAGAAGTGATTTTTTTACTGCTTAGAACATAATGGGATTGCTGCTGATATCAAGTTATTCAGGTTCTTGAGTCAGTGCTACGTCAAGCATTAAGATGTGCTCATCGATACTATCCGATGACAGACTATCTCTACCAAAATAAAGGAAACTAGGCAGAGAGGCACCGCTCGTGCTTCGCCTGGTCCTTGACATGGCTGGCGTGCAGCGATAACCAACTCTGCTGATAATATCATCGATTCCAATCCAACTAACACGGGGAAACAGCATGTAGGTCATTTATATAACTTCAGCAATGGAACTAACCTAACTAAACATGTCTTGTATGAAATTGAAATGGAAGAGCTATGTACACAATTACAGGTACCTAAACTTATGTTCCTACGTCAAAGAATAAATCTGAAATCTGTATGGCACGATGTGTCATCTGATTTCTAATTGCCGAATCTAGAGATAAAGAAAACCAGGTAGAAGAAAGAGATGAGAAGAGTCAAACAACGGGCTCAGTGGCCTTCCAAGTTTGATGGCTGATGTGAAGCTAGTCAACGTGAAGTTCAACAAAATCACAAGGACCATATTGAAACGCCTTACATGCTAGGTGAATTTAGGTCTCAATCCAGTCTTTACCCAAGTCTGAGAAGAATCATGCCGATGATATGCTAAAGCGCATTATTCGCAACTAATGTAGTGCCGCAGTAATTTAAACAGGCATTAGCAGAATGGAATTGTTTCTGTCTAAAATAATATGTCCACAAATCAAGCTGATGTTCAATACAAGTTCAGGGCTTCGCGCGTGGTGTATAATTCAGTTCATCGACACTCAACCAATTGTATTCATTAATCCGATTAACTAGTGTCTCTGTGTTTATGGTATTCCTGTTAACCCGTCTGGCTTTTGACCCTGACTCATACAAGTCATGGAATTTCAACCAAAATCATTGCGAGTCAACGCGGTTGGATTTGCAAGAGGATGTTTTACTGCTGGAGATGAGAGAGCGATTGCGGTCTGTCCCTCTCTCCCGTTGCAGGGATTGGCTAAAAAGATAGTTGCTTACTCTATGCCTGCTCTGCGGTGTGTTGTGATGCGTTGACCTATTTTCGAAAATTTAGTTATTGGTCGTCCCGGTTTTTTTGTGCATAAATAGATTTTTATTAGGAAAAATAAATATTTTTAGATCCTTTGTGTATCACTACCAATCACCACAGCTAAGAAGATAATTGTTTTATGCAAGACCCTGTGTTGCCGTTGGCCTTTCGTGTTTGATGCAAGGTTAGAGAGGAACCAGGTACTAACTCAAGGATGAATGAAACTCTGAGGTCAGTTGCTAACATTGATGGAGAAATGTACAACGTTGCAAGTTTTAAAAGAACCACAAACTTTACCAAAGTTATAGCGCAAGAGAGCTAAATAGCTATAACTTTTGGTTGCTATTTATTAAGGTTTTAACCTTTTCACTGAGATTTCTCTGGGCAAAGCTTTGAAAGCAATATTTCCGTGAAAGAGACAAATATACTTTCAGTATGAAAAAGAGAAAGCAAACAGAACGGTAGGTACTTACTCAATAGCACGCATAGAATCAAAATAAGCAATTAAAGAATTTAGAAACTTATCAATGTTTCTGTTTTGTTAAACAATCTGTGTCCACACGGTCTTATCTGAACATAACCAAAATACAAATTAAAAAAAGATACCTAACTGGATGCATAAAACAAAATAACTTGTTTTGCAAAACTTATAAATACCTCGCAAATGAATCTTGCATAGAAAACTATTTAGTTGCGGGTATTATCCGCTATGAAATTTATCCATCTGTTTTCGAGCTACGAATCATGTATGAAGGTAAGCTTTAGACTTTTCCATCAGGGTTTAAAAGTTTGGATATAAAATTCGGAGCTGCATTCGGCACTATTCATTACCCCACTCGACCGTAAGTGTTCGCTGCAAACGTTTGAACAATCGACTTTGCAAAAACTAGGCCATGCGGAGCACCACAAAACTACAATCATGGCTTCATATCGGTCACACACAACTGAGCGCTTGACCGCATTTCATATCGGATTTTCAGTTTTATTTTGACACGAATACTATGTTATACGATCGTTTTATTATTATCTATACTAATATTATAAAGAGGACAGTTTTGTATTTTTGTTTTTAACGAACAAGCTCTAAAACTACTGGCCCGATTTCAAAAGATATTTCACCATTAGAATGCTATATTATCTCTGCGTAGCATAGGCTATATTTTATATTAAAATATTAAAAAATAGAGATACTTTTGCTACCCGTGTGAAGCCGGGGCATGTTGCTAGTTTACTTATAAATTAACCATCTATTTCTGTATCGATCAATCATAAATTATGTTGAGTGGTAGCCTTTTTAAACCCGACTGCAAAGGCTATGGTGGCTAAGGTGTATGTATGTAGTAGGTATGTATATGCGAGTTCCCTGGACTGTCACTATAAATGAGGTGTCGTCGGATTTGTGTTTTTTGTGGCTGCTAAATTAAAAAAAAAATATGGCGGCTGTGTAAGAAGCTATTTCCAATTACTTTCAGCCGGGTTTTTTTTTATTATTACTTGTCGCTTTGTGTTTGTTTAGGTAAGTACTTTTATTTCGTTTTGTGACGCACTAAATAACTTACATTTTTATTTATTCAGCGATCCGCTGTTTATACACTGTTGGGTCCTCTTTAGAACAACTCATCAATAATATCTTAATGGAGAAAAAAATATTTGAGTTGGAATTAAAATCCATGACCTCGTGGGCTTATTATCTAAAGCACCAGCCCAATAACTTATGATAACATTGCTTCTCAGTTCCTTTATAATAAGGATGTAAAATGCAGTTTTCCTTCACATCGGACCTTCAACATTTGTCCAACCCTGCTGGTCTTACTGATAGCGATGACACCTCGGCTCAGTAAAAATAAATGTGATCCTTTTAAGTAGATCCTTGCAGGAAAATTTCTTAACATTTTCAGTCGGCAATTTCTGCAAGAGAAATATCTTTCGTACGGTGTAACGTATGAAAAATGTTACTTTCTTTTAGGAAAGAAATTCTAAGTCACATTTTATCGTACTACGACAGTAACTACCTTTATTATATCTTATTTATGCCTACTATTAACCCACCTGGTAGATAATATTATAAAAAAGTGTTTTGTTTTTGCAGTAAGTATTTATCTTTATGCAAAGCTATTGTAGGTATATCTCTACAGAAACCTACAAAAAATATTATAAAGGAGTAAGGTTTGTAACTACTGAACAGATTCTTATACTATTTCATTGGTATAATAGCTAGATTATCCCTGAGCCAGTTACATTGTGATTTTTTTTGGAATATAGCCTTTGCCCAGCAGTGGTACCTACACTAACGGCTGATATAATAATAAACTTACATAACATACATACTTTTATGAACTTTTGAGCAGACTTTAGTGGACTGCGAACAAAGGAACGGGCAGAAACTAGTACTTACTTTTATGCTGTATAAGTGCCTCCCTATGTATTTAGATTGCAGCCCTATGAGCACCGTAGACTACGTTTATAAAATCTAACTCTTGACCTTACCTTGTACGCGGACGACACCTGTTTATTTTACTTTGGTAGTGATATACATAGTTTGGTAACAGACGCTCAAAGTGATTTAGAAAAGCTCAACATGTGGTTTCAGCAAAATCTTTTGACAATAAACATATCTAAAACTAATTACATTATTTTTAAAGCAAAAAATAAACCTATTCCAGACTTTCCCCCACTAACTATTAATAAAAACCCCTTAAATAATGTAATTCAGGAAAAATACCTTGGTTTAATCTTAGATAGCGATTTAACGTGGGTACCACACATAAATAAATTAAAATCAAAACTAATTTCTCTTGCCGGATGTGTGCAGGGCATTGTTAAATGTCTCCCCCGATATATTCGTTACACTATATACAACTCTCTTATTAAACCTCATATTGACTACCTAATAGAAATATGGGGGTCAGCAGCAAAAACTAACTTAATCCCGCTACAAAGAGCGCAAAATAAGCTTGTTAAAATTTTATTTAACTATGATTGCCTTACACCAACAGAAAAAATATACAAAGAAACAAAATTAATGAACATCGGACAGACTTATGTATACCAAACATGCCTTTTAATAAGAAAAATAATCAATAAAAATATACATACCAAGATCACCTTTTCTAAAAAACTTTGTTCAAATATGAGACTAAGACGTGCCAGTGATTTAAAACTACGTACGCCAAGGACAAGTTACGGTAAACAAAACATAATGTACGCAGGTGCTAAGATCTATAACAATTTACCGAAGGATATTAAGTACTCCGAATCAATTTTCCGATTCAAAAAATCTCTAAAATTTTTCTTGCTTAATAATAACAAAATAAACCTCTTCATATAATTTTAAATAATTTTAAATTTGCCTTATCAAAATATGAATAAAATAATATATAAATAATACAAAAAAAAACAATAAATAAAACAAATAATTACTTTACGGAAAATAAAATATAAAAAATATATCATATAACTAAAAAACCAAACATTGATCATGAACGTACCATGCCATTTCCATCAAGCGCTAGATCTACGTTTCTGTGGAATGTGGACTTCATACAGTGTAAAGTGCACGTCTACCCTCAATGAGCTTCATTATTTAACTTTGTTTACGCCTATACCTACATTTTAAAATTATTACTTGTAAAAATTGTTCTCATGCAAGTGAATGTTATATTCTTTATGAGAAATAAATGTCTTAAACACAAACACAACTCTTCTTCTTCCTCCCTTTCCCACGTTATGTGGGATCGGCACAACATGTGATCTTCTTTCATTTCTCTCTATCATTCGTCATCTCAGAACTCACTCCTTTTACCCATTTTTCACACAGTCAATCCATCTGTTCTTTGGCCTACCTCTACCCTTGTATCCACCCACGTTTATAATCAAATCACGGAAGAGAAAAAGTCTTATTAATTTATGATTTGCCCAAACAAAAATGTCTTTTGCCGTTACTTTGTCTTTACTTCAGTAGAAAAGCACTATATTAACGCTAGTTGATAAAAAAAACCGATGTACAACCAGCCAACCGTGCACTTAAGTAAAGGCTTATCTATAAGCAAGGGTGAATTAGGATCACTTTACCAAAAGGCTTCACTTGATCCCTAAACGATGAAATAACAGTAGTTTTTAACCGACTTCAACAAAAAGGAGGTGATTCTCAATTAAACTATGTTTTTGTATGTTAATTAATCAATTATTCCGCCAATTACGAATAGATTTTGATGATTATGTACATAATGATAATTTCCCAAAATGTCTGCAAATATCCTTAGTTGTCAGTTGCCCAAAACGTCCGTTTTTAAAATTGTCCGTTTTTCAAAATGTTCTTCTACTATTTACGATTATAGAGTTGTGTTGTTTATGGTAGACTATGGTTATGTTGTATGAGCATCTAAATATAAATAAATAAAATCAACATTGTGGTATAAATCGATAAAACGTCATATGATTTGGAACGATGGGACTGTCAATAGAAGCCATTAGTGTCCGATGGCATCAGACGTTTTTATACTAATAGTAGGACACAAACCTAACAGCACGGATCTGAATTTTTCCATCCATGAAAATGTGCGTGTTAGAGTAGTGGTTTACATAACTTAGTTGCTTTTTATCTCAACGTTCATTTTCTAGTCTAATGAGCAAAGATATGGTGAAAATTTTGTTTTATTCTAACACCTACATTTTGAATGAAGGTGTAAGACCAAAATTATTACACAATAGAACAAAAATTTAGTTAAATTTAGGAACAACTGAAATTGAAATTGAAATTGAAAAATATTTATTCAGTACAATCACAAGGATCACTTTGAAACGTCTTACATGCTAGGTGAATCTATGTGCCAATTCCAACCTAACCCAACCTCATAAGGCTTGATGATGAGGATTTTTTTACCCGACTGCGAAAATGTATTTGGGGTGCCATTGTTCGTCTGAATCACGAGTGTAAATTGGCTATACAATACATACATAATTATGTACATTTTTATAAAATTACGCCTGTTTCCCGATGGAGTAGGAAGAGACCACGGGTCTCCACTTACTACGATTCTCTAATTCTCTTGCTTCATTCACTCTCATTACATTCTTCATACATGCGCGTCGGTTTAGAGTAGGTACTCCTACCGGCCTTTCTTTAACATGACAAAAACACCAATATGGCGGCTGTGAGAGGTTATTTTAAATTATTTTCAGTCGGGTTTTTGGTTTGTTTGATTAAATTCTTGTTTATTATTATTAAAACTATCGCCTTAAATCCTCAAAAACTTAGGTATTAGTATTACCTAATGGCTTTTATGCCAGGGGCATATTGTGAACCATTTTATGCTACCAAAATAAGTAGTTTTAGAGAACTTTCACGTCTAAGCTGCCCTGTGAATTTACTTAGGCTGGATCGTTTCAGAATAATAAACATTTCTCGGTAGTAAACCGTGATCAGAGAGAATATAAAGTGTCGGCAGTTAGTATTAATTTATTTTGGCAAGTCCGTGAACTTAATAAAGATTGAGTTTTGTGAAAAATATCGCTGAAATTATTTTGGATCCGAAAGAATATGATTGGTATCCGAAAAATTTAATTATTTGCGATCGACTTGCCAGCATTCAAACATATTTAATAAGCACTGGTGTGTCTCTACGTGAACGTTTATCTTAATACGCTCTTAATCATAAAAAACACTTATGTTTGAACTGACTGGCTGACTAAATGAAATATCAACGCACAACCTAAACCATACGTCTTAGAAGGCTGAAATTCAGGTTGGTAACTTTTAGAGTCTAGAGGTGCACGCAGAAAATAAACTCCAAAATTGTATATCTAAAGGGTGCAGCGAGTATTGAAGTTTCAAACAACATTGCGCGATCAAAGTCGCGAGTAGGTACTGCTAGTATACCAAGTTCTGTGTTTATATTCTACTATGCCACCGTTCCAGCCAGACACATAAAATTTAACAATCCTTGAAGACTGTTGCAATATTAACGTGGATGCAACCTCTACTCGCTACAGGGATTTACAAACCAAATAAAACCTCTCCGAACCAACCTATCTAACCTCCCTCAGCACAGACTTTTTGCTGTAACTTACCTACTCGTAATTGGAAAGAAGTTCTTATTTCAAAGTGAATTTACTTTAGAGAATACGGTAAAAACTTACTACATAAGTAACTCAATTTGCGAAGTTTTTCTATTATTATACTCGTATACCTACTGCTATATTTCGTATTCGTAAAACAGATGGGTAATAATTTTGCAAAGCTCTAGAAAATAAATAAAAAAATGTATTCTTGGCCAAATTGATTGAATTTTGAAGAAAAGATTTTTAAGCATCAAATCATCAATACGTCGATACCACACTCCCCACGCAATTTTTAAGGTCTATCAAAAACACTCATCTTTTTGTCGAAAACAATCTATACCTATACAATGAGTAACATAATATCCCTATAAGGCCGGAACGGTAGTATTCTATACGTCATTGCGAACAACGTTTGTTCAACGACTTTTAAAGTTTCAAAGGTTTTCATTCATGAAATGTCTCTTAAACTTTGCTCCAATACGTACCTTGACACCACATGAGGCAACCCTACTAACAGCTGTTTTTTGACCTTTAGGTGTGAACTCTAGATGAAATAGGTAACAGAACGGACATCAATCAATAATGTGCCTACCTAGCCCACTTACTTAATAACGAGGTAGCTTAATAAGTAACTTCTGTTTTTTTTGAAGGCCTAGTTGCTAGGTACCGTGGTATTTATTGGTAATTATAATGTAAGGTCACTTCACGACTAAAATCCCTATGCACGGTAAAGATCCTTTCAGATCTCTTTGTTAACTACCTACCTAGTAGGAGATAGGTACCTACTTAATTTTGTACCTACCTACTTGGGCCATAAAGGTATCTTGAGTAGATACCAAGAAGTGTGAGAGGATGTTTACCGTGCCTGAGGATAAAGCCGTGACCATAATTTCACTTTCATTTTTCCAACGATGTACCTATTTATTGTTGATCGGAGCATTTTTCAATCCAATTTTGTACCTACCTACTTGGGCACTAAAGTCAAAGGTTGTGACTTTTCTGTCTTACTAATCTTCATTTTTATGTGAACAGCCTATTTCTCATTGGTTGCTATCTCAGGCTATGTTTTTGCATCTCTGTCTCACTTTGTCTGCTGTCATGTCAGTTGTCAGTCAGTTAACGGCTTTCTGTTTGAATTTTTTTTACTGCAAATTGCAAAGTTTTATGTTTCTTTGGTCTTTTATGCGTGGTTTTAAGCTGTGAGAAAGTTGAAAATAGTTATAATGTGCCTTTCAACAAAAAAGGCACCGACTCCTCGTTGCAGAACATGTACAATTTGTCGAAAAAGATATGGTCGAATAAATGAGAAAAAAAACATATTTATGATGAGATTCCCTCTAGATGAAGAAAAGTAAGTACAAATTGAGTATCATACTGAAGAATTTTGTATCTTTGTACTGTCTGCAGAGCATAATAAATGAATAGATACTCGGCAGGAAAAATACTTTCGTGTTTACAAACAGTAGTGATGTAGCACAAGTATCTTCATTACTTATCGATAAACTTCGATAAACTTTATTACATATTATTGAGAGGGAGATGGGCACCGGGGAGATGGGCCTCGTGAGCATTGTGCTGCAACCCGTCTAGGAGAAGGACACTCCGAAATCAAACCCGGGGAGATGGGCCTCGTCAGCATTGTGCTGCAACCCATCTAGGAGAAGGACACTCCGAAATCAAACCAAACAACTGTCAGGGAGCAAACCCGAGAACAAACCCCGATCCAAGGTGTTAACCGAACCGTGCCGATGGATTCGTAGCCAGAGGGTTAGCTGGTTGCTAACGGTGGGTGTCTGTGTTGGCGGTCACAGGACACAGCGCTGATCCGCCTTACCCCCGTAAAGGGCTCTGCGGGGGTGGACATTTAGTTCCCTACTACTCGTGGGAACGCAATGGTGATTTTAAATAACAATCGTCAACATGACGGCGACGTGGTTCGCCACCCGTCACGTCTCGTTTCTCGCGGGGGCGAAAAGTGGCTCACGGAAAGCCGTTTTGCTACGCTGAATGTAGCAGGAGGAATGGAAGAGAAACTGAACGAGGTGTGTCAGATGATGAATGAAAGAAGAATTGATGTTCTTTGTGTGAATGAAACGAAGCGGAAAGAAAGTGGCACCACCAAGCACGGACCCTACACGGCATACTGGTCCGGAGTACCTAGTGCTGCCAGAGCCTGCCAGGGAGTCGGTGTCTTTCTTTCTGCGCGGATGGCTGATTGTGTGAATGAGTTTGAATGTGTGAGTGCAAGAATTATTTGGATTAGAATGAAAGTAGGATTAACCCGTCTCTTTGTTGTAGGGGTGTACGCCCCTGTAGACTCAGGACCGGGTTCATCCAAGAAAGGACAAGAAGAAAGAGAGGAATTTTGGGAGAGTCTGAGAGATGTCTTAAAGTCATGTAAGGATAATGAAAGGCTAATAATGTTAGGTGATTTCAATGGATGGGTGGGAGTGAAGCGTGATGGATTTGAAAGAGTACTAGGAATGTTTGGTGACGAAAGAGTGAATGAGAATGGTAAAAGTTTGCTTGAGATTTGTTTGGAACGGGACCTTTGTGTGACAAACACTATGTTTGAGCACAAAAGGATCCACATGTATACAAGAGAGGCGAAGAATGTAACGAAAAGTATGATAGATTTTGTGATAGTAGATGAAAGAGTGAGAAAGAAAGTGCTAGACACAAGGGCATATCGCGGAGTCGGCATCCATACAGACCACTTTCTGGTAATAAGCAGAATAAGTGGTCTTTTCAAAGGATGGCGACATCGAATAAGCGAGACCACAAGTGTTCTAGAGAGAATAAAAGTAGAAAATTTGCAAGATGATGAAGTGAAAGAGAAGTATAAAAGTAAATTGATTGAAAGATTTGATGGACTTGATGACATTTGTGAGATTGAGAATTTGTGGAATGTGTTTAAAGAAGAGGTTGTGAATGTAGCTTCGGAAGAATGTGGTGTGAGTAAAAGAAGAAAAGGAAAAATGGGGAAGCATGTATGGTGGGATAAAGAGGTGCAAAAGGTAGTAAGTGAGAAGAAGAAAGCTTGGTTGGATTGGCTAGCTATCAGAGCTAGTCAAAGAATCCAAAAAGCTACGATTGAGGATGTGAATGATGCTAAAAGCGAGTATAAGAGAATAAAAGGGTTGGTGAAAGAAATGATTGCAAGAAAGAAAGATGAACAGAAAGATGAGTTTGACAGAAGATTATCTGAGGATTTCCAAAAGAACATTAAGTTTTTCTGGAAATCCATTCGTTCAGCCAGAGGGAAAATTCAAAGCTCAGAGTTGAACTCGATCAGAGACCAGAATGGAAGTTTAGTGAAAGGTGAAGAATGTGTGTTGAAAAGATGGAAGGAATATTTTGAAAGCTTGTTTGAAAGAGAGGAGGCACAAGCGCCTACCTCGGTTACGAATGAGAATGAATACGAAGACGAAAGTGATATTAGCATGAATGAAATTGTGAGTGCATTGAAAAGAATGAAATCAGGGAAGGCTGCAGGGTATGATAGGATTACAGTTGAGATGCTGAAGGCTGGACATGGCGTCATTGCGAGTCAGCTGTACCGCCTTTTCAATTTATGTTGGAGTGCCGGCCGAGTACCAAGTGATTGGTGCAAGGCTGTCATAGTACCACTTTACAAAGGAAAAGGGTCACAGCAAGACTGCAAAAATTATAGGGGCATTAGCCTACTCAGCATCGTCGGTAAGCTGTATGCGAAAGTGTTGATCGAAAGAGTTATGAAAGAAACTGATGAGAGGATATGGGATGCTCAAGCGGGATTTCGAAAGGGTATGGGATGTACGGATCAGGTCTTTTCCTTGCGATGCATAGCCGAGAAATTTTTGGCCAAAGGTCAAAAGGTCTATTGCGCTTTCGTAGATCTGGAGAAGGCCTATGACAGAGTGATGAGGAATGAACTGTGGTCGGCACTGTCGATGTATGGAGTAAAAAGCAACCTGGTGCGAGCCCTGAAATCTCTCTATGAGGACTCCAGGGCTTGCGTTAGGATACATGGGTCATACACTGAATGGTTTAACATCCAAAAGGGTGTTAGACAAGGATGTGTAGCGTCACCATGGCTTTTTAATCTTTTTATGGACAGTTGCTTGCAAGATATGAAAGATAGTGATTGTGGATTAAGAATGAATGAGTTACTCGTCAAATGTCTTCTCTATGCTGACGATCAGGTAATACTTGCATCGTCGGCAGAGGAGTTACAGGAGATGGTAACAGGCATGCATGAAGCTTTTGACAGGAAAGGGATGAAAATAAATGTAAGTAAGACGAAAGTAATGGTTTTTGAAAGGGAAGAATGCATGACAGAATGTAATATAATGATTAGAGGAGAAAGAGTGGAACAAGTGAAAGAGTTTGTTTATTTGGGTACGATGTTTAAAAGAGATGGAAAACATGATGACGATATTGAAAGGAGAGTGAATGCTGGAAATAGTGTGAATGGGGCACTTCACACATTTATGAGCAGTCGGATCGTGTCCAAAAAGGCACGACTGGCTGTGCACGGTGGAGTGTTAGTGCCGACATTGATGTATGGTAGCGAAAGTTGGGTATGGCAGAAGAAGCATCAGAGTAGAATAAATGCAGTGGAAATGAGAGCTTTGAGAAGTATGTGTGGTTTAACTTTGAATGATAGAGTAAAGAACAGTGTGATAAGAGAACGTTGTGGAGTGAAAGAAGACGTAGTGATGAAAATTGAGAAGGGTATGCTAAGATGGTTTGGGCATGTAGAAAGGATGGATGAAAGGAGAATGACGAAACAGTTGTATAAGGAGAGTGTGAATGGAACAGTTGGAAGGGGAAGACCACGGCGTACGTACCTCGATCAAATTGGGGACGTACTAGAGAAAGGCCAGGTCCAGAGTACCCTTAACCGACGCGCATGTATGAAGAATGTAATGAGAGTGAATGAAGCAAAAGAAGTATGTCAGGATCGTAGCAAGTGGAGATCCGTGGTCTCTGCCTACCCCGTCGGGAAACAGGCGTGATTTTATGTATGTATGTATGTACATATTATTGACATTATTAGAAGTTTTGGGCTATACATAAGTACATGGCTTTTGTTAGTGATATTTTCAATGGTGTGTTTAATTTTAGATGTAGACAATGGGCGCAGATTATCGGAATTGAAGACTTGGCCTATATTCCTATTGAAAAACTTCATGAAATGAAATACGTTTGTGGAGATCATTTTCATTTGTATGCTATGATGCCTGGTTCATCACCGTACTGGTTGCGAAGGAACAGGAGTAGAATCATCTACCTATAAGACGATTCAGTGTGATCCTTGTAATCTTACTGAAAAAAATCTGTTTGACTTTGACCGAGCGAGGCGAGTCGAGCTATCACACGGCACAATAGCTGTCTACTGACACATCAGCTGCTCGTACTTTGTATAATATCCTTAAGTTTAAGTTGTACCTAAACGTAAATTAACGTTGAATAAATTTGATTTTTAAATCCATAATTATTCATTTTATTTGTAACGGCAATTATTTTTGTTAATTTTGTAGCTGGAATCCACGATGCATTTCATAATAATTTATCGATATCGATATAATCAGGAATAACCTGAGAACATCCCTATGTTCTTATCGTTACGTTGGTATAACGTATGCTGACTGACACTGTTGACGTTTTTATTTTTAAATTAGTAATAGATGGTATGTTAAATGAAGTTTATTAAAAAGTCTCTATGTCCCATCTCATAGACGTAGTGATTATATTCTCTTTGGTAGTGATTATATTCTCTTTGGCAATAGGTACTTTTGGTTGAATGAAATGTCATTTTTAATCAGTCGCAATAGCATTCGTTCCTTGCAACAACTGCAACAAGCAATCTCTCGGTTCGCGAAACTTTATTAGCGTACGATACGATGTAGGTTTGGCGAGTGGATCGGTCGTGCTGGTACAGTAGCATGGCCTCCACGCTCCCCTGATCTGACGCCCCTTGATTTTTTTTTGTGGGGCTACCTCAAGTCTATCGTCTATCGCGTCGAAAGCCCATCAGTAGATGCCCTCAGAGTGAAAATAATTTCAGCGTGTGCGGACATAACGCCTGAAAAGCTTCGGAACGCAACAAAAACGGTGGCTCGCAGAGCAGATATTTGCATCTTTCGTGGAGGAGGGCACATTGAGCCTTTCGTGTGAAATGTGTTGTGTTGTGTGTGTCAACAGTGATAAAAACGTGTCAAAATTCAGTGATAGATAGGTAGCTTACTAATAAAAAGATATCATGATTTTAATCTTTGACCTTAATTTCTACGTAGAATTATGTAGGTAAGTAAGATCCGTAAAAAATTGCAAATTCTTTTGAAAGCTGAAGTTACTATTATCTCATCTGGAGCATGGCACACGCGTTCAATTGTCTACGTGTGTGTGTGTGGGTCCGACGCGATAGGAGGGTGCGCGTGTGTTTGTTACCTACGCAAATAGTAAACAAACACATAGGGTTGTCACAAATTTATCATAAAATGATTTGTTTTAAATTGTATTGGAATTTCAAATATGATGTATTGAACCTTTGCACACGTCAATGTATTCTAGTGCTCGGTCTGAATACACCCCTTTTGTTCTTATAGGGGTATTACGTTACACGCTGTATAAGAGCTTAACCTGACTGACTGACTGATTGATCATTGCCGAGCCGAAACCGCTGAAGATAGAAAGCTGAAATTTGGAAGGTGGTTTCCTTTTATTACAAAACCACCCACTAAGGCGGAATTTTTGGAAATTCCACCTCTAAGAGGGTGAAAAAGGGTGTAAACGTTTGTATGAAACTTTTTAACGCGTAGAGCGATTTTCATGAAACTTTGTTTGTGCACTATAAATGCAAAATGAATGGACACGTGTTTCAGGATTTTTCAATATAAGCATCAAAAAGGGGTCAAATGTGGGGTCAATTTTTGTATGGGAACTTTGTAACGGGTGGTGCGATTGGCCTGAAACTTTGTTTGTGTACTGCAAATGCAAAATAAATGGACACGTGTTTCAGGATTTTTCAATATAACCTTCAAAAAGGGGTCAAATGGGGGGTTGTTTGTAACTTAGTTTCGATACTATAAGTGAACGAAGTCGCGGGCGGGACAGCTAGTTTTAAATAAAGTAATTTAATTTTAAAATAGGCCAAACAAAAGATGGATGGACTGTGTGAAAGATGATACCTCCGAGTAAGAAAGGAGTGAGTACTGAAATGACGGATGATAGAGAGAAATGGAAGAAGAAAATGTGTTGTGCCGACCCCACATAGCGTGGGAAAAGGGCAGGAAGAAGAAGAAAGGTTTAATTTTGAAATAATGGAACTCTATGGGATTCGAAAAACATCCATTGCCGATAGACATTCTATCGTGGTTATGACTATTACGTAAACCAAAATTGCCGCATCAAATTCCAAGCTAATCGCATTCGTGCTGTGATCGCGTTCGATCAGCGATCGGTGCAAGACAAAGCGATGTCAATGCACCGCGCCACGCCGAACGATGACCGCGACGGAAACGAAGGTACCTATAGTGCAAGAGAGGTGGGTCTTTATGATCAGCCTGATGTTCCCATGGGACATTGACCTACTCTCAATTGAACGCAACAATTCAACCCACTGCGGATGACATACAATTTTTGTTATCGGAACTAATTTCGCCATTAAATTCCTCAATAATCTTAATTTCATGATCGTTATGAGCTCATGGTATGCACGCACACACAATGTATTGAGCTGAAATTCTATCGGTACACGCTTATTACTGGGATTTGAATCCACGTCCTTTGGATCGTTGTCTATGTGCTAGTACATGATAAAGGCAGCATAGCAGTCCCCTCTCATTAATTACAAACTTACCTACTTTAGTGTTAAAGAACAAAGTTAAAATAATATTTTTTACCCTCTGTGAAAAAGGAGAGTAAGAGTGTATTTATGTAGTATAATTTTGTATGTATTTTTGCGTGTTCCTTTGGCTGTCACTGTAGCCCAAACGGCTAGACCGATTTTGACAACGGTTGTCGGTTTCGGTGTCGTTGAATTCGTGACTTGTTGTCAGTGACATAGGCTATAATGAAATGTCCAAAAATCCAATAAGGCAGCTGTAAAGAGCTATTTTCAGTTGCTTCCAGTCGGGTTTTTTATTTTGCAAAAAATACTAGTTTTTAAATGTTGCATAAAGTTGCGTGTGAGCTCTCCATCTACACGTTATCCAGTGACAAAGCTCGCAAAATCGCAGATTGAGACCGGTACGTAGGTACGTATGGCTCCGCCCAAAAGCCGGTTTAGTAATCCGGATATATCTGGATCATGCATTTACTGGATCCGGTACAAATTCTTTGGACAGTGGGTCTTTGAGACCAATACAAATCTGCTTCACATAGATTTCTAGAGCACTACAAAGATAGCTGCTTCTAGTAAGCTTAGTTGTTTACTGGTTAAAAAGGTTCCTATAAAGAAAAATAATGTTTTTTGATCGAACTTTTACCAAAACAAACGTAAAGAATCAGAGCATGTGGATTATCGACTAACTAAGAAAATATGTACTTTTAAACTTACGCGATCTGAACACATTATTATTAGTTTTGACGGGTATTTATCGCGTTTAAATTAACTTATATTTTCCCGACGTTTCTACGACAGTCTACCCGTGACCACGACAGCGTGCAAACCTGTCGAAACGTCGGGAAAATATAAGGTAATTTAAACGCGATTAATACCCGAATAATACTAAGAATAACTAAGAAAAAAAAATGGTTTCATTTCAGACAATGCTTAGTCTATAGGTTTAAGACAAAAATATAAGCAAAGAGACCAAAAATAGAGGAAACAGGAGTAGAGGTAGGTCAAAGAAAAGATGGATGGACTGTGCGAAAGATGATATGAGTAAGAAAGAAGTGAGTACTGAGATGACGAATGACGGAGAGAAATGGAAGAAGATCACATGTTGTGCCGACCCCACATTAATTGGGATTAGCTGAGGATAATCAATGCAGGAAGTATTTTCAACATTATAAAAAAAAAGTTTGGGCATAAGAAACCTCTAGATGTTCAGTTAACAACTTTCCGTTAAAACTCGAATAACACCAAATTCAATTAAAAGTTTTAGGTTCCACAAGTATTTTCACATCCTGTTAGTTTAGTCTAGACGTCTGTACACTCCAGCACCGATCGTCTACCAAATACTTTAAAACCTATTATAGAAATAACTAAGAGGAAGAAACTGTCTAGCCGTGTCGGGGCGGTAGATGACCCCTGCGGAAATGCAGACTGATGCAGGGTTATAGGGAGGCGTGGAGACAAGTGCCGACACCCGAGACAGCTCAGAGCAAAACATAAATATAAATAAATATAATACACTAGCGACTCTCGCGCAACTTTGTCTGCGCGTTTTAAGTTATATATATTTTCCCGTTTTCGCAACAATTTTTATTGATACTCCACTCCTATTGGTCGTAGCGTGATGTTAGTCTATGGCCTTCCTCGAGAAATTGACTTTAAAGACAACACAACAATAATATTTCAATTCGTAGCAGTAGTTCTTGAGATTAGCGCGTTTAACCAAACAAACTCATCAGCTTTATAATATTATATGGTAGGTATAGTATATACGAACGAGTATACCTACTCGTAGTACTTATAGATAATCAAGGGTCACACAAACGTCCTAAGACTAGCAGCTGAATAGTTGGATGATTTAATGAAGATGGTGGTAATAAATACCTATACTTAAATCACAGGATTTATAAACGGCGTGTTAAAGAAACTTTACATCAAAGTCTTAAAATCAAAGCTAAACTTTGCAGATATCGCACTTTTATAACCGAAGTGATGTAACTCAAAAAACCTGAATTTTAGAAATTTTGCTCATCTAAAATGTGGCACTTTTTAGGTTACAGAATGATAAGTAATTCTACGATCGTAACTTTTTCTTTTTTTTTGGATAAGATCACTTTTTTTCCCGAAGGTCGATATAATCAGTTCTGATCAGTGAACGAATTCTGAAGCATTAACAAGATTGTATAAAGGTATATTACGATTCAGTTTTATTTTTCTGCTGCGACTCCATTCAGAGTTTTATCTATCGCGATATACAGTTTGAAAGCGCTTTTGCAATATCGTTTTGATATCATTTTATGGGTGTGATCAAAATCAAAGCGCAGTAATATTCTGTCTAGACGCCCCGTCGCGTCGATGACCGCGTCGGAAGCACTTTACCGCAGGTAGACGAGACGTGCGCATCGCTTTGTAGTTTGCCGTGATTCTTTTTATCATGTTTGTTATCTCCCACGTGCTAGTATTATTTATTGCATTACTTTAGTTACAAAAACAAAGTAAACATGATTACGACTGTAATCATCTCAGTAGATATCTCCTAAGATCTCTAAAGAGGGTAGTCAGAGGCACGTCCGAACATGACAGACTGCGAGACAGATTGCAAGCCCATCGCTGCTTATAAGGATACTAACTTATGACACGCCCCTTCGAATTTTTGGTTCTAGGGTATGCCGGTTTCCCCACGATATTTTCCTGCACTAGCATTGCGCACATAAATTTTTCGATAAGAAAAACTCATTGGTGCACAACCAGGTTTGAACACACGACCTTGGTATCGTGAAGCAGGGGTGCTACTACTATACCACCAGCGCTCGTTGGAACATAATATACCTAGTCAGAAGTTCATGCGAAACTTTATAAGTAATGTACCTACATTACTTATAAAGTTTCGCATGAACTTCTGAGATATTTTTTTGTATATTGTTCATTTTGATTGAAGGATCTGCTTTCACAGAATCATTACAATTAAATACAAAATCACAAAATAACGACTTGCAATCATCCCCAGCCATGAAGCAAAGTCATAAACTATACATTAAACCAGCACCCAGCTGAGTTGCCAGCATAAAAAATATATTAAGTGTACTATTTATTCATTCAAGTTGCCCAACTAAACGGCATTGTATGGATGATACTCGTACTTTAACGTATTTTTTGTAAAGACCGTTGGTTGTAAAACATCCTATCCTTTTCATTTTTTATGAATTTACATTTTGTCGGATGCAACGGATTTGGCAAGGGTTTCATCATGAATCATCATCATTATTATCGGTGGACTGACGTTCAGAGTTGGACAATGTGGCTCTTTCAGTACCAAAGTCAAAAGAGTGAATACCGCTAGACATTGTAAATTGTTTAGGTAAATATTTATTTTTTAGAGTCATTTCTTAGATGTTAAATCAAGTTCAATAAACGGTCGTTCTGCTTGCTCTCTAAATATTAACTTTGTTTTGTAAAACATCAAAAGCATTTTTTGTTTATTACGAGAACTTTGTTTAGGCTAAAAAAGAATTTGAGTTAGTAAATACTTTTCAAAACATTTTTAGTATTTTCATGGATCTTTAAAACATTTATTTGAACTGTCCCAAATTTCGAATACGCAGACCTTAATTTGACAATACATAGATACCTAAATACTTACACAAAATACACTTGACACTGGCAAAATTGATATCAAAAGTGACAGATGCCATAACTAAAGAAGAAGAAGAAGAAGACAAACTGAGATTTTTCGTAATAAGGTTTTAGTGATCACAAGAATTTCTTCATTATCCCCCTTTACAATATTATAGCCTCAGAAGTAGGATTACAGACGTTATTTTGATTATTGTTTGATTTTAAATTAGGTACCCACTAAAATTAATTACAAAATTTGTGAATTAAATACACAATTATTCATAATCATAATATATCTCTGAACCAATAACCTAAGCGCTTTTCCCAAGGACCCAAACACAAACATCGAATCAACGGTTCTGAATTTATCACCGAACAAACATAAAACAACATACATACATACATACATAAAATCACGCCTGTTTCCCAACGGGGTAGGCAGAGACCACGGATCTCCACTTGCTACGATCCTGACATACTTCTTTTGCTTCATTCACTCTCATTACATTCTTCATACATGCGCGTCGGTTAAGGGTACTCTGGACCTGGCCTTTCTCTAGTACGTCCCCAATTTGATCGAGGTACGTACGCCGTGGTCTTCCCCTTCCAACTGTTCCATTCACACTCTCCTTAAACTCACTCACATAAAACAACAACCACTATTAAATACCTAATGATAGATTTATTTAGTTTTTGTAATAGAACACTTGTAGTAAACTGGTCCAGTGCGTATTTAGTATCATTTTGATACCCTATAATGGTGAAGTGTTCAATGCGCAGTAACTTATCTATATTGAATTCGTGAGCAATAGACGTGATGTAAATTCGGTGAATGGCTTACGTACTACGAATTATTGAATAACCTTTGCAAGGTTAGTTGGAAATAGAACAACAAAAAGTATGTACTCACCTAATTTCGTTCTAATTTTACAAGCAAATATAACTTTAGTAGTTTTTGTTTAACATGACTCATCATTTCCATGCCCGTATCCCACGTTATGGGGATTCGTCACTTCCATTTCCTTCTATCAGCCGTCATCTCAGTACTCACACCTTTCTTATTCATATCGTCTTTAACACAGTCCAACCATCTTTACTTGGGGGTACCTCTATTTTTGTATTCATCCACTTTCTTATCTATAACAGTTTACTCTTGTTTAACATGACCCCTTTAGATTGTGTTGTATTATATCAAATCTTAGGATTACATTCGTGATCATGTTTGTTTCAGAAGTCTGTCAGTTATACCAATAATACCTACCTATCAACTCCAACTTTAATCATAAATCCTAAGTAAGTAGGAAGTATCTTCTTATCATAAGTATCTTTTTATCATAAGTATCTTTGTAATAATAATAAGTAATCCAGCGTTTTGGGGACGCTTCTATCTGGCAGTGATCTGGATCAGTTGAGGTATCCATAGATCGTTTGTAACGGTCCTTAGATAGTTCAACTGTTTCATACAGTGATCTGTTATAATTACTTTATGGTTTCATATGTATTTTATAATCATTATCAAGAAAGATCTGCATATATCTGTGAATAAAGTAAGTAGTTCGTTATTTCAAAAAGTTTTTCAAATTCAATAAGGGATACTTTTAAATCATCTTACACTATGTAAGATAGAACTAGGAAAAAACTCGTTGTGCCAAGACGCTTTTTTGATATTATTTGTCTCATCTTATTATTTATTTATTTTATTTATTTATTTATGTATTTATTGCATACATATACATTATTACAATGTTTTAGCTTAGGTGGTAATTAGCTTAGAGGTGAGTACATGTACCCTGTAAGGGCGCAGCAATTTGTCTATTGGTATTATAATGAGTATGTAATAGATAGGTACATAATTTATTTATAGAAACATAAAAGAGGATATAATGCTATGTCAGCTACAAGAATCAAAACAGTTGTAACAATAACTCTGTAAGTATGTCAATTTTATAATCAGGCTGCCAAAATGTTAAAGTTTAGATTTGTCATTTAAAAATTCGTCTTAATTATATCGTTATTAGTTTATATCCTTCGCATGTATTTCGATAAAAACATTGTATCCAACAAATGGTTTGCAGGTTTGCTGTCAGTATGCAAATGTCTATTCAAATATGCATTGTGAATCTTGCATCTAGATTAAATGCCTTATCTAACATTATTGTACTAAGTAGTTAAGTTCGTTGACACTAGACAATGCTCTCGTATCTCAGCGTTATTTTATTCAAAGCTCCACCAGTTAATTAATCTGCGACCATGCCCTTTCAACATAAACCAAGTGTACATACTTTGGTAATTTAATCCAAGTTACTCAGAATAACGTCCAATGCTACAGTACTAATAACTAGCAGAACTCCCATGGTTTCGTTTACGTAAATATTTACAATGCTCTTCAACGATTGTAATGGCTTGCAACCTGTCACGTATAGAATACTAACTACTGTGCAAAATATGGGCATGTACCAAAGACCAAATGTCATGTTCTGACGTGCCTGTGACTACCCTCTTTAGATATCCTCAAAGATCTAAGTCACTGAGGTCTGAGGAGATATGTACCAAGCCTGGGGATTATAGTCGTGATCATGTTTTTTCCCGCTATACCCTTTTAGATAATTCATTTTGAGAATTTGTTTCATATTGCATCTTTAGAATCTCTTAAGGAAAAATTCCTTCCAAGAATTGTTTCGAATGTAAAATCAAGTCAGACAGATATTGCAGCGAATTCATATAATTTAGATTATATCTTAGCAAAGTTTGAGGCCTAGATTAAAGCTAAGACTAAACAGTAAATTGTTGGATAACGTACAAACAAAAAGGATTTGGCTAAGAACAAAAGCACTAGAAACTAAGCCAGAGCACAGAATACTTGACTAGATGGCCATAGTTTATCACGAGACAAAATTTAATTAGAGTTTGCTAGAGACAAATTATTTATTAGAATCTGAGGGTCTATCATGAGTTTTCACAATCTACACTCGCTAGCGACTGTAGTTAAAAAAATGTATGAAAACTTGCCTACAGCGCCTCTAGCAGATAGTTGGGTACTAAAACCTCACGTAGCTAGCTATCCTACGTCACAGCGTACTACAGCGACTGTAGTTTGCGCTCATTAATTTGCTTAGAATTTGGTACCATGAGTAACAGTTTTGACAAATGTCATAGTAACGTACTATTACTACTGTAGTAACGTCAGCCAATCTAAATGTAACAACTCATGGTAGACGTACATTTACTACTTTCCCAATCTGGTCTAACCCTTGCGTGACCAAAAGAACATAAGTGGCATAATGTTCGATTAAACCACAAAAACTGGCCTTTTATCTATCAATACCATACTATGTTTTATACAGGCTTAGGTGGAACTGTATACTCACAGAATCCTATAGTGTGTGGGACATCTGGGACATGGTTTATTATGTTTTTATATGTGTGAAGGTACACCTGAACCTCTCAGCTGAAACACATAGTCAAAAATGTGGAGCTGACTAATTGCCTCGGATTCCTCACGATGTTTTCCGTCATCATTTATAGCCCTTTAGCTGCACCACTGCACTATTATGTATGAAATATTCGGATCTGACTGAGTGTCGTGGGTACCAGGTGATTCCTGATACCCAAGAGTTAAGAAATCATGTGGGGTTAGAATTCTCCAAGTAAGTGAGATTGGATATTGTGACATGATAACTATTCGTACCCATAGAACACTAAGGTCTACGACTCTGTAGGAAGCCCGCGCGGTAGTACCAACTGGCAGGCGGCAGTGTTGCGCCCACGCAGCTTCAATTATCTCTCTATTAGACGCAATATTGCTGTGATTGATGCACCCGGAAAGTCAATGAACTCGGTGTTTATGAAATATGAACCATTGGGGTCAAGTCCTGCATTTCGCACACGCTGTTTTTCTTCACCGTTTAAGAGCACTGGTACTTGGCACATATTTTTTTCTAATGGAACAGACATTGATGCACGATCAGGTTCGACAACACTAAAATTGGAAGGTGCTACCACTTAACCACCAGTGCTCACACTACTCTTTGTAAAATTTTCAATTGTAAGAGCAAGTTCTAGATAAATAGATATTACTCGAAGTAAACGTTACGTGTCTTCTCGCCAAGCCCCTAGACATTTAGGTATTGGCCCCGCCAGACAATAGCGGTCCTATTCCGCTCACATCCGCTTACACCCCTCAGGTTACACCTAGCACCCTGTCTGCCCCCCATTTCACCGTAACTAATTTAGCTGGTAAACAGGAATCTATCCAAAGATAAATAGCTAGCTCATTTTTAGTTTTCATCTGTTTTAATCCAATAAGGGTGAACGACATAAAGATGATGAAAAGATGGATGGACTGTGTGAAAGATGACATGAGTAAGAAAGGAGTGAGTAATGAGATGACGAGTGACAGAGGGAAATGCAAGAGGATCACATGTTGTGCCGACCCCACATAACGTGGGATAAAGGCAGGAAGATGATGATGATGAAGGGTGAACGACATACCTACCGATTGCACCTAAAAAATTTAGAAAATAAAATTTTTGCTGTTGTATTGGTAGAACTCTGGCTGGCCATCTAATGCCAAAGTCGAGGGTACAAACCAATTGTACAAATCTATTGGTGCACACCAATAGATTTTTGATTGATGGAGCAATGCAAGTGCTCTTAAATAAACAGTGAAGGAAAACAAAGCCAGCATACCTAAAAAATGTAAGGTGTGTCATCGTTAGTAGTCCTATAAAAGAGACGTTATCGTCAACATAGGATCTTAAATGATCGAGCTGGCTGAATCTTCAAAAAATACAATTCATAACCTTTCTTACAACCTCAGTGGCGCAGCGGGCGAGAGTCCGCCTGCGACGCTAGAGGTTGCGGGTACGATTCCCGCCTCGGAACAAATTTGTGTACGATCTGCAGAAATTTGTTCCGTTGATCTGGGTGTTTTCTATGTATAATTAAAAAATATATCTATCTATAATGTATTAAATATATCAGTTATCTAGTACCCCTAACACAAGCTTTGAGTAGCTTCCTTTGGGGCTAGATGATGCTCTGTCCAGCATTAATTATTTAATTATTTATTGATTTCTAGTTTTTGAGTTATGGAGGTGTCTAAAGTAGCCCCAAATCTTTATTAATATTACAAAGCTGAAGAGTTTGTTTGTTTGTTTGTTTGTTTGTTTGATGGAACGCGCTTATCTCAAGAACTGGATCGAATTGAAATATTATTGTTGTGTTATATAGTCCATTTATCGAGGAAGGCGATTCACGCTACGACCAATAGGAGCGGAGCATCAATAACAAAATATGTTGCAAAAACGGAAACAAATATCTTTATACCTTTAAACGAGCAATTCTTGTATTTATACAAGAACCTCGGAAAAGGCTCCAACGATTTTCATTAAATTTGGTATGCAGGAGGTTTCGGAGGTTATGAATCGATCTAGCTAGGTTTCATTATTAGAAAACGTCGTTTACCTAACAATAAAACCGAGCAAAGCTCGGTCATCCAGGTAATATTACTTATAACGCGCAGACAAAGTTACACAAGAGTCAGCTAGTGGTAAAATATTAACACAACTGACACACTGGCGTGTCTAGACGGAATGCACTAGTGGTTCTCAGAGCGCTGTGTCAGGAGTCTGTTCCTTTGTTGTCTGGTGCAGCGCCTGTCTGGATCTAATAACTGCCTTGCTCGTCTCGTCTGGTACCGATGTGTTTAATGCAGCGTACCCTGCCACTGCTCACTAACAAGCTACTGTCTACTACCCGTGAGATGTTATTATTTCAGGCATATCTGTTCAATTAATGTTACAACTAGCTTCCACCAGTGACTACGCCCGCATGTTACCTTGAAAAACAAAAACATATCTATCGCACAGGAACCGTACATTTTTTCGGGATTAATAGTAATCTATGTCCTTTCTCAAGTTCTAGTCTATCTTGGTTCCAAATTTCATCAAAATAACTCACAGACAAAGTTACTTTCGCATTTATAATATTAGTAAGGATAAGCAGAGTAAGGTTAGAACTAGATGCAAAAATAATGACCATAATAATTTTGCAATTTATTTTAGACTCTTTAGACTGAAGTTATAAATGCGTGGTAGGAGCTTGTTATGACAAATGTAATGAGAGAGGGAGAGTCCTCAATACGAATGAGAATAAATATAGTGATAAAGACAGATCAAAGAAAACATAAAAACATGAAAAAAACAGGATGAAATGTGCGAAAGATATGAGAAAGAAACTGGTAACACTGAAAGACGAATAATAGAGAGAAATGAAAGATGAAAACATGTTGCGTTGGCGGCACATAATTTGGGAAAGAGGAGTAAGATGATAAAGAATTATCTACTTGCGAGTATTTGTATCAAAAAATAAGTTAAAGTCACAATTCTGTAGCATTTGAGAGAAAAGGTGAAGTGGTATCTACCTACGTTGGTAAAACTATAAAGTTTCAAAGCGTCGAGTTCAACAGAAGCAGCTATTGTCACTAAACCATTGTATACTTTCTATTCTAAAGCTACCTCAATCTTTTGTCCCTCTTCAACAGCGGAAACTTCTTGTACCTGAAAAGACAACAGTAAATATTATAAGCTTTTAACACGCAAAGATACTTTAGTGATGGGACGACAATGAGACATTTATCGTAAATACGGAAAGGTACCTCTGTAAATCTTTACAGCACTTTAGTCGTGGGCAATTTAAATTGCTCTATTCTTAGTAACCGACCATGTCTACGATAAACAAATAAAAATTGTCAATAAAAAGAGAGAATGCGAAATATTTTAGTTACCTTGAATGAAGTTGCTCAACTTCAATTGTATGGATAGAGCTTCTTTGAATGGCTGATCGATGGTAAGTGATCTGATACAGGAGTTATTGGCGCATTGAATAGGGATAATTATAATCCCATCAAAAACATAAATGTGAAATGAGAGCCAAGTTCAATAAGTATGCCTTAGTCGTTGACTTCAGCGACAGAAGAAGAGAGATCTAAACGGGTGCCAAGTACAATGGTCAGTCCTAAAACTTATTTATAACAATATGAAATATTTTTAATAACTTTGAAATATCATTTCATCTTATAACTTAGGATATTATATTGAAGCCTAAGGTCTAACTTGGCTAGTTCTCATATACGAATTACCTACCTACCTATTATTAACTACTTACCTACTATGTCCGATCGCTAGTTTCTACTATCAAGTCAAATTTTTAGAAGAATAAAATAAGAACTTGCAAAGGCTACCTATACCTAATATAATTCGTACTCTTAAGAAAACTAGCCAAGTCAGACCTTAGGCTTCAATATAATATCCTAAATTATAAGATGAAATGATATTTTAAAGTTGTTAAACATGTTTCATATTGTTATAAATAAGTTTTAGGACTGACCATTGTACTTGGCACCCGTTTAGATCTCTCTTCTTTTGTCGCTGAAGTCAACGACTAAAGCATACTTATTGAACTTGGCTCTCATTTCACATTTATGTTTTTGATGGGATATCATTACTTTTTGTACAGAACTTATTAGTAAGTAGGTACTTATTCTTATATTATTATATACTTATACATCTACGTACATGGACGGCTGAAACTATTGGCACATTGTATACATACCTTAGTAGCTAGATCCGACACACTATAATCTTTGCTCTTACTTATATTATAGGCGCTATAAGAGTTCCTAAGAGAATGAATTAAGTAATTGAAAAATTATAATAAAAATATATAAATTTACTAGTTTCTGATTTTTTCCTTTGTATTATTCACCCAACCACCTACCTGGATGCCAAATTTGAACTTTCTAGGTCATCTGGAACTGGGTTAGAATTAACGTCTATAGGTCAGTCAGTGATAAAAATTAGGATTTTTGAACGTTAATATCTAAATAACCGTTTGAGGTGTGATTATGAAATTTGGTGTACTTACTTAGGTCGCAAATATCAATAGATGAGCCAAATTTGACATGTTTACGTGAAATAGTTTTGGAGTTATGAGGGGGTGAAAACTGGCTCCAAATGGTTCGTGTAATATTACACACGGTGCGCGGTTCGCCAGCTTGAACTTGGCTTGACACGCTACCGCGTGTCTAGACCATTTGTATTCTTTTGGACTTGTCTCATGTACTCACATAAGTGATTACATTTTGGTTTTAGGATCTAACAAAGAGGTCGATTTTTATATGACCAATTCACGTTTTCGTATTTTAGGGTTCTGTAGGTACTGTACCTCAAAGGAAAAAAAAAAACGGAACCCTAATAGGACCACTTATTTGCCTGTTCGTCCGTCCATCTGTCTGTCTGTCAAGACCCTTTATCTCGGAACGTGTAGAGATATAGAGTTGAAATTAAAACGAAATACTCAGGTCTACAGTCTCTTGAACCTGTGAAAAATCAAACTTCTAAGTTATGGTAAAAAAAAAGATACGGAAAAACTTTGACTCTTGCACCTCTTTCACACGGCAGTCCAGTTTTGCAGGATCGGCTTTTTACGGTATCCTGCTAAACTGGACGCTGTGTTCAGCAGTTTAGTTTTGCAGGATTCAGTAAAAAGCTGGAAGCTAAAAGCAGGAAGCCGTGTGAACACTGCTATTGAAATATATGTGTGATTAAACGGGATCCCGCTTTTTACTGGACTACGGATCCAGTTTCTAGTGACAAAACCGAATGGCACAATTCGACCGGATCGGTTTTTTGCAGGATCCCGCATGCGGGATGCTCGTGTGAACGCTAGCATATAAACACATTCGCCATCATACGGGATCCTGCAGAAAATCGGATCCTGTAAAAAACTGGACTGCCGTGTGAAAGGGCTGTTGCTGTCATATTTTTGATGCATAACGTCATGACATTTTAAATTATACGGAAACACTACGGAATTACGGAATGTTCATAACCCATCACTATACAGCTATAAGCTAATCTGCGACGTTCCCGAAGGATACCTAGAGCTTCCCACCGCCGTCCTCAAGATAATGGATTGCCGTATCAGTATAAAAAGCGGTGCTCGGTTATTTAATTATGGAAATGGATGACGGTACTGATTTTAAATTGCTGTTTTGTACAAAGTGCAGTGTCCTGGGAGTTCTTGGCGTGTCTGTCTCGTTAGTGGCACGCTGATGCAAGGTAATCTAGCTATGAATATCGTTAGCAAACACAGCTATGATTACGTAATATGTACGTGGACCACACTACCCCTTAAAATAATATATAAATAAATAAATATAGCTAGCAGTGGCTGATATCCGTTTACGCAAATAAATTCAAATCTACATCTAGGAGTACCTATATCTATACTTCTATACTAATGTTAGAAAGAGTAAAGTTTTCTATTTTTCTATTTTTGTTTGTAACGAATAAATTCAAAAATTACTGTATCGATTTCAAACATTCTTACACCATTAGAATTCTACATTATCCCTGAGTAAAAAGGCTATATTTATGTTTCATCGCTGCGGAAACCATTGATGTCAGAATAACAAAATGTTGTACAATACATTTACTACATTTTATGTAGGTACTTCGCGGACGAAGCCGCAGGCGGAAGCTAGTTCAAAATGTATTTATTCAATATAGTCACAGGTATTATTTTGAATCGTCTTAATGCTAGGTGAATCTAAGTGCAAGAGACTAAAAAAAACTCGCTAGATCCTAGATCATTGTTAATCTATATCTATATAAGAGCTTAACCTGACTGACTGACTGACTGACTGACTGACTGACTGACTTACTGACTGACTGACTGACTGATTTATCATCGCCCAGCCGAAACCGCTGAAGCTAGAAAGCTGAAATTTGGAAGGTGGTTTCCTTTTATAACAAAACTACCCACTAAGGCGGGATTTTTGGAAATTCCACCTCTAAGGGGGTGAAAAAGGGTGAAAACGTTAGTATGAAACTTTTTAACGCGTGGAGTGATTTTCATGAAACTTTGTGTGTGCACTGTAAATGCAAAATGAATGGACACGTATTTCAGGATTTTTCAATATAACCATCAAAAAGGGGTCAAATGTGGGGTCAATGTTTGTATGGGAACTTTTTAACGGGTAGTGCGATTGCCTTGAAACTTTGTCTGTGTACTGTAAATGCAAAATGAATGGACACGTGTTTCAGGATTTTTCAAAATAACCTTCAAGAAATGGTCAAATGTGGGGTCAATTTTTGTATGGGAACTTTTTAACGGGTCGTGCGATTGACCTGAAACTTTGTTTGTGTACTGTAAATGCAAAATAAATAAAAACATATTTCAGGATTTTTCAATATAACCTTCAAAAAGGGGTCAAATGTGGGGTCAATGTTTGTATGGGAACTTTTTAACGGGTGGTGCGATTGATCTTAATTTTGGTTTGGATACTTTAAATGCAAAATAAATGGAAACATATTCCTGGATATTTCAAAATAACCCTCTAAAAAGGGTAAAATTGGGTGTATAAGTTATTATGGGATTTTTTTATTAGTGTGATTTGTTTGAAACTCAGTTTAGTTAGATACCTACTTTAAGTGAACGAAGTCGCGGGCGGGACAGCTAGTCTAATGATGTAAATGATAAGCGATACTGTAAAGTAGTCAGCTATAATTAACTTAACACAATTAAAGCAAGTATAGGTAGGTACCTAAACTGAACAGAGGTTTATAAATAGAACCGAGGTCCAGAAGTGAATTTGATTAAAGAGTTCAAGTCAAAATGACGAAGAATAAGCACTTAATTTATTGTTTAAACAAAGGGATCGATTCGTGTAAGGTCAATGATTCATATCTTCAGCAGGTACAGTCGGCGACAGAAGTTGTTTGTAAGAATAGCTGTGCACACAGCGTTTACTTGTGATGGAATTATTAAGTGACTTAAAAAAAAGGAGTTATCGTTTCGGATGTATTTTTTTATCGTGTTATGTAGGTACATGTTTCTCAATATCTCTGCAAATTCATAGAGAATGATCTGGACGTGGTACTAAAGTAAATAAAAAATTTAAATTAATATTTTTACTTAAAAAAGTCACAAAGTATCTCTTGGAATCACTGGATGTATTTTTTGGTTGACGATTTTACTTTAGGTTTTTGATTGTAGCAAAAAATACGTTGATTTTTGCGATCGACGTTGAAACATTCTTCCGACTAGCTTCCGCCCACGGCTGCGCCCGTGTAGTACAAAAACAAAAACAAATCTATTCTACGAAAACCGTACATCTGTCCAGGATAATAGTAGTATTAGTGCTATTCCAGATTATAATCTATATCTGTGCAAAATTTAATCCAGATCCGTCCAGCCGCTTCAGCGTGAAAGAGTAACAAACATACATCCATACATTTTTACTTTCACGTTTATAATACTTAGTAGTATAATTAATTTTATATCAAAGGTTGTATTTTTCTTGTTATTTCACTTTAGCCACTGACTGTACCGACCGAGCTCGCCAAAAACACGCGACCTGTCGGGAATAACTCCACAAAGTAAACAGCTCTTAATAAAAAACACTTCATCGTGAATAAATTTTGTAAAGTTCATGAATTCTTTGCGGGGCGGGGCGGGGGTTGCACGCATCTGAATTTGTTTAGCTCATTGGGGAGTGTACCTTCTAAATTTAAATCTATCTTATATCATTGTGATAAATGTAATAGCAGATATATAATTATTTTTTTTTAAATACAATAGGTACATAGATAAGATAATAACACCAGGACGCAGAACAAAAATCTGCGTTCATCACGCAAATGTTTATCCTGTGTGAGGATCGAACCCACAACCTGCAGCGCAGAAGGCAGAGCTACTACCAACTGAGCTGTGAGGAGAGTCAACAGACCTAACCACCAATTCTGATTATCACACACTGTTCTTTAGTTTTAGAGAAGTCAATTTCCACGGTAAAAATGCAGTTCAACGAACTTTGGTGGAAATCTTTGCAAATCAAATCTGAAAAGGTCAATGAACTTTTGAACCTAACACACGCTTCAAGTACTGAATGACCAACTTATTTTTTGAATCGAGTTTGCATACTTACAACCTTTGCCGCCTACAACTGTATAGACACCAAATAATGGTAGATAGGTATACTTTTTATACTCGTAGAGGGGATTACATTAGTATTTACTTATTAAAAAATAAAAAACCTGATTGAATTTAGCTAATTGAAAATAGCATCTTAATTCATAATACATTACCGAATTAATATTACATTATTATTTCGTACCATAACCTATGCAAATTGTATTGAAGAAATGTTACTTCCAGCTTCAAATGTGATGTTTTTAAAACGGAATCGTTCTGGAAGACTTCGTGGTAAGGCACCTGTTTTGTCGTTTGAACTCCAACCACAGCCAAAGGAACTCACATACTGTATAATACTTGGTTCAAGAGGAGAAGCACTCATTTCTTTTAGAATAAAAAAATAATATATATACTCAAATAATAATTATATTTTTAAGAATATTTACGTATAATTCTAATCAAAATGACAATTAACAAAATTTCAAAAAGAAAAATTAAACATCGACGTCATTATAATAATGTGTTCAGATCGCGTAAGTTTAAAAATATATAAAGTTATTATAATACTTTGTTATGTGGGTATGTGTTAATTAATTCAATCCGAATAAGTACCTACCTACCCACTATTATTTAATAAATAATGAGTAGACCTACTGAAATTCAAAGATAATGAAGTAGCGGGGACAGAATTTTAGTTTAGCTTTTCATTTTCACATTTCTGCGCAATAGGTACAGAATAATCTCAACACAACACCGAAGTGAGTAGGTACTCACTGATATTAAATGAAAGTAAAAGCTGCATTCAAAATCTTCACGAGAAAATTAAACAAAACATTTAAGAAAACTTCATAAAACCAAATAGTTGAGAGTATTATGTAATATCATTGTAATTGATTAGTTCAGGCGGGACTTTGCGGAAATCTATTACAAAATATTGAAAAGGATGAATACTAGGAACAAAGATTTCAATCAATCTTTGACTAGGAAGTATTTTCCGAATATTTTTCGCTTTGCATAGCTTTTTATTTGCGGGCATTGTGTTTACCTCATTAGGTAATTTAGATATTCGTCATCCTTTTGAATATTATTCCACATTATTTACGCTGAAATGTTCCTAGTGACCAATTTTAACAAATTCTCACAAAACTCACTCGATCGTGCGTAAAAAATGTAGCCGTCAGTAGCCTCGCATTTAAAAGACTAATAAATTATAACAACGCGCACACAGTTAAAAAAATCCCCGAAAATAGCAATATTTTAGCAATCATCCCTGAAAATAACTTGCACTGCAATAACGAAACAAGTATTTTCCCTTCTTGGCATACCACCCCCGTTGTGTTCAGGTTTCAGCACTTTTCAGAAACACTATAAATCATGTTGAAAACAGAACGTTGCATGGCGCCAAACTATACAAAGGTGAGCTACGAGTTCTTTTTGTCGAAAAATTGCATTACTTTGTAGCACACATTCTGTCTACTCTGCAAAACGATCAAAGATTATATCGGCACAATAATCCTGCAAAACGTAATCAAGTGACATTGATCGTTTCGACTATTTTTTGAACGATGGAACGACCGACATTACTTTTGACTATCTAGTAAACCTACTGTAACACCACGGACGACACGATAATTTGAATTTGACACATTAATTTGACTGAATTCAACGAACGTTTTCGTTTTGCGGTGTCGACACGCTGGACATTTTAATGTACTTGGTAAAGTAACTACTAACCAACTACCAACAGCATTAAAATGTCCATAATACTTATGTAATTACGCCTTCGGATATACTCCAGATCATTAATACAGTGTCAGGTGGAACTTTGTAGACAGCATTTACTTATTATTAGTCTTAATAAGGCTTTAAAAATCGTAAAATTTAAGGATATTGAAAAATATCCGACGCCGACTGAGTGCAGGACACGTTAGACGCGAAGTGTGCGCCCGTTCTAAAGGCTAAAGAACTTAAAGTTAAATTGGCATAAAAATTCAAACTAAATAATTCAGACGGAGTGAACGAACTTCGTCCTTGGGACCCTAGTAACACTGAGATGTGGCAACTGGCAAACTCACTTAGGATTATGGATCGTTTGAAATGGGACTGATATTTGATTATGAGACAACTTAAATTCGTAAAATAGGAGACACGTACTTCATTGAGTACGTAAGTAAAGACGAAAGTACTTACTTATTTTGTGACTGAATAGCTATTTAGACTTTTTCAAGGAGCGTAGATCGTTCGTTTGGCTCTTTAGTCAGCTGATCCCGCTCTAAACTCAACCCACGGGATGAGTTGAGTAAGTTATTGATAACAAATGAATAAAAAACTATGCCACAGAATAAATTACATCACTTTTTCTTCACACGTACCTATGTTTACTTTTCCAATTTCTACTGAAAAAAACTTTAATAAACAATGCTCGCGGCGGAACTAGAAAGCATGGCGACAAAGCTTATAAATCATATAAAGCGCTATAGTATTTTCATCGAAAAATGGCAGAGCTTCCGACCTATATTTAGAAAACACTTGACCCGCCTTCCGCCTGCATTTTAGAATTATCTCTTGCTGCGGTATGATACCCTGGTACTTTTCATACTTACATTAGCATTTTTAATAATAGAAAAAGGCCTTTTTTACTTCATAAGAAAATTTATGGTCAAAAAACAAAAGGTTTTAAGCCGTTTTGTTAGTGAAGTTACCATTTGCCAGTATCCTCGCTTTAATAAAATGTGGTAAATAGGTATGCAGATTTATAACAATTTTTGGGAATAAAATCAAAATTAGGTTATATAATTCAACCGCTTTTATGAAAATGTCTCGTGTCCTATAGATTCTTGTTTTTATTTTTCGTAAAATCATAAGTAGGTAAATCATTTTGAAATCATGACAAAAATTGCATAACCAGATATGGGTCACCGACCCATATCTGGTTAGAAGACACACTTGACCTCGTGACCCGTTTAACTCTTACCGAGCTCAGAGCCCCTGGTACTTTTGTAGCTTTTCGTACATTTCTTTGTTCTATAGCCAAGAGAATTTTGTTATGTAAGCTGCAAGCATTTGCAAGACCTAGTTATATAATTAGAAGTAGATTTTCATCGCTACTGTCCACTTAAGCAATATTAATATAAACACGTATGAGTTCAACCTACTGAAAGATTTCACAGGCTATCCTTAGACCGTCACTTCTAACATAAGTTTTAGAAACACTATGCTCAGATGTAAGTCTACCGCTAGCATAGTCCATCCAAACGTATGGCCTCTGAGCTGTGATGTTTGAACTGATATGTTTAATAAACTACGCAAACACTATCCACCCTCCCACATCCAAGTATCCTTGCATTCCCCGATCGGTTTATTTTGGTGCTGGCCGAGCCGTAGCAATAACCTGTGGCCTAGTTTACTGACACGGGCGCGACCTCGCAACGTAGGTCACCCCCTCCCAGACAGATCTGCTAAGGATTTTGAGGGATGATAGCTATCAAATTTAATATGGGAGATTTTGTACAGGCAGCGTCTCGCGTGGGAGATCATAAAAGGTAATGAGACTTTCGAAATACTGCTTGTTCACACTTTCATCCGTTATTGACGAATCGTTATTAATCTATACTGATATAATAAATAAATAAATAAATAAAATAAATAATGCTGGACAATCCACACAGCATCATCTAGCCCCAAAGTAAGCTACTCAAAGCTTGTGTTATGGGTACTAGATAACTGATATATATACATAGATAGTTATTTTTTATAATAAAGCTGAAGAGTTTGTTTGTTTGGATGAACGCGCTAATCTCAAGAACTATGGTTTGAATTGAGAAAAATATTTTTGTGTTGGATAGTTCATTTATCGAGGAAGGCTTTAGGTTTTATAACATCACGCTGCGACCAATAGGAGCAAAGCATCAATTCAAAATGTTGTAAAAACAGGAAAAAATATTTCCCTTAAAGCCCGTAGAAAAAGTTGCCCGCTGATCAGCTAGTTTTGAAGATAAATTCGCATTTTTGGGACGTATACAGATTTTTCACTTCAGTAGAAATAACTATTGGTCCATAACGGATGTATTTCTAACCAAGTCTCTTTTAGAGCCTTCAGAGTACACCGGAAAACCGGACGATTGTTTGTGGAATGAACATAGAACGCAGAATAGATACCTAGGTACCGTTAGACAGTTACGTCCGTGAGCTACTTGCAGTAAAATAAATATAGGGTTTAGCTACACCAACTGCGGTTTTGTACAGTACTCGGAAACTTAAGTGGCACAAAAAGGAGTACCTAGGTTTAGTTTTAGGTTTAAACATTTATTTTCTCAAAAGAATTCACAAATTCACTTACAGATAAAATACAATTTATCTTAAAGTACCTATTGCCATCAAGCGTAGCTTATTATTATGTAATATTATCATGTACATGCACAGATTAAAGTTATGTTGCTTTTAGAATTACTAATTTTATTTTTGGCATCTTGTGGGTGGAATGCAATACCTATTATATAAATAACTTTTTTATCTGTTCAAAAAGTGAGATAAGGTAACTCTATCTCCTCATTTTCTTCTTTCACCGGTCTTATCCTACCTCCGGTTATCCCGGACAAGCATTCACTGAAAACATTTGACCTGCCACTAGAAAAGTCAAGAGTCAAATAGGCGTCTCTCGTCAACATTTCAGGATCCTTCAAAGCCATGCCACAGCTATTGTGACGCACTACACCGCTATTACACAATAAGCAAGCAATCTTCGCAATTGAAGATGACAAGACTGTAAATCTAGGTTCATTGAGTAATGGATTGTTGACGCTGAAACCGGCACAGTTGTGACCTGCTCGCATCGGTTCCCCGCGGCCTGAACTAGGTTTTGTAATCGAATCTAGACTACACAGGTGCAGAACCACCCATTGAAACTCTGCGCTGACTTGCTTACCGGTTCATGCCACAGATCAAAAAGTTCTCCCCTTGAATGGGAATGAACGACTGGGACCGGTTGAGATATTTTTTTTCTGTAGATGGCACATTAAGCCTTCGATCACGGATATAAAATTTAATACGTGGGGTTCTATATCTAGTAGACAGAGCTTTGCTCGGTTTTTTTATGACGTTTGCTTAACAACGCCATCTATAGTCAAGTAGATACAAGAATTGATCGTTTAAAGGTATTAGATTACACGTGTGGAACTCACTGTCAGACAACAGCAGCATAGCTAAGAGTTACTAGATATCCGGCTCGAAGGAACATAAAAAGTAGCGAATTCGTGTCTAGACCCAGTTATCAAAGCTTTGTAAAGGTAAAGCTTGGTAAAGGATAATAATAAGGCTTGTGCTGAAAGCTCTAGAGTTTAACTTGACATGCCTTTGCGTTTGAATTAACACTTAGTTGAAAGCCCACTTTCGGATGTAGTGAATAATTTGAGTTCCAAGATTCAGAATGTTTAGATAAGAAATGTTGATTTGATTTGATGTCTAGAGTTAGCGAATTATGCCAACGGGTTCGTGCCAGCGCTGACAATAGAGCCTACATTCATGAAAGTACACACTTTGAATTGTAACATGAAGATTGGAGACAGTCTGCCAAAATTGGAACTTCCTAAAGTATAGCTTTTAATAACGCCTAATGTGAAGTCATTGTACAGCCCGTAGCGGGAATCGAAAGCGCACCTCTCGCTTCTGAGCCGACCATTCGTCCACAACACAGATAAAGACCTTGTAGGTATTTATGTCTCCCAAAGATACAAGTCGTTCATCAATTTAATTCTGTATGAATCACGAGTTGTGGCGAACGGTTCTTTGTCTTACCTAGAAGGGACAGTTAGTCATGGAACCACTTAAGTGGTAGCAACGAAGTTTCAATCATAACCACTCTTTTGTTTAACTAGAGAGATATTTGACTTTGGTCGTTCTGTTTCACCTTTAAGGGTTTGGTTTAGGTACACATATTTATTTTACCATACAAACAATAATAGTTTTATTACCTACAATGAGATTAACATGACTTTTAATCATTAGTGTGTTTATCACTCTGGTTGAAGCTGTCACTTGTGTGGGTAGGCAAATATTTTCTACTTACTTTGAAACATGTTGTACATACGTGTGTTTTTAGTTTGGCTTTGAATAAGTTGATATTTTCACATTCTTTCATGGCGTTTGGTAGTGAATTGAAAAGCTGGACCCCCTTACATAGTATTGTATTTAAAGTAAAAAAATAATAATAATATGATCACGACTGGAATCCCCAGTCTCGGTAGATATCTCATCAGATCTTTGAGGATATCTAAAGAGGGTAGTCAGAGGCAAGTCTAAACATGACATTTAGTACACGCTCACATTTTGCACTGTAGTTAGTATTCTGTACATGACAGGTTGCAAACCCATCGCCGCTTATAATAATACTAACCTAAGTATGACACATACCTTCGAATTTTTGGTTTTAGGGTATGCCGGTTTCCTCACGATGTTTTCCTTCACCGTTTAAGAGCACTGGCATTGCGCACATAAATTTTTCGAACGGTAAAACTCATTGGTGCACGATCAGGTTTGAACCCACGACCTTCGGATCGTGAGGCAGGGGTGCTACCACTACACCACCAGCGCTCTCAATTATTAAAAGTTGAATTTTAAAAATATCTTTTTCTCTAAAAAGAAACTCATAACGTTTGGAATTTTCTATCTCTTTTTAGCTTCTCTAATGTGCCTGCTATATACGATTAAGTTTCTGCATCACTGAATAAACGTTACCATGACAACGGAAACCTTCAAATGCTGGAAATTGAATGAGCAAAACCCTGAACTATTGCATTATTGATCTGGTTCCATTAGTTTTTCCTCTATTCTCGACAGTTCCCGTTTCACCTGCACCGCATACTATAGTCCACATCTTCCTGGTTCATTTATGTGCATTTGCGTCACAGAGTATAAATAGGATAGGATCGTTGGCACGGTAGCGAATGATCTCAGAGAGCTAAAGACAGAGCTGCAGAATTGCTGAAGGTATGAACAGTTAAACAGAGTAAGAACTTAGAACAGAAAAACTACTAGGTTATGTATAATTGCCTACCATCAAACGCCACTTTAATGCATTGGTTATTTGTCTACAAGATGGTACATTTATTTGTAAGTAAACAGGTATTAATGGAAACACTGGTATAGTTCGTATCGCGCATCAAAAAAGATAGTGTGGCAATTCCCTGATTAAAAAAAAGTCAGAAAAAAAACACCCAAATATGTTTAGTAACAAAAATGCATTTTAAACTATATCCCGCTACAAAACGCGGGAATTTTTTAATTTAAAATTCACGCGTTTTTGAATTTAATAACATAAGTTCTCTAAAGATTACTTCTTATAACTCTAACAGGCATCTGGTACATTGTCACTAATTCTATGCGACCATAAGAAGACCAATGAAGACAGTAATCATAGGAGTGTAGTGTATTTTGTACTCTATTCATCTTGTAAATACGGGTAGAGCATCAAACATCATCTTTTAGTTACTATAAATCTGGGGATTTTCTGCATACGACTGTCAACTTTGTCACTCTAGTTTTCATATTTTTTCTCGTGTTATTTTGCCTTTCCAATAAAGCCAGAATTCTTGACGCGATTGTAAAATATGTAAATTAAAGTAAATAGTTCCTTTTTAAATCCATCGGAGGAAATCCCGAGAATTATAACAAAACACCTTTTGTTTAAAATTGACTTGTCAATTTTTGACTACGACTTTGTGACATTGACAATACTACTTATTTAAACACTTGACACTGGCAAAATTGATCTTAAAAGAGACAGATACCATAAACAAAGAAGAAAAAAAACTATAGACAAAAAAATATATCTACCAAAAGTATTATATGAAATATAATCTAACTATAGTGATCTGTGATGTCTATCAAACTGGGAATTACAGTCGTGATCATGTTTGTTTGTTTGTTATAATAGTTCAAGATGTCAGGACATTATTTTCTTCCGTCACTAAGTAGTTTCTTTGTTCTACCTAAGCTGATAGTCAGAGCATGTGCATACGCAATCTGTACAACATGGCTTTGTACAATTAGTGTCTAACACGTGCAACGACTATTTATCCAACCAATCAGTTGAGTCGGTGTGGGGCCATGGAATACTTGTCTATTGTCACAACTTATTTGAGTAATAATTCTATTATATTACAGCTAGGTTATTATTTATATAACTGTTTAGCATAAATATTACTTCCACATCTAAACATATTGTTAGTGCATCATAGTTTTTTAAGGACATTTATTATAGCTGTTGGTTTTCCGATGATAAATAAATGATAATCACCACTTTAAACATGTTTACATACGTACAACAAACATAAGTACATAAGTACATAAACTCCAAATACATTACCTCCTTATTCGCTTCGCAGTCGGGTAAAAACGATAGGTAGTGTATAGAGAAGAGTAATAGAAAACTAACCAGCGAATTTTAGAATTTTGTTCCGTCTGTCTGTTCATTTGCTTTTCTACGAAAGTATTGAATGGATTCCATGTAGTTTTCAAGGGCAGATAGAGCAGAATATAGCCTTTGTTTAATTAAAATCGGATGTATCCTCATACGGGCGAAGTCGCTGACAACAACTAGTGTTTCGTGGGTAAGTGCGCAATTCGCTATGTAAACAGATAAACAGAGTCGTTCTCATTTCTACGTGTTTATTTGTAAGGTGGATTTATACCTGGTTATAAAAGTAGGTAACTAGGTAGATTATGTTAGACCAATGTGGTTTTAGTGTAAGTGTCAAAGTGGTAAAGGTACTGACTCATTACTAGCACGAAAGCATGCTTTTATTAACCACCGGCGATAAAAGAGGGGTGTTATTGAACATTAGTAGCATGCAAGGGCGGTTCCAGCTTTGGTGCCAGGGTTTCACATAGTCGTGGTCAAGTCACAAAAAGTTATAATCCGTGTTATACATAATTTTAATTAGTGGTCCACTTAGGTCCTGGATCCAGCCCAGGGGGGGGTCATGACCCCCATGACCCCCCCCTGGATCCAACATTGCTAGTAAATGTTATACATACTAATGAGCATTTGCTCAATAAAAGCATGCTTTCGTGGTAATAATAAGCACGTCTGTCAGCAGTACCTTAAGAGTGTGGTCTGGTGGTAGTGGCACCGCCTTCCGATCCAAGGTCGAGGGTTCAAATCCAGTGCATCTATAGATTTTTCTGTTAGAAAAAATTACATGTGCGCTATTCCAGTACTTTCAAACGGTGAAGGAAAACATCGCGAGGAAACCGGCATGTCGTGATGTTAACGAAAGAAGCCTCTAACGCTCACTTTAATCCTTTCACCACATTGGTTCGGAGTAACTAGTGACACGATAGAAAAAAGCTTTACATCTTCATAGACGCACTACGAGTATAACAGTGACAATGCTTTTTGCTCGACTGCGAATAAAGGGGCCTATGTATTATACTTACTACCCTTACGCGGAGTTGACACGGGTGACGCCGCACGGTTTTTGCCGCGCGGCGAAAATCTACCGTCTAAATGGCAATTCAGCTAGGTCGCAAGTGAGTAATGCCGCAAGCCCCCAAGTTGTTTAGCAAACGACTTTGGCCGCGCGGCGACCGGACGCATGCGGTTGGTGACTAAAATCGACCGTGTAAGTGTAATTTGTAAACGATCAGTTGCAGGCGATCGCCCGCCTCATGAAGTATTTCACGCACGTTGTTCCGGCATGAACACCTATTCTGCTCAACATTTTCGAAGGAAATGACCGAGCCGCATGCGATTTTACTCACCTGTGTAAAAGGGCTAGCGATTCGGCTTGGTGAGGCGATTTGTGAAGCGACAAGCCGCACGGCGAGAATCAACCCGTGTAAACCCCTCTTTACAGAGTTGTGTGCGTATACTATTAGGCACCTATATTGTACATACATACAAGCTACGAATACTTATGTGATCGTCAAACTGCGCCCGGTTTATCAACGAGAAGCAATCTAGAACTTTCCCGTATTTGATAAGAGTCATAAAGATATGTTTTATGAGCCCAGACAAACGAGAGAAGGATGAGTTTAGAGCGGCATTCTCCGCGTAAACACAGTTATGTTCAAATAGCTGCGCCCCGCGGTTTTACACGCGATTACAAACAATACACTCATAATCACGACTGCAAACCCCAGAAACAAGATGTTGGTATTCTCCTCAGAACTCTAGTAATTATATCTTTGACAACGCGTGAAGGAGTAGTCAGAGGCCATTCATACATTATATGGATAGAGTGTCCATAACATTCAAATCCATTCAACCATAACAGAGATAGGCAAAACTTTCACTTTTGTAATATAAGTACCTAATTAAGATCTGTACACATTAATTATCAATACTCTACTAGTATTAAATTCAGTTTATTTCCATAGAGTACAATTTAAGCTACCTCCTAGTAAGAATTGAGTAACTAAAATTATTATTTCATTTCTGTAATTGCCTTCTTGGTGCATCTCTGGACCCTTCCAAGTTTTAAATCTCTGGGGCTTACTGTAGATACATACTAGGCCGTGTATTTGGATTTTCAAGACTTGTCCATTATATTTTATGACACAACTTGGAATCGTAAAGAGTAGATAGATCCCTCGTCATAGAACGATGTCATCTCCTTGCCCTTACTCACGTTATGTGGGGTCGGCACAACGTGTCTCCTGCTTCCATCTCCCTCTATCAGCAGTCATCTCAGTACTCACACCTTTCTTACTCATATCGTCTTTTTAATGACTGGCCTCACAGCTTAGTTGGTAATAGCTCTGCTTTCTGCGCTGTCGGTTGTGGGTTCGATCCCCACCCAGGGCAAACATTTGTGTGATGAACGCAGATGTTTGTTCTGTGTCCGGGTGTTATTATGTATTATATATTATATGTATTTACATATAAAAAAAAGTATATGATTATTATGAGTATTAGACGGGTATTTATCGCGTTAAAATTACCTTATATTTTCCCGACGTTTCGACAGGTTTGCACGCTGTCGTGGTCACGGGTAGACAGTCTACCCGTGACCACGACAGCGTGCATAAATACCCGTCTAATACTAATAATAATGTGTTCAGATCGCGTAAGTTTAAAAGTACATAGTATATGATTAATCTATCAGCCATCTATCTGGTTCCCATAGTACAAGCCTCGCTTAGTTTGGGGCTAGAGGGTGTTGTGTGATATGTCCACAAATATTTATTTATTTATTCGGTCCATCCATTTTTTCTTGGCTCTACCTCTACTTTTATATCCATCCACTTTCATATCTCTCTTCTCGTGATTTAAGTTTAAGATTCATGTCTCCTTATATCATGCCCATACCACGCTAATCTAGAAACTTCATAGAACGATATAAACATTCAGGGAGAGATAGCGTATAGCGAGCGAGATACAAACATATCGATTACTTTGTGAAGTCATACTTACTTAACTCGATAATAGCTTATTGGAGTAATGTAGGTGAGTAGATAATTCATTTTTATTGTCTCAAGGTCAAGCAATGCGTAGGTTTTATCCCACATTAGGATTCGCGAGTATCTGTACCACGTAAACTAAAAAGAACAGGGGCCTGCCCTCAAAATCTTCGGCTAATATTAATGTAATAAGTAATAATTTCCACATAACGTGGGAAAAAGGCAGGAAGATAGCTTTGATATTTCATACCATGATATATACAAAAAATATTGAAGTATTGTTACTTGAAGCTTGAAACTTTGACGTTTCTGAAACATGATGTAAGAGCTTATGGTATGACCCGTGGTCTTTAGTATATACTATTGAAGGAAAAGCGTCAAGAGGAACTGTTTTACTTATTTACAAGACTGTTTCATTCCTGGATCATTTTTTAGACCACGAAGTAGTAAAGTACAAAAATAATCTACTTATTTGGTTCAGTAGACTTACGATAAAATTTTTTGGATGACCTTTACTAATGGCACACCAATGGCTGAAGCTTGACAGTGACAACGATAAGTATCTTACTTAATGTACCGACCGTGACGTCAACGGAAAGTTGTTGAATAAAAATCAATTTGACCGAATACCTAACTTGTTCTAACAAAGAAATATGCATACCTACACAAGTCTACTGCTCTTTAATTGTCGTTTCATTATTTTAAACCTTATTTTTTTAGTTATTGGCACCGATTATAGATAGTTTAAGTTGCGATCCGTGGATTAGATTAGCTATCGCATATTGCGCATAAATTTAGAAAAGAATATTCAAAAAGTGCCTCTTCAACACGCCAATTTCACCAAACTTGCACCATACGACTTCAGTGGTTTCCCATTCCACTGTCTTCACCTTAATCATACAACCACCTGGCTTTAATAAATAAGGGCTTTATTAATTAACTTTGTATTGAGTAAATGAGCAAAAACTAGCTAGAAAATATAAATCTAAAAATGTTTTTCCTCATAATAAACGATCATTGTTGAGCTTTAAAATTCAAAGCACAGCCGAACAATGGCGCTGCCTGATTAAGTGTCACGATAAAAACACAGTGAATTAGAATACCGAACGATATGAATCTGATGAAATCAAAATTGCTTTTAATTTGGTGGTTAACTAGTTTCGTGTGAAAATAGTTGAGGCTTGCGGTGCTTTGGTTAACAATTTTGCGTTTTTGCTTGTGCTCTTCAAAAGAGCTTGGACTTTAAGATGATAAACTTTTGCAGATCTCTAAGGCTTAGATCATTAATGTATTGCCTAGCTAGTAGAACTCTCGCGATTTCGTTCGCGTAATATTTTCATTCAAGCTTTAACCTCCTGCACTTCAGAGGTTGAATTTTGGAAATTCCTTAGTGTACCTCTAGACTCGAAAAGGAATCTAACCTCTTGTAATTCTTTATTGTACACAGTAAATATTTACAAGTAAGTCATTGAAAAAATACATTTACAAAGGCGAGCTTAACCCTACAAGAGTTTTCTACCAGTAAACCATAGAGACTAAAGAGAAGCTATAACATAGGTGGATAAAATATGTAACTAGAAAAAAAAATAACTCATCTATTATTAATAAACCTCCACAAAACTCTCTAGAATTTATGGTCTAGTCTAGAGAGACTGTGCGTTGATATGACTGTTAGGGCAGAATCGACCAAACTAGTATAAGCAAGTCTAAGTCGGTAAGAGTTTTATATATTTAGATAGAAAAAAAATAAAACCTAAGTAGGCTATTAGTGCGGTGGGCGATGTCTGCATCATCATCATAAATTCTGCTTTTGCTTCACATTGGGAGTAATCTGGTTAAAATGATGGCTCTGATCCGGATTGCGGGTCAAAGGTTGTCTATAAAACTAATATCTTAGACTTATAATGCTTTATGATCGCCATTTGGTTAAAAAAAGGTAACCTTTGCCTAGCTAAACATAAATTGTAAAAGAACGAAGAGGGCGTAAGCTGTAGCGAAAGTCAAATATCACATAGTAGTCTGGGCGTTAAGGCCCAGAATACTCGTCACACTATTCCTTACGTAAAAGTTACAAAAAAAAGTGACATAGGTCCGTATAGCAACGCGGATCTCCTCGGAATCAGACATAGCACGAAGCGAAATACCCAAATGACAAGTAAGTAGAGTGCGGCATGATAATATGGCTGCTCTGAATTACATAACGAAAGCGACAATTTATAAAAAACATAAATATGTTCAAGTAAATAGCTTATTTCAAAAAAAGGGCTGGATTGATTGGTTTCAAATTAACTGATTTATATTCATGTGAATTAGAAATTCAAAATACCTTACTGTACTGGATAAATTAGGGAATTTCTGAATTTTCTAAGGTGTTTTTGACATGATTTTTAACCAAGGTATTCTAACTAATTCGTGTTTTAGCTCCGGTTGATTTATCACTTATATCCTTGAGTATCGTGTAGTTTAATTTTAATGTAATCTATTAAGAGGTAATAGAATGATTAGGGTTGCAATACTTGCAGTTTTCAAAATGCTGGGCCTTAAATCAATTACATTGAATTGAGAGTCTATAAATCAATTAGGATTTGTTACTAAGCTATTTTATTTGAAGCGTTGGTCACAGAAGATTAACTGACTGCAGAGAACAGCAATTACTGGAACAATTTTAATTCTAAGTAATATTGTATAGGACTTGTGTAGATATCTAATTTCAAAGTATAATAATTATTGTAACTCCAAAATTGGATACTCATTATGGTTGGAAATCCGATTACATTTTCTTGCTAAAATTGTATTACGAAGTACTTAGTAAAAGTGGGTTTGTTTTTGAGATCTCAGTTCGGCGGAGCGATCTACTAGTTAAATTTCAATATTTTGATTCGCCACTGTCGGTACTACTATTCACTTATCATCTCTTTTTTTCACATGCGCAAAGTATATACTTGTCACTGTTCTTTTAGCGTCAACGCTTAAATGTTACTAATGGATTACTTTGAGGATTGTTTTTGAATAAATCCAACTATTTTTGAAACACCACTAGTTAGTCAGCAGTTTAGCTAGCGGCAATCTGACAAGATTTATGTTGCACTAAATTACATTTCCATTACAGGATTGTACTCTCGTACAGGTTGTACAAATAAAACTTTCGTAAACTGAAATTTAAGAAACCTTTCAATCGAAGTAATGACAGAATTAACATTTGACTTCATTCTGGCAAACACGTACAAAAATATTCGTCTCTAAACTAAAAACCATACTAATTTGAAAGTTAAGGGTGGCTTACAAAAAAAATTAAAAACATTCAAACTTAAGAATACAGATAAGTACATAAAAACAAAATATTTACATACCTACACAACATAATAATAGGTAGGTACTTATCCATATGTATAAATACATATTGAAAAAAAAAACAAAAAAAAACAATGATGATCATGACTGTAATCCAGGCTCGGTAGATATCTCCTCAGATCTCTAGTTACTTAAATCCTTGAGGATATCGGATATCTAAAGAGAGTTGTCAGAGGCACGTCCAAACATAATATTTGGCACATACCCACATTTTGCACATGTCTGAAAGTGGCACCGGTGACAGAAAAGATGAGGAGTAATAGGTTAGCGTGGTATGGGCATGTTATGAGAAGAGATGAATGTCATGTGACAAGGAGAGTGTTAGGTATGAATGTGGATGGATACAGGGGTAGAGGTAGGCCAAAGAAAAGATGGATGGACTGTGTGAAAGATGACATGGGTAAGAAAGGAGTGAGTAATGAGATGACGAGTGACAGAGGGAAATGGAAGAAGATCACATGTTGTGCCGACCCCACATAGCGTGGGATAAGGGCAGGAAGATGATGATGATACCCACATTTTGCACAGTAGTAGAATTCCGTACGTGACAGGTTGCAAGTACCTACATTGCCGCTAAAAAACGAATGTTATTTTTTTTTTAAATCAGTACGCATGCTTGGTTTATGCGGCCAGTTTCAGTAGTAATAAGGATTTTTACACCTATATTTTTACACCTTGTATACTTGGTACTTCGACAATGTTTAATTCATCATGTCTGGATATAGGCTCGTGATTCGTGATTCGTGACGTAGGTCGCTCTTCAGTACACATGCTAAACGCATTTTTATTTGGGTTGGGTTTAATGGATGATCGGGTTCTGTTCCCGACTGAGAAGAAGGAGGGTAATGTGTTTGGGGTGTATGTGAGTTCCTCTGGCTGCCACTCTAGTCCTAACGGCTGGACAGTTTTGATAAATGCGGTGTCCTGGGAATCTTCTGGATTATAAGAGTGACATTGGATCTACAAAATGTCAAAAACATTAAATATGGCGTCTGTAAGAAACAACTACTTTCAGTCGGGATTTTTTATTTTTTATTTATTTTTGGTTTCTATATACTGATTTTATTTTCATTACCTAATAGCGATTAAGTACTAGGGGGTAAAAGTGGTCTCGTGGTATTATCCTCTAATCGTGCAGTAAAAAATAATATTTTTGAATCTTTTGCGCGCAATTCTATATCAGGGGCTTACCATAAGCTCCTCAAAAGCATTTTGATACTTCGTACCATGACCAATGAAAATAATATTTAAGTAGTGTTATTTAAAGCTTGAAACTTTGACGTTTCTGAAACATAATGGTTCGTAAGAGCTTGTAGCAAGGTTTCTGATGATTCGAGAAGAAGATACACATTCTTAGGCCGTGGGACTTATCTATTGATTTTTTTATCGGGTCAAGAAATGTTCCAAGAAACGAATTTCCAAAATTCAACGTATAAAAAATCTAGTATACATTTAGTTCCTGCCACTAGCCAAGTTGACAGTTCCCATGTATGCACCTATTTGCATCTAAACGCGAATTGGGGCAGTCGGGCGACTCGATGTCGAAACCAGAACTACGCTAAGCTTCCTATTTCGTCAGAGCTGGCATATTTACCGGTATTTTGGTTCGTTCAGTATTATTTCGACACAGCTTTGATTCTTCCTGGGGATCTAGACAAAGTAACTTACTATAACCGATGTCGTTAATGGAATTAATGATTTCTAATCGATAAGCCATGTGATAATTTCCATACATTTTGGATGTTTTCTATTTGTCAGTCGGTTTAGATAGCATGGTGTGAAATGTCTAATAATATTTATTTATTTATTCCATAGCGATACACCAACGCCACTTTGTATAGACCCCCTGAGGCATCACAAGCTCTTCAAGAAACATGAAAGTAATATAACTTCGATATTCCTTACTATGATAATTGTATTGAAGTATTGTTACTTCGAGCTTGAAATGTGACGTTTTTGAAACAATATGCTTTGCAAGAGCTCGTTGTAAGGCCCCCGGTCATTCTCAGGTCGAAAACGATAATAAAAGATCTCTAACACACCAGCTAAACAAGAGTATATGAACCGCAAACATACAAACAAAATCCTACTAATATTATAAACGCAAAAGTTTGTAAGAATGTATGGATGGATGGATGTATGTTTGTTACTCTTTCACGCTGAAACGGCTGAACGGATCTGGATGAAATTTGGCACAGATATAGATTATGGTCTGGAATAACACATAGGCTACTTTTTATCCCGGAAAAATGTACGGTTCCCGCGGGATAGATTTGTTTTTGTTTTTCAAGGTACCACGCGGGCGAAGCCGTGAGCGGAAGCTAATACAAACATACATCATTAGATGCAGATTTATATACAAACGTCTACACAATTTGCATTTGTAATATTATTGTGAGGACGGAGGATCACAAAATGTCACTCAACCAGTCACTTTGTTGTTATATTTTCGCAAACTTTCACAAAAAATGCTGATCCATCCATACTAAATGATAAATGCGAAAGTAACTGTTTTTCTATTACCTTTTCACGACAAAACGGCAATACGGTTCTTTATGTATGGCAAGGTGATCGATTGTATTTTTTATTTTACTTTTTGTCTCAAAGAAGAATACCAAGTTGAGGGCAACAGCTAGATTAATATGAATTGTTTTATTTCTTTGTCTATCTAAGTAATTTAATATATTTTGTAAGCACCTGTTTTACTGCGAAGCACTCGAGAAGTGATCGCTAGTTGTATTAACACCTGAGCGCTTCCGCACTTCGAAGAGCTCGTTGGCAAACGAGCAAAACACCCAGCTGGCAACTTTACACTGACTTTTAAATGACAAATCATTTAGCTAGCTGGCAACATTAGCAAGAGACTTGCGTGCACAACTCTCAAGTCCTTGCTACGAGGTCTACGGCGTAGCACCAAGCTACGAAATTTCCAAATCGATACTCGCACAGGTCAAACCTAAGTACAAATAAGCACTCGAAAACATTGAAGTCTTTTTAAAAATTCATAGTCTTGAATACAGGATTTCAAAGAGTGGTTTGTAGAATAGAATTATCGATATTAAATAGTACTCTTTGTATTATAGATTATCATTATATAGGGCTCTTTTGGTGTAGGTTTTGGGATTTTGGCTTTTGGGTTTTTGGCAGAAGGAAAGGAGGCCTTTGCCCTGCAGTGGGACACTACAGGCTCTTAATAATAATGGTACGATATACAAATACCGAAGTAACATTACTTTGATATTGCTCGAAGAGCTTGTGATAAGGACCAGAACGTCTAGTTAGCTGCACCAAAGTTGAACAATGTCATGATATTTATCTAAGTTAACGAACTTCTTACTCTTTTAAAAACTCTTACCTCCTTTTAAAAAAAAATATTTTGGCAAATAAGTCTACAGTGTACGAGTATAAGAAACACTAAGTGCTTACATAGTACGAAAATAATTTATTAAGCTATTGCCAAGAACCCAAAACCAGCAAATTTTATGCAAAACTTCATAATTTGCGCCTATTTATGCTAAATTTCATAATTCTCGCCGGTTTTTCATTATAAATTCTTCTGTAGCAAATTCTCAAAATTTTCCATTCATTGAAACGGAACGCAAAACGTTTGCGGATAAACTCCTGAAATGGAAGGAAACGATTTCCATGGAATCTCGAAAAATGTAGGTGAATAGGTACAGACCGCCAAAAGTTTGCAGTTACTTTTTTAAATACCATACATAGGTATGTATACATAGGTATCGTAGATTAATAAAAAAAATCATGTGATTGTGCATTTTTTATTAATCTAACAAAATTATCTGTTCGTTTTATTTACCTATTTTTCCGACGTTTCAACAGGTTTACACAATGGTTAATACTAGGTAATTTAAAAATATATATAAAGTTGTCACTCTAGTACACAAATACTCGCTTTAATCCTATCACCACACTGGTTCGAAAGACATAGTGTCACTATATAAAGAAGAAGAAGAATTACGTGACTGTACTCATGACGTCAGTATGCTGAATTAACAGTGTACCTACTTGCACTTTGCAGTTGCCGTAACGAATGGTACCTATTCGCTATTATTCCATTTATTGGCAAAGTGAAGTCAATTGGCGACCATTGATTAATCCACGGTAGACGATGGCTGATGTGCGTTATTCGACCCATTTATTATTTGATTATAATTACAAACAATTTGATAAATTTCCAGATTTATTTATATTCCTTTTCGATAATAAAACCGAACAAAACAAAAAGTAATATCCAACGTTCGAATCGTGAGTTTCACACAAAATTCTATAGAAAAAAGTAAATATTTCTTGTTCCGTATTTTTTAAATTTCCGTAGCACATTTTTCTGTCTCTAACAACTTTATTCGGATAACGAACATTGAAAAAAAAAGCCATATCATTCCAGCCACTTTCATTCAAGTGATGCACTTGAAGTAAAGTAAAGTAAAGTAAAGTAAAGTAATATTTTATTGCGTCAAATACATGTATAATGTAGATGTCATTAAGGTAATATAGAATCAATGTATTTCTACCGGTATGGCGTGCAATATTTTTATACAATGAACGAAAAGCATTTTTTTTATGCATGTCTGTATTTAAAGAAGATGATACAAATGTGTCAACATGGTATCAACAAAGAACGTGAAATCAGTGGCATTTGTGTAACATCCTGTTCCACTAACGAGGAAATTAAATCACTATAACTGTGTTTGGTAATGAGGGTTATATGAATACTGACAAAATCTGCTATGATTAGGGTTTCACCATGCTAAACAGCTTGTTATCCTTTTAATCGCATGTTAAGTTTTTTTGTGTTCCACCATGTATATCCTGACAAAGGATTATATTCCGTAAAATGAAATGACGTAAAATAAAAAACGATAGGTACCTTCTTGATAATTTTATTGTCATTCTTGTTAATTTTGATGCCTGATCGAATGCTTTGTTAACAAAAGGTAGGTGAAATTGGACCTGAGGATATAAGTAAAGTGAAATTCAAAATAACAAAACAGCATATTTTGTACTAAATTACACCGCAAATTTAAATAAAACCGATTTATGGGACTAGCTCCCATAAATCCTGACATCAACGCCAGCCACTCTTTTTTACGTTCCATTACACAGATTATTGCGCAATAATTACTAATTAACGTGGGCTTGTTAATCTTCATTACCTGCTTCCTCCGTAGCTTGCTTCTGCTAGCCTCATGGATGTCTCTACTCTGAGCTAATTGTTAGCCAAGGTTCGCAAGATCTAAGTACCTACTTATTTTTAAGTTCAAACAGAAATTTTAATACCTACCTAATCAGTTGTAAGCATGTTTGTTTCGTAATTATCAGTAAAATATCTACTTTAAATCGTTTTATATTATATTGACTACATTTTGTGTGTAAATATATTAAAATCTGTAAAATAAAAAGAGATTTTTTAAATTTAACTTTTAGTAAACGATCTAGTTTTTTTTTTTTTTTTTGGCGTCGCATTATTTATGCATTTGCCATTTACAAAAATTAGGGAAACAATTATTATTAAAAAAAAAAAAGCGCGGGATTATGTAGGAAGACGATCTAGTTTTTGCATCAACATATGTATTTTGTCACGTTCGAAAAAGGCTAACAGATTAAAAATTATGATAGCTTTTACAAAAAAAACAACACAATTTATAAAAAATATTCATAAAAACGTCGAGTGAAACGGAACGGCATAAGCTTAGGCTAGCGACACACGAGCGATTAAACCCGCTTACAGCAGAATGTGAGCGCTTTGCGTTGCCATTTATTCAAATACGGATTTCCACTTTCCAGGGGCTCGAAAAAGTATGCAGTTCATGTCAACGAACGTTTTGCTTTTAGAATGAAGTACGCTCTTTTATTCCACCCACAAAGTACAGGAAAACTAGCTAGATACCACCATGGCGCAAACTCTGTGCGGCGTTTTAGACCAAGTTATGAAGTTACTCGGAATACAAGCACTCTATAGCAGCACACGGTACTCGTAATTTGATTGCATTACAAATTCAAATCACTACATAGTATAAAACAAAGTCGCTTCCAGCTGTCTGTCTGTCCCTATGTATGCTTAGATCTTTAAAACTACGCAACGGATTTTGATGCAGTTTTTTTTATTAGATAGAGTGATTCAAGATAAATGTTTATATTGTAAAATACATGCATAACTATAGTTCAGCCGTTTTAGCGTGAAAGAGTAACAAACATCATCCATCCATCCATCCATTCTTACAAACTTTCGCGTTTATAATATTAGTAGGATTACCTATAGCACGCAGTGTCAAAGTGTCGAATACCCTAGCGTAGTTATAACATAACATACGAATCGTATAGCACGTAGGTAGGTGTTGTAGATAAACAGTATAAATTCGTGCGGTGATAGGATCTCGTGTCAAAGACCACAAAGTGGCGGTTACCTTGACTTTGAAGTAACTAATTAGAGCTTTCTCACTGCGCTAATAAACCTTCCTAATTAAATTTACATACGTTTACTCAGTAAACATGAATCAATTATACTAAACTAGATGGCGTCACAGGAAAAATTAGAACGCGCTGTCATTGCGGATTGGTTTCTTTGTTGAATATCAATCTCATGTGTTGACTTCGGTGGCGTAGCAGGCGAGTGTCTGGCTGAGGTGCAAGAGGTACGGGTTCGGAAAATGCGAAAAATGTTCTGCAAATATTTCTTCCGGTTTGAGCTTATTAATACTTTTTTTAAAATCAATTCAGAGCCGGTTCAAACACTGCTTTCACTAAGAGCTAATAGAAAACTGTAGTCACATAAAGGTCTTCTTATTCTTATTGTGTCACAGATTCTGTCGAACCAGTGTGGTGAAAGGATAAAGTGCGCATTTGAGGCACCTTTCTGCACTGGTGTTGTTTTGATATTATTATACAGTATCTGGGTGACCGAGCATTGTACGGTTTTTTTTGGTAAACGACGTTTTCTAAAAATGAAACCTAGCTGGATCGATTTATCGCCCCCGAAACCCCCTGCATAAATTTCATGAAAATCGTTGGAGCCGTGTCCGAGATTCGGATTATATTTACCTTAACAAGAATTGCTAGGTATAAGATATAGGTAGGTAAAGTATTTTATGTAAAACCTCGGTACCACGCGAATAAAGCACCGGGCAGCGTAGTAGAGATAATTGATGCTAGTAATTTGTAGAAAGATTTAAAATCCTAGAGACAGCACAATAAGTAATAATACCTTGATAAAATCTCAAAAAAGTTAGGTACGTTACGAACAACGGCAAAGTCTAAAATTGGTGAGAACTTTCTTGAAATGGCAACTTTTAATTACCTACATTTTAAATTATATACACTGTCTGTCTCGAGGCTTTTAACCGCTAAGTAATTACAGTTATCCGAAGTAAGAAAGAAAATACTAATTTATATTTAAATTTGGTTTCAAGATTTTCGAACTAATATATGGTATAGTGTAAATAAATTAGTAAGAACGTAATTATATTTTTCGCTTTAGGTCCAAGCCGAGTGTCACTGGGAACTTACTTTATTTATCCAACAATATAGCTGGCAGCACACGGAGATTCCAACCAACCCACAGATATTGTGAAAAAGTGATGTGAAGATCAAAAGGACACAGAATCCAGGCCTGATAAAAAGAACGAACGTCTCACAAATAATGTTCGGCCTGGCTCGGACAACATGAATTGCTTTTATTTAGATATTTTAGAAATTGCAAAAAGCCAAAAAGAGGTTGGGGCAACTCATTTGACGCGGAATCTAGGGCACGGTGATATCACAAATAGGGCAGGAAAATTCAGTTAAAAACATCTGTAAGTACATTTTTAACTGAACAGTAAGATAAGCTAGTAGTATGCAAATCCGGTGTATAATTATGTACTTGTAGTACTATAATATTCTTATTCTGTGTCTAATTCGCAAAAGTCCAACGGGCGGCAAAAAGAAGAACAATTTCAATTTAATGAACTATGTACGGACGCTATTTGTTTCGAAAACAAGGGTTAGGTTAGGTTAGATTATTAAGCTAGATTCTAAGAAAACGGAAGAAATTAATTTACGTAAGACTAGGCAATAAGGTCTTAAGACTATAGCCTGCTCAAATGAGCGAATAATATAATAAATACATAAGCCACTCGTATTTGTTTCTTAAATCGATAGATAATAATTATATTGGTAAGACTCTACTCGTAAACCGTTCCATTTTCAATTTATGACAGCTTAGTGTTTTTTTTAAAACAGGCATGGATTCTGCGTCCTTTTGGAATCACTATTATCTTTTCTGTGAATTGGTTTGTCTGTGGTGCGACAGGAGTATTATTCTTCTGTGCTATGCTGTGGCGGTCTAACCGACTTTATCCGACCGAAGCCAAAAACTATCTAAGGTCTTTGACCGAAGCAGCTTAGTGACTTATATGACCAATCGCAAAAAAGCTAAAAATGGATTGGTCAAATTAGTATTTGTTCGGATGTATTCGGTTTTACGAATTTAAGCGATGGCACCTTCAAATATCACACCTACATATTCGTACTTAGGTAGGCAATTCAATTTTGATATGATTGTTTTTAATATCTTATTCATCTCCTTGTTCCGTTATAGTAAGTAAATAGATAATAATAATTATATGATGCTACTATTCTGTTGAAAACAAGATGTAGGGGTATCCCTACATCCCTAAATATACCTATCTACTCAAACTTGTTTCGAGCACAACATGCCCCAATTTTTTCGTCCAGCACATTTTGTTTTTAATGCAGTGTTTCACAGGGCGATAATAGGTTTAGGCACTGTATATGAATAGTCGCGAAATCGAAATACTTCATTAGCCGGAGTTTAAAAAGCCGGATGGTAAAACAGAGCATATTTTTTCGATACTTCGTTCAAAATTGCAGTTACAAATTTTGCACTCTAAAGAAGTGTATTTATTTGATGTTAACTGTTATGTGGGTTACTCATTTTGCAGTAGAAATAATACCAGTTTTAAGATATGCCAGTTTCATCGAGAACAGAAGGAAAGAGAAGTAGAAGAAGGTCAAGCATAAGTTAGTATTATGACCCGAAAGAGCCAAACAAAGAATGTTTGTCATGTGTAAGAAAACAGAGAAATCAAATTATTAATATTAATATTACATAATTTTAAATCTAATCTGGGGTTTTTTAGCACAAGCTTTTACAAACCATTATGAGCATGTGTACAGCGAGGTGCAGTACGCACGGAAAAGCGTCACCTTCACCTCGACTGAACTTCGCGAAAACCTACGAGCCAACATATTCGCCCGTATCGACAGTGCTCTCCGTTCTCTCTCGATGTCAACATTGTCCTTGAGGTCGGCAGTGACTATATGCCCCAAATACTTAAATTGGTCGACTCTGACAAGGGGAGCGCCGTTCAGAAGTATGGGTGGTATATTTATCGGACATTTAGCACTGCCAGCCTCAAAGACCATGTATTGACTCTTGGTCACATTATAAATCAAGCCATGACCACAGGCGTATTCCTCGCAAACCCGTAACAGCTTTCTGAGGCCACAGACCGACGCACTCAGCAGCACCATATCGTCCGCGTAGCTGAGGTTATTGACACACACGTCATCAACGTGACAGCCGATACGCCGACTGCTGAGCTCGGCGATCAGTGCGTCCATGTATATATTAAAAAGGGTTGGCGATGTTAACCCCCCCTGTCTCACTCCGCACTCCAGCTGGTATGGCTCCGACATTGCACCCGCCCACTTGACATGATTCACCTGGTGCGTATACCAATACTTAAAAATGGCAATTAGTTCACATGGCAAGGACATGCTCTCCAACTTTTAATAACATTTGAATTTATTTGTAGGTAATAGGTATAATTTTAAACTCATTTTAGTTAATTGACATTTATTTGTAATCAATTTGACATTTTATTTTAATGACATGATATTTTATTATAATTTAAATTTTAATTGAAGTTCTAATGTTATACATAATGCAATTATATGTTTATTTTAAAATAATTTAATTTTGTAATGATGTTGTTTGTAATAATTATGGGATTATGTTTTCCTGAAATAAATTGATTAATAATAATAATTATGTTTCAGACACGTCACATTTCAAGCTTGAAGTAACACTAGGTAGGTACTTTAATAAAATATATGGTCATGGTACGAAATATCAAAGTTACTTAATTAATATTGCCCGAAGAGGTTGTAGTAAGGCCACTGTTTGGCATGACATGCCTACATTGCAACAACTAAATGCCGGCAAATAAAAAAGCCGGATCATTGGACCACCCTACATTGTTTTAGTTGCAAGTTCCTGAAACAAGCCGTAAAACTGCTAACTCCCGAGAGATCGCGTGATGGAGTATTATTATGATTTGAGTGGTTCAAGCGGAATGTATTGCAGTTTATTTTGGGAGCTTTTAGTTGCTGCATTCAGCATGTTGAAAACGAGAATAAATATTTTGATGAAATTTTTGTCGGAGCATCTAAATATATATAACTCAAAGGTGACTGACTGACTGACTGACTGACATAGTGATCTATCAACGCACTGCCCAAACCACTGGACGGATCGGGCTGAAATTTGGCATGCAGGTAGATGTTATGACGTAAGCATCCGCTAAGAAAGGATTTTGATTAATTCTACCCCAAGAGGATGAAAGTTTGTATGAAAAAGTTTGTGCGATAATCGACATTCACGCGGGCGAAGCTGCGGGCGGAAGCTAGTAATTTATAAAAATACTAGAGAAAGAGTAACAAACATACATCACACATCCATACATTTTTACAAACTTTCGCGTTAGTAGGATGATAATATGAATAATGGTAATAGTAGGTAATAGGTATATGAATAACTAAGAAGAAATAATTGAAAAACATACAAAAATTTCTCCCGCCGTGAACCTCTCGCGTCTCAACCCGTGAATTCACACAAGATTCTATTTTACACTGGTGATGTAAATGGTAAGCGTAAGACTATACATTCCTAGCAGCGCTCGACGCTCAAATGATGCCGTTAGTGGTCACCTACCCAAATGAAAAACACTGTTTAATGTTATTTATGATACCTACGACAATCTGGGAAGGTGTGAACGCGCCGTAAGGGTTAGAAAGCTAACATTGTCCGACTGATGTATAGTGTAACCTCAGCAGAACACAAAGCAGAATACAAACAGTGTTGCGTGCAACCACAAACACCACATTTACGGCATTAGGCATTGTTTGTTTTTACCTTAGTTAGGTACTAAAGAATTGTGGTTTTAACATTTTGATTTGTTAAAGTTGTTAGTGAATCTCTTCCACTGAAAATTCTATAAAAATACACTTGACAATGGCAACATTTAACTGTCAGAATAGAAAAGACAGATATTTTGTAAGACCGGCGAATCTGCTTGCGTACATTGCTGTTTTGTTTATTTTATCGCCCTCATAATAAGTTGATTTCCAATACTAACTAATAGACACAGCACAGCCTCATATAATTAAGTAAGTATTAAGAGACAGAAATGTATGAAAATATTGTACAGCGCCTCTAGCGGATAGGTGGGTACTAAAATCTCACGTAGCTAACTATCCTACGTCACAGCGTACTACAGCGACTGTAGTTTGTGCTCATTAATTTGCTTAGAATTTAAGAATTATAGAACTTAGAATTTGAAGGTACCATGAGTAACAATTTCGACAGATGTCATAGTAACCTACTATTACTACTGTAGTAACGTCAGTTGATCTAAATGTGACAACTCATGGTAGACGTACAGTACAGATGCCATAACAAAGATTAGATAGCCAAAAATGGATCTAAAGTGATCAACACATGCCACTAAACTAGTGCTGATCTTTATTGGCTTTATGATGTTTAAGGATATTTTGTGCCTTTGGTGATTTATGTTAAGAAAAGATCCAAAGTCCAAAGAAACGATAGCTCCTAAAAAAGTTGCGCTTTTGTATTCAAAATGTGTAATTATAGGTATATTATTAGGAACGCAGTGTGTTCCTAATAATCTATATCTATATAAGAGCTTAACCTGACTGACTGACTGACTGACTGACTGATTTATCATCGCCCAGCCGAAACCGGTGAAGCTAGAAAGCTGAAATTTGAAAGGTGGTTTCCTTTTATAACAAAACCACCCACTAAGGCGGGATTTTTGGAAATTCCACCTCTAAGGGGGTGAAAAAGGGTGAAAACGTTAGTATGAAACTTTTTAAGGCGTGGAGCGATTTCCATGAAACTTTGTTTGTGCTCTGTAAATACAAAATGAATGAATACGTGTTTCAGGATTTTTCAATATAATCTTCAAAAAGGGGTCAAATGTGGGGTCAATGTTTGTATGGGAACTTTTTAACGTGTGGTGCGATTGGTCTGAAATTTTGTTTGTGTACTTTAAATGCAAAATAAATGAATACGTTTTTCAGGATTTTTCAATATAACCTTCAAAAAGGGGTAAAATGGGGTGTCAAAGTTAGTATGGGAACTTTTTAACGGGTAGTGCGATTGGTCTGAAACTTTGTTTGTGTACTGTAAATGCAAAACGAATGGACACGTGTTTCAGGATTTTTCAATATAACCTTCAAAAAGGGGTAAAATGGGGTGTCAAAGTAGTATGGGATTTTTATGAGTAGTGTGATGTGTTTAAAACTCAGTTTAGATATTTTATGTGAACGAAGTCGCGGGCGGGACAGCTAGTATACCTATAATTACACATTTTGATTTAAATTTGCCGCCTTGGGAAATTTTGACTATTATTATCAGAAATACGACCGCCCGATATTTATCTAGAGCTGTTATAACAATTATGTATATTTTTTACAGTGTTATGCTAAAACTCATGGCCGGATATGAAACGACACTTCGATATTCTTGCCACGAAAACACGAACACAACTAACTGCAGGCCACTTAAATACGATTGAGGTTTTAGATATTCAAGATATACGTCTCGGGGTTTTAACTTTATGTTAAAAACATTTTATGTCAGTCGTCAATATAAAACGCTCAGATATTCAAGTACGTTGCACTTGCACAGCTTTCTAATAATAACAGGACAATGCTAACAATAGGCAGTAATCTGAAACTGTGCGTGTGGATAAACTAAACAGCCAGCGTGTCAAGGCTCCTTTGAACGGGGATAGTGACTGGGTGGGTTAGTAACTGAGATAGTGTAGGTACAAGGTTTAGTTACTCGTTTTGATACAGATTTTTGTTTGATGTTGATTTCAGTTTGATACAAATTGGTGGAATATAAATTATATAAAGCCTACCTAGATTAAATCTAGCTTGGCTTGCAACCTATTACGCACCTACGGAATACTAGGTACCTACCTGGTGCAAAATTTGGGCATTTGCCAAATATCATGTTTGGACGTGTCTCTGAATTCCCTTTTAAGTCCTCAAAAATACCTATGTAATTAGGTACTTAACTAGATATCTGAAGAGATAATAGCGAGCCTGGGGATAACAGTAAGAGATCATGTTTTTTTTGTTTTTTTTTTAATGGATATTAGGTATATTGCACTTGGATATCGTGACATACTTATAATTTTAAGGACATTAAACTGTTTTTTCGTTCACGTCTACGTTCAATTACCTAGCAAGTACCTACCTAAAAAAATAACAATACGCTATTATTTAAGCGTCTTCGTTACATCGAGAGAGGAAGTGTGATAGATAGTAACGCCAGGTAAGTACCTACAACATTCTTAGCATTGGAGTAATTGTCTACCTACATAATCCTCTGTGGACTACATTTAGTAGGTAGTACCTATCCTGTGTCGATTATTAATTATGATTCTTCTAACTTCTTTGTCTTCAGAGTTTCTGTCTGGTTTGTTTTATTTTACTTCAAATTTGTATTTAGTGATTAGCGTCTACTGTCCCCAGGTAAGTAGTGCCTACTGCCCTCAGGTGAACGAGCTGTGAAAGCAAGTTTTCCGACGCGGCCGCGAGAGAAACCGCAAAAAAATGCTCACCAAGCTTTGATAGGCTAGTAGTAGATAAAGCTACCAACCAATCGGTTACTATTGAATAAAATTCACATTTTAAATCCTTCATGAAGTGCTTCTCCATATCACATTGTTTCAAAATTTTGTTGTTTTTCAGCCATGTATTACAAACAGCTTTTGTAAGTAGGTAGGTACTTAGAAAGGTATTGTAATGTACCTAATTTAGGTACCAACCTATTTCAAAAATGTTATCTAGGTAGGTAGGTACAATACTGACAAGAACTTTATTTTCTACATGATTAAAACCAGGTTAGGTACAACCAGCTGATCCAATACACACTAGGAACTGACATAATGGCTTCACCTAGATACCTACACAGTAACTTAACCAGTAAAGCACTTATTACACTACACGGTATTCAGGGCCCGGTAGTAAGGGAGCCTAACTCCTAGCCTCTACGCCTTACGCCCCGACTCTTATTACACCACTCTTATTTAGGGTAAGGGTCCCTGAATTCAGGGTAGTAGTGTAATAAGTGCTTAAAGTCTAGGTAGGTAGGTTCATTATGAAGTACATAATAGGTACCTACGTAGGTATGTAGGTGTCTAGGTACGCTATAGGTAGGTACTTATCTCGTGACGGCATAGAGCTGCTATGTATGGTAGGTAGGTACATCCTATTATGCATTAGAAGCCGGATATGTGCAGAATGCAACTTAGTAAACGTCTTTAGACAAAAACATACCTATAGGTACCTACCTAGGTAGTAGATAAGGTAGTACCTACCTACTAAACTGTAGCTACCTACCTACCTACCTACACTTTAAATTGGGAAGGACGTAATAAGAGTAGACCGTATTGTGAAAATGAGTAGGTAGGTATTTTTAAATTGTTAGTTAGTTACCTAACCTACCTTAGTTACCTATCTATTTAAAAATACTCACCATGGATCCAGTTGGATAGACCTACCTATCTATATTACCTAGGTACAGGTAGGTAGGTAGGTAGGTACCTAACTCATCTGGAATAAGTAGATTAAGCTGGCACAGACGAGTCTAATTTTCAGGATGGCACACCCTGTCAAATGAACGTTATAAAATGTATTGTTGACAATCACTAATTATTTAGCACAGATAAGTTTATATCAAGCCTATAGGTAGGTAGGTACCTACCAAAATAACATAGGCCTAATATCTAAGTAGGTATACCTACCTAGCTATCTACCTTACGTTTGTGGGGAGAGAGGAATAGGCAGTAGGTACGTTCCTACCTACCAACTTACGAGACAAAGCAAGTCGCAAACCAGTTAGACCAGTTCTTGGTCCCTCTCCTCTCCTCCTTCCGCGCCCCCTAGAACAGCTGATAGACCCAACAAAGAAACATCAACTTAGTTAGGTTTATCTCACAAACTAGGTAGGTAGGTAGTATGGGAACGTTTTATAACTAAGCTTTGTGCTAATGTTACTCATATTTAGTTTACCTGACTACAAAGAATAATCGTTCACCACAGTAAATATAGTACCTACCTAGTAAGAGGTTTGTAAATGCCTGCCTACCTATTCTTTGGTTTTGCAGTAGGTACCTAGTTAGTTTAGTAGGTAGGTACCTACCTACATAATGTATTTAGGTCTATCGAATAAACAGCGATGAATGACCATGAAAGTTTATGTTCGTGAAAGGTGACCTATCTACGCGGTCTAGGACACTTGCCTTTCTGAACATCCAATGCACACGAAGGCCCACGAAGTAGGTACTGCGATCTATAAGCTCAGTCCTGGATAGTCCATGGGTACAGTTCTATTTCACATTGCACGAATTTTTGTCTTAGACATTTTGCACTAATTCGTCCTCACTGATCGGTTGCTATGGTGCAAGCGATCGCGACACAGATTTCAAAGAAAGATTGATCGAAGTAAATACCATAACCAAGTCTTTGTTTACAGGTATTTATTACATACGTATACGTTTTATTTACTAGATTTTATTAGCCTGCAAACGCGAACGTCGTTGCACTGCCCGAGTACTTTATTTGATGCGCCTTTTGCGTCAAATCTGTGTTTTGTAGTCAGTCCGTCAACAAAACAAGAGACATCGCATCGGGCAGACAGCTGCGTTCGATAGTTATTCTGTCTCTGTCGTTAGCCAATTTGCTATATAGCTTTGTCCTGCTTGCGCATTTGACGTTTAGTCAGGGTTGCTAGGGTAGGAAAATCCTACCAAAAACATGCCAAAAGCCTATGAAATTCTAGCTATAGAAGCTTTCAAGAGGATTCTGATGCAAGGAGAGAAATAAGACAACTAGTTGGTACTTTTATCCTATGCGCCTATGTTAAGTAAGCTAAAGTAACAATTAAAAGATTAGCAAACTTTCTCTACGATTATTATACTTCTCACCACAGGCTAACGTGACCGGGAACAAACTCGCCAAGACGCACTGGCCAGCGTGGCGTTTTAAGGCTAACTCCTCTTCGCTATTAGAATGGCAAAAGCGAAGAGAGGCCTATGCCCAGCAGTGGGATGAGAAGGGCTGATGATGATGATGATGAAACTTTCTCTATGATGTTGCTATGAATATTATGAAAGATATAAAATAACATTACAAAAAGTATATTGAAGAATGAATCACACACTTATTTATTACACTATCACATAGGTCACATTTACAGTTTACATAAAACACACATTGGGATAATTTTATGTGTTCTTCTGCCAAAACTTAGGTGCATTGCGGGGGGTCTTGCCTTTCCCTGATCCTTTTTTAGGTGCTGAATGGGTCTCTGCACTACCCCCCGATGCTGATTCTTCGTTTTCAGCTTGGGTTTTTAGAGTTTTCTTTATATAGCTGATCTGTAGAAAGGAAACAAAACTTAATTTTGCACTGCACATAATGGAAAATGTACTTAAGGTATTATTACGTCATAATATCAAAAGGTCTCTAACAAATTCTAAAACACTAAATAATTATTTTTAAACAATTACATGATCTGAACACATTATTATTAGTATTAAACTAGTATTTATCGCGTTTTATTTACCTACTTTTTCGCAACACATTTCAAAAGGTTTATACACTGTTGTGGTCACGAGTAGACTACCCAGGAAAAAATAGGTAAATAAAACGCGACAAATACTCATTTAATACTAATAATAACTAAATAATTAAGCTTATTGTATTTACCTCCGATAAATACCCATACTAATAATAACGAAATAATTAAGCTCATTGTATTTTACTTGTTTTGTTAGTTTAATTTACCTCTTGTTCTATGTTCTGGTGGTGCCTGATAGATCTTTGTTTGTGCTGGTTAGCCCTTGCAATGTGCTGGTCTACAGAGTTCAGCACTGCCTCGCATGCGTTACACCAGTCGTAGAGCACATCAGCTATGGCTGCGGCATCTTCCAGCCTTGCATCACGACCCAGGGCTACATCAACTTCAACCCGCTTGCATTCCTGGTCTAATTTGCCATGAATTATATCTGTAATGTAATGTAGGTTTAAAAAAGATAGGATGAAAACTTAGAAAGTGTTTGCTGCTTTTAATCCCTGATGCAAACAGGCAAGTTATATCTCATCTCTTTGCATCAGATCTGTTCGGGCAAATGTGTCTACAGCTTTTTTGCATATCTAACTGTGGTATTGTAGCACTTATATGGGCGGACTAATTTTGGTTTTATTATTTTTTGATAGATGATTTGATTCTGTGACTAATGCAAATCTGTTTAGCTGTTTGATCATTACACATTTCTAGTGACAGGCTTTATAAATTTCCTTGTCCATGGTATCTTTAAGTATTTTATACTAAGTATGTTTTTAATTCAGGATAGCTTTTTGTTTTAAGATGAGATTTTAATCTACAATCGCACCTGCATAAATAGCTTCAATAATAAGATCCTCCAAATCTCTAACATTTTTTATATCCAGTTCATCCAACAGCACACTGTATGGTATACACTTTTCCTGTGTCGCGAGAGTAGCGATCGTCAGATGTTGGAGCTTCTTACATTGTGCTGGCGTCAGTTCAAGGTAATCAGACTTGTTCTCTAGGTAGTCTTTGTATGTACCGTATGCAAAGAGGTTCAGGCTTTTGAAGTGGGTCGCGTATGGGCCTTCTTCGAGCTGAAAATTTTATTATTATTTAATTTAGACACTCAGTACTTATTTACTGTTGCAGCGAGAGTTGGTCAGTTTACCGCTGAACAGAAGCTTTATAATGTACTAGGTATATTTCTAACCTCTTTTATGTTGGGCATTTCCAGTAATTCTCCAAACACATGGACTCCTGGTGCGTCTAGAACCTGTTTTATGAGTTCAGCGCAAGCAGAACCCTTTGCACCCTTGGCAAGAAGCACAAATTGCTCTAAAGGGTGGTTGGTGGACACTGACAACAAAGAGGACGGCTCGTCCCGGTCCATCGACATTGGATTCATGGTAACTAGTGTTTAGATTCTTTATAGAGCAGCACTGAATACAAGTTTATTTGTTAAAATAAACGCAATTCGGCGATTTCAGCTGATCATCGGCCGATCGGATTTTTTATGATTGGAATGGATCGGATAAATATCCGAAAATGTGACAGAACAGAAAATGTCAAACAATTTGACATTGACATCTTAATAAAAACCATAGAGAAAAAATGCTTGTTTGACACAACATAGAATAAATATATAAAGTAAAATCGAGTAAAAAAGTTTTAAAAACTTCAACAGCTTTTTTGTACAGATAATCAGGCGAACTTGGCTGGTTGGTTTGTAATTTGGTTTGGTTGAGTTAAAATTTGGATGGTTGATGGTTGCACGAACGAACGACAATCGTGTTTGATTGGTCATTGCATTGCCACTGCCTGCCACACAAATGCAAATGATGAAAGAAAGAAAGAATAATTAACCATAAACAATAAAATGGCGTCTGGGTTTTTGTGTGTGCGATAAAATTATTGTTTTCATTACATCAACATTATACGTTGATTTCTCCTGTAGTTTGATATAAAACTGAACGTATTAATACTTTTAAAATCTTTACGATGTGTTATCATTTGGGAAAAATGAATTCTACAAAGCAAAATCCGTGCATGACAATGCTTCCCAAAGCGTCGTTGTCTTGTGCCGCCTTTTGAATACAGATGATTTGACCAATTTACGAGGGTCTTTCTTTCTAATTTATCGATATCAACGTAGCTTACGTCCTGAAAGTGTGAATTTCCCTATTGTTATGATTCCTAATTGCCGGTAAACGATGTGTCGTCGATGAGTGCGTTGTGCGTTTGTTTGTAGTAGTGAAAGCGCACATACATGTTCGTATTCATAATGATAAAACTGTCATGAGGAGTGTTTACTATCAAATAGTTAGTGGATTTGTGTTAGTGGGTTTGTTTAGTTACTGTGGTGTGTGGTGTTTTGAGTGAAAAATGTGCATGCCAACGCCTAACAATGTTTCTGGCTTTGGTGGTTATTCATGGTTCACCAGTTCAGCTGACCTTACCAAGGGTGAGGTGGATACTCCGAGTAGCCTCAGCTATACTCTTGGAAGCAATGTAAGTTGGCTTTTTTCTCCAAATCACCCTAAATCAGTTGGAAACTTGTTGAGACTCAATCAGCCTTTAAACAAATGTATATATTTACCTGTGTTGTGGATATAGTAAGTCTAACATGACTGTGGGGACTGTACAAAGTCATGTTAAAAAATCTACATAAGTAAACAATGTTAGAAATACTTCCTTGGTTGCATGCAATTGTTTGTGTAACCCTTGAAGCAATAAGCAAATGCCAAAAAAATAAAATAACTAAGTAGAAATATACTTTCACAATGCAAATCACACCTAGAACACTATAAGTTGGTAGTATAATATGAGACCAACAATACAGATAGAGTAGGCAAATGTTTTTAAAGCCTAAATTGTATAAAAAGTCTCAAATATCTGGATATTCAAATAAAATAACTTTGAACATTCAATACCTTTATCATTTCAGGTTTCACCAGAAACCACCTTAACTGTAATGTCCCATAAGACACCTCAGGTGCAAGAGAAAGTTGGCACTGTATCAGTAGCGGTCTCAAACACTGGGGCACAGGTCACTAGAGTTGTGACAACAGGGACTCCGGTGACGGCAAGAAGAGCTATGTTTGTGCTGAACGAGTCACCGCATACAATCAACAGGGTGACGCAGCAGAACCAAACGGCTACGATACACAGTGAGTAATAAGTTTTTTTTGCTAATTTTAGAGTACATTATATCATCATTCTGTGCTATTATGTGTTATAGGCCTCTATTTGTTTGTGCTATCTCTAGTGTACCTAACCCATATACAAGTTGTAATTTTAAACTTATTCCTCTTGCTGGCATATGACCTGCTAAGGGTGCATACATAAAACAAAACAGATACTTTACATTTGGTTACACAAAATATATTATTTAATGTAAACTACTGCAATTATTTGGTATAATAATTCATGGTTTTCATTCAACGGAGTAAAAAATAATCTTCACATCTTTACTACTGTGGTACTTCTTAGCTACATAATGTAATTTTAATTTTAAATGATCATGCTGAAAGGTATTTAAAATAACTGTGCCTGGTCTAATATCAATTCCATTAATATAAATACCATGATAATCTTTTATCTAAATATTGATTTATCATTTATGCTTAACAGTTCTTAATATAACGACCAATTTCCTTTTCTATTCACAGCCACAAATCTGGCATCTAAGCCATTTATGACACCTCTTGGGCCCATTCAGCTTACAGCAGAAGAATGTAATGAGATCCTTATGAAAAGGGCTCTTCAAGCACAAGGCATTGCTACTCCTGTTATAGATGCCTCTCAACTGAATCATACAATACTGAATGGCAGTTTGAAGAGCCTTACCGAGAATGCTCAGCAAAATCAACAGCAGGAGACCATACAGACGACAACAGTGCAACACCATCTGTTGCATACGAAACAGGAACCTGGGACTACGAATAATTCACCTAAAGTGAGCATCTGTCTACTTTTTATATAGATGACACAAATCTTAGCATCTACTCGGCTGATTCTTATTCTCTCAAATGGTGATAAAAGCATCACAAGGAAATGTTGCACTCCTAAGATTTAAAATTTAAAAATTTAATACTAATTGCCAAGCTATTTCTTATGAAATAAAGAAAGAAATTGTCTTTAAAAATCTTATGGCGTTGAATTGCCCCGGCCGCCCTTAAGTAAAAAGGCCTTTTGGTTCTGATTCTTCTGATGATTTGTACATAGTCATTTTACTCACTGAAAATCAACAGTTTTTCTTAGAAAATTTTGCCACATTCAGTAAAGCTCAAAAAGTTATGATTTAACCTTTGTAATTAGGTAGTTACATACAAGTTATATTTCAACTCATTATTGACATTGTCCAAGAGACAAAATCTCCTTAAAAAGAGAGAAAAAAGAGAAACATTTTAATAATGCTTTCTACTATAGTAACTTAATAATAAATAAGAATAGATGGATGGACTGTGTGAAAGATGATAATGAGTAAGAAAGGTTGCAGTACTCAAATGACAGACAAACGAGAGAAATAAAAGAAGAAAAGAAAATACCCAAAGGCATGCATCATGCCCAAACTTACCCTCAAGCCCAAGAACCACTTCCCTTCTAACAGTATGTCAGACGGTGTATTCGCAGACGGAGCTTCTATCCACAAACTCGGTGATGACGTCAGCGCAGGCGCCGGCTGCAGTGAAGGAGCGCCCTTACTCCTGCGACGAGTGTGGCAAGAGTTTTCTACTTAAACATCATCTTACAACACACGCGAGAGTCCATACAGGTATATTATTTTAAACCGTAGACTAGCTGTCCCGTTCGCGACTTCGTTCACTGGTATCAAAAAGTGTAATATTATCCATCAGTGAAATATTTTTTAGAATCAGTTCAGAGGGTCCAAATCTTACTCGTCAAAACTCTAAAGTGCAAGTTTTAAAATAGGGCTAGTACTAGCTAGTACTACCAAAATGGAGAGAATTTATATTACAAACTCTCCACAGTATTGAATCTATAAAAATGTACTACCATACTCATATTGATACTAGTTTCTATTATATAAGCCGAAAATCAAGTTATATTATAAAACTTGATTTTAGGCGCCCTATAATAGTAACTGGTATTAATATTAGTGTAGTAGTTAATGTAGTATGCATGCATAACGTGGGAAGGGGGCAGGAAGATGATGATGATGATGATGATGAAGAAAACTGATGACAATATTATAATATAGAAAATTACCCCAATTACATAACATGTTTTGAAACCGTCCCAATATATTTATTCACAAATATCGGAACCAATAAAACTGTCCAATTTATTTGCACGCGTCCCACACGTCCGACAGCGCCATACTCACTAGCAGATAGTCTGTGGCGGTGCCCTAATTAGCTTTATGGATGGCTCGACCGTTCCGCATTCCCTGTATACCCACCAACATTGCAATTTGCCAGGAAATTGAAAGCGCACGTTATTTTAAACAAATCGGAAAGCTGATGAAATTTAATGTCGTTTCGCAAACGCAAAATTGCACGGTTTTGTTCATTGAAATATAAAGAAGAAATATTTTGAAATTAATAAAGTAAAAGTAACAAAAACCTGCATTTGAACACTAAACAATAAGTTCCTAAATTTCAACCCCTAAAAGAGGCATCGGGGGGAGAGGACATGGATTCGAGAAACACAAGACCGCCGGCAATAGAATCGCATGGAAGAGACCTACATCCACTTTTGCGTGCCCAAATAAAATTAATTGTACATATATTTTTTTTCTTTTTTTAAATCTATATGAATATTATAAAGCTTTAGAGTTTGTTTGCTTGGTTGAACGCGCTAATCTCAGGAACTACTGGTTCGAATTGAAATATTATTGTTGTATTATAGTCTATTTATCGAGGAAGTCTATAAGTTATATAACAGCACGCCACGACCAATAGGAGCGGAGCATCAAAAAAAAATGTTGCAAAAAAAGGAAGAAATAGGTAAGTATATTACTTAAAACGCGACAAAGTACAGAAAGAGTGCTAACTTTTGCATTTCTCTTAGTAAAGAGCGAAAGAGTTATCAAGCTCTTAAATAAAAGGAATTAATTACCTATTGTAAATTCGGGAATAAATGTTTTTTTTTTTAAAAAGTCTTCGGGGGTGGGGGAGGGGTTGTATGAAAATAGCGTGTTGCAAAGTTCGCAGTAGACTAGACTTGCCGTAGTGACCGTATAGCGGTTCCGTTCTGTTTCAGGTGAACGGCCGCACATATGCGTTCACTGCGGCAAGTCTTTCGCGCACAAGCACTGCCTCAATATGCACCTACTCCTGCACTCCAACAGCCGCCCGTACCAGTGCGAGGAATGCAAGAAATCCTTCACACTGAAACACCACCTCGTCTCGCACGCCAGGGTAATTTGATCCTTACATTCTAGGTGAGAGGCCCCATGTTTGCGCGCACTGTGGAAAGGCGTTCGCGAGGAAGCATTGTCTGAATACCCATATGTTGCTGCACTCAGCTGAGCGGCCGTACAAGTGTCATGAGTGTAAGATGGCCTTTACCCTGAAGCATCATCTTGTTACGCATTCCAGGGTGAGTTTTTGGTTGTGGTGATGTCTAGTTACGGCGTTTTGATCATTCAGCTGTAACAACCTAGTTCTTAGTATTTTCTTTAAATAAGATTAACTTTACTAACTATTTGTGTATCTGGAACGTTTGTTTACTTCTATAGGATTAATGTCATATACCTATTCAAAATAAAAAAAGCCGCAGATAGAAAAAATATAGAAACCGGCTGTTAAGGTTTTACCAGCAAGGTTATTACGAGTATAACCAAAATAATCATATAAGAGCTTTATAAAAGTTTTCGCTGTGACCACTCGTCGTTTAATAGCGTTTGCTATTCTGTTTTAGATCTATATTCTCACTCTCTCACGCACGTTTCTCAAACGCATTGAATATAGAGCTTTGGCACAATGTTGTGTCATGTAATCGAAACTCAGCAATAGCTCTACCTAGTGATATACAGGCCTCTATGTTTTCACTTACTTATAACAAGTTGTTTAAGTGAACTGTTGTTTTCTTTTGCAGGTGCATAGTCGCGATCGACCTTACGTGTGCAACGAGTGCGGGCGGGGCTTCCCCCTGAATAGACACCTCGTCACGCACCGGAAGTACCACGCGGGCGAGAGGCCGTATGTCTGCAACGATTGCGGAGAGAGCTTTGCACAAAAGGTTAATTTGCACTCTTGTTATATGCAATTACAGTTAGAAATTGTAAGACTAAAAGAGTAACACCTAAGGTAGAAAAAATTCTTCAGTTTTAGCGACCGCCACACCAGATTATCTGGCTCTAGCTAGGCTAGGCAGTAAGTGGAATTACTGCATGAACTGTCCGCCAATATTTATTTATATTTATGTGAGAGTGGGGTCCATGAGGTCGTAAAAGATACCACAAGTAGAAATTGCGAAGGTCTTTATTGCTCGGACGATCGACCTAGAATGCCGTCTCCGTTGAAATGCGGCTCTATTTATAGCACAACTAGTACAAACTCAAATGAGTGTCTTACAATAATACATTATTTAATAAATTACAAATCAATTTCATAAATCCTTTTAAATTATTTTATGACATTATAAATTGACTATTTATTTTGACGACGTTTCTTTTAATTTTTAAATACAGTAACAACTACCGGAAGTACTGTCACAAGATCGTTAAATCAATAAATCAACTTAATTTAAATATAATCATACTAAAATAAATTTATTATTAGGTGTTTGAAAATGCGCCATCATTTATTTATTGATGTGTTACAGGAACACCTAGTGATGCACAGTCGCTTCCACGGCTCGCTGTCGCCGTTCGTGTGCCCGGACTGCGGCGCGGCGTTCGCGCGCAAGTTCCAGCTCGTGAACCACGGCCGGGTGCACGGCCGCGTGCCGCACTCCTGCCCCGTGTGCGGCAAGGAGTTCCTCCAGAAGAGAACACTCGTCGCGCACATGAAGTGAGTCCTAAGGAAATAATATGTCATGTTACAGATAATTGACTGGCTTCACAGCTCGGTTTGTTGTAGGTCTGCCTTCTGCGCTGCTGGTTGTGGGTTCCATCCCCACCCAGGATAAACATTTGTGTTATGTTTGTTCTGTTTCAAGTTGTTAATATCAATTTTATGTATGTAATTACAACAAAAAAAAAAATCTATCAGCTATCGGTTGGTTCATATAATTCAGCTATTACTCAATAATAAGCTTTTGATTAGTTTGCGGCTAGATAGTGCTGAGTGAATTGTTCAACAATATTAAATTAAAAAAAACATGATCACGACTGTAATCCCCAGGCTCGGTAGATATCTCCTCAGATCTCTAGTTAGAGACACATCCAAACATGATATTAGGTACATGCTCACATTTTGTACAGTAGTTAGTATTCCTTACGTGACAGATTGCAGACCCATAGCCGCTTATGACTGGTATAAACCAACGTTTTTTACAGAATTCACACAGGAGAAGGCGTAGTCGCGTGCCTAGAATGCGGAGAAGCGTTCAAATGCAAAAGTGAATTAACACAACACTACAAAACCACGCGACATTGCTCCTACGGCACCCCTTCACAGACTATCCAACAAGTAGAACAACAACAAACACAGCAACAACAGCAACAACAGCAGCAGCAACAACAACAGCAACAACAGCAGCAGCAACAGCAACAACAACAGCAGCAGCAACAAACAACGGTTATAAAGTCAGATGACTTCAATATCAAGCCGCAAATTGTACAGGTGTGTTCTAAGCTTTGTTGGTGATTTTCTTCACACATTGAAGCCACCTGCTTGGTCGCTTGTCGGTGTTTTTAAACATCATAAATTAATCAAATATTTTTTTAACTTATATATTTTACATGAAAAAAAAACTAGTTTGTTTTATTAACATTACTGAAATATTATTTTTTCAACACCTAAATGCCGTTGGCGTCAATGTGTGGAGCGTTTCTTTACAAGTTCAGTTGGTTTACGTCTTTGGTGATAGGTGTTCTGCAAATCGCAGGTACAACAGCAATTGCAACAAATGGCACAACAACAACAACAGCAGCAGCAACAACAACAACAACAACAACAACAACAACAAACAACGGTTATAAAGTCAGATGATTTTAAACCGCAGATTGTGCAGGTATTTGGTGTTAGTTACTTTTTATATTTTTTGTTTTATTTTTACTCAGTCTTATGGCTTTTTGCACGGCTTACTACAAATATGATTTTAATACACTTACTTTGGCCCATGGATTCGCACGCATGTTACTTACATGAAATATGATTCTAGATTATAAATTTTCCAAATTTTATCCAAATCCGTCCAGCCAGCTCGGCATGATTGAGCAGCAAACAAACATTCAAACTTTTGTATATAATATTAGTACAATTCTTTATTAACACACACTGCCAACTTGACAGTGCCAGTTCGAATATCGCACTATTAAAATAGTTTACATAATGTGATTTTTGGTGGCTACAAGAGGGGAAGCGACGCGCCGGCAGACCACCTGCCAGATGGGTCGATGACGTAGAGAAGATAGGGGGAAAGTCCTGGAAGCGATCCGCCGTATCAAGATCTATATGACACAAAATGGACGAGGCCTATACCCAGCAGTGGGTAGACACGAGAATGATGATGATTTTTATTTGGACTTGTGCGCGTAAGGGGCCTCTGAGACGCACTTTAATCCTTTCGTCACACTACAGAAAGAACTGTTGATACGCTGAAAATATTTAGACTTAGGCGGGTTACAGTGCTCGACCGATCGTCGGTGCGCACGGTCCGTCCTGACGATACGCACGGACCGACCGTCAGTTTGTATCATTCAGTGCTCTCCTGACCAACAAACTGACCAGATGAAAATTGATACAGACATCCGTCGTCGGTCCGTACGGTCGGTACAACGATCGGTGCAGCACTGAACGCGTACATACGTTTCCATAGCGCGTCGGCCGACCGACGGCCGTATGCGGACGCGCTCGACCGACGGTCCTCGTACGCAGTGCGTAGCAATATACGCGTGCGTACGGTCGGTCCAGCACTGTACGATTTTATGGATTTTCATATTAATGACAAGCGCGACCGACATACGGACCGACGGTCAGTGAAGCACTGTAACCAGCCTTATGTCCCTCTCGGTAACAATATAAACTTTGTTTCAGGTTATTGGTGCAGATGGTCAAATCGTGTCTGAAAAGACGACGCCGGCTTATGCCTGTCCAGAATGCGGCTCCTGTTTCAATACTAAGGTAACTACATTCTATTAAAATCATACTATATTTTTAACTTACGTGATCTGAACATTATTATTAGTATTAAACGGGTATTTAGGGTAGACTGAGTCTACCCGTGACCACGACAGTGTGTAAACTTGTCGAAACGTCAGGATAATAGGTAAATTAAACGCGATAAATACCCGTTTAATCATAATAATAAAATCATACAGACAACATCTGCAAGGACTATTGAGCAACTACTGACTACAGATCACGACTGTAATCCTCAGGCTCGGTAGATACCTCCTCAGATCTCTAGTTAGTTAGATATTTTGAGGATATCTAAAGTGGGTAGTCAAATTTACGTCCAAACACGACATTTTGCACTTGCCGACATTTTGCACAGTAGTTAGTATTCCGTACGACAGGTTGCAAGCCCATCGCCGCTTATAAGAATACTAACCTATGATACACACTTCGACTTTTTTATTCTAGGGTATGCCGGCTTCTTCGCGATGTTTTCCTTCACCGTTCAAGAGCACTGGCATTACGCACATAATTTTTTCGAATGGAAAAACTCATTGTTGCACGACCAGTAGTACGATTACGGAACTCTTATACAATCAACACTTGTCAAAATCAACCTTAAGTAATACCAAATCATTTGATTACATTGAAAACGTATTGACATTGATTGTAAGCAAAGATCCATAATCGCCCCACTGGTTTGAACTCGCGACCTTTGTGAAGCAGGGGCGCTACCACTACACTACCAATGCTTTTTTAATTATAATTAAAAATGTGTTGTTGATTTTGTTTTGTTTCTAGGAAGCGTTATCGCTGCACGTGAGGCTGCACGCGGGAGACCGCACGTGCGTGACGGACCTGTGCGCGCTCACCGCGGCCCTGCAGCCCGGCCTCGTGGCCGCCGCCACGGCCGCGCACAACGCCAACAACAACCAACGTCAGTACGATGCAATACAATGCAATACTTGTGATAAAATAAAAATAAAATAAATATGATCACGACTGTAATCCCCATGTTTGGACGTGTCTCTGACTACCCTCTTTAGATATCCTCAAAGATCTAAGTAACTAAAGATCTGAGTAAGATATCTACCGAGCCCGGGGATTACAGTCGTGATCATAATTTATTTTATTTATTTTATTTGTAATCCCCAGGCTCGGTAGATATCTCCTCAGATCTTTAGTTACTTAGATCTTTGAGGATTCTAAAGGGGGTAGTCAGAGGCAAGTCCAAACATGACAATTGGTACATGCCCACATTTTGCACAGTTGTTAGTATTCCGTACGTGACAGGTTGCAAGCCCATTGCCGCTTATAAGAATACTAACCTATGACACATACCTTCGAGGTTTTGGTTCTAGGGTATGCTGGTTTCCTCACGATGTTTTCCTTCACTGTTTAAGAGCACTGGCATTGCGCACATTCATTTTTCGAATGGAAATACTCATTGGTGCGCGACCAGGTTTGAACCCACGACTTTCGGATCGTGCGGCAGGGGTGCTACCACTACACCACCAGCGGTCTTTACTTGTGATACCACCAAAAAAGTTATAGGTTTGAGTGTATCTGGGTAATCTGGTAATAAGTGTATCTGGCAAGTATCGCCGAGGAAAAAATAGTGCGTGGAGTACCTCCGCGCGGAAGAAGTGAAACTTCTCGTTGCTAACGCTCGCGCTGGCCCAGTGTTGCCAGATACACTGTAATTACAGCAGATGTACTGTATTTTCACACCATCCACTGTACACTGTAATACTAAAAAAAATTACATTGTATGGGAACACTGTAATGTTTCAACGGGCAAAAATCATTTTTTTTTTACTTTTATTGTAATTTTGTATCAAACACTGTAATTTTGTGCACTTTTGAGCACCAAACACTGTTATATAATTTGTCTCATCTGGCAACACTGCGCTGGCTTGTAACAGGTTTATTACGCGCATGCGTTCGAGTGCCACGCATTCACTCTCGCTCTATCTCTTTCATCATAGATTGCTCTACCTCAATGGTAGCGTTAATCGTTTAACGCAACCTTGTTGGAAGTCGCATTAGAAGTTTCACTTCAATAAGTGGTTTGATTGTGTGAAAGACTCAAGAGTTGACAAATGATAGGCGTGAGTTGAAGAAGAAATGTTGTGCCGACCCCACTTAGCATGGGGTAAGGGCTGTCGAATGATGATGAGTACAGTTCAGTACAATTTAGTATAGTAAAGTCCAATGCAGTGCAAACACTAGTAATATTATGAATAAAATAATTATACTAACTCTGTTCATTATTATATGTTACAGATCAACACGTTCAAATTATATCAAGTCCTAGTAACGCTGTTCATACCCAAGTTATTGCAACGGTAAGTAAAAAAAATACAGATCTCATCTATTTCATGAAGATTGGTGCCCTTTTTTATCATCTGTACTTACTTAAAACAGTTTTGACAGTAAATTATTCTTAAGTCATTCATATAAGACCCAAAATTCATTGATTCACGTTCTTCATGAAATGGAATGACTCTAGTATTATATCTATAATTAATATTCATAAACTGAATCTGTTGATTGAATTCAAGCTCAAATTAAAAATAAACCTGAATTGATTGACTTTTTATTCAAAATAAATATCTAAAGTCTAAACTAAAATAATAAAGACATAAAATTTGTGTGTTTGTTTGTATGTAGGAGGTAATCTCCGAAACTACCCATCCAATTTCAAAAATTCTTTCAAAGGTATGTAGAATGCACTTTCAGGAAGAAAGTAGGCTATATTTTATGTTGGTACCTCACAGTCGACGCCGCGGGCGGAAGCTAGTAAGTAATTGATAAATATATTTATTTATTACTTATTTTTTTTTATATTTTAGAATCATCATGCAGCGCCCCGACCAAAAATGCATTTCTGTGGCGAATGTGGTAAAGGTTTTGCTGCAAAACACGGTCTGTTGGCGCATCAAAGAAGGTAGATAAATGTACGGTTAGCGGATCAAAAACTACTGCACCGATTTTCATGCTGTTTTCACCAACGGATAGAGTGGTTCTCGAGGAAGGTTTTAGTATATAATTTGTCAAGTTTTTGTATACATTGGCTAAAATATAATTATATTTGTTGGTGTAGGAATAAAATAGGCCGTTTGGGAGCTTTTAACGAAAAAGCTGCCTAAACCAAAATTTCATGATTACTTTTGGTCACGATAACCGACATCCGCGCAAAGCCGCTGGCATCACCTAGTTGATAATATAAACTGGTTAGATGAACCTAGATTTGTCATCCCATGAAAAATTTTTAAAATAAAATAAAAAAATAAATATGATCACGACTGTAATCCCCAGGCTCGGTAGATATCTCCTCAGATCTTTGAGGATATCTAAAGGGGGCAAGTCCAAACATGACATTTGGTACATGCCCACATTTTGCACAGTAGTTAGTATTCCGTACGTGACAGGTTGCAAGCCCATCGCCGCTTATAAGACTACTAACCTATGACACATAAAAAAATATCTATCTATGTATATAATGTATTAAATATATCAGTTATCTAGTACCCATAACACAAGCTTTGAGTAGCTTACTTTGGGGCTAGATGATGCTGTGTGGATTGTCCAGCATTATTTATTTATTTTATTTATTTATTTATTTATACCTTCGAATTTTATAATATTAATAAAAAAATATATAAACTGATTATAATGAACAAGTGATATGGTTCGTTTTCTCTGCAGGCATCCAGATGGCAGCTGTACGCTCCGCACGCACGTCTGTGACCAGTGTGGAAAAGCGTTCTTCCAGAAGAACCATCTCATGCTGCACCAACGGCAGCACATGGATCTCTCTAGAAATGTAAGTTTCTATATAACTATGATGAATCAGTCAGTCAGTCAGGTCAAGCTCTAATATAGGATATCAGCCCCTAAAACTAAAAAAGCTCTAAAAAATTGCGCTAAATGTACAATGTAATAAATACTTTAGTAGTAGATATGTAGCTACATCTACCTAATACCTTAAAACAAGCAATCGGAATCACTGAAATGGCTCCAATGATTTTCATGAAATTTAATATGCAATGTATTTATATGGGTTTCGGGGGCGATAAATCGATCTAGCTAGGTTTCATTTATAGAAAACGTCGTTTACCAAAAAAATACCGAGCAAAGCTCAGTCTTAAAGGTACTAAAATTAATACTTGACTTAGGTCAGATTCGTCCAAACTAGTACAAGCACTATTCCCAGAATAAATCGTAGCTATCAAAGAGTAAACTTGCATTTGACATTACATTATTCTGAGAATAGTTATGCCTGAAGTAGCTAGGTATGTTATAGTATTACAAATGTAACCCTATATTTAACTGTTAACACGTCGACTATAATAATTATTATAGTCACGGTCATTCCAGAACTCGCAACAGCAGCAGCAACAGCAGCAACAGCAACAAGCCGCGCAACAGGTCGCGCAACAAGTCGTGCAACAGGTCCAGCAACAGGTCCAACAACAAGTCCAGCAAGTGCAAGTGCAGCATCAGAACAGCATGGAAATGGAACAGGATCACCAACAACCGACGCATATACAAGTGGTGAATACTTTTATAGATTATTGTAGTGAAACACAGCTTGCTGATTGAACACTGATTTATTCGGGTACATTTATATTTAGTGATTGACAGATAGCTCAGCTACCCTCAAATAAGTTTCTTAATATAAATATACTTACTACATCTTTCCCCTTATAATATAAGACACCTAAATAATATAAGCAAACATAATACCTAACAATTAGCTAAATGTAACAATTTTACTCACTATACTACTGCTTATACATACATATCTTATTAACCTTGGTACGGAGAGTTACGAGTTCAAAATATTTGTGTACTTATGAATAGGTACTTAGGCATAATATTGATACTTCTATGATATATATATATATTTATACACTTCTTAGTCTATGTTCAATTCCCAACTTCCGTCTTTTATTTTATCAACGCGTGCTGACTCTGCCAGCTTAGCTTTACTTCTAGTTGTAGGACCCGAAGTTAAATTAGTGAACCTTAACCGATCTGAAGCATGTTTAATATTTTCTTCTAAACCTTTCTTCACTGTTTTTTCTGACTGCTGTGGATCAGAAATAAAAGGAGCTAAGTCTCGAGAACAAGATGGACCCTGAGTAGCTACCCCTGCCGTAGCTATAGGTAGGTCATTACGATTGGCGACGTTTTCGCCTGTGTCACCAGAATCCGTAATGAGTCTCCGAAATGTTCATCAAATTTATTTTTCAAACATTCAAGATCATCAGCTGATTGCTCCTTGGTATACGTAAATGTTGAAAAAATCTCGTAACCCTCTGCCCCTATGAGGTTCACCAGCAAGCTCGCCTGCACGTCCTTGGGCTCTTTGTTCACGCCAGATGCCTTGAGAAATACTTCAAATTGTTTCCACCATTTTTGCCACGCATCGGCACGCGCGGCTGGACTTCCGTCAATTTGAAGTTCTGGCAGAGGTCTCGCGTGTTCCATGCTCCTCACGTTCTACACAATGTATATTAACGATATTCGCCACAAAAATTTCTAAAATACGATATTTTCCATCTATTTAGGATACACCGCTGTCACCATGTAGTGAAACACAGCTTGCTGATTGAACACTGATTTATTCGGGTACATTTATATTTAGTGATTGACAGATAGCTCAGCTACCCTCAAATAAGTTTCTTAATATAAATATACTTACTACAATTATGTATTGTATAAAGGTTTTATTAATGGTTTGTCTGGATCACAAGAGCTAATATGATATGTCAAATAATCCAACATGGCGGCTTTAATAAAGTTGCCAGTCGAGTTACTTAGTTTATAAAAGAAAGCCTGGTTTGCTGGAACACTTATAACTCTAGGAACGGCTGGACCGATTTTCATGGTTATTCTCTATTAAACGGGTATTTATCACGTTTTATTTACTCCCAACGTTTCGACAGGTTTACGGTCGACACCGTCGTGGTAGTGTGTAAACCTAGGTAAAAAATAAGTATACTCGTAAAACGCGATAAATACCCGTTTAATATGTACCTACTAATAATAATGTGTTCAGATCGCGTAAGAGATTAAAAATATAGATCGATTTTCATGGTTTTTTATTTGTCGTATTTGCCTCTGTCCCGAATGAAAGAAAGAAAGAAAGAAAATGTTTATTTGCAACACACAAGAAGTTAAAAACAGAAAAAAATAAATAAAACAAATACATAGAAGATGTTGCAAAACGGACCCTAACTCAGCGTATGCTGGATGTAAACAACCAGCGCTGGTCTTCCGTTAGGGCCGTTTTGAGACCGAATAGCAGCATAACTAAAACGTTTGAAAATGCGGACAAAGTCGCGGGTAACAGTTAGTTTTAAATAAACACTTGTTTTGTTCCACAGGTGAATCGGTCCGGCCAAGTGATCGGTAACCAGATAATAGTCGATGTCGGCGGTGTCGGCCGGCGGTTAGTCGGCCCCCATGTCATCACTATGCCGAGAGACACCAAACATCTAACACATAAGCACCATCCGCAGAGACACCACACTACAAGGTAACTATGCCAAATATATACTTATAACCTCGTCTACCCGTGACCACGACAGCGTGCAAACCTGTCGAAACGTCGGGAAAATAAATAGGTAATTAGAACGCGATAAATAACCGTTTAATACTAATAATACTATGCCAAATAGATATTTGCCAAGTATAATGCCCGCCTTACATTGCGAGCGGAGCGGGCTCTGTGCGAACTCCGTTTAACTCGCAACGGCTTTCTTCATAGGAATGCTTCCACTGTGAATGAGCGGATTTCAATACAATTTCAATCCGCTCAGATCATTAGCTCAGTTTCCCCTCATTACCCTTTTTTAGTGGAAGGCGGGCATTATGTATGTACATTCTTGAGGCCTTACCAAAAGCTCTTTCAGCAATATCAAAGTAATACGACTTTGATATATGAAATGACCTATAAAAATTGGATTGAAGTAGTGTTACTTCAAAAATATGACGTTTCTGTAACATGATGATTTGTAAGAGATTGTGGTAAGGCCCCTGACATTTTAGAGTGTGGGTTCCTTTAAGTCTGAGGGGAATCCCTAATTTGAACCTATAAGGGATGCAGTGGAGGGTATGAAAAACAATAGTAATCTATAACCTCGCGATTACATGCAGGCATGTTCAATATACTTATACGTGTGTTGTTTTAAAGAAGATAATATTTTTGACAGTCTTTGAGACGTTTTCTACAAATTTTTCATACATCCAAACATCCAACTTGTTTTTTCCAACAATTTGTTATCACATTAATAATAACTATTTTATACCTTGGTGTAAACTTAGGATAATATCCAGAACAAACATCTATGTTTATCACACAATTTTTTGTTCTCAGCGGTGACGTGAAAGAGTTGGGAGGTTTGGTGTTATCGGCAGGCAGGGGGACGGGTCTCATAAAGTATGAGATATCAATACCTCCGGCCAACTCAGGCGTTCAAGTTCAACAACTAGACTGATCCAAGCCTCCACTGGATTATGTGTCCATATACGATTAAAGCGAAACAAGACCTTGTCTGTATTAACATTGAGTTTTAAATGCAATGTAATGCAAAGGCGTACAAGTACAAGAGATTGTGTTCATACGAATGGAGAAAGCGAAAGAAAACCTTGTTATTATAAATGTAGAGTTTAATATCAACAGCTCGCTTGGCTGTACGGTAACTGTGTTCATCTAATTCTTATTTTTATGAACGTAAGGTTTAATATTTAGGAATGAAGCTGGCACAGTAAACCAAAGGAAAGTAGATTGTATTTGTAACTGGCTAGGGTTTTGAATTGCGTGGGTACAGCTGGTCTGGAAAGCATTAACGATATGATGTAAAGGAAAGTGAATGTTAACTTGATATGGCAAGGATTGAAATTGCTCTGTTTATTTTGGCGTTTGAGTTGTAAAGCTGTTCAGATGCAGTACTTCCTTGGTCTAATAGAGACTATTATGATAGCAATAAATCATTTCCTCTTCACTGCGTTTTGGTGGAGGTTCGCCTTTAGTATACATGATGGGGATAATGATCCAAAGAGAGCAAATCCGTCTTAGCAATGACATCTCTTTGATTTTTTTATAATAGCATGTAATATAGTGTATATTATCTAAAAGGCCAGCGCTTAGCGGAGAGTAAACCAAGCAAAGTGTTACTTATATTATAGAAATAAAGTCTATATTTCAATGCATCTCAATAAACCGATATGATTCGAGGAAAATCATTGAAAAATATACCTTATTCTTTTATAATAGATTTCAATTAGATAGTATTAAGTTGCGCTGGCCTTTAGCCTAGCCCGGGCGTAAATAACTTGTGCTTCCTCGAACAGTAATAAAGCGATTGTAATGGTTGTCATTACCTCCTTCTCTAAAACCGTATTTTTCAGACCAGGGTTTACCAACACATCAACTATCCATCTTTAGTGAGATAACTTCGTACAAAAGCGGTTATTTTAATCGACGTTTATGTGTTAGTAAACACTGGCCTAGGGCGACTACCCATCAAAGCGGGGATGAGATATGAATAAAAGCAAAATATTTTTCAAATTGTATTAAGTCAGGTATGGTATTATTATATAGTTCTTACGGCAGTAGTAATATCTGATTGGAGAAAGTATTATTTGTCGAAGTGGGAGAGAAATATTTAAAATTAATCAACACAATCATTATCAATACAGCAATCTTGCTCCCGCTCTATTGCGCTATAATATCTTCGCTCTACTTCAGTGGATAACCATCCTTAAAGTAGACTGATCCCACATACGTTAGGTACTTATACATCGTATATGTACAAATTCTAGAGTTCAAATGTCATAATACGTTGCATACGTCACGTACGCGGGATCGGTATGTTCTTACCCTACACATCTCTCTCCGCTTTAGTCGATAATCGCCTTTAGAGTGAGGAGTTCTATCTCGTGTTCCGAACTATAATAGTGAATTAGATTTAATGTAAATAAGAATCGTGTACAGTGTTAGGGATTATTAGGATTGTTATAGGGAACAGACTCACTTTAGCATCAATCCTAGCTACATAAAAATATATATAGGTACATACATATACATACATACACATACATACATAAACAGATGATCATACCTCGAGTACACAGAGACTACAGACAAGCTTTACAAAAAGAGTGCTTTACACCACACGACTGAAGTAAAAATTCTTTAGCTCATCTCTAGTATGTAGGCATGTACGTCTACCATGAGTTGTCACATTTAGATCGGCTGACGTTACTACAGTAGTAATAGTACCTTACTATGACATTTGTTACTCATGGTATAGTTGGCTCAACGAATCTAGGCATTCGTGAAGTTAGCCGCAAGAACTGCGTAGTTTCGTTTTTCGGGAGCAATTGGAGGTATGAGGAGGGGGGGAAAGAACTAAACATGCGCAAACTCGCACCTGTGGCTAATTTCACGAATGCCTAGATCCGTTGGATGACCTGTACTGTGTCTTAGGTATACGAAACGTAACTGGCTATGAGAGAAAGAGAAAAAGTAAATGTGTGTGCTCGCATCTCTGTCGCCCCTACTACCCGTAATAAACGAATTGTAACTCTCTCTCATTCTATCTTCACTAACTTATATCTCCCTCTCGAGTGAATGAAGCAAAAGAGGTGTGTCAGGATCGTAGCAAGTGGAGATCCGTGGTCTCTGCCTACCTGAAATAGGCGTGATTTTATGTATGTATGTATTAATCTTTTTTTTTAGTTACTATCTTTAGGAAATTCGGTTTTAATGCAGATTGGTGCTGATAAGTGAGGACAATCTCTATAGTTAGGATGGGAATGGCATTCTTAAACTGCTATGATGGTTCTATAGACAAATAGCTTTTTAGGATTTTTTGCGACGAATATCATTGGGTTAGTTATTCGGGAAGACTTTTGATTAATCATTTGTTTCTATATACTTACAAAGGTATATAAGCCGAATATTATGTATTGTTATTGAAAATAGTCTTACACTCATATAATAAAGAGGAAATGTTGGTATTTCTGTCTTTCTAAAAATTCAATCGATTCAAATCCATTGATGAAAGATCGATGGATTAGCCGGATTATCTCTGAGTGATATATTTTAGTCGGATACTTAGAACTCCATGCGGATGAAACCGCGGGCGTGCAACTAGTTTATAAATAAATTAAAGGAGGTTATTCATTTCGGGCCCAAAACGCCAAAGTGCTGGTAAACAAAAAAAAGTTATGACCACGATGCTAAAGTCAGTCTGAGTATTCTACAACTTTTATATCAGTTGAATTTTTTAAATATTTTTTTAATAAATGTATCAAAATCTGATTTAGCCTTTAAAATTGAACTGAAGAAATGGTTGGAGAAACTTGGTGCGCTTATGAAAAATACTTAGACTGACTTTTAAACGTGGCCACACCCTTTTTTTAGCATCATGTATGAAACTTAAATAACCTCCTTTCGCCTAACTAAATTAACCAAACGTCAATGGATAGAAACACTTTATTTAACAAAATGTACGCCTTAAAATATACATCTTATTTTCGTTTATAGACTTTGATATATTTGATAGTTATAATAAATCTGATCTACTTTATATTTTAAAGCAATAATCAAATACAAGAGTAATAATACGCTAGCTATATCGCGCGAGGTACACGTTGCAATCATTGTTCATACTTCTCGCGCGTTGGAGCTTGACGACCATTGTTACTCAGTTGTATCATTCTAAAATTTAGAACATTGTTAATGTAAAAGGACAGATTTTAGTACTAAAGTGGTAATAGTATAATTATTGTACATATCAACTCGTTTTGTATTGGCGGTTTTGTATAAAATGTACCTTGCACGTTACGTGGCACTAAGATACCGCACTATTAAATTTCCAGATTTATTTTTCGCACGCTTCACAGAGTTATTATGTTCTATGTATGTATTTACAAATCAAAGTATGTATATCATTACATTAATCTATCAACTATCTGGTTACTATTGTGCAAGCTTTGCTAAGTTCGGGACTAGATGGCGTTGTGTGAAATGTTCACCAAATTATTTATTATTTATACCGTCTATTTTGTTGTTTCGAGATCAACTATATTATTATCTATGTTTTGTATTGTGTCATATTGTGCTTGTTTCTTGTCTTGAGTAAATACTGGTCCCACGAATGCGACGTTTGAAACTGCTTATGTCACCTGGGGCCTTACCACGAAGTCTTCCAGAACGATTCTGTAACGATTCCATTATAGAAACGTCACAACTTCCATACAATTTGCATAGGTCATGGTACGAAATAACAATTTAATACTAATTCGGTAATGTATTATGAATTCGTGGTGAGGCCCCAGGACCACAAAAGTTTGAAGCAAAAAAATAACGATGTTGAATACAATCAGTTTCTTAAAAATCCTTATATATAAGGTTTATTTTATTCGGAGTAAAGTAATGCCCAATCAATAAACTGTTAAATAAAAGAGAAAGGGGAATGTAATCGTATCATAACCGATGTCTTTTGGAATATCGTCTTTTAAGGGCCAGAATACTCGTCACTCTATTCCATACATAAAAGTTACAAAAAAAGTGACGTAGGTCCGTATAGCAACGCGGATCTCCGCGGAATCAGACATAGCACGAAGCGAAATACCCAAATGACAAGTAAATAGAGTGCGGCATGATAATATGGCTGCTCTGAATTATATAACAAAAGCGACAATTTATAAAAAACATAAATATGTTCAAGTAAATAGCTTATTTCAAAAAAAGGGCTGGGTTGATTTGTTTCAACTTAACTGATTTACATTCATGTAAAATAGAAATTCAAAATACCTTACTGTTCTGGATAAATTAGGGAATTTCTGAATTTTCAGAGGTGTTTTTGACATTATTTTTAACCAAGGTTTTCTAACTAATTCGTGTTTTAGCTCCGGTTGATTTATCACTTACATATATCCTTGAGTATCGTATAGTATATATATATACCCCACCTAGTGGGATAAGGGCAGGAAGATGATGATGATCCTTGAGTATCGTATAGTTCAATTTCAATGTAATCTATTAAGCGGTAATAGAATGATTAGGGTTGCAATACTTGCAATTTTCAAAATGCTGGGCCTTAACCGACTGTGAAAAGAAGAAATTTTCGACGCGTAATTTTTTTTAAGATCACTCCTACCTTATATTTAAACAGGCTAGTAGAACTCCCGCTACCTTGTTCGCGTAAAGTTTTTTTTTTTTTAAACAAAATTCAACCTCTGCTCCCATTTGAGGTTGAATTTCAGATATTCCATTCTTAATCTACGTCTGCGTGCTATAAGGAATGCACCCACCAATCGAGTCTCTAGGACCAGCGGTTTAGGCGCTGCGTTATCTGACAATCAGTCGAAAGTTCTTTATAATAGTAATGTGATGAATGCTTCGTAAGTGGGACCAGTGTTTATTTACCTGATGTGTACATCACGCGCTTTGATTATATTAAATACCTAAATTGTATTTATAATACGTTAGTAAGTTATATGTGTGAGCAATCGAAATTCTAGATCTGATTCTACTTTTGCACTTTTGCGAAAACTGTGATGTAACTTGACATACAAACTATGTATTTTTAAAAAGAATAATTACCTATTCCATAAATTTATAGTAAAAAACGGTCCTAAAATCAGTTTGAAATGGTATTTTACTTTACGCAAAATATTTCAACATCATTGAATGTTAGGTACTTTCATTGCATTTTTTTAATTTTCTTTTTGAATCAGTATAGTGAAAGGGTTAAAGTGAGCATCAATGGCTTCTTTCGTGGACCTTACGACAAATTAACAAAGTTTTATACTACTCAAAACAAAAAAAGGGTCACCCGAGTATTTTTGTTTCCAATAAAAGGTGTTAACTAAAAACATCCTAGGATTAAGTATTTTTTGTCTAATTGCATTAAAGTGCATTGAATAAATTCAAAAAACATTGTTTTGATTAATTTAAAACAATCAAAGCAAAAATTACAGATCCAAAAAAAAACCGAAAATTAGTAGTGGCCCTTATTTTGTTTTGAGTACTAAATATACATTTTCAAGTTACGCCATAGACAAGCAAAGGTTTGTTGATTATAGATTATTTAAAATTTACTTATTCCAAAATTGTTTATCTAGTCTGTGATAGAATACAACTGTCTGTTAGCTTTGGTGATTGTGTAAAAAAGCAATAACTTTAGTAACGTACCTACTTTTAAAAATTATTGTGAATTTATAATATATCTAAGTTATAAGTTTTCGGTACCCTCTTTATGATTAGCTATATTCGGTTATTCATATTTTATGGAATAAGTTTAGGGTTCCGCCCCCAAAGGGTTCTAGCGGGACCCTAGGGTTTGTCAGCACTGTCCGTGAACGTCTGTCTATTCTAACTTACTGTAGGCCTAGCACCAGTTTTGAGTCGCGAATGAGTGTGTGAATATTTAACAAAAAAAGTTCACAATCTTCACATTTTCTACAAGTTTTGTATACTTATTCTTACAACTTGTAGAATACCTGTTTTATACCTTGTCGTAAACTTGTATACAAACGGACAGCAGTCGGCTATTTGTTAGCTGTAGATATTAGACAGTATTACTGCTTAAAGATATAATCGCAAATAATCCTTGATGACTTCCATTCGAGTAAAATTCTAGATATTTTGTTGAATCTTACATACAGGTTTGCCATTTACTATCGTGTAAATATTATAGTTTATATCTATGATTTTTATATTAAATGAAAATATACATACTATAATCCATATTTTGTATTGTTACTTTTGAAAGTGCTTTTCGTGCCTCTGACTACCCTTTTTAGATATTATCCTAAGTAAAGATCTGAGAAGATCTACCGAGCCCAGGGATTACAGTCGTGATCATATATTATACTTATTTTATAGATGGCTCGACTAAGATCACCGCCACACAGAGTTAAAAAACATGAAGGAAAATCAAGCTGAAGAAAATTTTATAAATTTCTGAGAGGTTTGGCTCAGTGTTGCCTCTCCCTCGGGTCTTGTAAATCCGGCGCGCTCGGTGAGATTGTTTATATCCTATTCCCTTGACGCCATTTTTGCAGATTGTGCTGTTTCAAGTCAATCTCTGTTTCGTTATTTGTGCCAAAAGGTGGACCCTTTGTAAAGGGTCCGAACACGAATTTTGTATTTTCTGTCTCATAAGTTATAACTTATGAAGGTAGTAAGGTTACCTACTTTTTGTCTTGATCAAAAAGTGTAGGTACCTACCTACTTCTGTAGTTACTTATGATAAAGATAAAAATACCTACTCTTTATTTTACCACTACTCGTAGCTGACCCAAGGGCGGATCCAGCTTTGGTGCCAGGGGGGGTCACATAGTCGTGGTCAAGTCACAAAAAGTTATAATCCTTATAATATATAACTTTAATTAGTTGTCCACCTAGGTCCTGGACCAAGCCCATGGGGGGTTCATGACCCCCATGACTCTCCTTGGATCCGCCCTTGAGCTGACCCGACAGACGTCCTGTATTAACTAGGAATATTGTTTTTTTTCTTTGTTATGAACCTTACAATCAATATAACAAACAACAAAAAAAGAATTAGAGAAATTGGCACAGTTAGAAGTATTGGTTTGTTACAAAAAATGGATAACCTAGGCAACGAGTCACACCAGATCCAGTCAGTGTGACTTGTTGGAAGTTTTTTCCCATCGAGTCACACTGTTACACAAGTGCAACACGTTGGGAACTCTTCTATTAAAAAAAAGTTGCAACGAGTACCTAACAGTGACTCGATGGGAAAAAACTCCCGACGAGTCACACCAGATCCAGTCACAGTGGGAAACGTTGGGAGTTTTTCCCCATCGAGTCACTGGTAACCGACCTTCTTACATTAATTGTTAAATTAAGTACAAGTTAGCATTTTTTTTTATTTTTTCTTTATTTCACAAGCAAGTTCATTCGAACTAGTGTGCTGAAAAGATTAAATTACCTACGCCTCAAGGCTCTTTTCTTGCACTGTTTATTGTAACTGTCTTAAGTATTTTAGTCCAGAAATATTGGACCCCACTGTGGTACCGTAAGTGCTTGTAAACAAAATAGTGTGTAGTTTACGAGGCGAGAATTATAAAGGCCGAGCTTTATCTTCAAGATAAACTTGAGATGGCCATCTCGGATTCATGTTTCAACCCCCAGAGGGTTGGAGTGGGGCGAAGCGCGAAGATGTGTAAAATCTTTGGTAAAATCGTAATATCTTTTCCAAAATTCAAAAGAAAATGAGAAAAACACGAACTTTTGCCTTTCATCTATCAAACTCAGATACTCTGGAGGAATTAATGTCTAATACAGCTACTTTTGAAACAAAACTTAAAATTCTGAAAGTTATTTAACTGCAGTAGGTACCTACCTGCATCTAGGATGTAATTTGAAGGATGGGCTTTTATTTTCTGAAGTCTTTACTATTCTACAAAGTCTTATAAATACTTGTCTAACCCTAAACATAGCCGACCCAAACGGATTACTTACTGAAACAAGGGCTTATCCGCTGCAACTCGGGTGCTTCGAACTGTTATTTCAAGACGAAAAAAGGATTCATGTTGCCTTCTGGCACCTAGTCTAGCTAAGTAGATACACACGAAAGATAAAGTAGGTAGTCTCTCAAGTTTACTTTACTTCTTGTGATCTTTGATATAAATATGGTCTAAGTTTTATTCCTACTATCCATACCACATGGGTACTTAATTACTGAATTACATACTGAAATTACATTACTGAACTAGCTTCTGCCCACGGCTTCGCCCGCGCGGTACCTTGAACAAAAAAACGAATCTATTCCGCGGGAACCGTAATTTTTTTTCGGGATAAAAAGTAGCCTATGTGCTATTCCTATAATCTATATTTGTGACAAATTTCATCCAAATCCGTTCAGCCGTTTCAGCGTGAAAGAGTAACAAACATAACATCCATACATCCGCACATTCTTACAAACTTTCTTTGTAGTAATAGTACCTACTTATGTACCTAACTTATTAGGATTTAAAGCAATTTCGTCTAAGACTGGTATCATTTTTGCCTTATTTGGATACTTAGCTTAGGTAGGAGTAGCTAACCCTTGTGGTACTAAGTAGGTACCTACCTACCTAACATATTATAGATTATGTAACCAAATTATTTAATACTCGAGTACTTACACAGTATTTTAATTCGTAATTCAGGTAAGTGCTAGAGTCAATTGAAATAGGCGAGGTGTGTATACTCCTGAGAATAACGCCTACACCGAGCTATTTTTGTAGCAGTAGTCTATTTGTTGGCGAATGAAGTGTGTTCTATTTGTTATTTATCCTACTACGAGTAATATTATAAACGCGAAAGTTTGTAAGAATTGATGTACATAAATGTAGGTACCTATGTTTGTTACTCTTTCACAAACGGCTGAAAGATCTGGATGAAATTTGGCACAGATATAGATTATAGTCTGGAATAGCACAGGCTTTTTTATACCGGAAAAATGTACGGTTCCCGTGGAATAGATTTGTTTTTCAAGGAACCTTACCTAAAATAAAGTTTTCTCACGCGGAATAATGAGATAAATGAATTTAACAAAAGGCTTATTCATGATACCAGTGGGAGTCAAATTGACGCCACAGAGTCATTAATCAAAAAAACTGCGATCTAATGGATGAAGAGAGGGCTCAATTTGTAAATGTCGCGAAAAGCCGAGAGAAAATTCTAATATGGGCTATGTTAGATTTAATATGCCCTTAGGGAGTATTTTTATCAATTTTACCATGTAGATAGTTGATCGTGTTATGACAGAAACGTTACGTTTGCTTTCTGTACCTAAATATTTTACGTAGAAACAAAACGGTAGGTAAAGGATCGATTTTACTAACACTAACTTTTATGTAATACCTACCTACTAGCTGACCCGGTGAATATAACATCTAGGTACATCTATGCTCGAAATTGTCCCATATTTTCTCACCATTTGAACTTTCCCTGGACTCCCAAAATCAGTTCAGCCGTTCTCGACAGCAATTATTTTTTTATTAATTAGGTACGTAATGAGTTAGTAGGTAGGTAGGTACTCGTACACAATTGGTTTACCCTTTAAAGTTTAAAGGGCACTTCAACCGTGCATAACTAGGTACCTATATAGGTAGGTACTTACCTATTACTTAAACTAAAATATCTCACACCTTAACTATTTCATTATCTACGAAACCTAGTTAGTAGCATTACTTATGTAATTATTTGTGCATTGTAGCTACCCCACTTTGACGTTGAAGGATTAGAGTAACATCACACTCCATCAGTGACTTCAGACTCGGAGATGGGCGGTGAGGCATTAACTACCCTAATGTGAAGTGCTTTAGTGGATGTTCAAGGATTTATCAGCTAAGTCATAAAACATTTTCTTTTCTATTGTGGTAGGTAGCTATAGATTGCACAAGATGAAAGAAATTTACCTTGAATAATTGTTTACCCGGCTGAAGTGAATTCAGACTCAGTGAAGCAGCAAAGTTAGATATTTCAGCGAGGGCAAAGGCAGACCTATTTTATTGCAGTTGCAGAACCTGCACTAAACTTTCAGATTTACCGCTCAAGCCTGCCAATTTCAGCCCAAGCTTTCCACTAGACTTTCCAACCTTTGTTTTCGGAAAAGAAACGAATTTTATAGAAACTATAGTTATATTGAAATGTTGTTCACTCCTGGTTGATGAGCCCAGCTTGATTTAAGTTTCAAAGCTCGACTAATGACTAGATACTTCAATGGGTGGTTCAGATTACTCGCAAATTGGCTTTGTTTTTTTCCCAGAGCCTTCGCTAACAAGGGAAAGTCACTATCTCATGAAAATAACACCGCAAGAAAATTTACCCGAAAACTTATAAGTTTAGGTAAGTATACAAAGAAAATTGTATCTTCTCCTATTTCAAAAGTTGAACTGATGTGAAAAAGTTTTGGCTTTTTGCGGGAAATGACTAGATAAAGTGGCAATGAGAATTTTCTTCGTAAGGATATTGAAGGCACGAGGAAAAATTAAAACTAAACAATGGTTATGAAACACTCGTTTATATTATAATTTAAAGAATGTTTTATCCTTATTTACGTGTTGTTATATAATTAAACTTAGGTACTTAAAATACTTGATAAATCGTAGCAGTTATTTAATGTAAATAATGACTAAGCAGCGTTCTGCAATACAAAGTAATAAGGCGGCTCGATTCTGTTTACTCCCGCTGTGGTCATATTTGGAGATGGACCATGCCATTCCAACCTATACTTATCCATAACTCTATAAACAAGGGACCCTAGCATCTTTCCAGCTATCCCTGACGCTGGACAGTTCTCTCCGAAAGGTACGGAGGAGTACGGATGAGCTCGCGAAGCCTGGAGTGGTTCGGAGCCCCTGCACCAGCGTTCTGGTATGAAGTCTTTGGCGCGACCCCATTGCTTCTCAGACTTGCTGGTTACTCCGTGCGCGAGAACTATGTCAACCTGTGAAAATAGCTTCACCTCATTCACTTGTCACCAGAATGGTTCAATTTGACTCTCATTCACTTGTAGAGCGAACTAGAGACTTGAAGAGCGCTGGTGGTGTAGTGGTAGCATCCCTGTCTCACGATCTGAAGGTCGTGGGTTCAAACCTGGTCGTGCATTAATGAGTTTTTCTATTCGAAAAATGTATGTGCGCAATGCCAGTGCTCTTAAACGGTGAAGGAAAACATCGTGAGAAAACCGGCATATCCTAGAACCAAAAACTCGAAGGTATGTGTCATAGGTTAGTATTCTTATAAGCGGCTATGGGCTTGCAACCTGTCACGTACGAAATACTAACTGCAGTGCAAAATGTGGGCATTTACCAAATGTCACGTTTGGACTTGCCTCTGACTACCCCCTTTAGATATCCTCAAAGATCTAAGTAACTAAAAGATCTGAGGAGATATCTACAGAGCCTGGGGATTAGATTCATGATCATATTTTTCACTTGTAATTAGAATTCCAGACCATAAAACTCACCCCAGCAGGAACCTCGTAGCCCCCCACAACAATAGCCTCCTCAGTCCGTCTCACAACGCCCCCCGTAGCAGGGTACATCCTCATAGCCTCCCGCACGCAGCCTGCGATGTAGGGGAGCGCAGGGCTGCCGGCGCCGGCGTCTCTGGACGCGGTAGACCAGGACACCTCATCATGAGCGCGTTGTTGGCGCGCCGCGTTCAGTGATAGGTGGTAGAACATGCTGAGGGCTGTTTGAGCGAGCTGGAATTAAAGGTTTTAGTAGAACCTCTCATTTGTATGCATCAATAACGGCAAAGGCAACCTGTTACGTACGGAATACCTACTTTGCTAAATGTGGGCATGTGCTATAATGTTAGAACGTGCCTCTGACTACCATATTTTCATCTTCAAATATCTAAAAAGTCGAGCTATGATCTTCGTAGTCTTTAAGTCAGTAGATTTTACAGTACTAAGTTGTGCCAGATAAGGCACAGGAAGTTCCTAGTCTTTTCTGTCCATCGTATCAGCTATGATACTTACAGGGTCCACTCCAGCCAACAAGATGTCTGCAGCGAGAGGTAAGATCCGCCTTTCCAGTGGTCGTAGCTTATCCAGCAGCATCTGTTCGGGCCTGAGCTCTCCAGAGTTCAGGGTGTGGAGGGCTTCGAAGAGGAAGTGCTCAGTTAAACTGTAAGTAGGTAATATAAAAGTATTTTACTGATGTATCTATCCACCATCAGCCCAACCTTTTCAAGTAAAAGGGTAAAAGGTACCTTAGTGAAGATCAAACCTAGCTTAATAAGATGTCTAATAGGTGAAGAAAGCTGGTCAAGTTCATTAATACATCACAAAGTTGTCTTTAACTAACGATTTCTATAATTATGGTGGAATATTTAAAAACTGACCTAAAATGTCTGTCGAAAGCTTTCAAAGCGCCATTGAAGGTAGCAGACTCGGTCCTCAACGTTCCCTCGCTCCGGATCAAGTAGTTTTCATCAGCAATGCTTCTGCAAGTCCTGACGAGCCGCTCGGCTGGTGTGAGCTCTTCCATTGACCGTTTAGTCAGCGAACATAGGTCTAAAGAGCTGTCATCTACAGATTTTTCTGGATTCCTAAAAGAATAATATGCAATGAAAGTATTTTGAAACTACCACAAATTGTCATTGTGGTTTCTGTCGAGTTCAAATCCCTAGAATCAGACACAAAAATCACCATTCTCCTAAAAAAGTAGTCGTCTGCCTGTGCTTACTTATTTTCCACTGTAGGCACGTGGGCTTTGCCATCCAAGCAGCCCAGACGGATGCCGAAGATCATCATCCCGATTGTCTCAACTGCCCATCGATACACTTCAGTCTCCAACTCCTCATTCAAAGCGTTCTCTGCGTGACGGAGATCGCCCAGCCTGCGGAACAAATCAACCATGAAATTTTGATTCCATTCTACCTACTGGTGGAAGTTTACTGTAGTACGTAGATGTGCCCCATTCAAGGTCACATTGAAACCATGTATTGATCCATTGTTACCGACATGTGTACCTACCTAATTTAAATGACGTCAAATCTACAAAATTACAAAAACATAATCCATTCATAGCTGCTATTGGGCCATGTCTCAAGGACAGAGCCACTAGCAACCACTAATCATATCCGTCAGATCACGATCAGCTATGTCCACTTTGGTCACCACTTGTCATTGAGTTTTCCTTGATGTTTGTGAATGTGTATTTCTCTATTATATTTCGTTTTCAGGTTACATGTGAAGCTTGAAAGTTAGATAGAAATCTCTGGACTGAAACTAAGCAAATTCACCGATGACTAATACATAACTCAAGAGAGACTAAACGATTGTCACTCCCAAAACTGCTCTCAAATAAATTGATTTAAATGTCAATGGTTGCAAGGCATCGTTTGAAGCCAATGTGTAAACGGTGTCTTGATAAAAGTACCTACCTACCTTGGTAGTGCATGGGAAAGAATTAGTGTACCAAAAGGACCTTTCGTAACATTTCGTGGCAGAATCACTTACCTCCTTGTTGCGTCAGTGGCTATATCGTCAAACGCTTTGTCGTAGCTACTGAGCAGCTTTTTGTCCATAAGCAGGGTCCTGATGCCAACCCAAATGGCCTTGCTTTCATCTCTGAAAGAGTCATTGCACATTTGGGGAATGATGATTAGATTTTGTTTGCCAGATATCTCCTCGAATCTACTTAGATTACTTAGATCTACTTTGATCTTTATGGATATCTAAAGGGTAGTCTAAAGGCTAATATTCAGATCGACCAATAACCTGGCCGTCATTGAAACGTGGCGAAGCTTGGTCGTTCCATAAGCTTCATTCAACGCGGTCATCGTTCGGATAAGTGATTGGCAGTACGCAAGCCTTAGTACTGCTTCAGACGGCTCGGTATGATGCTATTATAAGCAATTATTACTTTGCATAACAACCTGTTCTCGCTATTTATCATCATTCAGATCAAAGGCTATCAATAAAATATAAAACACATAATTATGTATTAATTTATTTGTAAACTAACATTCTATTAGTTAATACTAACTTGTTACTCACTACTGTGCAAAATAATACACATTTGGACGTATCTATGATAATATTATCAAAGATCTAAGTAACTAGAAATCTGAAGAGATGTCTAGCAAACTTGGGGATTATTTGTGAGCATGTTGTATTTGCTTAAAGAGACTCGCCCCGACTTCGCACGGGTGCGATGTAAATACTATTGTGGTGTATAAACCTTCCGCTTGAATTACCTACTCTACCTATTGATGAAAATTGCATTCGCGTACATACAGAGGATTTTGTTTTATACTATGTATGAAGAAGAGATATCAGTGAAAGGCAGTATAAATTAGTTTTTCTTCTCTATACTATCTTTCAGGGGATCTCCAAAGTATCTATAGGTTTATATAAAATTTATCTACGATTGTTTCATTTGTCTGTCAGTGCATTATCTATCACTGATAACGATAGAACCCCGAAGTAGTCAATTTCACTCATTTTTATTACAAATCGATTATGTCCACTTGATTACTGCTCATAAAACACGCTGAGCGAATGATACGTAGTCAGGAACGTCATAAAACTATTGACCTTTTTTATTTGATACCTAAGCATTTGTGACATTATGGGGGTCATTGTAAAAATGACCTCTTTATAGAAAACTAGCTATTGTCAGCAATTTCTTTTAGTACCTAATACTTATAACACAGACACCAGACCTATAGCAAAAAATCCATTTATATTTATATACCTATGGATTTTTTGTTATAGGTTTTTGTTGGTCTGTGTCTTGGGATTGGTCAGCTCCCAATAATTAGTTTATTTTATGTATGTTAGACTATAAGGTATATATTTTATATGGGCCGTAGTTTTTAAGTATTTTCCATCTTGTACACTTAGACTAATGTTGCCTGAAATAAAGTTATTATTATTATCATAGCACGGCAGAGCTCTACCAACTGAGAGTAGGAATAAAAAAAGCGAACGAAGTCGCCGGAATTGTATCTAGTACTTTTAGTTCGGTGAGTACAATGTATTATGTCAATCCTTTCGCATACCGTACCTACTACTTCCGTTTGAATTACAATAAACCGAAATCTCAGTATCATCTCGTGTAAAGACACGTAACATGTTGAAACTAGACAACGAATTATTTCAGTGAATTTTGTTATTTCTTATCCAAATACGTAGCAGAGTTCGTCCCGCTCTCTCTGCCTGAACTTTCTCATTCTACAACTCTTTTATCAACTTACCCCTGGGCATGGTAACCAACTGCTTTCCGATGGTGGTTCAACGGCGATTTGTCGAATCGAGGCGGCTCAGTCGTGTGACTCTCATAGACCTGAGAAAAAAAAATTGAACCATTATAAGTATAATTTAGAGAAAGGCTAATCCCCTACTAAGCTATATACTTTGACATTGGACGAAGACCTTGTGGTAGGGCCCCAAGGCTACAATTACGTAATTCTGATACTTACTAACAAATCATTATTATTTCGCTGGTTTATTGCCTTAGGCACTTGGTTAGTTAGTATTATAAGATACAGATAAAATATTATAAAATACAGATTTAAGTTATCGCGGTACTATTGCTGATAGATACTGATAGTAATTGATTGCAACAAGAGTTCCGTAAAAGCACCGACGCGCATGTATGACGAATGTAATGAGAGTGAATGAAGCAAAAGAGGTGTGGCAGGACTGTAGCAAGTGTAAGTCCGTGGCTTCGGCCTACCCTCGGGAAATGGGTGTTGTGAACGGCTTGTTCACACTATATCCGTCATTGACGAATCCTAAAAATGAGAATTTATCCTTAAAAAATAATAACGATTCGTTAATGACGGATGTAGTGTGAACAAGCCCTTAAACTTCTGAAACATGTTTTTACTGTTAAATTATTTAATTGGATATAATATAAATCTGTTTTATTATCAAAATAGGCAATTTATCTAACTTTACGACCGATGTAACGTTTTATATGTTAATTTTTGTTCTGTATTTCCTCACCTACTTATTTACTTAGATTATATAATTAAATTATGTTTTATTATGTAGCTGGAGATTATATTTAGTTACTGAGTAGGTATACAGGGTGTAACATTTAGATCGGTCAGTATAGGAAGACATACCTACGAAGATCTGTTCTTAGGAATCATAATAATAATATGTCATCGATTTTAGAAACAAAGAAAACTGCATTAAAAAAAAACCTACATATAAAAAAATGTTGAATGTTGTATTGGAAAAAATGGTAGTCATTTGGAACACCCGCTAAAATAAATTAAAGGATATTAAAACAATGCATTCTATTATTTTTAATTCTATAATCTATTAGGTATGTAAAAATGTATCCCTATTTCCCTTGCTCACGGCATCGCAGGTGAACTGCTGGACCGATATCGCTAGTTCTTTTTTTGTTGTGTTTATTATTGTATGGAGAAGGTTTTAAAGCAGGACGCTTTTTACGAGCATGTTGTCTCATATTCGCTCGACATTATCGCGGTTTAAATGTTAACCTGGCTGGCCAGACTAGTATTTATCTAATCCTAGATCTATCCGTCAGTAGCGTAGGTCTTCATTCCAATGTTATAAAACGTTAGTCAATGCATTTTAATGTACCTAATCATGTGGATGCAGCTTGTTTCCCAGAAATAACGTCACCTCTCTTGAACCTCGAGACACAAACAACATCATTATGTCACTGCGAGAATGATTAAATCATACTTTGCCGTTATCTAACTGAGTACTTAGAAGCCAGATAACTCGGATTCTGATACAATTATATATATACCTATTTATAATTATCCACACGTTCTCATTTTATTCTTAATCACAAGTCTCCAACAAGTAAAATTTTGCAACCATAAGGTTAATATCCAGATTTTATTTCCCAAAAATTGTACTAAAATATTTTGTAGGTCTGCAAAGTATTTTCGTTATTTGAAAAAAAACATTCGAGTTGAATAAAAGGAGGCATACTTTTCCCGTAAATAATTTTTCTTTGAATGTAACTCGTGCTTACCTACATTACCTACCTAATTTCGAAATAAATTAACATTGGCAACGAATTTTTTTCATAATTTAAGTTATTTTTAGGATCTTTTAGATTCCCTGATTATATATTATTATTATTATTACTACTTAGGAGCTTATTGTGTCCTACAAAGACCGAAGAAGGAAGAAATCCTTCTCTCGCATCGTCTCTGTCTGGACCACTGTCGGCCAATCCTCGAGAAGAGTGTCTAATTCGTTTCTTCCGTCTTCGCCGTGGTCTATCGCAAGGCCGTTTTTCATACGAAATGTCCACTCTGACGCATCCATCATGCGGCTGACGCATGCGCTCTAGCTATGCCACAGAATAAATTACGCGAACTAAGTTTAACGGTTTTTATTGCTATTTCAATTCGCTGATTCGTGAGAGAGGCATTAAATTAGCGATTCGCTTAGCTTTTTAGCACGTGTATAACCCGTGGTAGACACTCGTAACATAAAAATATTAAGTAGATTTTTATAAATGTTGATAGCAGAAAACGCTGAATAAAACGCGTCTGGCGTCAGTAGGTTATGCGATAATTATTATTCTATTTTAATATAATTTATTTATATTTGACCGTGTTTTGCTAGTTCGTTTCAACCGATAGATAAGTACTTGATTGTTTATTATTGTTTCGACCATTATAATTGAGAAACCGTTAATCATATTATTTTCGTTTTGTACTTAATCAGGAAGAATAGGTACCTATTTAAATTGGTCAATTGTTCCTACTTAACTGTGGCTTGTTGATTCTACGGTTTTCCTTGGTATCAATATTGATGCCAAACTGCAATGGGGACCACAAATCGATAAACTTTCTGGTAGGCTTAGTTCCGCTGCATATGCAGTTCGTACGATACGGTGGCTTACGGATGAAGCTACAGCTAGATTAGTTTATTTTAGCTACTTCCATAGTGTTATGTCATATGGTATAATTCTCTGGGGAAAAGCAGCGGATATACAATCAGTATTCGTATTACAAAAAAGGGCAATTCGTGCCATTTACAAAATGAAACCGAGGGACTCTTTAAAAGAAAAATTTAAAGAAATTAATATTCTCACAGTAGCGGCACAATATATATACGAAAATTTACTGTACGCTCATAAGAATAGGGATACTTCAGAAAAACTGCGATGTACATGGAATCAATACTAGGAACAAACATAAATTATTAATCCCTAAGTTTCGGTTACAAAAAGTGAACGGGTCATTTATGGGGAACGTGATACGTTGCTATAATAAACTTCCTATAAATGCAACTAAACTTCCTATTAGAAAATTCAAAGCCTTCATTAAAAATAATCTCTTAAAGAAAGCATATTATAATATAAATGAATATATTGATGATAGGAACTCATGGCCCGATGTCGCTCCGCCCTCCGACAGCTAACCAATTTGCAATGTAAACGCTGTCCTTTTGTTTTATGTATTTATGTTCTGTTTTTATGTTATTATTATTAGATAATTTTGATTACATTTTTTGTAAGAAGGATCATACAAAAAAGCGCTAGGACCGAGACGAGTTTCTTGCCTGTTCTTCTCGTACTTGGGTTAGGTTGGAATTGGCACATAGATTCACCTAGCATGTAAGACGTTTCAAAGTGATCCTTGTGATTGTACTGAATAAATATTTTTCAATTTCAAAAAAATTCAATTTCTTTGATTTATAACTTTGAATTGAAGTAGGACTTATTATAGACATATTTCAGTAGGTAGAACCTACTTACCTAGGTACTTAGATTCTTTGCAGATAATTTACTAAGATAAGTACTAAATCTTCATTCACGACGCTATGATACGCGACAGCAAGGGAATTATTATTCCATAGACCGTAAGTACTTCTCAAATAGAAGGTGACCTAGAAATAATTAAAAATGTTAAGCTGTTTTCTAATTACTTTCTGATTTTGAAGTCGGAAAGTGCGCTAGAGCTCTCGCTTAATTTTACCTACATTGATTGTTCCACTACTACTTAGTTCGGTGTCCACTACGCATTTTTATTCTTACTCAAAACAGCACATACCTAGAGTCGGAGAATCGGTTGTGCTAAACAACTTGTGCATTATAGCCTAGACAGGAATATTGTAGGACGAGTAGACCCTAGAGTTCATAGACCGCCTGAAGGCCACCAAGCTACCGTCTCGGCCTATCAACTTCATTCTTACCTCCCTAGACGGTCCAACCTTCTAAGCACGGACGCGCTCATTTGTGAATGCCATTTGCGGTCACCCAACTAAATATTACCGATCGACCGTTCGACAAGTCTACTAATGACCTGCTGAACGATACTGCTTTTTTATTGGCAGGTTTTATCTTTTTACTGTAAACTTGCGCGAGTTTGAAGGCAGTGTTTGAATCATCAATCATCTGGCTCATCATTTGTATAACTCCTTACCAGTAAAGCCAGTTTGCCAGTTTTACCTTCGGACGATTTAGTACGTGTTTATTATACTCGTAGCTGCCTTTTGAATGAGGACATAAAGTGTCTTTTGGAAGGTCTCATAAAGAAAGGGACTGAAAAAAATATTTTGGAATACCTTTAGATATAAAATAAAACGAAGTTCTTCTGAATTCAACTCACAATATTTCCACCCAGTCAAAAACCTAGACATTATAATCTCCGTTATTTCATTCTAGAGATCGATATTTTCAGAATTTTTCGTATTATCATGGACTTGGTAATAAACTAGTGTCCCACGGGACAAATACCTCCTAACCCTCTTTCCATATCTCTCCGCTATCTGCTAATTGGAGCCGAATCTTTGAAAGTTCGTCCCTTACAGGCCTTTCATTTGACTAGAGTTTGGAATTCTACTTATGTTTCATTAATTACCCATTTATTATTTTTATTCGAATATTCAACTTCTTTACTCTGGGTTCGCACGACTTGTGCGTGCATAAGTAAGTGCCTACCTATACCTTCAGTAGGTATTAATTATACTTAGCTAGGTCAAATTGCTAATAGATGTTGTTTTGCATTGAGCTCGAGAGGTGAATGACTTTAAAGAGTATATTTATGAAGTAAATAATATAACTTATTTCTTCGTGAGTTGGTAATATAACGTTTTGTACACACAAAAGAATTACATTCTATTTGACCAAGCTGTACCTAAAGTATAGTATGTACCTATACACTTCGAGCATCTGACTCACAGGTTGCTAGACGAAGAAAAAAACATTAGGTATATAGGTACCGAAATTAATACCGTCTGTATTAACGTATGATTTGGATATTATTATCAAATTATCTACAAGGCTGTTTTTTGTTTCAGTCGGCGAACGTTTAAAACACACGAACCTTCCTTATTGGATTGGTCTTGAAACACGTCACGTGGGGAGCACGTGATTATTTACCGTGTGGTCGTGAATCAGTATAACTGAATGGATTCCTTTCTTTTGTCAATTCTTACGAAATTTTTGTCAACTGAGGCCGCTGTCATCTTATCCCACGGTATGAGTTGACCTAATGCATATTTTGAATCGGTCGACTCATCCCGCTGTCAAAAAAAGACAAAGGAATGTTTTTATTTTCCATCAATCTCCAACTCTAGTCACGTCAAAATGATGTTTTTTTTTGACAGCAATAAGCTTTACTTACCAACTACAAATTCAAACTAGAAACACACAAAATTGATATAAGTAGGTACGTAAATATACTTACGAGTAGAAAGTACATAAGCAACTTTCAACTTAGGTGTTAAATTAAACTGGTAATATCAGTTACTTTCTATAGGTACGCAGAAAAATGTCTCATAGGTAGGTATCTAATTTCTTGGATATTTTTTATTTTTATTTTGAGTAACTAGGTACTAAATATACCTATTACGGTCATTAGTAAACTGTTCAAAGAATTAATAAAATCCACTATGTCTGGAATCTTAGCAGTATATCCTTTTGTGTATCGTTTTTATGGATTTTTATTTATTTTTTATTTTGAATAACTAGGTAGGTATTATTTTGAGTAACTATACGGTGATTAGTAAACTGTTCAAAGAATTAATAAAATGTATTATGTCTGGAATACTAGCAGTATCTTTTTGTCGTGTCACTAATTAACCAGTGTTGTGAAAGAATTCAAGCAGATTATAAGGCGTCGTCAATTGGCAACGATCGTACGATCAAACAATGCGTTTTTGTCGTACGACGATTATTGAAGATTGCAAAGGAGCAAAGGAAATTACGAACAATCATTAAAAACGCGCGAAGAAAACGGATCGTTTCATCGTAGGCAGCCCCGGATCTAGGGGGGGGCAAGCCGGGGTCCATGCCCCGGGCGGCAAGTTCAGGGGGGCGCCAAATTCACATTTTACAGACGAATGGACCATCATTTACTTAACTTTGACTTTTTATTTCTAACCCTATCCTATGCTGTATATAAAATATATACCTTACACGTTCATGTCTATATTTCTGTAAATAAAGTGGTATAACACAGAAAGAACATCGATGGATGCATTATTTCCGGATTGCCTATGTCTAAATCACAATTTTAAAAATTAGTGGACATTAAAGGTAAAAATAGATATAAGGGGGTGGGGGCGGCATTTCGGAATAAATGGAAATAGTGATAATGTTAGGGCGTAACCCCGAGGCGACACGCAGACGCTGCACCCGGTGGCTGTGAGAAATGGACTAGGGTTGTTGCGCCAGGGACGGGTGCAACCTAAGAAGCAAGTCCGGAAGTACGAATGAGGTTTACTAGTTGTACCTAATGCAGGAACGATGACTGGAAGAGGAAGAGAGTTAGCGGATGTTTTAGAAATAAGATATAAAAGAGCACTGGAAAGGGTAGGTATTTAAAAAATGAGGAGAATGTTTGGAATGGAGTGTTAGACAGTGTGCCAGTAAGTACGGATTTAGTTAAAGATGTGATTATGAACGGAGTAAAAAAAGCTATGCAAGATATGAAGAATGGGAAAGCCGTTGGGCCAGATGGCATTCCTGTGGAAGTGTGGAAGTTACTAAGTGCGGATGGATGCAAGTGGCTGAGTTTGTGTTTTAAAAAGTTGTAGCAAGGGGAGGCTATCCTGGACGAATGTTGCAATAGTTCGCTAATGCCCATCTTTAAAAACAAGGGTGATATACATGACTGCAACAACTACCGAGGAATAAAGCTCATGTCGCACAGTATGAAAGTTTGGGAGAAAATAATAGAGACGAATGAGTGAGAGAAGAGAGTCAGATCACAGAGCCAGTTCGGGTATATGACAGGCCGAGGGACAACAGACGCCATATTTGCGCTTCACCAACTGTGCGAAAAGTACAGACGTGCACACAAAAAGTTACACATGGAGTTCGACGATCTCGAGAAGGCGTACGACACAGTAGGTACGCCGTGGGGTTCTGGGGTGGGGTATGAAAGAGAAAGGAGTGCCAGGGAAGTATCTAAAGCTTGTTCGGGCGCAAAGAGATGAATGTCATGCAACTTGGAGAGTGTTAGGTATGAATTTGGATGGATATAGGGGTAGAGGTAAAGAAAAGATGGATGGACTGTGTGAAAGATAGAATATATAGTAGTAAAAGTAAAAGTATATAGTATAAGTTTCTTTCTCTATAGAAAGGTACCTAATGAGATGACGGATGATAGAGGGAAATGGAAGAAGAAAACGTGTTGTGCCGACCCCACATGGTGTGAGAAAAAAGGCGGGAAGAAGAAGAAGAAGGGGGGCGGCATTTTTCAATTTTTGCCCCGCCTAAAAAAAATTGAAGATCCGGGGCTGATCGTAGGTACGATTGTTGCTAAAAAGGACGACCGCGTACCGCTCTCATCAGCTCAGGGTCGAACACGTACAGCACCGGCCGTCGCCGTGACATCTTGGCGAGGCGGACCAGCTCGCCGTACTTCTCACGGAGCTTCTCCAGCAGACCTAGGCCCACCGTGTGGTGGAAACTACCTGGAGAAGGGAAAAGTAAGTTTTATTAATCTGTACAAGTTGATATCCACGACTACGTATAGGTAGGTACGTGTTAAGGTACGAGTTGGCAGCGGACGACATAAGGCAGCAGCAGGACGACGACGTATCGCAGCGACACTACTGGTTTCTATATATCTATGAACCATAAATGACAAAAATCTTCTGCAATCTTTAGATGGAAAAAATAACGAGACAAAGTTAATTTTGATTTCAGTACCTATTTTAATTTGGGTCCACCATTTGCGCATAACAGATAGCATAGGCTAGTATTATGCACCTAGATTCTAGAAAATTATTTCACAATCTGAATTTACAAACTGTCTCGCAGAACCAGAGTCCATCGACTACGGGCAAGTCATTTAGAAACTTGATTTTCTAAATATAGCCGACTTGCTTACTACCTACCTACCAGGTACTCAGGATTCGTTGCACATATAGGTACCCCTGTAGGTATGTAATAATACAAGGTGATCCAAACTTGATGGTGAAAATTCAACTTTGACCCATTTTGATATTTAGATAAAAACATTTATATCTTGCTGGAAAGTTGATTATTTTATACATGAAATTACAATACTTACAAATAAAAATGATGGTAACTTTGTTACGTTGACGATACGCATCATCTTCCTGCCTTTTTCCGACGTTATGTGGGGTCGGCACAAAATGTGATAATCTCCCATTTCCCCCTAACATTCGTCCGTCATCTCAGTACTCACTCCTTTCTTACCCATGTCATCTTTCACACAGTCCATCCATCTTTTCTTTGGCCTACCTCAACCCCTTTATCCATCCACATTCATACCTCACACTCCATACAATAAAAAAACTTGACATTGGTAAAATTATCTCTTCTTCTTCTTCTTCAATTATGGCATCTGTCTCTTAGAGAACAATTTTGCCAGTGTCAAGTGTATTTATTTATAAGTATTGTCAACGTCACAGAGTCATAGTCAAGTAGTCAAGTCAATTTTAAACAAAAGATGGCTGTTTTGTTGAAAATTTTCGGGATTTCCTCCGATGGAATTTGAAGAGAACTATTCACTCTAATTCACATACTTTACACTCGCGTCAAGAACCCGGGCTTTATTGGCAAAATAACCACCAAAATTACGCAATAAAACTCAAAATAACACGAGAAAACATATAAAAACCAGAGCGACGTAGTTGTCAGGCAAATACACCGCAGAAAATCCTAAAATTATCTCAATACAGACAGACGCCATAAATAAATAAAGAAGAAGAAGACCTTAATATACCTAAGGAGTCTCCTAATCCTTTCACAATACTGTTCCGACAGTTCGAGTGATATTATAATGTGAATTCCCGTTTGAATGATATTCCATACGAAGAAATGTAACATATAAAAAAGGCAACAAAAATGTTTGCTTTGCAAAGAGAATAAAATATTATCTCGAATTTTATTGCGGACCAGTGTAGGTACTCAGGAATAAAAACAGGATGGACACAAACCGGTTCACTGCGTCTTGTTATGAAAACATTTTTATAAGAATTTTAATTGTTTGGGTAAATGAACAACCGCGCGACGCATTGCAATGGAAGCTTTAGGTATAGAATATTCCGTTAATAATAGATACCTAGATAATTAAGAGCGCTGGTGGTGTAGTGGAAGAGCGCTGGTGGTGTAGTGGAAGAGCGCTGGTGGTGTAGTGGTAGCACCCCGGCTTCACCAATAATTCGAAGGTGTGCGTCATAGGTTAGTATTCTTATAAGCGGCGATGGGCTTGCAACCTGTCACGTACGGAATACTAACTACTGTGCAAAATGTGGGCATGTACCAAATGTCATGTTTGGACTTGCCTCTGACTACCCCCTTTAGATATCCTCAAAAGATTTAAGTAACCAAAAATCTGAGGAGATATCTACCGAGCCCGGGGATTACAGTCGTGATCATATTTATTTTATTTATTTTTTTTACCTAGATAATTTCTAAGGAAAAACAGACAAGATATGTTTTTCTCGACTAAACGTGTGGAAACCTAATTGTCTATGCTTTACCTACAGATCTTGAAAAATATATGTTTAACAGGCTCAAGTGGGACTGGGCGGGCCACATCAGCCAGATGTCCCCAGACAGATGGGCGAATGCCGTTACAACCTGGCTCGACGGAAAGCGAGGTCGTGGCCGGCCATGCAAGCGGTGGAGGGCTGATCTCGATACCTTCGAGGGTAGATGGTAGGAGACCTCGAAGGATAAAGATGGTTGGCGTGATTTGAGGGAGACACCTTTGCCCAGTGGGACGATATAGGTTAAAAAAATGACTAAAAACAAAATAAGGTTACCGACGAAAAAAGAGGGGTATAAAAAGTTTGACGTGTCTGTGTGTGTATTTGTGTATTTGTCTGTGGCATCGTAGCTTCCATACGTAGTAATATTATCTCTATATTCCAAACGGATGAACCGATTATCGTTTAGTTTGTTATGTGTCATAGATAATTTAAACCCGAGAGTTTCTAGCCATGTTTCATGAAAATCTGTTCACCGTTTTAAGATCATCATCTCTTTTCTAGTTGATGAGGGAGATCTGACTAACTTCCTTATGTCCTATGGATTCGAAATTTGGTACCGTATTACTTCAATGATATTGAAAAAACATGGTAAGATAACCAGACTTTTAAATATGACATATTAGGGCCGAGCCGCCCCTATGTGCGAAGTGTGCGGCGCACACAGGCGCCAAGACAATAGAGGCGCCGCCATTGAAATTATTTTTGATACACTTACACAACAACATATTCTTTGTAGTGGAGTATCGATAAGTAAAACCTAAGAAATGTACACCACTTCTATAGACCAAATTTAAACACATAGGTACCTAAGTTGAAACATGAAGATTAGTGAAAAAAAAAGGCGCTTCATAGGTTTCGCACACAGGCGTTGTGGGGGGTCGGCGCGGCCCTGATGTTAGGGTAAGGTTAAGAAGTCGGGGGTTTTTTTAAATTTTTGTTTTTGTATTATTAACATAATTGTTACAAATTTGTGTAGGACATGTGTTATTCACCTATCCTCGGTAGCACATGAGCCGAATGCCCCATCATAGGCAGTCCTATGGGCCCCGGGATCTCACTGAATGGCCGCACTTCAGTAGCCAGTGCTGGAGACGCTGGTCCTCGTCTTTGAGGAGAGGTGGAGGCGCGGCGAGGCGATGACACGGAAAGATGACGTCGGGAAGATTGATGGATTCTGTGGACAAAATATTTTAGGTAATTTTTATACACCTTGGGTTACATTATTGAAAGAATTTTTCAAATCGGTTCACTTCGGTGCAGTTTCGGAACCTATTCGATGCAAACAAACAAACAAACAAACAAACAAACAATCGAATTTTTCCTCTATATTATTAGTAGGTACCTATAGACTAGCTATCCCTTCGCCCGCGTGGAACTTGAAAAACTAAAACAAATCTATCTCACGGGAACCGTAGGTACATATTCCGGGATAATAAAGCGCTATAGTAGCCTTTGCGCTATTCTAGGCGATAATCTATCTCTGTGCCAAATTTCATCTAGATCCGTTTAGTCGTTTCAGCGTGATTTAGTGCCAAACATCCATACCTACATCTATCCTCACAAACTTTCACGTTTATAATTAGTAAGGATGTTGAAGTTTCTATGGGAACTTCTTAATTCATGGATGCGGTTTGCAGCAGTTTTTTTTAATCAGAACCCTAAAAACGTAAAAATTACAAGTTGCATGGAAAACGTGAGTCATATTTGAGACAATACATTGACAGGATGTAAGCTATTTGATATGCAGTAAGCATTTAAATAGTTATCAATAGCTATGATACAAAATACTAATTATTATTTGCATTGCAATTTCATTGTATTTATGTGAATATTCAGAAATTTAACTAAAAAAAGTATTGACTTATGTAGGTACATAGGTAATGTATAACATGCAAATAAAATTTCTAAAAATGTTTGTTATAAGTAGTCATAGAATACTATTGAGCGATATTTAATACCTACCACTTATAATAGGATTTTTACTTACATACGAGTATACAGGGTGTCCCAATAAATATCTCAAGCAGAAGTCTAGTTTTTTTACGTAGTAGGTAGGTACCTGTGAAAGTCGCATTTCGCTACAATTGTACTTATTGTGACAGTTGTAACAGGTATGCTGAGATAAAGCACGCCTTGTTTGTGTCTTGCAAACACCCACGATTAACACTTGGATTTCTTATGAAATCAACTGTAGCAAATTCGACGTACCTAAGTGTAGGTACCTAGGTATCTAGAAACCTGTTCTGAATGGGACTTTAAACTCTTGATATTTCGTTTTATTGACTGCACACTGGTGGACATTTGTGCAGTCTACAACCTTACATCACGCTCCATTTCACTCAAAACTAAACGGAATGCCTACATACTTAGATAATATTTATTTCTAACAGAATGAGTTGAATTTCGTATATTATGTCTCAATCTTTTCTTACTTTTATTCAGACTGTGATCTTATATGCATTGTGTCTATCAGTAGGAACCGTTGCGATAGTCATATTTTGTTTATCCGACATCCCAGAAGAAAAGTTTATAACATTTTAGATGTTCACAACATTTTCAATTTTCAGTTAACAAGGCCAAAAGAGAAAAATATCATAAAAATTGAGTCAAGTATATTAGATAAATTCGTTTCAGTCTCCTCAAATAAGTAGGCTATTTTCTGAGTTGCCAGCTAATTTAAATAAAAATAAAATAAATCCAAAGCGACGCTTCTACCACTGTTTAGTTCAGGACATCACGTGTTGACGTTTTTTTATTTTACCTCTACAGGTTTTTAAATACACAAATTTAAAAACTGGTCATGCAACTTTATATAACACAAGTTTGACGCATATCAATTGTTTACAAACACGCTGTGAGTTATAGGTTGTATTGTGATGCAAATAAAGTGTAGAATTGTGTGGCAAAACGTTAATACGCGTGAGGGTATTAAATTAAAAATGCTACGACGACGCACCTATTAATAAGTCTTAAGGTATGTGATACGCAGTTACGATCATGTTACGAAGTTCAAGGATAAATGGTAGGTATTAAGTAGGTAAGACGATATTGTAATTACCTACTCTATGCATTCTACGTAGTGACGAAATAAGTTAAATGGTTTCAATACTGAGCAAAATGTAGGCATGTGTCAAATATCAGGATTGGACGTCTCTGACGTACCCTCTTTAGATATCCTCAAAGATCTGTAGACTAGTGATCTGAGAAAATATCTATCAGAGCCTGGGGATCTAAGTATTAGAGTCGTGAGAATGCTTTTTTTAAGTTTAACCAAAGCTTGTACCTTTTTTGGGAACCAAATTACTTAGAGAATACTTATATACCTACATTTTCTTTTTACGTACTTAATATAGTATCACCTAGGTACCTACAAACTTATTCATGTTTGTCCTCGAAGAAAATGAATTCACAATATTTTTGCGCTGAAGACATTGAATACTAACTGAGTTGAAAGGTCAGTCAAGTAACTTTACATAAGTAAGTAATATTAGTTAAGTAAGTTTATCTAAATATTTACTTTATTTTAAAATCGTGGAAAAAAATTGAGGCTCTTAAGACGACATGATACGTACTTTATGTATTATTATTATTATTATTATTTGAATTGTTTTCAACTTTAAAAACATGTGGTTTCTAAATAAAAATAATAATTTACTATGATAGAAATAAATTATAAAGGTGTTTACCTTTATTTCTGACCGAGTTCTACAATACACATAATAAAAAAAAGTCATTTTATTAAAATAAAAAAAAATCCTCTAAGTTTGAGTTATGTCCTACTTACCCGAAATAAAGTTATTTTATTATTATTTTCAAAAATAAACAAATTTGAAACTTTCAGCTAACGAGTAGGGTACCAATAATAATTAAGCATAATTCAGTATTAGAGGTATAAAAATCTAGATTAAAAAGAGCTAAGCTAGAAAGCTAACAAAAAGCTAGATACTTACAGCGACTGGCGAACCAACAAAGTCGACTTCGCCATTTTGACACTCTCGTAACTTATAAAAACAGCAAAAAAAAAATTACGAAATAAGTTCAAACTAAAAGTTCACACGCGCGCAATCATTTTTACTTCACACTTCTTATTACTAATCTAAATTGAGTAAGTGTAATACATAAAATGATTTAAAAAGTTGTTTTTTATTTATCACAACACAACACAACTCGCTTAGCTCGCGTCCGCGGGCAGATAATATGGGTGCATTTACTGTTCCTACACACTCCCACTACGGTTTACCATATCGAGGAACTAGTGATGTGAACTCGGCGTCGATACTTCGTAAATACTAACCTTTTTTTCACAATCACAATCTAATTATTGCGATTGACTGACCTATTGATAGATAACGATACGAGATATTTGAAATTTGGAAGGTGAATCTCATATTGTACGGGGGGAACTCCCAACAATTTTGTTCCTCTATTTTGTTCTCTATTATTATGCTTTATTTATAATAGCGATGACCTAAAAGTTGGAAAAGTTAGTCCAAAAACTTGCAGGAAAATCCCAAACCAAATTTTTGAAACAACCTTTGACAGATTAGAAGAAAAAGAAGCTTTAGTTCGGTTTCTATTCGATAGAAATGAACAATCTTTTGAGCAGTCTACGATTGTTGGTGGGTTTTTCTTAAACATTGCACACATAATCAATGTGTTGTAGGTAAGTAGATGTATGATCATTGTGTAGCAATTCTCTGTGGATTATTTTGTTAACACGGTGCCAAAGGTCAGGCATAAACTCAGTACATTAGATAATTTACATCAACTCAATGTGTTTACATAATACGCAATGTAAGTAAATGCAAAACGAAAGTCGCTACCTAAGTCACTTCAACGTTAAATATATTTTCAATACTTACCTACTTACTTGCATATGCATTTACTAATTATTAAAAAAAAACAAATACGTTCTGTCAATAGACAGAATAGTACCTAACTTCTTGAGTGGCTGCGCTATCGCTAAGCACGTGCGTGTAATCGATATCGATGCATCGATAATAAACAAACCCCGCACCTGTGGCACATCACTACAGTTCGAACTTTGCTCCCAATCTTTGTTTACATCGAATCGGGCAATAGGCACTGATCAATTGCCTTCAAGGACGAATCTCAATTATTTATTCTATTAGTGTGATGGTCCAATGATATTGTCAGCGTATTCGGGAACCACTGGACGAGACTAGCTGGGGACCGGAAAGAGTAGAAAACAAAAGAAGAGAGAAAAACCGGAGAGAGAGGAGGCCTCTATACTCAACAGTGAGTGCAAACGGGCTGAATGATTGTATGACGAAAAATAGAAACAACAATAACATGTTATCGTGTCATTACACAATGTGGTAAAAGGATTAAAGTTCGCCTCAGAGGCTCTTTTAAATAAATGTTTACCACGGTATTAAAGAGAGGTGTAAAAGTAACGACAAAAATATAATATACCTAATATAATAATACTGGACAGTCCACACGGCATCATCTAGCCCCAAAGTAAGTTACTCAAAGCTTGTGTTATGGGTACTAGATAACTGATATATTTAATACATTATATAGGTACATAGATAGTTTTTTTTATTATACATAGAAAACACCCTGACCAACGGAACAAATTTCTGCAGATCGTAAACAATCGAACCCGCAACCTCTTGCGTCGCAGGCGGACTCTCGCCCGCTGCGCCACTGAGGTCGTCGAAAAAATGCGTAAGTATAAGTACCCGCTTGTACTTACTCGCTACTATCGTATCGAACACGTTACTCGTTACTTCTGATACCTCGTACATAACATGCTGTGTTAAAGCGCAGAATCGAGTATTGCGTACCTACTCGTACAGTATGACGTCGCGGCGACGCAACTTTTGTAATTTGTAGAAAACATGCCAAATTGCGTGAGGTGCATTTCTTCTTTTCCGTACTATTTTAAACCTTTTTTTTTCAGACTGGAAAAATGCTTTGTCTGACAACCTGTGACACTAGGTTCCGATACTACAAAAGATGCGAGTAACGAGATGCATTCGTGTGTAAAGTCTCGTTACTCGGTACTAGATAGCGTACCTACCCGATACTCAGTACCGAATACATACGGTTTGCTACAGCTTTAAAAAGTAACATAATATATGTAGGTACTAGCTGTCCCGCCCGCGACTTCGTTCACTTAAAGTATCTAAACTGAGTTTCCAACACATCACAAAACTCATAAAAATCCCAAACTAACATTGACACCCCATTTTACCCCTTTTTGAAGGTTATTGAAAAATCCTGAAACACGTGTCCATTCGTTTTGCATTTACAGTACCTACACAAACAAAGTTTCAGACCAATCGCACCACCCGTTAAAAAGTTCCCATACAAACATTGACCTCCCATTTGACCCTTTTTTTAAAGTTATATTGTAAAATCCTGAAACGCGAAACAAAGTTTCAGACCAATCGCACCACCCGTTAAAAAGTTCCCGTACAAACATTGACCCCCCATTTGACCCTTTTTTGAAGGTTATATTGAAAAATCCTGAAATACGTGTCTATTCATTTTGCATTTACAGTACACAAACAAAGTTTCAAAACAATCGCACCACCCGTTAAAAAGTTCCCATACAAACATTGACCCTACATTTGACCCCTTTTTGAAGGTTATATTGAAATAACCTGAAACACGTGTCCGTTTATTTTGTATTTACAGTACACAAACAAAGTTTCAAATTAATCGCACTACCCGTTAAAAAGTTCACATACAAACATTGACCCCACATTTGACCCCTTTTTGAAGATTATTTTGAAAAATCCTGAAACACGTGTCCATTTATTTTTCATTTACAGTACACAAACAAAGTTTCAAGCCAATCGCACCACCCGTTAAAAAGTTCACATACAAACATTGACCCAACATTTGACCCCTTTTTGAAGATTATTTTGAAAAATCCTGAAACACGTGTCCATTTATTTTGCATTTACAGTACACAAACAAAGTTTCAAGCCAATCGCACCACCCGTTAAAAAGTTCCCATACAAATATTGACCCCACATTTGACCCCTTTTTGATGGTTATATTGAAAAATCCTGAAATACGTGTCAATTCATTTTACATTTACAGTGCACAAACAAAGTTTCATAAAAATCGCTCCACGCGTTAAAAAGTTTCATACTAACGTTTTCACCCTTTTTCACCCCCTTAGAGGTGGAATTTCCAAAAATCCCGCCTTAGTGGGTGGTTTTGTTATAAAAAGAAGCCACCTTCCAAATTTCAGCTTTCTACCTTCAGCGGTTTTGGCTCGGCGATGATCAATCAGTCAGTCAGTCAGTCAGGTTAAGCTCTTATATAGATATAGATATATAAGAATCTACTTAGATAAACATAGGTCAGGTAAATAACGGCTAACTATTTTTGAAAGCGTGGGAATGTGCTATTTTTTTGTAGTAACAAAAGTAAATAGACATTAGAATAAATGAAAAATACTAACCCATGGATTACAGACTTTTTATATTTAAATCTTTTTATCCGATTTAGACACGGACAAAAATATACTCACACACAAAGCTTAGCATTTATAAAACTCACAAAGAGAGAAAATTTCATTAAGATTCTTTAGCACATCTTAGAATATAAAATGGATACTTAGGTCATTTCTACTAAAATTAATACCAATATCTGCCATATTTGTTTGTCTGGAAAGATACACACACAAACTTTAACATTTATAAAAAGCACATTAACAAGAAATTGCATAAAGTAGTTCTTTAATAATTCTTAAAATATAAAATGGATACTTAAGTAATTCTTCCACTATACCTACTAGTACTTTATACTCTGAAAAACGTAAAACCCGCTATATTCGTTTACATCTCAGTACGGGTCTTTTGTTTGATGACCCCATGAAGAGAACTTTGTAGCAAGTATGATCATCTGAAGTCATCGTTCATTATTACATAAAAGAGAAGAAATAAAACTGTGGACGATGGCGTTCCGCAAGACTTCATCAACACGACAATGCTTTCATGATTATGGTAAGCCGGCACTGAGAAAAAGCACAAAAATTTAGATATAGAAACTTTCAAATTGGTCTAGAACAGTCTTTAGAATCATTACTTTAAAAATGGAGCAAAGTGTGGTGAGATTATATTAACAATTAAAAATAAAACGCCATTTTTTACCAAATTTTACTAGAGAGTTTCAAAAAAAGTCTTTATAAGTAATGTTTGTTTGCTAACTTTTTGACACAAGGCCTTAACACAAGCTTTTACAAACCGCCATGTTTCAGAAACGTCAAGTTTCAAGCTTGAAGCAATACTACTTGTACAATTTTTGTAGGTCATAGTAGGTACTTGTACAATTTTTGTAGGTCATAGTACTAAATATCAAAGTTATATTACTCTGATATTACCCGAAGAGCTTGTGGTAAGGGCCCAGGGGACGTTCGGGTTTTGATAGTTTCCATCTACATATATGTTTACCTGCAGCGCCCCTAGCGGACACTTACAGCAATGCATACATATGTATGGAAGGAAACGAAACGAAATTTAGATTCGTAATTAAGTAAGTATATCCAGCCCGCAGCGTAATAATTGTCATTATATCAAAGTTACTTTCGTCTTTGCTCTCTGCTGGACCTAATAGATGCTTTTTCTCAGTGCGGCCTGATCCTATTTGGTTCAGCAAGCCCGTAATAAACATTCAAGCAATCCCTTAAAACTTGGTTTAACAATAAGCGCAAATTGTATCTTTTTCAATTTGTTTAGATTACAATCGGGGATTTCTTTACAGACTGAAAGAACAAAGAAGATAGAAAAATTCTTTAGCACAATAAACTATGGAATTTAATAAGGAATATGAATTACATAAGTATTTTAGAATAATTGACTGGACGGATTTTGACACATAATCCAATATGGCGGTTGTGAAACTAATTTGAGTTACCTATTTGGTAGGTACTTTTGGACTACTTTTTGTATAAATACTATTTATTTAAATCTAAATATATATAACTCAAAGGAGACTAACTGACTGACATAGTGATCTATCAACGCACAGGCCAAACCACTGAACAGATCGGTCTGAAATTTGGCATGCAGGTAGATGTTACGACGTAGGCATCCGCTATGAAAGGATTTTGATTAATTCTACCCCCAAGGGGATAAAATAGGGGATGAAAGTTTGTATGAAAAGTCGCGATAATCGACATTCACGCGGGCGAAGCTGCGGGCATCAGCTAGTAAATACTAAGAGCACTAGGTAGCGTTCTGGTAGTGGCAGTGGTAGCCTTTCTGTTAGTAAAAAAAAATAATAGTTTAAAAAAACTAAAAAACACGCTTTTTATAGAAACCGAACTAAAAAATAGAAAATAAATTAAAAAAAAAGCGTGGGGTGATTTTCATTTCGATAATATCTTAAAGAGCACCCCACGCTTTTTTTTAAATTTATTTTCTATTTTTTAGTTCGGTTTCTATAAAAAGCGTGTTATTTAGTTTTTTTAAACTATTATTTATTTTCTACTTTTTAGTAATTTTTTATCAAAATAGTGTATTGTCATCGGTCCTCGATAAATCTACAAAGTTTGAACGAAATCTGGCCGTTTAAAGTGGGTCAAAATCGCGCCCAAAGAAGTCGGTTACAAACAAACATACAAACATACAAACATACAAACATACAAACATACAGGTGAAGCTAATATAAAGCGTGTAATAAACCTTTAAAGAATGTTATTACATAACTATTACATAACTAGGTGCCTATTCTGTATCGTTACCGAGGGTTTAAGACCTCATTAGTTGTCTCACTTTTACAACGACGACATAAAAATGTAGTTGTAGATCTGATTGGATAATATTTTATCCAGTTTTCCCAAATATACGAGTGTGAATTGAGCACAATTTTCCACAACATATTTTATATCGTATTCGCGTGGATTTGGTTTTTACGTGCGAATCAACACGGCAAACGACCAAGTCAAATAAACTCTGATGTTTGTTTGTCATTTTTTATACGAAGCTATATTCGAACAGCACGTTCACTTTTCATTTTGGTTAAGATTTTTTTCTGGATAAAAATATATTTATTATTCATCTATTATATAACCTACATCCATTATGTCTAATAAAAATCTCTTACTTACCTGTAATCAGTGAATAGTAATTTATCTGTAATGGTGTTTTATATAATTCGATAAATAAATATCCTTCATTTCGGTCCATAACCTTCAACTGCACGTAAGTACACAGAATTTTATCGAAATCGGTTATGCGAAAAATATATTTCCTTAGTGAGCGACGGCTCTTACAGAGAATATTATTTTCCAATTTTCTTTCACTTTGGTACGATTACTGAAAGGTGAAGGACCAATATAGATTTAGGCTCCAACTTTCAAACAGGGACCTTTATTTCCATAGTAAATATTACATGAACTCTGCAAATAACAGCCATTGAATGTTCCATCCGAACACCTGCTGAAGAAATTCACTCAACTATAGGCACCTTTTGAAATAAACGGCCAAGCCGGAATCGCGCACGAAAGGTTCCGTACCATTATCTATAAAAACGGCAGAAAAATCATTTTCCAAAAATCTATTGTATGGGAGCCCCCTTAAATATTTTTTTCATTTTGATTTTTAGTATTTGTTGTTAAAGCGGAAACAGAAATACATCATCTGTGAAAATTTCAACTGTCTAACTATCACGGTAGGTACTATAGAAAAACAACTAGTAGGTATTTATTGCAAAAAATAAGAAAAAACCTGACCGAACGTAACTCAAAATAGATTTTTAAAGGTGCCATATTAGATTTTTTATATTTTATATAGCCTATATGATTTTTATGATGTAGACGAATCCAACGACACACGATTTATCAAAATCCGTCCAGCCGTTTGGGCTACAGCTACGGCCATAGGAACTCGCGTACATACATAGGTAGAGATGATTCAGTCTAAAAATACACGCCCCTACACTTGTACTTGTGCCGCATGTAGAAGTAAATAAATTGGAAGGGCGTGCATTTTTAGACTGATCTTCCTCTACATAGGTACACCCCAAACACATTACTCTCTCTCTTCGCAGGGTAATAAATACTCAGTAGGGTGATTATGGATCTTTGCTTACAATCAATTTGACATTTAATAATGACATTTTACAATAAGTGTTGATTGTATCAGAGTAATTGCACTACTGAGTGCAGTATCAGTACCTAGGCCCCAAAAAACTAGTACTAGGTAGCTTAAAGTATATAGTAAACTAGCTGTCCCGCCAGCGACTTCGTTCACTTAAAGTAGGTATCTAAACTGAGTTTCAAACACATCACACAACTCATAAAAATCCCATACTAACTTTGACACCCTATTTGACCCCTTTATGAAGGTTATATTGAAAAATCCTGAAACACGTGTCCATTTGTTTTGCATTTAGAGTACACAAACAAAGTTTCAGACCAATCGCACGACCCGTTAAAAAGTTTCCATACAAACATTGACCCCACATTTGACCCCTTTTTGAAGGTTATATTGAAAAATCTTGAAACAAGTGTCCGTTCATTTTGCATTTACAGTGTACAATCAAAGTTTCATGAAAATCGCTCCACGCGTTAAAAAGTTTCATACAAACGTTTTCACCCTTTTTCACCCCCTTAAAGGTGGAATTTCCAAAAACCCCGCCTTAGTGGGTGGTTTTGTTATAAAAGGAAACCACCTTCCAAATTTCAGCTTTCTAGCTTCAGCGGTTTCGGCTCAGCGATGATCAATCAGTCAATCAGTCAGTCAGGTTAAGCTCTTATATAGATATAGATAAGTATAATGTACGTAAGTTTACCTAAGCGTGTTGGGAAACGTATATGAGCTTAGTTCAGCGAGGCGAGACCCGCAACAAACAAACCGCGCTTTAATTAGTTTTCCGGCTCAGTTTAGGCCAAAATAAATTAAGCTAAATAGGTAATGTAGTTTTTATAGCTTAAATTTTGCTTCGCAGTAGATACGCGTGAGACAAATTGTGGTGTACATAAGCACATACTAACATTTTCAGCCTAGGGTTCAATATAATTTTGAACTCTTCTTCTTCCCACCTTTTCCCACGCTATGTGGGGTCGGCACAACACGCCTTTCTTACTCATGTCATCTTTCACACCAGCCATCCATCTTTTCTTTCGAAATTTTGAATCTCATTCTAAAAAAATCATAATCATTGCCTTAGTTCGAAACGTAAACAGATTCATCCGTATTATTCCAATTTCATTCAGAATACTAATCATATAAAATCTATACAACGTACGATCACGACTGTAATCCCCAGGCTCGGTAGATATCTCCACAGATCTCTAGCTAGGTACTTAGATCTTTGAGGATAATTAAAGAGGGTAATCACAGGTACGTCCAAACCGTCCATGCCCACATTTTGTACATTAGTTAGTATTCCGCACATGACAGGTTGCAAGCCCATCGCCGCTAAAATACTCCTATCGCAATTATAAAAGTGAAATAACATTTTACTTGCATTTGACATAACATTTTAATTCCGAGAATTGTTACATCCAACTTGTCTTGCGTCTTCTTTAATTGGCTGGTTTATTTTTGGAGTAAGTGGACTAAATCTGACCAACGCGGCTCAGATCACTTCCGACCCGCTGATCAATACATTACTGATCTAAGAATACTTTGAAGGAACGAACCGTCAGTGCTATAACTAGAGTGAAATGCAGTTGTTGCAAGCGCCAGACTCAGGTTAAAAGAACAGTTAATAATTACATACATAATATATCGGATGTCTACAAACATATTTTGGTGATTTATATTATTTTAGTTTGAAATTTAGTTAAATGGAGCGTATTCTTCAGAGCGGTAAGTGCGATTATAATTGATTTCTGCTCTTGTAAAACCATTTGTGCGGGTTAGGTTGTATTTTACTTTATATTTCATTGTAAATGGTAAGGTGTGCGGATGCCCTTTTCGTATTTCACATAACTAAAGATTTATGTGCGCAAGCCTCTATACTCTCTCTTAAACGGTGAAGGAAAAACATTGTGAGGAAACCGGCATATCTAGAACCAAAAATTCTAAGGTTAGTATTCTTATAAGCGACGATGGGCCTGCAATCTGTCACGTACGGAATACTTACCACTGTTCAAAATGTGGGCATGAGCCGAATATAATATTCAGACGTGTCTCTGACTCTCTTTAGATATCCTCAAAGATCTATGTCACTGGAGGTATCTACCGAGCCTGGGGATTACACTCGTGATAAAAAAAAATTAACAAGGTAGTAAAGTGTCGTCAATGAGTTTCTATAGTCTCAGAGGACAGAAGGGTCACCAACGCTCTCACAACAAATTGCCTCGCCTTCTGGGACCGCTTGATGTAGTGGACACCCTCGGTTTGTGACAGGATCATCAGTGTTCTGGAAATAGGCCTTCGCTTAGTCCCTAACACCTTTGACCTTTGAGAGAATGGTAGAGGTAATAAAAGCCTACTCCTAACCACTCCAGGCGTTACAGCGCCTTGTAATTTCTGTAAAATTTGTAGGTACTAAGTTTCACAGGACGTTGCATAAATAATCTATACTAATATTATAAAGCTGGAGAGTTTGTTTGTTTGGTTGAACGCGCTAATCTCAGTAAGTACTGATTTGAATTGAAGAAATATTTTTGTGTTGGATATTTCATTTATCGAGGAAGATTTAAGCTTTATAACGTCTGACTGCGACTGCGAAAAATAGGAGCTAATCATCATTGAAAAATTCTGCAGTAACGAAAAATTTAAAAAAAATATAAAATATAAATACTTATTGGTGGACACTTCACACAAAGCTATCTCGCCCCAAACTAAGCAAAGCTTGTGCTATGGGAACCAGATAATTAAATACTTTTTATTATAAATAGTACCTAGCTTTGCTCAGTTTTTTTTATTTGTAAACGACGTTTTCTAAAAATGAAACCTAGCTAGATCGATTTATCGCCCCCGAAACCCTCTGCATACTAAAAATCATGAAAATCGCTGGAGCCGTTTCCGAGATTCCAATTATATATATATTATATACATATATACAAGAATTGCTCGTTTAAAGGTATAAGATTATATACCTACTTAGAATACATAATAACACCCAGACGCTATAATAATAATAAGTAGCTGACAGCCACATAATTATCTTCTTCTTCTCTTAACATATTAGGAAGAAGAAGAAGAATCTAAAGAACAAGTAGAACAACAAATTTTTAGTTCTTCGGCAGTCATCGATATTTTATATGACGTAAGCACCTTGAAACCCCGAGGTTGAAAGGTTTTAACCAAATATTTGATAGAGCCGTGTAATTTTAGTAAAGTCCACATATTTTACGCCCAAAGCTATTATAACCTTTGTACTAACAGTTTTACCCGGGGATGGTCACGTACTCTGACGTCAATACTATTATCTTGGACCTCGTGGACGTTCTAATTTCTATAAATAAGCAATAGTTATCAGTGTAGGTTCATGAACCGAATATATAAAAATCTTACGTTAATGTCTGACTGAAAACAACATACGTGAAAAAAGTCACGGGGAGTTCTGGCTCATATTTTTGGCTCAACGTATCAGCATTGCCATTCGACGTGGTAATAGTATAGTGATCTGGATCAGGTGAGCTATCTATAGATCGTTCGTAACGATCTTTTTTTTATATTAAGATGGTAACATCATGCTATAAATGCGCTGTAGAATATCAGCGCTCTTTTAAAGTCCTGCTATAATGTTACCAGAGCAGATGATAAATGTTAGCCATTTTTGTTATTGCGTATAGAATTAGGTACTTTGTTTTATTTATATCATAATAGTATTCGGTGGTGGCAAAGTAAACTTTATTACTATGACCGAATAAAGTTTATTTTCAAACTATGTAATACAGTTTTGTTAAAATACAAACGTGACAGTGTGGTTTGATAGAGAATCAGTGACGAGATCCCTCAGAGCCAGAGTCCGCCCACGCACCCTCGTTCGAAGCAGACGCTTAGATATTCAAATTGAGATCTAACATGCTCATCATGCATTCCGGCTGCGAAATGAATTAAGCCTATCTACCCCGAAGGAATTAACATTTTTGAGCATCGTTTCGCGTTTCGCCCTCAGTGGGTGTAGTAAAAAGTTTTTCAAGATTATTCGGTAGGTACAGTTTACCATCGATATTGGTAATTCTGTTGTTAATTTACTATTTTTTTCATTAAATCCTTGAAACGTACTCGTGACTTTTTGGCCGTGTAAATACCGTAACAAATATGCGTGACAATTTAACAGATTTTCAACAACTTCGTGAAAACGCACAGACATTTTGGCGTGACAAGTACAAACTCGCGTGTCAAATGTGGGCGTGTTTCGGACACGGACACGCTGCAATGTCACGGTTCAGAGCAATCCATCGCAAAGGGGATTTCTGTATTTAATATTAACAAGTTAAATTAAATTAAAAAATTTAATTTCCGACACAAACTTTGCCCGCCATTTTGTGGTGGCGGCCATCTTGGACCGATTTCCATCAAACATAGCTAAGAACACTGCCGACTAGTTCACATTTCAAACAAAAAAAACACAAATCAAAATCAGTTCATGCGTTCGGGAGCTACGATGCCACAGACACACACACAGACACACACACAGACAGACATGACAAACTTAAAACACCCCGTCGTTTTTGCGTCGGGGGTTAAAAATAGTTTTCAAAAATATGTTTACGTCCCAGGAGTGGTATACTTGGCAGTCGTTTGATAAACAGTAAAATTGGACTCCTCCCTTACATCACTGCAGCAAAAGCGAATGGCCGATCGAGATGTAAACTGGCTATTATTGCCTTCCAACGATTTATACCCACGTTGGGATTCCAAGCGCGAAAAATGGTAGGAGGAACACGCAGAAATAAATTGCCTTTTATATAAATTGAAATAAATTGGCCCTACACCGTCCGATTTTCTAAAGAAGATCACGTTATTAACAAGTGAAATTGTTTTTCAATACAATTAGGGCATAGCAATGCATTAACAATGGGATAAGGGCATGAGAATGATGATGACAATTTATTACAGAGATTATTAGGAAACGTCTTATATGATGTGAATTTTGTAGGTGTCAGGTCCAGCCTAAACCAAGTTCAACGTTAAAAACCGCATTCAGATTTTAAAACTAGTTTTTTTTCGCTTTTTTTTTAAGTATTTTGACAAGAAAGTTGCTTACGAGAAATTCTCTTCATGAATGCGCGCCGCTCGAGTAACCGTCGATCTTATTTCGGAAATCGACATAACACATAACTACGGAAAGGAGCAAAGTGGTGTGCGCGATCCGTGAAGAACACACTACGCCATTTCCTCGAATGGGAAAATCCTGAAATCCCATCGTCTGACGTCGCGTCACTTTACGTCACTTGCAAACTGGCAGTAAGCGGTACAGAGGCCAAAAATAAAGAAGTGAAGTGAAGTGACAGTAAGCGGCCGATGTAAGCGGCAAAATAGTTGATAGGTATTTGTTTTTTGTGATGACATGAATTCATGGTGACAAGAATTTGACGTGTATTTGTTTTGACAAATAAAGATTTGACGAGTATAAAATTTGACAAATCAATAATTTGACGAATGTCTGCGTAATCTTTTGAACTACTTTTTGAAATATTTTCATTCTATTCATAACCTACATAGAAGTCCCATAATCCGCACAGCGAAAGGATTAATAAAAAAAGTACTAAGTACTCAGATACATATTTTATGTGGTCTTTTTCTGTGTTATTGTTCAAAAAAAGAGTTCAATAAGGTACCCACATAATTATGTAAGGTTTTAAATATTTATTTTAGGAAAAGTTATGTAAGTTAGTATTAATGTACTTAGTTACGTAATTTTTATTTTCTTATTGTTAAATTAATAATCTATCATATATATTCAGAACTTCTTTTCTCAGTTTATGCCTGTTTATTCCTACTCGTACTTCCCTATATAAATATTGATGTTTACTCCATTCACAATAAAATCAAGCATATTTTTTCAATGTTTGCTTTTTCCGCCATTGTGGCACAATGCAGCGTCTACGCCTCATGAGAGTTCGTGTGAAGAGCAGCTCAAGGCCGGATCTCTACAAATTTCACACAGATTGTAGGCAGAACACTCACAAGAAATATAAAATACCTCTTAGATAAGTGTCACCAGTTCTTTTTAACCAGTGTGGTGAAAGGGTTATTCTGTATATCTCTACAAAATATACATGCAAACTTTAGGCTACTTTAATACTTAGGTAACGGTATAAATTTAAAAAATTTCATATATACTTTTTTCGCTTTCGACTTGCATATATATTTTTATTTACTTATTACTACTAGTTTCCGCCCACGGCTTTGCCCGCATGGTACCGTGAAAAACAAAAATAAACTATCCCACGGGAATCAGTATTCTTTTATGGGATAACAAGTAGCCTATGTGCTATTCCAGATCATAATCCAAAATTTCATCCAGATCCGTTCAGCCGTTTTAGCGTGAAAGAGTAACAAACATACATCCAGACATCTAGACATCCAGACATCCATACATTCTTACAAACTTTCGCGTTTATAATATTAGTAGGATTTTAGATTTACAAATTAATGTCATTCATCTGAGAACGTTTGGTTCTAGGGATACATCGGTTTCCTCACGATATTTCTCTTCACACTGAGCACTGGCATGGCGCACAATTATTCGAATAGAAAAAATATCAAACACGCAAATTACAGTCACATAATCAGCTTCGAACCCACGAACTAAATGGGAAGACAGCAGGGAACCACTACACCACCACTTTCCACACTTTTACAACGTAGTACGGGAGCGAAATATGAAAATAAACATTTTGGGCAGCGTGACTGAGTACCACAAACATTTACTTAGGATTGCCCTTCAAAGCAGATGCTATGAATACTTGGCGTACCTACCTCCTTCACAGTGTGTACCTACTAACAGTAGCTCTGCTTCACCCGTACTGTACAGGTACCTGTACAGTAGGTACGGGTGAAGCAGAGCTACCTACTAATATACTATTATACTAAACTATATTATGTTATTATTTATCCATACGATATTATAAATGCGAAAGTAACTATGTGGGTCTGTTACGCTTTCACGCTTAAACCGCTAACCCGATTTTGATAAAATTTGACAAAAACATTAGATTTTTAGCTTTAGAGATTTAGAGCTTGAGAAAGGACATAGTCCACCTTTTATCGCGAAAAATTGAAGGGGTTGAAATAAGGGATGAAAGTTAAGATCTAGCTAAGTTTTGATATTCCAAAAAAACGATTTACCAAAAAAAAACCGAGAAAGCTTGGTACTGTAAATAATATTAGGTAGGTAATATTCATCACAATATAAATGTACCTACAGAATATATAGGTAGGTAGGTACTTATTAGTTATTATTAATGATGGAAATAGTCATTGAAGAGTGCACGAAAAGAGCTTCTGTTATGAGGCGTGATTCCTTTCACCACACTCGTTCAAAATTATTATGACATGAGAATAAAATCAGTTACTATAATATGCTAAAATCGATTTCAAAATATAACCCTGAATAATTATAACCTCAATCGCATTAATGTATTTTGCTATAATAAAAACCAAAGGTCGTCCAATAAATATTACGGCTAGTCTAGATTCCGTTGCGGTAAAAATAACAATCTTTCCATGGGACCACTCTTCTTCTTCTTCTTGTTTCTTGTACTGTCAAGTGTTTTAAATTAGTAGTATTTTCAATGTCACAAAGTCATAGTCAATTTAAAAAAATACACTTGACATTGGCAAAATTGTTTTCTATGAGACAGATGCCATAATTAAAAAGAATATTATAATGAAAGATAATCAAGAAGAAAAAAACAAAAAACGGCTGTTGTTTGTTCACAAGTCTCGGGATTTCTTCCGATGGATTTAGAAAGGAACTATTCACTTTAATTCACATAATATGTTACACTTGTGTCAAGAACTTTTTATTGGAAAAATAACCACCAAAATGACCTACACAATAATACAAAAAAAAATATATAAAAACAAGAGCGAAAACGTTGGCAGTCGAATGCATCGCAGAAAAACCATCTAAACGGTTTTGGGACCACTTCAAAACTATTTTATAATATACAACCATCGATATAAATAGTTAATGTAAGTATACAACCGTCAAATAATAATTTTCACAAAACGCCTGAAGAAATCTAGAATAGTTCTGTCGGCTTTAACTATAATTTGACATAAACAGTCAGAAAGCAAAGTTGTTAGCCTACTGAATATTTAATACATAGCTCGGTGTGCTTTGTATGAAATGTGTGGCTTTTGTGAGTTGGTTTGGTAGATAGGATACATAAAAACATGTTTGTTTGTTTTTACTTAATTTCTCACAATTTTTTGTCTTATTATAAGTAACTAGCTTCCGCCCACGGCTATGCCCGAGTGGTACCTTGAAAAACAAAAACAAATCTATCGGTACCTTGAAAAACAAAAACAAATCTATCTCACGGGAACCGTACATTTTTCCGGGATAAAAAGTAGCCTATATGCTATTTCAGACTATATTCTATATTCTATATTCAAATTTCATCCATATCCGTTCAACCGTTTCAGCGTGAACGAGTAACAAACATACATCCATATATTCTTACAAACTTTCGCGTACCTAGGTATATAATATTAGTAGGTTATGTAACTAATATTATCACTATAGTAATACCTAGAGAAATTGAATTAATACATTTATCATAGGTACCTATACTACAATAACTAGGTAAGTACCTACCTACCTATACGATTGGTTCCGCCCATAGTTTTCGTAAGCAGTAAGTTCGTAGTCAGGGATTTCGTAGGCCTTCTAAAAATATTACGTCTACTTACCTAGTTTATGTATCACCGTTAACTGTTAATAGATTTAATATTTAATCTACTCGTATATAACTAATCATTACTGTACACAATGCAACCTTGACTTTTTATAGCTAAATGAAGTATTTAGAACTGAATTAAGCTCCTTATTAGGAAACTATATATGTATAATACAATATATATTAATCTCAATAGAAATTATACACGTTCAAATAGTACCTACGACCATTTAACATTAAATTACCTTCGTTAAATAAATCGGAAATAGTAAATAACATGCTATTTGTACTGACACTGGTGACCATCCATAGGACAGAAAGCCATTGGCAGTTGAATGATTGATGGCAGAGACACACATTACTTTCGGTAATGGAAGCCGCATTTGGGTGACATGTTTTATTAAAACGTTTCCGTAGAAAATGGTAAAAAAATTAAACTTTGATACGTAACCTACAAATATACTGGTCGCAGAACTTTCCAATTCCAGTTCGAATTTAGAACTGTAAGTAAGTATTTTAGGACAAAACATCCAATGAGTTTTATCTGGTTTTGTTACCTACTGGCCACTAATTAAATTTCTAGGTTTAATAAAAATATTCAAATATGGAATTTGAAATGAATGAAAACCAGAACATCCAATGAGTTTTGTTCTTTACTGGCCGTATTGTGTAGATACCCAATATATGTAAATAAGTATTTGAATATAGAACGGTTGAAGCTATTGGAACTGTCACAAAATGTAACAAAAAATTGTTTGATCATCTTTTAGTCTATGATCTTGCACGCACCGGCTAAACTATACCTAAATAATAACTAGCTCCATTCGCAAAAACCTAGGTAAGTATCCAATTTATTTCAAAATTAATTTGATTCATGAGCGTGAAAAGTTTTTGATTCTAAACTGACCTATAAACGAATAAACACATCAGATGCATTTTAATTCACGTCAGGTGTTCACGTCAGATGTTTCATTTCGAATTCATTAATCAATTTGAAGGCTGTCGCTATCTAGTATGAATGAGCCGACAAACCAATTCCGGGTGGGGGTGGGGTTGCGGGTAGAGTTTGTATAGTTATGGTTCGTGCGGGTTGAGTTTGTGTAGGTGGGGTTCGGGGTTCGTGCGGGTTGAGTTTGTATAGGTAGGGTTCGTGCGGGTTGAGTTTGTGTAGGTAGGGTTCGTGCGGGTTGAGTTTGTGTAGATAGTGTTCGTGCGGGTTGAGTTTGTGTAGGTAGGGTTCGTGCGGGTTGAGTTTGTGTAGGTAGAGTTCGTGCGAGTTGAGTTTGTGTAGGTAGAGTTTGTGCGACCCTAAAAAGATACGATAGAAACGAACGCCTTGACTGATTGACCAATGGCAAAATTTGATATTGCTAGCACCTACCTACTAATATTAAAAAAAACTAAGTAAGTAGGTGTGGTTCTTGTCGAAAAATATGTTGGAACAGTTTCCCGGAAAATTAGTGTAAAATGCTCTCTTATATCCATAAATAGACTGTTGGAGTACAAAAAATAAACAGAAATACTTAATTTAATTTGCTCAATATTGATATAAGTAGAGGGATGGTATTTTTTTATTTGTAGTCGGTATTTCAGGGATTTCATTAGACTAAATAAATATTACTTGTAAATATTATTTAAGTCTTTTAATTTCGGAATACCTACTGTTGATGAAGCTAAAATAGATGGAAATATTGGAAGATTAATCGTCCAAGTTTTCACAAGAATGAAAAGATCAGCCTTTGTTTAAAAACTCGACTGTGACTCTGTTAAGTTCACAATAATTCTTTTCACAATAGTTTAATAGGTAGGTACTCTAGAAAAAACACTTGACACTTTGGTTTTTTTTTTGGCGTCGCATTGACACTTTAGTTAATTTTCAATCTGTTCTTCTGTGTCAGTTTGATTTATGATATTATTATAATATTATATTGTTTTATCAAACTAGCTTCCGACGGCGGCTTCACTCGCTTTGTTAAACAACCTGTGTTATTTATGTTATTATGATGTGTAAGCTTTGTAAAGTTTCATCAAAATCCAATCAGTAGGTAGATACTTTTTGCGTGAAAGAGAACTTACAAACTTTCGCGTTTATTATATTAGTAGGATACTTTAAACATTAAAATTAAATATAAGAAATTTTAATTCAAAAGCTGGAGTTTTAATCTCTTTTTTTCAGTATTTCAGTTTTTACCATTTCTCGCTACCTATATTTCTCGTATCTTAAAAAGGTGCTGTCGATAAAATGGAGGGATTTATAGTGACAAGACCCTTCTAACCCTGAGGTTCGACGATTACCAAGAGTTGCGAATTGAAGTTTATAGCTTTATTCAAACGGACGCGATTGGATGACCTCAGGGTTTCAAAGGTGCTACTTTTATTTTACCCGACTGCGATGTAAAGGAGAGTAATGTTTTTGGGGTGTATGTATGTATGTATGTTTGTATGCGAGTTCCTTTGGCTATCGCTGAGCCCAAAAGTCTGGACAGATTTTGACAAATGAGATGTCATTGAATTGTGTGAAAGATAATACGAGCAAGAAAGGTGTGAGTACTGAGATGACGGATGATAGAGGGAAATGGAGGAAGAAAACGTATCGCGCCGACCCCACCTAGCGTGGGAAAAAGGCACGAAGAAGAAGAGTGAGTGTCATAGGATTCGTTAAATTACAAGACTGACATACATAGACATACAAAATGTCGGAAAACCCAATATGGCGACTATAAAAATCTATTTTTAGTTATGTCAGTGGCGGTTTTTTTCTAATTTTTTTATTAAATACTCGATATCTAAGGAACTTAAAGCACGCTATGATCCTTCATTTGTCTCAATGTTGACGTCTCTTGATCCTTTAGGATTTGATAGCACTATCTCACTGGCAGTAACCCATTGTAGGGCAAGTCCGGATCAAGTCTTTATGACCTATAATAATATTAAGTGCCGTAGTATAGTTTTTATTGCAAAATACTAGGTGATCATAAGTGCTTTTATACGATTACCTAAGAAATCCCGGCTATGAACTAAAATGTTACAGTATATTATGTAAGGCTTTGAAGGTATTATCCGTCTTCTGATTTAATTTAGTCCTGTCCGTTCGAAGGCTGTATCAAAGAGATCGCTTCTGGCGATAAGATTGTTCAATTTACGTTAATATTAAATACACATTTTGTTGTTTTGTCTTTATTATTGTATTAATATTTGTATTTTTCTTGTATATTTTGTGTGTCCTGTTTTTAATGTTATCTCGTATGTGGTTCAGACCAACTGAACTAAGCAACGTTTGCCTTGCGTTTAATTTTGTCAAAACTCAGTGTATATTTACATACTGAAGTTTAAACTTTAACGTAGTTTCGTCTCGGGATACGACATAATATATGAATGTTGACTTATATATTAAACACACTGCCTTTGTTAAGACTTTGCGTAGGTATTATATAAAAGTTTTATTATAAGCATATTATATAAAAGTAAGTCACTAAAGAGTTATGAGTATGAGTGCGCAAGTAGAGGAAGGCCGACTAAGAAGTGCTTTAATTTTGTGAAAGATGATATGAATGTAAGAGGAGAAGATTCAGAGTTGACGAATGATATGGAGTGAGATGGAGTGAGTGGAAAAAAAAAACAGACCCGGTTGTGCCGACCCCACTTAGTATGGGATAAGTACAAGAGAATGTATATAAAAGTAAGTTTATATATAGAAGCTAATACTCAGGACACAGAATCAATTGTGAAAAGCTTGTAAAAATGACCCAATCGAAAATGTTAAACAAATGTTAAACTTAATAACTAACTTTGATATTTCCCGTGGCACCTTTGTTTGATTACCGTTGATTACTCGTCTAGACAGAGGATATTACATAGAAACCTTCTTTAGATCTGGCAGGTTACCTGCTAGGTAAATAGTGAAACGTAATGTTAGTTTTGGAGAGTTTAATTAAATGAACAATCTCGTCAAAACAAAGTATAAGTAGGTACTTAGCTTGTCAGTGAAAGTTATGGAAGAAGAAGAAGAAGGTATTCCCACGAACGGCACAATTTTCGTCTGCACACTTTTTATTCTTATTTTTGCACAAGATAAAATCACATTTTGTGTTGTTTGTGGGAATAGAAATTAAAATTGTTTCTATTTCTGCACACATCAAGTAGAATAAATACAGTGAAAATGAGAGCTTTGAGAAGTGAGGTGGTTTAACTTTGAATGATAGAGTGAAGAACATTGAGATAAGAGAACGCGGTTGTGGAGTGAAAGAAGACGTAGTTATGAAAATTGAGAAGGGGCATGTAGAAAGGATGGAAAGGATATTGACGAAACAGGTACATAAGGCGAGTGTGAATGGGACAGTGAGAAGGGGAAGATCTTAGCGTATATATCTCGATCAAATTGGGGTTTAGAGAAAGGCCAGGTCAAGAGTACCCTGAACCGACGCGCATGTATGAAGTATGTAATGGATTGAATGAAGCAAAAGAGGTATGTCAGGATCGTAGCAAGTGGAGATCCGTGGTCTACTCTGCCTACCCCGTCGGCAAACAGGCGTGATTTTATGTCATGTATGTGTGTCAAATATAATAGAATAGGTAAGAAAGTAACCATTGATGTACTACGAGTATAAGCTATCAACATGTTCATACAACTATATAGATGTCATTAATTTGTAATGAGTTTTGTACACAGCCTAAGGTCTGACTTGGCTAGTTTTCTTAAGAGTACGAATTATATTAGGTATAGCCTTTGCAAGTTCTTATTTTATTCTTCTAAAAATTTGGCTTGTTGGTAGAAACTAGCGATCGGACATAGTAGGTAAGTAGTTAATAATAGGAAGGTAATTCGTATAATGAGAACTAGCCAAGTTAGACCTTAGGCTTCAATATAATATCCTAAGTTATGAGATGAAATGATATTTTAAAGTCGTTAAAACTATTTCATATTGTTATAAATAAGTTTCAGGACTGACCATTGTACTTGGCACCCGTTTAGATCTCATTTCTTTTGTCGCTGAAGTCAACGACTAAAACATACTTATTGAACTTGGCTCTCATTTCACATTTATGTTTTTGATGGGATACTAATTACAAAAGAAACTGTGATTAGTTTTTGATAGGCTAGTAGGGACCACATTTTTACCTAGTGGTAGATTGTTAAATTACAATCATCAATAAATGGATATATACTACCTAATACTAGTTTTCATATAAAATTATTAATTAGGTACTAGTTGTAACCCGCTAATTCGTCTGCAAAAAAATCCATCAATGTACGTAACACATCCAAAACTACCTTCTTCAAAAATTCTTTCACCAATGTGTAAAATGAACTTTTAGGATGAACATAGGCTATATTTTATGTACTTAGATATTTCGTAGGTAAATAAATACAATAAAATAAAATATACCTAGTTTTCCTATTCGCCAGAAGTGATTTAAAAAAGTAGGTAAACAATACTGATTTCCGTTTGCAGGTCTATTATTGTCAATTAACTACGATTTAGTGTTGCCATTACCGGCTTTGCTAATAATACGTTGTTCCTGTACAATTACAGTTCTGGTCACGAAGTACCAGGAGCTTACGAACACGGAATTAAAAAAAAATTAAAAACTTAGTCACGACTGTGATCCCCAGGCTCATTGGTGTACTACCATGGGCCTTACCACGAAGTCTTCCAGAACGATTCCGTAATGATTCCGTTTTAATGTTACACTACTTCCGTACAATTTGCATAGGTCGTGGTACGAAATAACAATGTAATACTTATTCGGTAATGTATTATGAATTCGTGGTAAGGCCCCAGGTTTAAACCTACGACCTTCGGATCATGAGGCAGGAGTGCTACCACTAAACCACCAACGCTCTCACGGAATTCACGAAGCTAAGTAAATAGCCGTTTTGCATTGTTTCCTCTTTTATACATGCGGGCTAGTTTATATTCAATATGCGAATAGGTACGTGTCGATTATATTAGACCCATGACTTTGTCCGCGGGACGCGCAAATTTTGTTGATCGTGCGTGATCGTGCGTGATGAATTATATTTTGGCTAGCATTATGTCAAGTTTCATCAAAATCCATCAAAAAGTTTTGACAGTATGCGATTTCAAAAGACATACAGACAGACAAAATTCTAAAAAGCTTTGGCAGCCATATCGTTATGTTATGCTATCCCCAATTATTATTTACTAAATTATTTAATGTACAGATTTTGCTCCGTTACAGTTTTATAGATTATCATTTAGGCCTAAGGAGTGTTTAAACACATAATTGATTGAGAGAGCGAAGCGAGCTAAAATATCAGTGGCAAATAGGGAGATTTGGCGCTGTATGTTTGTGTATATGTTTGTTAGAGCATAACTTCAGAACCTTTAATCTAATCTGCATGAATTTTGAAGTTATGTAGCCTTAATGCATAGCATTATAGAGATTAATTGGTGAAGGGCTTGTAAAGATATTGCGCGGCCGCGGCGTTCAAATGCCGCGGTGTGTTTGGTCACACCTTTATAGTCTTAAGTATTGTTTTTTTATTGGCAAGTTCGTCTTGTCGAAAAATTCAAATAATAATTTATAGTTTTTAATATTTCCTGAAGTAGCAGCTAACGCAGAGTAGTTTTGCAACAATTTTAAACCAATTTCTACTTTAAACAATGATCAATTTAATCAACCGAGTTGATTTAAAACTGGAATTCTTTCACAAAAGGTCGTCTCTTGAAAGTTTATTCAAATCGAACCGTTTATAGAAAGCGAGGAAAACCGTGTTTATATTATTTAAACTGAAACAAGGATGACGTCATTTTCGAGGTCAGGGGCTTGAGTTTATATTCCTAGAAAAATAAAAACAAAAGAACCAGTGTTAGCAACGCTCTGCTTCCAGATTCAAAACCAAACGATGCGACTGACTTCGTAAAAAACGTTATGTTTTCTACCTATGCCCACTGACAGGCTATTTTCATACGAATAAGTACTGCACGGAAAGAGCCTCCGAGTCTTACTTATGAATAGATAACGATATATTAACATTCTTGTTAATTTATATGCCAGATCAGGTAATTCTTTGTTAACAAAAGTTTGGTGAAATATGACCTTAAAGTCATTAGTAATTAAAAAGGTCACAAAATAGTCGATAAGTCAGCCGAATCGTGCGATTTCGAATCATGTCACTAAATCTGCCGTTGATTGAAAAGTTAGATTCGCCCCAAGGATTTCATCGAAGTTTTTGTAAGAAGATCAATCGTTCATTGTTTAGTATTTGTGATGGTGTTTTGTTCCAATTATAGATCTGCTCAGATTTCAACTTATTGTGATCTTAGTTCTTTCTAACCAGTGTGGTGAAAGGATAAAGTTACTTTTTACAAACTTACTAATGGCCAATTTGACCGAACTAAAAGCACTATCCTCGAATAAATCGTAGGTAGTAAGAGTAATCCTACTAATATTACTAGTAGTTCGCCCCGAACTGAGATCTCGCGCGCGATGTTCACAATCCTTATCATGCCGTATTCATGCCCTAAAGTTTTTGGATACACTATAGGTACTATGCCACGTAACCTAATCACAAACAAATATTTGATTATCCTATCTAAGAAAGGAAAACTATCTCCCTACTGCTATTTATCTAACAAAGAAAAGAAAATGTCGAGTATAAAGATATATTATGTGTGTATATTTCAAATTAGTCCCTACCTATACTATTTACAGTGAATTAATAAAAATGAAACTGAGGCTAATAGAAATTAAAGAGTTTAGATATAAAATACAGATAAACGATTGAGGACATTATATTAAGGTATACTCTGTTTTAAATGTTATTCAGAGTTCAGAACTGTCTAGCAGGAGCATCTAGGATAGCTGTTGCTTCAAGATCTCACGCCACTGGATCACAGAATATGAGCGGAGTGGACTTTATCTGTCTGCAGAAGAACCTCGGGGTCGATAATTTCACTCGAGAGAGTCCCTTAAGATTCTGTATGACTCTGTTGGTCGCGCTGCACGCTGGTAGAAACTAATCCAATTTACTGTGGTTCGTTCCTCAAGCTTTCCAAGCTTCGTGCTCAGGGCCTCACCAGGCTTTGTTCAAGATATTGGTTCCAGGATTAGTTATGCTTTATAGTATTACAGTAGGTATCTGAAATTTAACGGGGTTAGCACTGGACTGGTCAAGGTTTTAAAATATTTTCCAGGATTTGAGTTGTTGAGATAAAGAAATCCTCGGAAGACATTTTTCAGCGATTCCTCGTAGGATGGTTTCTTCACTCAGATCTTGAGATCAGACCAGCGTCCGATTTTTTATATGTCCATTTTTTCCATCGATTCAAATATTACACTTTTTCTGCTCATTCCTTCAAATATGACGTTTTTTCATTTACTTTTTAGTTCGAGATAACAGTAAAAATGTTTTATTATAATAAGTTTTTATTTATAAATAGTAATACTACACCGATTAAGCTCATATGCTTCCCAGTAAATTTGATTAGCAGTATCTCTAAACCCTCCAAGTTTCATGCAGATTGGATGTACGGTTCTTAAGTTATGCTCTAACAAACATACACGCAAACATACAACGCCAAATCGCATAGCTGCCACTGAGATCTTCGCTCGCTTCGCTCGCTCGATCAATAAACGCGAAAGTTTGTAAGATTTTATGGATGTATGTTTGTTACTCATTCACGCGAAAAATACTGAATGGTTTTTGATGAAATTTGCCACAGAGATAAATTATAGTCTGGAATAGCACGGACTACTTTGTATCCCGGAAAAATGTACTATTCCTTTGGGATAGATTTGTTTTGTTTTCAAGGTACCATGCGAGCAAAACCGTGGGCGAAAGCTAATCTGACATATTCCTGGCATTTGAAATTACATTATTATGAGAATAGTTAAACCAGAAGTTGCTTAAATCCACTTTAAGTATTATAAATTAACTTGATATAGCCAACATGCACTTGTTACGTGCACGTTTCAACTTTTAACAAGTGGCATTAAAAGTTCAAACGCTTTTTCTAACGGCTTCAAATTCTTATCGGCCGGCTATTAATCTTAATTTACGAACTTTTTCGTAATTTACTGGATTCAAGTTAAACTTTTGAAATAAAGTACGTATTTGGGAGCCATCAGTATGTATAATAATTCTTCGGCTTCTTAAAAAAATATAGAAAATTCTTCAGTTTCTTGAATATAAAATATTTTAATAGAATATTAAGTGTATTTATACAAATTAATGTGACCATACATTTTATTCCATATATTTAATTAATCTTAGTCTTGGAAGCCAAACCAGTTATGTCACAATTTCTGTTATCTGGATCAGTTGAATTATCTAAAGATTTAATTCAGATATAATCATTATGATCCTTTGTATTTTTTACTATAAGAATACTGAAGTACTTATAATTATACTTTAACCGTATTGTGTGCGATTTTGATACTTGGTTTTTTGAAAAAAAAACATGAGGTTTTAAATCGATTAAAATTTTGCAAAATTGCCTAAAATCTAAAAGATACTCCACTACCCATCTAAAATCACGTCAATTAACCAAACGCATTTTTTTTCTTTTTAGTGTTGTGATATTTCTCTTTTTTGTATTTTTTTTTTTTTCTCGTAAAAAGTTAGTGCTATTTAGGTTCAAATTATTCGGAGCGGGGTAACTTAACAGTAAATACAAATTAATCTGTGACCCAAGTCTAACTCAAACGTTCTTATCCTTTAATCTCCTTTAATCCGGAGATTACACCGCAAAAGATTAGCCATTTCGTTTTTGTAAAATAAAATGTAACAACCTAATTACTAAAATGTTGAAGAGAATTTTAAATGAAAGATTTCAACTTAGAAAGTATTACAACCATAACATTCATATTATATAGTTCTTCTTATTCTTCTTCAATTATGGCATCTGTCTCTTAAAGAAAAATTTTGCCAGTGTCAAGTGTATTTATTTATAAGTATTGTTAACGTCACAGAGTCATAGTCAAATTGTCAAGTCAATTTTAAACAAAAGATGGCTGTTTTGTTCAAAATTCTCGGGATTTCCTCCGATGGAGTTTGAAGGGAACTATTCACTTTCATTCACATATTTTACACTCGCATCAAGAACCCGGGCTTTATTGGCAAAATAACCACCAAAATTACGCAAAAAAACTCAAACTAACACGAGAAAAAATATAAAAACCAGAGCGACGCAGTTGTTAGTCATATGCACCGCAGGAAATCTCATATATATAGTTACTAAAGTAACTTAATGACTGTTAGTTTGAAGTTAATGTTGATTTTTTTCAAAAGAATCAAGAATCAAAAATGTTTATTTCTTAGATAAGTGTTAGATTATGTTAAGGGTTGGTTAGCAAATTGGTACTTTTTGGAAAGTAGGTACTTTCTGAGCTAGTTTGAATGATTGACGTCCTGGGCGCGATGGCGAAAGCGATCGGCTGAGACACATGAGGTGTAGGTTCGATTTTCGCTGCGAAAAAAATGTTTTGAAAACATTTCTTTGAGTTTTGTGGTAGCATGGTACTAGTAATTTTTGATACTCACGGTATAGATAATCTTAGTGTGAGGTTTAAACTATGTAAGTATGTGTCTTTTGGATGTATATTTATTAATTCTAGAACCAATATTATCAACTATACGTATCTATCTTAATATACACACTATATAAAATACATGTGAAGTTGAGTCTATGGACCGTTACAAACAATCTATAGATAGCTCCACTGATCCAGATCACTGCCAGAGGGAAAAATCACCGAGACGTTGGCGGCATTACTTTCACTGTAATTCATTTCTACTCGCTTGAAGTCAAAATTGCTTTAGTCCAAACAGCGTAGTCAAGTGCTACGAGATACGGCAGTGCTACGTCGTAGGCCGGCGTAGCCACACGCCGCAGCCGCATCGCTACGAACATCACGATCTGCGGAAACTCAAACTAAACTAAACTCATTCAATTAAATAAATAAAAAAGTTTAAAGTTGTTCTAAAAAGTTTTGGTGTTAAAATAAGTGAGGTTGTTCCAAAAAGTTTTGAAAGTATTTGTTAATTGTAGCATAAATGCTTCGTGGACTAAGATGAGTGTAGAATTATTAAATATTCTTAAATATGACTCTAAAGTTGGGACACATAAAAAAAGTAAGTACTTAGTATAATTAAAAAATATATAAACATGAATAATAATGTATCAAGATATTCATTTTACCTCCAAAATAAAAAAAAATATATTTTATTTTGGATGTTCTGACTGTATAGGTATGTAGTTTATCTATAATATCACAAGGATCATTTTAAATCGTCGCATGCCCGTATTAAACGCGGCTTTTTAATCTCAAAAGTGACAGCTGTCAATATGATGAAAGATGTCAAAAGAAATACCGGGTTTTGATTAAATTTAAATGTGTGGTACTCTGTGGTTAAAAAATGTTTCGCAATTTTAGTCTTTATAGTGAACAAAATAAAATCGTACGCAATTTATCATTTTTAAATCAGCATGCGGAACATCAGTTTTAGTAAAACTACCCTCATAGTAAAAAAAAAGTAAAATTGCTCATTAAAATCATGAGGAAACCGCCTAGAACTAACTCGTAGAACTAAATCTTCGAAGGTGTGTGTCATAAGTTAGTATTCTTATAAGCGGCGATGGGCTTGAAACCTGTCACGAATGGAACACTATGGAACCTTCAAAATGTGGGCATGTACCATAATGTTTGGACGTGTTTCTGACTTCCGCTTAAATATTCTCAAAAATCTGAGATTGGTGAACATTTCGCACATCGCCATCTAGCCCCAAACTTAGCAAAGCTTGTACTATGAGAGCCTGAGAGCTGATAGATTAATTATGTAATTACTATTTTTTTGTAAATACGTACATAAAACACATCTTTGTATTAACACCAAGAAATAGAACAAATATTATCTGTGTTCATCACACAAATGTTTGCCATGAGTGGGGATCGAACCCACAACCTACAGCGCAGAAAGCAGAGCTACTACCAACTGAGCTGTGAGGCCTGTCAAAAGATCTAGATATCTCAAGCCTGGGGATTACAGTCGTCATTATATTATTTTTTGTTATTTTTTTTTATGATAACAAGAAAGAAAAGTTTTAGTGCTTAGTAATGTACTATTCCTTAGCTTGATGGTCGTTATCATATTTTATTAATTCAAACCCTTGGAACCGATCAGCGCAGCAGGCCAACCGATATTATATTCAAGCGATCAATAACATAAACCATTTGCGATTGGAAAAAGAGTGTGTGTTATAAGTTTGTGGTGTCTGTACGGTAGCGTCATAGCTCCTGATCGGATGAACAGATTTTGACTAAGTTTTTTTCTTTGAATGGTGTCTTAATAGAGAAAAAGTGAATAAACACTCCTAATAATACCAAAACACTTGATTACAATGAAAACGTATTGACATTGATTGTAAGCAAAGATCCATGATCACCCTCTGATCGATTCGAAATGAAATCCTGTCACTTGTCAAAAATATTATTTGTTTCGGGGGTTTTTGTTCAAATATTATTCAAAGATTAAAGGTTTAATAACTTTAATATTCACCGTTAAAACAAAACTTTTTAGTTTTGATAGATAGTAGGTACGGTACAGACAACACGCTTTGACCTTTTCCAAACTAAAAAAATAAATGCTTCAATATGTAATCACTTTTCCATTATTTGATTGGAAAAGTTTGATAATAGGCGTGAAATAAGGAGTTTTTCATATAATGATCACTTATTTGAGGTCAAGGGGTGGCTATTCCGGCCAATTAGATATCAGTAAAACGAATTGGAAAACGCTAAGGTCGTTACTCAATACGAGTTAAGGTCGCAAAAATGTGTAAGTTCTAAGCTTAAATGTATTATTTGCTAGCATCTGTATTATTGGACCTAAGCTTAACACAGTAAAATGATGCTAGCCATGTTAAGTTTAACTAGCTTAGTGCGCGCTATATATTTAAGTCTTAGAACTAGCGCTTGCTAAGTAATTTCTAGATCATGTTGCGAATTCATTTCCAAAATGTAGTGATCTGAAGAATGCAATTTTATTTTGAAAGAAGGTAAATCCTGTAAATCCTCTTCAAAAAAACATGATTACGACTGAAATCCTCAGGCTTCATATCTCCTCAGATCTCTAGATCTGAAGAGTAGTCAGAGGCTATCAAACATGATATTTAGACCACGCCCACATTTTCACAGTAGTTGTCTGTACGTGACAGGTTGCAAGCCCATCGCCGGGGTATTTTAAAAGGTGTAATATAATTTAGAGTAGAAAATTACTATTGTTTCATTAAAGTCAGATGTCGGTAAAAAAGCTATCTAGCCTATATTATTGATCCAAAGATAACAGGTGTGCCGAAAATACCGCCCTTTTACCAGCACATTATAGAATAATAGAAAAATATTAGGTTTCTGGCCAGTCCCAAGGGTGAACGGCCGGATATATATTAAGGAACCTAACCACCCAACCGCATAATGTGGTAAAATGGCACTGTAAGGCCCGCTGTACGCGAGGATAGTGGAATTGACTGGCCTTACAGCTCAGTTGGTAGTAGCTCTGCCTTCTGCGCTGTAGGTTGTGGGTTCGATCCCCACCCAGGATAAACTTTTGTGATGAACACAAATGTTTGTACTGTGTCTGGGTGTTTTTATGTATTCTATTTACAAAAAAAACAAATATCTGGTTTCATTTTACAAACTGTGCTTAGTTTGGGACTAGATGGCGTTGCGTGAAATGTCCACCGATATTTATTTCATAACTCCGGTAAAAACTACCAGTCGCTTAGTTAATCGACGGCCTCTGTGGCGCAGCGGGCAAAGGTCCGCCTGAGACGCAGAAGGTTGCGGGTTCGATTCCCGCCGTGGGACAAATGTTTGCATTATTTGCAGATATTTGTCTCAGGTCTGGGTGTTTTCTATGTATAATATGTATGTATTTACAAAAAAAAAAAAAAAGTATATCTATGTAGTAGTTTATCAGTCATGTGGTTCCCATAATACAAGCTCTGCTTAGTTTGGGGCTACATGATGCTGTGTGATAGTGTCCAGCATTACTTATTATCATGCTAGCCACACTGACACTACAAATAATGAGTGTAGACACTTTGTTTCCCTGTCTATCATATAAAAGACTAGTAGTTATCCCTTGCGACTTTGTTCGCAATAGCTTTTGCCATACAATCTTCAACTTTCAGTTGCACTAAAAATTTCGAGATTCTGCATTTTTTCATAGCAGCTAAGTATAAAAGGGGTATGTTTTTTTATGGATTTTGTCTACAGATCTCTAGAGCCGTTGATAACGGTCAATATGTCACCTATCGTATATTCAGTCAGATGTTGTGAAGTTGCAAAGAGTTTTACTTACAAGTGATTTTTACGCGTATAAATTTTAGTCTTAGGCACTTGAAAGCCCGCGTGCGACTGGCCTAATACCGAGTAATATTCTCTACTTGGAATGAATTTTGGGATTATACTAGGTATTTATGTCGACTGTTTCATTTTCTTGGGACATTTGAGTAGGTAATATGGTATGGTAATGACTATAAGACGTATTTAAATTTAATTATTCTTAAAGACCAACAAAGTAATTGAAATGAAAAATTTACAGAGGACTTTTTTTGATTACTCGTTTAGCAAAATACAAAGGACTCTGATGTCAACATCTCATAACGTCTAACTCATCTCGTTTCATCTTGAAACAAAGCCATCTGATAAGAATGTCATGTTTTGCGAGAGACAGAAACACGGATCTCCATAGCGATGACATCTCAGCTCTTGTTACTTGAACATGCCCCTTTTAGTGTCCATTTAGGGTAAAATATATTTACGTTTTTTTTTTGTTGCTTTGCATAAATTGCCAATTTTATTTGAATCTTTTTTACCGTTTTCAAAACAAGGACGAGGTATTTGGTTACATTGTAATTTTTCTGTTTTCTACAATCAAATAACTAGGTATGAAGTGTTATATTCCTTTTTCATCTCCTTGGGGTTTTTTTGTTCTAAAAATGCTTACATAAATAACAAACGCGTTTGCAAAAAAAAGGTTTGCTAGCGACAGTATGAAGAAAATGCTGAATTTCAACACGATAAAGTCAAATTAGGTCACACGACGCGTTACCCTCGGGATAAATATCCATTTGTGCCGCAAAATTATCAGTTTAATCAACTGAAATCCCCGAAGCCTCTATCCAATCATGTTCATAATAATCTTACTGTGCTAGCCAATGGTAAGTTCGTTCGTTTTGTTGAAATTGATGGCTATTTACCCGACTGTGAAGGAGGAGGTTTATATGTTTCTATGTGAGTTTCTATGACCGTCACTTGAGCCTTCTTCTTTATTTATTCGCATCTGTCTCTATTGACATATTTTTTGCCAGTTTGCTAGACTCTGTTTTTGACAAATGATTATTCGTGTGAATCACAACTTTACAAGACTGTCATAAGCTTCAAAAAAATCCAATATGGCGGCTGTAAGAACCCATTTTAAATTACTTTAAGTGGAGGTTTTTTATTTTTTTTTAAATAGCCGAGCCGTCAAAAGCTTACAGCTCACTTGATGGGTAGTTATTGTAATCCATACGTTTTCTTATCACACTATATGGTTGTAAGTATATTAAAAAAATCGGAAACCTCGAAAACTTGATTGCTCTGGGCTGTCCTGACTACAGATTGACTTAAAAAAATCATCGTAACTTTTTTGTGTTGAAACATTATGACATTTTCTTTATTTATCTAACACTAGCTTCTGCACGCGGCGTCGCCCGCGAAGTACCTACATAAATTATAGCCTATGTTCATCCTGAAAGTTCATTCTACACATTGGTGAAAGAATTTTTCAAATCGGTTCAGTAGTTTCGGAGCCTATTCAATTCAAACAAACAAACAAACAATCAAATCTTTCCTCTTTATAATATTAGTTTTAGTATAGATAAAGAAAAGTTATTATTTATGAAATTCAATTAGATTACAATAATAAATGCATAATTTAGCTTCAATTCGAAAAATAAGTTGTGTCCGCGTGTTTTTGTTTATCGCTATGGAGCGACACGAATTCGTGCTCACATCTCCAACTGAACGCTTTGGACAATTGGTTTTCGCCGTGCGCGCTGCCAACAGGCTTGCTCTGTCTACCGAGGGGAACGAGCATGTTCTGCTTTGCCAAGGTGCTGAGATAAAGAGGTAAACGTATGACTACTCTGGCTTTCAATTTGTAAATGTTTGATTGCTATGGTACATTTTTCTCATTTGATTTTCATTTTGTTTATGTTTTAATTTAATAATTAGAACAGTTTTAGGAATATTATTTAACCAGTACAAATGATAGCTTTCTATATTTTTGCATCTCTGCATTATCATTGAATTAGTAACTTTTTTTGATTGATATGGTATTGATCACTGTGGTCAAAAAGACCAGATCCATCAAAAAATAGCATTTTTATTGCTATCAAGTCATAAAATATTACAAAGTGCACATGCTGCCAGATTCTCTAGGCTGAAAATGTTATATTTAATCATAAACTACTTATATTTTTAGATCCTATTGTTTTAACTTGTTTAATTTTTTTACTAATTGATGCTACAAAAATTACCAACCAAGTGGTTGTACCACCTACATTTTACTTTTTATATAATCCTATTAGAATTAAGATAATATCTGAATAATTTAATAAACAATTTAACTGTTTTATAATCTTTTTTCTAATACAAATCCTTCTTTTATTGACTGCTCTGGCATTAATATTGATTGCTATGGTCTCGAAATTTTCACACCTAAATATTTCGAAAACTGGTTGAGAAAATTAGGGGCGAATATGAAAATACGCTTATTTAGACACCTCCTTTTCGATATAAAAATACAGAACAGCTGTAATTTAAGTATTCAAAAAGCACCAGAGAGGTCAACCAAATACGCTGATTTTGAAGATTGTCCCATATACTAATTTAGGTATTACATTAAATAGGTTAATCGTATTTGGCATTGAATATAACGTCTATGCGACAGTATCCGCACTGCGTATCGTGATAGAACATGGGGCTTGCACTCTTGCTTGTAAAACGAAATTTGGCAATCGACAGCTTTTTACAGAATACTAAAATGCCAAAAAAGCGTACTGCTCACCTGTTTGTAGGTTACTTATGGCCGCTTGCAATATCACAAAAATGTAGTTGTTTTATCTCATTCATCTTGCAATGCAACGTGTTTTCAAACTTTCAAAGTGTTAAGACTTCAACTTAAAAATTCAGCTTCGACCTATTATAATTGGTTTACAGTTCTTCAATGTTTAAAATTAAATAAAAACATGTTCATCCTGAAAGTTCCTTCACATTGGTGAAAGAATTTTTGAAATCGGTCCAGTAGTTTCGGAGCCTATTCAATGCAAACAAACAAACAAACAATCAAATCTTTCCTCTTTATAATATTAGCATAGATAAACTAACGACCTTACCAGGAGTGTGAAAAATGGACAAAATTTAAAGTAAATATAAAATTTTTAGACGCTACTGGAGATGGTTCAATGTATGGACAGTTCCGGCTATATAAGTCGATGAATGCGAACCAATGCTCAATTACAAGCTTTTCAAGCAATCTCCGAAAAAGCCTTACAGGACCCGTTCTTCACCGCACCCTCAACCCTAAGCACGCACCTCAAGTGCTTCCCAGAAATGCTGCCGTATAATAGCCGTCACATTAGCCTTAACTCTCCACATTCCACATAATGTGGAGACTGACAGCTCTATATAAATCTTCCTGCATTTTTCAACAGACCTACGTTTTATTCGTTTGATGGAAAGGCATATTTTTACAAAATATCAAAATAACTGTTTATAGTAGTTCTCTATTTTATGGCAGTCATAAATAATAATAATGTAGCCTTTTATTCAGATCTACTTAACCTAATAACTATATTCTAATAACTAATGTATATTTGCTGCTTGCTTGTTTTTAAAACAATCTGTTTGCCAATCGGCAAAGGCCTCCTCCAACCTTTTCCATTCTGATCTTTCCCAGAGACACTCTGTTCCACATCACTCCTGCCTCTTAATGGCAGTTATTTATGTGAATAAAAACTCTTTTGAAAAACTATTAACGAGTGTTCTGGATAAGCAAGCGAATTAAAGGAGGCACTTCCAAAGTATCTAAAAAAGGATATATAGCATTTTGAACAGTATTATCTTGTTATATGATGGCCGCATAAGTATTGATGTACATATACCTACAACTAAGTTCTCATTCCGCATTAATGGTGAGAATCTCATCACATTACTCCAAATTAGGGTACTAACAACTGAATATAAATCTTCTCGCATTTCTTGTCTAAGTTCCTACGTTTATTAGTTGAATCGCCGGGTGCTTCGCTTTTCGTGAATTGTACACAAAAGGTGCTGACGTGAATTTTAAGAGCTACTACGATTATACTTACTTTTACTTTGGCGTATATAAGGGCCTTTTGAATCCAAGCCGCCCCTTCATCCCTGCGCACGAATGGCTATACCACAGATAACCTTTGTCATAGTTTACGTCCTTTGTTAATCCAATGCCGTTTATTTTATTTACAAAACACGTAAACTATAACCAAATGTCACCAACATGCGCTGTAAGTCACTTATAAAGGGCGGACAGGGGTTGAATTTTGAGAATTTATTTCTTTGTGTTTCGCTAGAATCTAGATCTTAGAAGCCCTTAACATAAGCTCTTACAAACCTTCAATACAATAACTTAACACTATTTCAATACAATTGTTATACATTATATGTAGTAGGTATGAAATATGAAAGTTGTATTACTTTGATATTGCCAGAGCTTGTGGTAAGGTCCTTGTTTTACAGTTGTCTAGGACTGGTTTAGATTAATGCTTGTCCACAATTGTGACATTACGCCGTACCGTGGCTCCGTGACATGCCGGTTATAGTTACTAAAACCGCGATGCATATTAACTGTCAGTCAGTCAGCATTCTTTTTTTTTAACCTGTAAAGTCCCACTGCTGGGCAAAGGTCTCTCCCAAATCACGCCAACCATCTCTATCCTTTGAAGCCTCCCACCATCTGTCCTCAAAAGAATTCAGTTAGCATTCTAACGATTTTATAAAATTTAAAACATATTTTTTGACGTAATAGATTAGCATCCACAGTTAAATGCTATATCATAACTCATCAATCAAAAAGAGTACTACCACAAAATTGATGTCGCAACCGCAATGAGCCAGTAAAATTATTTTACAAAACAACTTTCTGAGTAGCACATTGCACGGAATCTCGTAATGAAAGTCTTGAGCACTCGTAACTCGCAAATAAAACTATTCCAGCACTAACCTCACTTAGCCGCGGGAAATGTTCTTTATTGCCTCCTCTTTATTGTTGAACGCTGAAGCATCTTCCAGGAATAGTTTTAATATAATGACACTACATACATGTCCCTTACATTGTACTGTAGACAGATTTTATTTATAAAATAAAAGTACCTGGATGACCGAGCTGTGCTCGTTTTTTTTTGGGGTAAACGACGTTTTCTAAAAACGAGTGCTGGTGGTGTAATGGTAGCACCCCTGCCTCACGATCCGAAGGTCGTGAGTTCAAACCTGGTCGTGCACCAATGAGATTTTCCATTCGAAAAATTTATGTGCGCAATGCCAGTGCTCTTAAACGGTGAAGGAAAACATCGTGAGGAAACCGGCATACCCTAGAACCAAAAATTCGAAGGTATGTGTCATAGGCAGTGGCGGATTTACCAGCAGGCTGAGTAGGCTTGAGCCTAGGGCGGCAGATTTTTGGGGCGGCAAATTTGGGACCGATTTTTTTTTTTTTTTGCTACCAGAAATCAAAAAGATTTCTGGATGACGGTTTTCTGTAATCTGTTTTCTGATGTTTTACAGATAGAAGTCTGCAACAAATTTTTCCGACGACTTTCTCTTTTCACTTATCATTTGTCATTGTACGATCCGTAAATCCGTTTAGCAATCTTACATATTCTAGAGTAAAACAGCTAGTTCGCCGCCCCCAACCAATAATCGGTCTTTGCGCCCTCTCCTCGCACTTTGAATGAGTGTAAAGAGCGAAATTATAGAAAATGTATTTTTCTTTTCCTACTGTCAACCCATACAGCCAGTCCTACTATTGGTTTGTATATAATTTGGTGATTTTAATTTGAATGTAGTAAATAATTTAGTGAATAATTTTACCGATTTTAATCTTATGTATCGACTATTATAGCATGCATTACCCCACCTTCCAAACATGATTGAGCTTTAATTAGCTCAAAAATATAACTAAAAATTATTTTACGTGCAATTCCAACGAAATTGTTGAATTGTAAAAATAATCTAGGACATGACAATTTGAAAATTGTGGAGGCAAGGGCGGCAAAAGCTTTACAGCCTATACCTTGAAAATTTGTAAATCCGCCACTGGTCATAGGTTAGTATTCTTATAAGCGGCGATGGGCTTGCAACCTGTCACGTACGAAATACTAACTACTGTGCAAAATGTGGGCATGTACCAAAATGTCATGTTTGGACTTGCCTCTGACTACCCTCTTTAGATATCCTCAAAGATCTAAGTAACTAAAGATCTGAGGAGATATCTACCGAGCCTGGGGATTACAGAGTCGTGATCAAACGACGTTTTCTAAAAATGAAGCCTAGCTAGATCGATTTATCGCCCCCGAAACCCCCTGCGTACTAAATTTCATGAAAATCGTTGGAGCCGTTTCCGAGATTCAGAATATATATATATATACATATATACAAGAATTGCTCGTTTAAAGGTATAAGATAAGATAAAGTGACATTATGTTTGGCTAAACATATACTTACTCGTATACACTTTATATGTTTGATAAAATATCTGTGGACACTTTTTAATTGGCCCTCACATGACCTGTACCGGCATGTATTATGTTAATAACTAAAACTTTAAAAATATAAATAAAATAAATTAACAAAATGTCAATTTTGTTGCCACAGTAAATGTCATTGTGTAGGGACTGAGAACTTATCGGTCTAGTTATTTACACTTTTGCAAGTTATTTTAAGTTTTATTGTGTAATTTTGGTGCTTATTTTTCCAATTAAGCCCGAATTCGACTGAGATGTGTGAATTAAAGTAAAACTTCATCATCAGCCTATAGCAGTCCACTGCTGGACATAGGCCTCCCCTAATGAGCGCCATTGCGCCCTGTCTTCAGCTCGACGCATCCAGCCTCCGCCAGCAGCCTTTCGCAGATCGTCACTCCACCTAGCCGGAGGGCGTCCTACACTACGTTTGCCGAGCCGCGGTCTCCACTCGAGAACTCGTTTACCCCAACGGTTATCGGTTCTTCGACAGATATGGCCAGCCCACTGCCACTTCAGCTTGCTAATTCTCTGAGCTATGTCGACAACCTTAGTTCTGTGTCGGATAGTCTCATTACGGATTCTATCCTTCAGAGAAACTCCGAGCATAGCTCGCTGAGCGACTTTAAACTGGTGAACTAGCCGTACCGTGAGTGTCCACGTTTCGGCTCCGTATGTCATGACAGGTAGGACGCACTGGTTGAAAACTTTCGTTTTCAGACATTGTGGTATAACTTACTTACAAAAAAAGTAAAACTTACTTTTCTAAATCTATTTTCCAAGCATTTTAAAACAACAGCCATTTTTTGTTTAAAATAGTCAATTTGACTTTGTGACATTGACAATATAAATTATTTTAAAACACATAAACAAAGAAGAAGAAGACAAACGCGGTCTACGCTGCTCAAAGACGTTATACTTACTAGTAACGCTGCTAAGTAGTGGAAGTATTGTGTAAGTTGGTATTGCCTAGAAAATAGTTCTATCAACAAAACTTAGGTACACAGATCTATCATCTGTGACGTTGACGGATTTCATTGGCTGTCAAGGTAGGGCCTTGACAGCCAATAAAATCCGTCAACGTGATCCGCCAATCATGAATTATTTTTAACCTACTTCAAAAAAGAGGTTATCAAATCGGCTGTACTTATGTTCTTGTTTAGTTTCAAAAATGTTTTAAAATGTTATTTCCAAACAAATGTCGTTTTCGTTTAAAACTTGTTTACATTTGATAAAACAACTATTGTAATACGTGAAACTTTTAGAAAATTACCCAACTTCATAGTTTTATTTTATAAATAACTTGTTTAAATCAACCCTTTCATCCATTAAGCCTGTCTGAATGACTGTTTACCTCTGGACAAAGGGTATTACGAGAAGAACACTAATAGTTGTTGCGCGAATACCACATTATATAAAATAAATGTTGAATTATGTTAGCATTACGTAAGTTAGGTAGAAATCGTAAAACATTATACATGCGAAATTAAGTCTGTTTATTACGCTTTCACGCTTAAACCGCTGAACCGATTTTGATGAACCATTTATCGCTAAAAAATGCTTGAAAGGGGTTGAAATAAGGGATGAAAGTTAAGTGCAAAATAAGAATCCTAAAAAATTTGAAAGTAACTATTCCACGCAGACCAAGTCGCGGGTAAAAGCTAGTAAAAAATAAACAGATTGCAAAATGGCCACGACCCAGCATCTGCTCTGGCAAAACTGTAATCTTGCCAGAGCTCTGGTCTTCGCGATGATCTCATAAATTGTTTAATACACTGTTTATTCGCGTCCGTAGTGTGACTTACTCGTACTTTCAACTTTACTAAGATAGTTTTAGCGCGGTTCGAATTTATATATAACTATAATAAAATCGTTTATCTTTGGGTTTGTGCACGCTAACAGTTTTCACTAATGTATTGAGATAAGCTTGGATTAAAACTTAGGTTGTTTCATCGAAATCGGTAGACAAATAAAAAGGTAAGAATTTGAAATATTTTATGACAAAACTAATCCATTCGTAGAATATTAAAGGTAATCTAACGCTAAGTAAGGTACGTAGTCGCGGATATCAACTAGTAAATAAATGTAAGTGGATATTTCGCACAACGCCATCTAGCCCTTGTATGAGAACTGAGGGAACCTTGCATTAGAATCAGCTAGCTGATACATGAGTACTATGAAAAATATACATTAATGAGAATATACTTTTTTTGTAAATACATATATACATATGATAGAACAAGTAGGTACCTACCGTGATAAACTTTACCTACTTAACTTTCGGTGTAAAATCTATATAAAGTAAGTATCATACCTATACATAATATAATCATGCTCGGGGCAGAGTGTAGTTATTTTTAAGAGTTTACGCATTGTATTTTGGCTTTGGTCTAGCTTTGGTATATACGTTAAAAATTACCGCAAACTGCCTCCCTGTCCCCAACAGCGTAGTAAAGCTGGGTTTACATAGTGCAGTGTATTGCAGTGACAAGGGGAATAACTACCTCGTGTTGGCGAGCCGTTTGCCCTCCCCTTTTGCTTATCTCAGCCAACGAATTATTTAGTTACGCTGCAAATAACTGCAAGTCCAGAGGATATGATTCAGCAAGCATGAATATGCGATATTGTTGGAGATATATTAAAATCGTTGTGTTTTCATTGGCTGGTGTAACATAGCATTCTGATGTAACATAACATAACATAATGATCACGACTGTAATCCCCAGGCTCGGTAGATATCCCCTCAGATCTCTAGTTACTTAGATCTTTGAGGATATCTAAAGAGGGTAGTCCAGAGGCACGTCCGAACATGACATTCGGTACATGCCCACATTTTGCACAGTAGTTTATTCCGTACGTGACAGGTTGCAAGTGTGTCACACACCTTCGAATTTTTGGTTCTAGGGTATGCCGGTTTCCTCACGATGTTTTCCTTCACCGTTTAAGAGCACTGGTATTGCGCACATAATTTGTTCGAACGGAAAAACTCATTGGTGCACGACCATGTTTGAACCCACGACCTGGGTCTGAGGCAGGGGTGCTACCACGACACCACCAGCGCTCTGATACAAAGCATTCTGATGAAAACTATATTCTAAGAAATCACTTTGATGATTTATCTCAGGCCTTTGACGTCACCGGCAGAACCAGTAGAATTAATCATCAAAGTTTTAGCTTACTTACAACAACAGCCTATATTGCTGGTCGTAGAGATAGGTCCAACTAGGTTGCTAGGTGTCCCTAACAAAATTAACAAGGATCATACAAAAGAAGCGCTAGGGCCCAGCGAGTTTCTTGTCAGTTCTTCTCAGACTGGGGATAGGACTGGAATTGGCACCTAGACTCACCTAGTATGTAAGACGATTCAAAATTATACCTGTGATTTTAATGAAAGATTTATTGATTATTGAGGAGGCTTAGTTCTTTACAGTGTGAAGGCGTCCAAAGACGTGGGAAGTTCACCTAGTAGATTAAGATTTTACGCATCATTGCAATAATTTACATCTTACATATATATCTTTTTTTTTATTTATTGAATTTAATTAACACGGATAATATGTACCAATTACATTTATTAAATAAATACAGTTTAAAATTAGTTACAATATAAAATTCAAGTAGGTAGGTTATGTTAGGTTAGTATCTTTGTATCTTGTGTCTATAAATGTTACCAGATGGATTTTTCGTGAACAAACTTTAAAATGAACGCAAAATCAGGGCAAGAAGCGCAGTTTTGGATCACTGCCATAGAAATAGTGAACGTAAAATGGACTATACTCACACCTCGATATCGAGAGAGCTAATATTAACAGACCAAACAGGTAGAGAGCTCTTATGATCTCATTTCGTAATGGAACAGTCTGTGCGCCTGCCAGAGACGGCTCGATTCGGCTGGGTAAACTACCAAAATACGGCAGACGATGCCTAAAAAATACTTTGAAATTTAGATTTAATTTTACTCGAATGTTACTAAATTTTATTCAAACGTAAGATCAAGTAACCAAATGTTGACAGTGTTTCCCTCCAAAGTCCCAAACTTAATAGGCCTAGAATATCTGCAATAGCTTGAATTAACAATAAATAAAAACATGATCACAACTATAATCCCCAGGCTCGGTAAATATCTCCTAAGACCTCTAGGGTAGTCAGAGGCACGTCTGAACATGGCGTTTAGTACATACCCACATTTTGCACAGTAGTTACAGGTGTAGTTACAGTTCCGCACGTGACAGGTTGCAAGCCCATCGCCGCTCATAAGAATACTAACCTATGACACATACCTTCGAATTTTTGGTTCTAGGGTATGCCGGTTTCCTCACGATGTTTTCCTTCACTGTTTAAGAGCACTGGCATTGCGCACATAATTTTTTCGAATAGATAAACTCATTAGTGCACGACCAGGTTTGAATCCACGACCTTCGGAACGTGAGGCAGGGGTGCTACCACTACACCACCAGTGCTTTAATATGTATTGTATCTTTAATGCCCTTAGCATTTTTCTGTACTTTAATCCTTTCACAACACTGGTTAAAAAGACTAGTGATACGCTAAAAATAAATTTGAAAATTTTGAAGTCCAAAATCCCTACAATAGCCTTAATGCTAATGATTTTATCAATATCACTAAACATTTCAGCTGAGGCTTGTACGAGCCACATTATTACATTACACTACGCAGTTGAATCTATAGTAGGTACCGATAGTAGGTTCGATTCTTGTTACAGCTTTTATCGGTTAATGGTAGCGTGACTATACTGTATTAAGCCTAGGTAATCTAAGTTAATCGACAAATGGAATTTTAAATGATCGCTTACAGTTCATCAAAGTACGGTTTGATGAACTATATGATGAAAAACATTTACATAAAGTGTTCTTACGAGTACTAGTGGTAAGAACACTTTACTTAAAAACACTTTTTTTTCATTTATATTTACACAAAATATTTAATTCTATTTATTTATTTATGCCACTTAAGCTTAAGGGGAAAATTTACAAGACGGTTGTCAGACCTGTCGCGATGTATGGATCAGAGTGTTGGGCAATGAAGAAGACGGATGAAAGAAGAGTGCATGCTACTGAGATGCGGATGTTAAGATGGATGTGTGGGGTGACACGGTTGGACAGGATTAGGAATGAGTATGTTAGAGGAAGTCTGAAAGTGGCGCCTGTTACTGAAAAGATGAGGAGTGCTAGATTAGCATGGTATGGACACGTGATGAGGAGGGATGAAAACCATGTCACCAGAAGAGTTATGAGTATGAGTGTGGATGGGTGCGCAAGTAGAGGAAGACCGAAGAAGAAATGGTTTGATTGTGTGAAAGATGATATGAATGTAAGAGGAGTTGATTCAGAGTTGACGAATGATAGGGGTGAATGGAAGAAGAAAACATGTTGTGCCGACCCCACTTAGCGTGGGATAAGGGCAGGGAATGATGATTTATTTTTTATTGTCCGCCAATTCGGTCAAAACGTCGGGAAAATAAAAAAAGGTAAACGATATAATAACTTATAGTCTATAAACCGTTACAATTTCATAAATATTATGTGATAATTACGAAACCGAAATACTATCTTATTCAGTCCTTCTTCTTTTTTTTTTTGCTCTCCTTTATCATAAATCTATTATTATATGAAAGGCTTATCAAAGGCTTGACTGACTCACTGACATAATTATAGTCAACATACACCCTAAAAAGCTATTCGCTGACATCAATTTTGGAGGGTATATTATCTGTTTTGATTTTTATAGAGGTATATGACTAGGGATTTTTTGAAATTCAACCCCTAAAAAGGAGAAAAAAAGGGGATAACGTTTGTATGAAAACTCGTTTAAATAGTTCTTGACTCTACTAATGTCTCATGTGACATTAAAAATGTCAAAGGTCGTTTAAAAGTAAGTCTAGTGAGTCCTTTGATGTGTTTATATTATAAACGGTATTTTTTGTAATAAAAAATGCTTTTGTGAGCTTTCATACTCAACTCCGGTAGGTAGTTAATCCCGCTTTGTCCACAAAGGGGCAGTCACTTTGAGCTCACCGAACTGCCAAGGAAAAACTTCGTGGCACTTTCATGGTAGGACGCCTGCTACAGACAGTTTCTGAAAAAAAAAAAAAAATCTGTCGCAGTTTTGAATATATTCTGATACTCATAAAACTTACAGTACACAGATTATATTTTCAGATTTACAGATTATATTCTCTTTGGTAGTTACTGGATTTAACCACGTCTGCTGTTAATGTTTTGCCTTACATACTACCATGGATAAATTAGTATTTTTTTTAATAATCTATGGTCATCGCAAATGTTCAAATTCATCCATCTTTTCCTGACTTTGGAAGTATCTTACTAATCTTTATCTATGGCACCGTGGTCATCAAAAAACTCGTGACACAATAACTTATTTATGGAACTGACTAGTGATACAATAAGAAGGATATCTGAAAATCATACAATCCTTTTGTCCTGCTACGGGAATATAACTAGGTCTATTATTGTCTTGATGCTTACACCCTCCCACTGCGCCACAGATATTCAGGAACCATTTAATTTGATTTCCTATAATATAAGAGTTTAAGTTCATAAAATTGCTCTGTACCTACCTGTTTTACCTGTTTATAGGTAAGTATATACGAAAATGACCTAATATCTACTTACCATAAGATAACGTTCTTCTCATATAGGTAAGTAACACGTAGGTATCTTTTTGAGGACAATTTCCTTTAAATTGAAGTTTTCTTCCTAAGAAAGACTTAAGCTGATTTCATTATTAATGAAAAGGAGTTACAAACAAGTCGTGAACTGAGAGACTTTAAAGTTTCATGCGAGATTACAAAGAAGCGAAGTTGCCACATGCCAGCACTGAATATATTAACTTGATAGGGGCACTACTGGGTTAATAATACACGAAGGAAAGCTCAGAGTTTAGAGATATCTTTTAAGAGGTGAAGTTTTGTATTTTACATTATTAGATAGTTACTGCGAGCTACGAGTATTAGTGGTAGGTTAGGTACCCTATTTTGTTCTGTCACGAAATTCAACAAATTGACGCGAGAATTACGTCTCGCAGAAATACAAACTTTTTTTATTCATAAATTACTAGCTTCCATCCGCGGCTTCGCTCGCGTGGTACCTTGGAAAAACAAATCTATCCTACCTATGGGAAGCGTATTTTTTTCCGGGATAAAAACTTGCCTATGTGCTGACTATAATCTGAATCTGAGCCAAACATCCCGATCCGTTTAGCTGTTTCTGCGTGATTATGTAACAAAGATAGGCATCTATCGAAACTTTCACATTGATAATTAGTTAGATTCGATTATATTAGTTAGATTCATCATCATCATCATCATCAGCCTATAGCAGTCCACTGCTGGACATAGGCCTCCCCTAATGAGCGCCATTGCGCCCTGTCTTCAGCTCGACGCATCCAGCCTCCACCAGCAGCCTTTCGCAGATCGTCACTCCACCTGGCCGGAGGGCGTCCTACACTACGTTTGCCGAGCCGCGGTCTCCACTCGAGAACTCGTTTACCCCAACGGTTATATTAGTAGATTAGTAGTTTGGTATATAAAAGTGTAGGTTTACGTTACTTCTCATTTTGTACGCTTACCTAGGTCTCAACCAAATAGGGTTGGCTGGCAGAAAAATAAAAAAATATATTTTCTTTTCAGATACAGAAGGACATTGGTTGAAAAGAAAAGAAGCTTTTCGCGCCAAAAGAAACAATCAGAGTCGCGGACTCCACAAAATTAGAAGACGACAAATTGGTAAAAAACTTACTTTACTAAAAACTACCTTTATCTACTTACTATAATAATCCACTTACAAAATTTGATGGCATTTTTATTTTCGTACTAAAATGACAAAAACATAAATAAATATCGATGGACAGTTCACACAACGCTATCTAGCCCCAAACTAAGCAAAGCTTGTAACTATGGGAACCAGATAGCTGATAGATTAATTAAATAAGTACTTTTTTTTGTAAATACATATGTACATAGAATAAATAATAACACCCAGACACAGAACAAACATCTGTGTTCATCACACAAATATTTATCCTGGGTGGGGGTCGAACCCACAACCAGCAGCGCAGAAGGCAGAGCCACTACCAACTGAGCTATGAGGCCAGTTAAAATGGTATATCTGTTAAAATTGATTATAAATTCTCGGCTTTGTCCAAGCGCATCTAAATGTATATTAATTAAATTGTCAATGGAATGCGAAACGATAGCTGTCTACAGCAGAACGAAACGCAATCAAAGCATTCCATTTCTCCTCCCAGCAGTAACGGTATGCACGCCCACATAATAAAACAACTTTTTGTGCCATTAAAACGTTGCAAATGCTAAAATTCTCGGACAGGACCGTGATTCTGGGTAGCAGTTGCTAAAGTAAAAGAAAAACAGAATATTGAAAAAGAAAACAAATGATACCAAAATATATAGTATTTTTTTTATCCGACTGCGAAGGGAATAATAATAATATCTTTATTTCAGGCAACAGTTATGTAATACAAAATCGAGGCCCATAGAAAAATATTGTAAATACCATACATACTTACATAAATAAAAAAAATAAAAACATGATGTGTTTACGGTGTATGTATCTATGTATTTATGCAAGTTCCTTTGGATTTTTCTGGATTACAAAAGTGACATTAGGTAAAAAATGTCAAAAAATCCAATATGGCGTCTATAAGACGCTATTTTCAATTACTTTCAGTCAGGTTTTTTAATTTTTGCAATAAATACTACTTTATAACACACTACGAATTACCTCTATCTGCTCAAGGTTTCAAGGAACCGTGTTCCACTTACTGTGATAAACTGAACTCATAAATCCACCAGGAACCGTTGAGCGCCAATCGGTTCCTCATTGCGCCATACCGTCTGAGATTACAGGGGTCTCGATAAATTGGCTGTAATCACCATCCAGAGACATTAGAATACCTGGATTATCCGGGAAGTATTAAAACGGATTAATGAAGAACGACAACCGCTTCTTTGGTAAAAAAAAAAATCAAATACTAGTAAAGCGAGCGGTCGCCGGGAGTGCATTCATAAAAATAAAATCTTGCCAGCATATCAGCATATAGCCTTTGTTTTTGTGCCTTAAGCACAAAAAATATATCCAAAATTATAATACTTTTTAAATAAAAAAGCTAAGTGATCTAGTTTTATTTTTATAAGTATTTATATGAAGTAGGTCCCTAGCGCGAACGCGTACCTACCCCGCGAACTTTGCAGGAATTTGAATTTATTTTTACGTTTTTAGCTCCGTTTATTGACAGGTATTTGTTTGACAACCGGCTGACAAACATTCAGTTGATTTGATGATAAGTGGTTACCATAATCTGTGGGCATTCCTTCTTATTGTGTCATCGGTTCTTTTTAACTAGTGTGGTGAAAGAATTAAAGTGCGCTCAGAAGCTTCTTTCCTGGATTATATTGAGCTTACTATACTAGAGATAATACACGCGCGTTGATGACTTTAAATGTTATTAATATTGTATTCGCCCAGTTTTTTCAGTTGTTTCAATGCTTAAAGGTAGAACATAAGCTGAAAAGTCAAATAATTCCATATCTATAATGAAACAAGGTGGTTTATCTGTCGTTCTATGACTATTATTGTATTTGTATTTTATATACTACTTTACTACAGCTTTCCCGCCCGCGACTTCGTTCACTTAAAGTATCTGAACTAAGTTTTAAACAAAAAATCACACAAATAAAAAAAATCCATACATAACTTTGACATCCCATTTGACCCCTTTATGAAGGTTATATTAAAAAATCCAGAAATACGTGTCCATTCATTTTGTATTTACAGTACAGAAACAAAGTTTCAGACCAATCGCACCACCCGTTAAAAAGTTCCCATACAAACATTGACCCCACATTTAACCCCTTTCTAATAGTTATATTGAAAAATCCTGAAACATATGTCCATTCATTTTGCATTTACAGTGCACAAACAAAGTTTCATGAAAATCGCTTCACGCGTTAAAAAGTTTCATACTAACGTTTTCACTCTTTTTCACCCCCTCAAAGGTGGAATTTCCAAAAGTCCCGCCTTAGTGGGTGGTTTTGTTATAAAAGGAAAACACCTTCCAAATTTCAGCTTTCTAGCTTCAGCGGTTTCGGCTCGGCGATGATGAATCAGTCAATCAGTCAGGACAAGCTCTTATATAGATATAGATTGACAATAACATGATATAAAATGACTTATTTTATTGATCAGGCTCTAGCAAGTAAGATATCACGACTGTAATCCCCGGGCTCGGTAGATATCTTCCTCAGATCTTTAGTTACTTAGATCTTTGAGGATATCTAAAGAGGGTAAGTAGTCAGAGGCACGTCCAAACTTGACATTTGATACATGCCCATATTTTGCACAGTAATAAGTATTCCGTACGTGACAAGTTGCAAGCCCATCGCTGCTTATAAGAATACTAACCTATGACACACACCTACGAATTTTTGGTTCTAGGGCATGCCGGTTTCCTCACGATGTTTTCCTTCATCGTTTAAGAGCACTGGCATTGCGCACATAAAAGTTTGGAATGGAAAAACACAAGGTTTGAACCCACGACCTTCGGATCGTGATGCAGAGGTGCTACCACCACACCACCAGCGCTCAAGTAAAATAGAAAATATATGATTATAAACTAATATTTTCTTAACCAATTACAAGCACTAAAAAACCCATGTCAATAATCATTAAATTTCTACTTTCTACCTAGCATATTTCTACCTTCAAAGTGTGCAATCATTAATTTGATGAAATTTAATTATGTAGACTGAAACCCGCCAGCAGAGAGATCTTAAAATAAGCTTTTTGCTTACTCAGCGTTAATTGCTTGCTTCAATATTGTAAACTCTAGGAAAATTACAAATTGGCTAACCAATAAATTAATTAACCTAATATTGTAAAGGCGATAGGATCGTAGCAAGTAGAGATCCGTGATCTCTGCCTGCCCCGTCGGGAAACAGGCGTGATTTTATGTATGTATGTAAAGGCGATCCCATCGCTTAGTAATACATTAATAGATTTCATAAAAGTTAACTCTTCTTCTTCTTCTTCTTCTTCTTCCTGCCCTTTTCCCACGCTATGTGGAGTCGGCACAACACGTTTTCTTCTTTCATTTCCCTCTTAAATCCGTGATAGTAAACTAAAATATAAATTACAATTATTTGTTAATTATTTATGCGCGAAATACCAGTATTCTTAAACGGTGAAGGAAAACACCGTGAGGAAACCGGCATACCCTAGAACCAAAAATTCGAAGGTGTATGGATTAGTACATATTCTTATTAGCGGCGATGGGTTTGCAACCGGTCACGTACGGAATACTAATCACTGTGCAAAAGCTGGCGAGTTTTCCGCTGCGCCTTTGAGGTCGTCGATTTGGCAGGGATTTTCTCTCGCTTCGTCAGACCCCTATAATCTTTGGGTCATGTTTCAGTACTTTGTTATTTAGCAGAACTTTGGCACAGATGCTAGCGGCCTGTTCATTATGCATTTTGATTTAATATACCGCAGTTTCAGATTTTGCCGCTTCTTAGCCTGGCCCCTATTCAATAAACATTACCAAGTCAACAAATTTGTAAAAAAGTTACAATTTTGTCGAATTTTGTAATAAGTGCTGTCAAAAATGTACAGGCATATTTCTTACAATTAAAATGCCATTGTAAAAAACGCCTGTAGCTATTGCTGACTATTGTAATAACTAACATTTAGTAAATACTTACATTTCATTTACAGACGACCTCAGTGGCGCAGCGGGCAAGAGTCCGCCTGCGACGCAAGAGGTTGCGGGTTCGATTCCCGCCTCGGAACAAATTTGTGTACGATCTGCAGAAATTTGTTCCGTTGGTCTGGGTGTGTATGTATAGTAAAAAATATCTATCTATGTACCTATATCATGTATTAAATATATCAGTTATCTAGTACCCATAACACAAGCTTTGAGTAGCTTACTTTGGGGCTAGATGATGCTGTGTAGATTGTCCAGCATTATTATTTGTCCAGCATTATTATTTACAAAATTGTAAAGTTTCTACACAGGGCGAGCCCGCCTTTCAGAATTGTACTGCAATTTTGTAAATATGTATACTTGTAATTACAATAAGTCTATATTTAATAGAACGAATTTTCATAATTTATCGACTGTCAAAATAAAATATTTATTGAACAGTAAATGTAGAATTTTGTAAAATCTCCACCATTACAAATTTCTACATCGTAATTTTTATTAAACAGAAAGTTGGAGGATTGCAGCCGGTTACAATTAATTTTATTTTACAATTTGTAATGGTTATTAAATAGGGGCCTGGCCGTACACCGGCCACCGACCACAACCACAAAACGTTGCCACCGACGTATTTCCTGTAGTTTTTATATCTATACTAATATTATAAAGAGGAAAGATTTGATTGTTTGTTTGTTTGTTTGAATTGAATAGGCTCCGAAACTACTGAACCGATTTGAAAAATTCTTTCGCCAATGTGTAGAATGAACTTTCAGGATGAACATAGGCTATAATTTATGTAGGTACTTTGCGGGCGACGCCGCGTGCAGAAGCTAGTATTTTATAATAGACTCACCGCACACCGTCGAACCCGTGCGTTTGTGGCTGTCGCGTGTGGCCTGTGTGCGGCCAGCCTTAGACTGTATTTTTGGAGTCCATGAGACATTTAAATGTCATTAAATGTTTTGAATTATTATTATAACTACAGTACCTAAGTAATTAAAATAAAATATTCCAGCGAAACCTATAAACCCTAGTATCTTAAATAAAAACTTTAAATGCTGTTTGTTTGTAAGCGCATCACTTGAGGACTGATTTGTAGTTTTTTTTATGTTTGTAATAGCGCAATATAGGCTTTTTTTTAAATTTGGGAGTTACTAACATTCTATTACATTCTAATTGAAATTTGGATACAACAACATAATGATGGGTCAGCTAGTTGCCAACACACGTAATGGGATCATATTTGAAACACAACGAGAACACACGTAATGGGTTCGTATTATTAGGGATCCGTTGGGAATGGCCCTTGTTTCGAGAGGCGACTATCACGAGTCAGTGAATAGCTGAAACCAACCTGACAAGCGATCATGGAAACACATTTTAATTAAGGCTCTGCAAACATCGTCAGCAACCGGTTCCGTGAGTTAATTAGTTTTCGCTTTGTCTTCATTTTGTAGGATAACAATTTATTTCGTACTAGCTGTTACCCGCGAGTTCTTTCGTAAAAATCCATTAATATTACACCTTGCTATTTTTTTCTACTAATAAATATAGCCTATGTTATTCAAGAATAATGTAGCATTCTAAAGTCTTTGTAAAAGAATTATTGAAATCGGACGAGTAGTTTTTGAGTTACGAAAAATCTAAAATACAAAATATTTTTCTTTATAATATTAGTACCTATAGATGTTAAGATATAGACTAGCTTCTGCCTGACGCTTTGCTTGTGGAAACGTGGTAGTAAAGTTACCAGTAAATTTCATACAAAGGTGTCTTGTCTGTCTAAACGGTATCATGCACAAACAAACCTATAATATACCGGTAAAATAATATAAAAGAGATTTGGAATAGAGTGGTTGTTGCAATCAATTGCAATTACAAACACAAAATCCGTAAAAAAGATCACTTTTGAACATTTATACGAAATTGAAAACTTCAAAAATGTTTTGAAAAAGAATAAGTACTTACATACATGATTTATCAAATAGAAATAAGTATAATTCTCATACATTATTCCATTAGAAATATCGCTAGCAGAATGTTATTTTGTCCGGGATCATCTGTTGCCATGAGTCAAAGTTTATCATAAAAACAAATCAAATCTTTTTTTAGTTTGCAGAAGTTTTTATGCAAAGCTTTTCTCGTTAAACATAAAACAGGGTGTTATTAACATGGTTATTATGCTCGGACACGCTTTGATAAAATGGACCGATAAACCAAAGGCTATTTATACCTAACAAATAATTACACAATACACATTGCAAAATAAATTAAAAATTATGCAAATGTTGTGATATAAAATTGTAAAACTTAAGTTTTGCGGTAAAATTCAGTACCCCTGTGACCTTTGTGGAAATATGTATTACAATTAACTTAACATTCGTAACCAAACGACTGGATAGAGGATGCGGGCCTTGGTCTTTGTATATATATATATATAAATAAATAAATAAATAAATAATGCTGGACAATCCACACAGCATCATCTAGCCCCAAAGTAAGCTACTCAAAGCTTGTGTTATGGGTACTAGATAACTGATATATTTAATACAATTTATATACATAGATAGATATTTTTTTTATTATACATAGAAAACACCCAGACCAACGGAACAAATTTCTGCAGATCATACACAAATTTGTTCCGAGGCGGGAATCGAACCCGCAACCTCTTGCGTCGCAGGTGGACTCTCGCCTGCTGCGCCACAGAGGTCGTCAAAACTATAAATATATATATAATCACGACTGTAATCCCCAGGCTCGGCAGATATCTCCTCAGATCTTTAGTTACTTAGATCTTTGAGGATATACAAAGGGGGTAGTCAGAGGCAAGTCCAAACATGACATTTGGTACATGCCCACATTTTGCACAGTAGTTAGTATTCCGTACGTGACAGGTTGCAAGCCCATCGCCGCTTATAAGAATACTAACCTATGACACTACCTTCGAATTTTTGGTTCTAGGGTATGCCGGTTTCCTCACGATGTTTTCCTTCACCGTTTAAGAGCACTGGCATTGCGCACATAAATTTTTCGAATGGAAAAACTCATTGGTGCACGACCAGGTTTGAACCCACGACCTTCGGATCGTGAGGCAGAGGTGCTACCACTACACCACCAGCGCTTTGTTTTAATGGGTTGGTCTTTGTAACTTTATTCATAACACTTTAAGGGGATTCATCTTGCTCGGGCGCGAAATCCTAATATTTTATTGTGTTTTATCATTTCCTGTATTCGAGTTATTACTCAGGTTAGGTTAGTAATGTAGTTTTGTGACAATGACAAACCGTTTTCCGCGATTAAACGTTTAGCAAACTCTGATTTATGCGATAATTATAATGATTTGGTCTTTCGTGATATTCAACCAAATTATCAAACATTATATAAATCAATGTTTTTTTTAACACAAGTGGTAGAAAATTGGTTATTATTGTCGCAAAACTACATCTCCGCTAACCATATCACTTAGGAAACTCAGAAATGTTAACAACAGCGAACTATTTGACTTTAGCGACCGAGCGAGACGTTCTAACCAGCTCCACACCCCGAAGTTTCACCCGCATACTAACCCATTAAAACAAAGCCTGCAGAATAAGTATTATCTAGCTATCTATAAAGAAAGATTACTGCTTAACTAAAACGAATATACTAACTTGACTAGACTTTACTATCATTATAAATGCGAAAGTAACTCTGTCTGAATTACGTTTTCAGGACCAAACGGCTAAACGGATCGTAAAGAAATTTGGCAAGGAGATAGATTATAAATCTTGGAGATGGACATGGGCTATCTTTTGTTTCAAAAAATAATCTTGAGGGGGCTGAAATAGGGTTTGAAAGTTTGTATGTGGAACGCATGGTTAAGCAACGCTAGGCGAAGTTATTGGATGGGTAACCACCTCTTTTTGCACTCCATAGAAATTTTCCAAGAAAACGATATCAATAATTCTAGAATTAGTATGTTAGTTTGATAGATTTTTGCAGACAAAGTCACGGGTAACAGCTAGATAAATATAAATCATTTCATGGAATCATTTTTATTTATAAAGTAGATAACCACGCCTAGTACGTCTCATAACCAAATATTCATAAGTCAATGTAGCTCTGAGGGTGACTTAGGGTCAATCAATATACGCCGCGGCACAAGCCAGTCGGTATGTCATTAGGCACGAAACACAAAATATAGTTTGGAATTCAAGTAGGAAGCGACAGCGTATTAGGCCTATTCTAGAATGTTCGAAACTTTTAAACAAAGATGGTTCTAAATGTTTCTTCTTATTTTTACTACCCTTTTTCACGCTATTTGGGGTCGCCACAACGTTTTCTTCTTCCATTTCCCTCTATCATCCGTCAGCTTAGTACTCACACCTATCTTACTCATATCATCTTTCACACAGCCTATCCATCTTTTCTTTGGTCTACCTCTACCCCTGTATCCACATTCATATTATCTAACACTCTCCTCGTAACATGACATTCATCCCTTCGCATAACATGCCCAATGCCCATGCCCCGTTAACCTAACTCTTCATCTTTTCCGTCATCGGCGCCACTTAAAAGTTGAAGGATGAATACATCATGTCGATCTGTGACAAGTGACTGAGCTCATGATGTGAATGAGTGGAATGAAGTGGTACTAAACAAGGGTCTATTTCGCATTACGATTTATGATATAGCGGCATAATAATCGTGAAAAACCTACTCTAGACTATCATTTGACATTCATTACTTTTGACAATAGATCTCGTAAAACTACGAGTATAACACCGGTTACGGACAATAATGTCAATTTCACAATAGAATAACTATTAATTCGATTGAATTCAACGAACATTTCGTTAGATAATATTGTTGTCGTTTTGTAGAGTAGACACCTCGATCTTAATCTTTTACTTTAGACCACACATTTAAACTTGACCGGCCAGCGTTCGCCATGTCCAACGGTTATTGAAGCCTGTGGTTCTATTGTCATGCCTATATCCGCCCATGAGTCGTATATCGACGAATATTATAGCGCTTCATGGAAATGTCACGGAATTAGTCACTTTGAGGCACACTTTTATTAATTTACAGTTTTGTATTCATCTTTTTAGGTCAGCTATTTTTTATGCTGATGGGTGTTTCGACATTCAGAAAAGCTCGATAATAATGTCATTGAGTTCATTGGTGGTAATTCGGTTGTTTTGCAGACTAACTTAAAAAATGCTACCATAGGTACGATCTTATTTGGCTTACTATAATAGACCAAATTAGCGTAACATTTTTGAATGACAGTTTTAAAAAGATCTAAAATTGACATAATCATTCTAATTTAATTAATTTTCCACCATTTTCACGTAGCTTTAGTCAACACCAATTTACATGGCTTCTAAAATAAGCTAAAACACGTCAATCATCAGTTTAATCAAATTTAGAATTGTAATTTAAAATGTTTGCGCTAATTTAGTATTTGATGTGAACAAAATAAGGTCGCGTTTATTTGAGCATTTTTTTAGTTAGTTTTAGTTAGTCCGCGGAACAACAGAATCACCACCATTGTCTCAACTCCTCAACTCAAGTCTCAATCAACATAACATATTTCCGACGTTGGTTGTCATTGTCATCAGCTTTCGCCCGAGATACAATTGTTTCTCTCCCCATGACATTTTGTCGGCGGTTTCTTCTTCTTCTTCTTCAATTATGGCATCTGTCTCTTAGAGAACAATTTTGCCAGTGTCAAGTGTATTTATTTATAAGTATTGTCAACGTCACAGATTTATAGTCAAGTCGTCAAGTCAATTTTAAACAAAAGATGGCTGTTTTGTTGAAAATTTTCGGGATTTCCTCCGATGGAATTTCAAGAGAACTATTCACTCTAATTCACATACTTTACACTCGCGTCAAGAACCCGGGCTTTATTGGCAAAATAACCACCAAAATTACGCAATAAAACTCAAAATAACACGAGAAAACATATAAAAACCAGAGCGACGTAGTTGTCAGGCAAATACACCGCAGAAAATCCCGTCGGCGGTTTCATTCAGAATATAAAACGAGTGTCAGCTGAAGGAAATCGATTAGTAAGTTTATCTTTTTTTAAACTTTATATAAATTAGCATCGAACAATAGGAAAAGATAAAACTCTCTTTTCTAATTTCAACAAAATTACAGATAGAAAACATAGTTTAAATCACTAGCCATTATTATTAGTAAGAATATTATTTTGTTAGCTATCGAAAACATTTCTCGTTACTTATTGTACATCGCGGGCTATATTCAATTACAAGCTGTTACACGCGACTTCGTACGCGTTATATTACTTTTACGCATATACTCGTACATTAGTGAAAACTGCGTTCGATTTGGTTAATCCGTTGCGGAGATTAGCACAAACAGACATTTTTTTCAAAAACAGTTGTTTTGGGCTAAGTAGCGTGTCTTCTTTATGTAGCACTCATTTTAATTTGAAAATATAAATATAGAGACATCGCTTATCAACGATTTTATTACTTATATGTACATGTATAGATAGAAGATGTATGTATGTCAAGGCTGCTATCACAATAGGTAATAGTAAAGGATCTTACCTTCCATTATTTACTCCGAGGCATGGGGCATATCTATTATGTTATGGTTGAAAGCATAGGTAATTATTTGCTGATATTGAATATACTTAGACATCTACCATTATTTCCTCGGAGACAAGGCATACTTATTATATTGTAGTTGAAATGGTAGTTGTTTTGCTAACATTGAATTGATTCAATTTATTCAATTGAGACGAAATATTGATTTTATTGAGAACCATAGAGCAATAAAATTGTTTACTTGTTGTGCAAACATAATTGCGTATCTTTTATGTTATATTAATGGATGTAGATATTTTTAGGGTTTTATTCAAAAGGTAAAACGGGACCCTATTACGAAGACTTCGCTGTCCGTCCGTCCGTTTGTTTGTTCTGTTGATGTATTTCTATTGCCACTATAAAAACAAATATTAAAAAACAGAATGAATATGAAATATATTTAAGGGGGCTCCCATACAACAAACGTTTTGATGACGTGATTTTTTATAGATAATGGTAGGTACGGAACTCTTCGTGCGCGAGTCCGACTTGCACACGGCCGGTTTTATTTTTATTTCTAAAAACCATAAAACGGTTCATCGTCGTTGTTATTGAAAGTTTAACGTTTCTCATCTAACATGAAGAACTAAAAAAAAAAGAAAAAAAATATTGATTCAGACGTGACTTTGCGGAAATACATTACAATTAGGTACTGAAAATGATGGAAATATCGAGTACTTTACCGCTAAACTATTATTTCTCTTTTGGCGCTCGGTGGAACAACACCAGTGCGGAGCGAGTCAATGGTCCTGTGGATGCTTCGTGGAGAAGCGAAACACGTGTCGAATTTCTATTTGAGTTTGTGTTGTGTTAAGCTCAATAGATAATAGTTTAGCGGGAAAGTACTAGATATTTCCGTCCTCTTCAGTATATGAAGAACTATAGTGTTGAAAAAGCAAATCTTAACATATACATTAATTTTACAGACACAGCAACTACAGGCACGGAACAGCCTGACCCAGAGGGTTCAACACGAAGAGTGCAGCCTTCCAACCCTTCGAGGATCTCCGCTGGTGAGAGCGGTAAAGAGATACAATTATTGGTGTTGTGGATGTGATTCTGTATTTTGTCATTTTTAGAAGGTCATTTGAGCTTTGGATGATAGTTATAAGGTCAACTTTGGTTGATAATGTAAGGTCAACTGTGGTTGACCTTTGCTAGGTCTACTTAGGTTGATCATACAAGGTGAACGCACACATTCATTTAGCCTTTGACCTTATGTACTTACTGATTTTTGTTGTTTTTTTTTCGCTTATCAATCTTTACCTTGACAATACTCAGTTGCTGCTTCGTGAAACGTATTTTATATATACATACTTACTATTTTTTTAATCAGCATGATGCCACGATTGAAATTTTACTGATTTTAATTAGCTGAATTTATTCAGGAATCGACTGCTTAGGGAAGAATTGCTCGAAGTAACCTTCTTCTTCTTCCTGCCCTTTTTCCAAGCTAAGTAGGGTTGGCACAACATTGCTCGAAGTTACCATATTATGTAAACTAATGTAGAAATAGAAATCATTTCTTTTGAATTATATATTAATAAAAATCGTTGCTAAGGTGACAATAAAACAGGCAACCATTCAGCATGAGCTGCAGCAGCACACATAGTGGCTGATGCAGCGCTGATTTTCGATGGCGCCTCAGAGCAGCTCTAGAAGATTCTTGGTGTTCCGTGACTATGTGACTGGACCAACACGACTCTAGGTCTTGTATTGTTGCAGAATGGATCGGTGCGACCGGGGGCCCGCCCGCGGAAGTTATCCTAAGGTTACACCCCGCAGCCGGAAGTCCTCGTGCGAATATCTCTTTAGCTGATATCGGTAAGCTGACAACTGATACTGATCTTTGATGGACTATTTAAAATTGGACACAGTAAAGGTACGTTGGCAGCGAGCGACGTGAGGCAGCGGCGGACGACGTGTCGCGGCGACACTACTGGTTTCTATGTCGTTCTATGTTTACACGTCGTCCGCCGCCGCCTCATGTCACCCGCTGCCAACTCGTACCCTAGTGGTATAAAGTTTTGTGTAAATAAGAGCTTCACACATACATTTCTATGTTTTTTGTCATATTCGTGATTTTGGAATACGTTAATGACGGATGTATGCGTGAACAAGCCGTAAGTGTCTCTTTTCTTTCTTCTTTCACAGAATAAAAGTATCAGAAGTTTCTACAACTTTGTTTGCGAAACGTTATTTTCGTACAAACTTTGGACCGAATTTTGTCGAGTCGAATTCCAACGAAAAAATCGTTTGGCGATATTGTTTCGGCGCGTTTGGCCATGTCCACCGTCACTCCTGTTGCACCATTTTTGGAAATCCCTTTTTAGTGCACCTCTAAAAAGTAACTACTTTGTTTTTTAGTAGTAGTCGGTTCGTTGATTCTTACTCAAAATGTAACTTAAAATAACGATTTTAGAATACTTAGCTTTCAAGAAGTTTTTGTCGTATTTCCTGGCTTTAGCTTTTGCGTAAGATTAGGTAATGTAAGCATTTCATATCTCTCTACTTGTTGCTCGAAAGTGTGTCATAAAGAAACATATTTTATTCATGAGCGCAAATGAGCTTGACATAATGATGCTATCTTTTCTACATATTTTGACAGCAAATGCGAAAGCGGCTAAACATAAGTAGTTTTAATCAGTCGTAACAGCTTACTTAATTATTCCATTGCATAGCAAACTACAACTTTCAACTCATTGGCCAGACGGCTAGCCTCGACCGCATCAAGACGTCAGTTTTAGATTTTTAGATTCCTTAAAACAAAAACCAGTTATGAAAAGGTTCTTAGGTGTGTTTCAAACAACCATCGTATCAGAAATAATTAACATAATTATTAGCATAACATCAGATCTTCATTCGTGACGTCATGTTTCACGACGAAACAGGAATCAATCTTCCTTTCGGGCCTAGATGAGCACTAAAATGGTTTCCGGAAATTCAACCCCAGATTTGTAAGAAACGCAAGCGAAGTTCCGCGGTTTCTACTAGTCTTTTACATGCCTTCTGTTTATGTAAACGTCTTTCATAAAATTGCTGATAACGTTAGCGATAAAACACAATTTCTCGGCTACGAGCAACTTTACGGTAGGTGCTTTTGTTGCTTAAATTCATACTTACGTATATACCCACTCGTAACTGAGTCCTTAGCACCGGTTCAGATTAAAATACGCAAGCGATTTAATTTTTGAATCACCTACATAATATTATACTAACCTTGAACTGTTACCGTATTAGGAACTTTTAGATTTCATCCGTCTATGTTATAGGTTTAAAGAAATGTTCTCATACAAACACAGGTTTTACTTATAGTGAGATACATAGGAATAAATTAATCCAGGTTTATAATACTTAAACTAACTTAAAATAAATAATATTTAGTTATAATTTATTTTAGGTACCAGATACCTAAAATAAATTATAACTAAATATTATCTATAACTAAATATGATGCTATTGCTGCTAAAACTGGTGTATTACTTTTCTCGACTGGATATTATTTGGCTGTCGCAATGAATTTCTCGCAAGACGGCGGGATCTCCTCTCGTATTTCTCTCTAGGTACTCGGTAGGTTTGGTGCTAACCCTCTAAACCTTAGTAGGTACCTACGCTATTACTTATTTTAAACCTTTGTTCATTTTGATGGGCCTAGTTAATCCCGTCATTACGGTGTATAAGCGTTAAGGGTACAATAATATTACCTAGCATGTTTTTGATACCCTTATTTAATGTAAGTATGATCACATTTTGTTTTTAATGTTAATAAAATTATAATGAATTCCGTAAAAATTTAGCGATGCCTAAACCTGTCCTAGGGGTCGTTTAAACGTTTTCAGAATCATATACAACGAGTTTAAAAGAAATAGATGTGACATTATCTTGGAAAGTTGCGATATACAGGGTGTCCCAAAAAGTAGTGTCAAGCGAAAGTCCAGATATAGAACACCCCTTGGGGTTCCCGAATCACCCCCATGTATGTTCCGCGATTTTTGATAGTTTTCGAGTTATGAGTTTTTTTCCGAATTTTTGAAAATTTACGCCTTGAACAACTTAAAACATTCTTTAAAAAAAAAAGTAAGAAACTTTCTTGAGATTTTTTTTTGCTACTGAATTTTTATGAGTTGTTATTTTATGCATAAAATAATCAGCTACGTGACTTTGATGAAAACTATAAAAATTTTGGTGTAAAGTCAAAAATTACATTTGGTGAACTATGACTTAAATTTTCAACTTTAAATTAAAAATCTTAACAAGTGATTTCATGGTTTTTAAATAAGTCTTACAGCTTTCATAATCATTAAAAAAAGTAGTACTTAATGGGCAACTTTGGCTAAAATCGGCCTTCAAAGACAGCGAGGTGGAAAATTCTTAAAATTAGCTACCTGATTAGAAAATAGATTATGTATATGCATACTCGAATATACAATACATAATTCTCGAATGGTATTGAAGTGAGAGACGACCTCTATGCGTGATTGCAAATTAGATGATTAGATGATACGGCCTTTTACGACTACTTACGAAAAAGAGACGGAAATATCCTACTCTATTCATCACGTCAGCACTGTGAATGGAATGTACTAACAGTTGGTCCATTGTGATTAATAGTAGCTGAGCGCGTTGTATCGACTTCGTGACACTTTGGAAGAGGGTACACTGACGTTGACAAACTTTGGGATTGCTGAGTTTTGCCCAAAGAATTCGAGTTTTTTCAAACTTTACGGCCGAAACACATAGCCACAATCAGTAACTCCCATTTGTTCTATAGGACTATGACGTCATAGAACTGTTAAAACTTTTTTTATCCCTGTAGTTCTATGGTAGGACTGTTGAAACGAATATTAGCCCATTTGTTGTATAGAACTAATATGTCTGGTAACCTCCATTAGTTCTTTAGAACTGTTGGTCCATGTTACTTTTAAAACTTTTTTTGTCCTTTTAGTTCAACGATACGGCGTTGTAAAGTAGCAAGACCGTGGAATCAAACGATGTCTTGTTGAGAAATTTCTAGTTTTTTTTCTAAATTCTTAAGGTCCAAGTCACCAAACTTTTATTAATAAAGCATTACCGGATCGGGCATCAACATTAACAAGAATATTAAAGCAAAGTTGTCTATATTACCTATGTTATTTTAAGAAAGATATTCCTTTGTCAGGACATGGTGGAACACAAAACAACTTTAACAGGCGATTAAAAGGCTAACAAGGTGTTAGTTCAATTAACAGAGTATGGTGAAACTTTCCCTCAACCTTCTAGACTGACTTGATTTCATCGTGAGTGTCGTAACGTGGCACGTTGTGCGTTGCGTCGTGTGATGTATCAAATATTATGACGATGCATGACAGCTTTTACGCTCATTCATTCTCCCACTTCAACCCTCTAGAGGTGTCGTTAGCAAAAAGGATTTGTTAATGACACCCGTAGGGCTAAAAAATTTGGTGGTTTCATTAACATTTAACGTTGACACTGTGAGCAAAGAATTTCCTTCACTGTTTTGCGCACTGGAACTGCGCGCCTAAATTTTTCGAATAGAAAATCTAGTGGTGAATGAACAGATTCGAACTCATGACCTTCTAGGAAAGACAAGGGTGCTACCACTACACCAGTGCTCTTTCTAATTTTATTATTTTTTAGTATTTTTTCTCTAGTATATGTGGCATGGTATTATGTAGGTACATTAAGGTCAATTATGTTCACTCACAGAAAGTAAAATCGATACTCGGGCGGCTGATGGACAATACCAGTGTATTATATATTATAATAATCAACAATATAGTACGTTATTATGTATAAAACTATCATTCATATAACTCAAAACAAAATGAAGGCCACCCGAATATTTTTATTTACGTAAAAGGTGATAAAATATCCTAAGATAAAGTATTTTTTGTCCAAATGCATTCAAATTCAAGAAATAAATTCAAAAATCATTGTTTTATAAAATTTGAAACAATCATGGCAAAAAATACTGACCAAAAAATAAACGGCAAATAAGTTGTGGCTCTTATTTTTTGTTTTGAGTAGTATAAAATTATACAGCTAAGAATAGAAACGATTGAAAAAAATTGGGGGAGACCTTTACTCAGCTATGCGACAAAATAGGTTAAAAATCCAGCTGAAAAGAACTCACATACATAATCCCTAAACAATTACCGTTAGTCGGGTAAAAATTTGCAATTAGCAACGTTAACGAAAAGCAAAATAAATAAGTACCTACTCGTCAAAAGCATCTGGCTAAAGTTTTAGCACGCGATACGCTTTCACGCGATAGTCTACGGAAAAATCGGATAAGAATATGAGAAAATATACAGACTGGTATCTACTCGTAGCTTGTAGAAAAAAATATGTGCGTGTAAGAGGGACCAGGTGCTTTTATTAATTTTACGAGAACAGATGGCGTTCTGTTTCGATAGCTAATATCTAAGTGGAATTTAGTAAAAAGAAAGTATTTATTTTAAAGCTGCGTGTATAATGCGATAGGACTGAATTTTCAAACATTGATATAAACTTGAGTTATTCGTCAACTCGCGAGCTTGAATCTCGCGAGTGCGCGCGAGTTGGCACCTTCCGATTTTATCAATCTTTTCCTATCGTCAACTCGCGCGCACATTGAAGTACAGTCATGTAAAAACGGAATAAAACGAATTCGGTCCATGTTTTCACTTAGCTCCATTTGCTATTTCAAATTTGTTTGCTTAGGCGTGATTGTGTCACAAATAATGTATTGAGTTAATATACATTATTCTTATTATTATTAAGAATATACTTACATCCAAATAAGTACCTACACAAACTCTCGTATTTATGTAAAACTAGCTTTTGCCCGAGACTTTGTCCGCGTGGAAATGAAACGCGTCCTTATGAAATGATGATGAGTAAGCTTAAATACAAGTTTAATGGTTTATCGTCGAAAGTGAAGGACTCCCATACAAACTTTTATCCCTTATTTCAACCTTTTAAAGCTTTTTCGGCGATAAAAGGTAAAGGAAAATCCGTTGGATAGTTTCAGAGATGTGCTATTCTAGACTATAATCTATTTCTATATCGCCTATTGATTTTTTCCACCCTGTAGACCTGGGGCCTTACCACAAGTTCATAATACATTACCGAATTAGTATTACATTGTTATTTCGTTCCATGACTTATGCAAATTGTATGGAAGTAGTGACGTGTCTATAATGGAATCGTTACGGAATCGTTCTGGAAGACTTCGTGGTAAGGCCCCTGCAAATAGTTTCATAAATATAGGTAGTAGTATGAGTAGATTGTGTGTCTATTTATGTTGTTGTCCACAGATGGCAGTGGTGTAGTGGTAAGAGCGGAAGAAGCGTTAATTGTAACGTTTGTTCTTCTCTTGTGGGTGGCAGCCATTGCTCTGTTCTTCAACCGGTGGGGCAAGATCAGGTGCGTCTATAAACTGTACGTAGTACTTTTTATTTGCCACTCTTTTTAGTTTAGAAATCATCACTATCATTGGCATGTTAACATCTATTAAAGATGATTTGTGGCGTCAGGTTATAAAACAATTCGAAGTATTTGAACACTAATTTGTTCGTGACCAAAAAAATCAATGCGTGAGTGACAGAAACAGTCACAGCCGTCTCTGTCACTCCAGTATAGCCCTTTTCAGTTTAGAAATGTAGTTAATTAAATTCAAGTTAAAGCAATTTTATTTAATAAAATCACGAACCATTTTGTAACATCTCACAGCGTCGGTCTCCTGTGATTTTAGTGAATGTTGTTCACCCCTGGCTATTGATTCTAAGGTCGTGGGTTCGAATCTTGTCGTTCTTTTTCATTTTCATCTTCTTATTATATATTTCGTACATTTGACACTCTTTGAACTATTTAGGTTCTACCACACGCCGGTTTCCTCACGATGTTTTGCTTCACTATTCGAGAGTACTGGTATGGCGCACATATTTTTTTGCGTAATCTGAAAGGTTTTTATGCGTAATGCCAGTGTTTTTCACCGTTAAACAGAAACATCGTTTTGAAACCGGGGCGTCAAAAAATCTTGGTTAGTATATCTAAAGCGGCCATGGGCTTGCAACCTATGGATTTCTAACTTATGGATTACTATGCTAAAAATGGGCCGAATATATTGTTTTGACGGGTTTAGACTCCTTTAGATATCCATAAAGATATAAGTAGCTATAGATCTGAAGAGATGTCTACTAAACCTGGCTTTTATAGTCAAGGTTTTTTATGTAGTTTTTATGTAAGTACCATAGAGCATGTACCTATGTATTATGCTCGTTGGTACGTACCTAATCTTAATCATAATTCTTGACCTTTAGTAATAGTAAACTATTTTCGTATTTCGTAATAATATTTTTTCCTTGGCCTAATTAGTATTACTTTCAGTATTAGTTTTAAGTACCTGAGTTATGTGAAAAATATAACATAATTAGGTATATTAAACAATAATATTATATTCTAACAATATATAATAAAGTTTGAATGTTTATTTTTAGAGATGAACTTTAACGCTATGAAATTAAAAAAATATTAACATACTACAGTTCTATGACGTAACAGTCCTATAGAACAAATGGTAGTTACTGATTACTTTATTTTCCACAACTATGTCACAAAGGGGTTAACGCCAAGGGGGCTCTTTTTGCCAGGCAACCTTATCACTTGAACATTAAATTTAAAAATGTTCAAGTACTTTCAATATTACGAGTATATGTATAGCAGAGCGGGTATTGCTTCAAAGCATAGCAAAAAAATTGAAGATTATGCAAAAACTGGGAGTTGAATCCGCTACTTTACTTACCAAAAATACTTTCTGCCAGGATGCTGGAGCCGTATCAGCCAAAGTTTCAACAGCAGCATCGGCAGAGCTGCGTTCTAGAAAACTCTATATCTGCGGCACCACCACTTGTAAGTTAGACATATTAAGTTATTCCTTTACTAAGTATTACTAAAGTAAGTATTACTAAGTATTACTTTACCCTAACTAAACTCTAAGGCGGGTTACAGTGCTTCACTGACCGTCGGTGCGCACGGTCGGTCCTGACGATACACACGGACCGACCGTCAGTTTGTATCATTCAGTGCTCTCCTGACCAACAAACTGACCAGATGAAAATTGATACAGACATCCGTCGTAGGTCCGTACGGTCGGTCCAACGATCGGTGCAGCACTGAACGCGTAAATACGTTTCCATAGCGCGTCGGCCGACCGACGGCCGTATGCGCACGAGCTCGACCGACGGTCCTCGTACGCAGTGCGTAGCAATATACGCGTGCGTACGGTCGGTCCAGCACTGTACGAATTATGGATTTTCATATTAATGACAAGCGCGACCGACATACGCACCGACGGTCAGTGAAGCACTGTAACCAGCCTAAAGCAGCCATGTCAAACTCAAAGTTGCTGGTTGGCCAAAAGTGCTCCGCAACCCTAATTCACTGAAAATCTGATCGGAATAAAATACTACTTTAGGACAAGTATAGTTCGCTCAACGAATCTTAAAAGCATTCGTGAAGTTAGCTGCAAGAGCTGCGCAGTATCGTTTTTCGGAAGAAATTGGAGGTATGAGGGGGGGAAGGAACTGTACATGCGCAAACTCGCACCTGTGGCTAATGTCACGAATGCCTAGATCCGTTGGATGACCTGTACGTTTTTAAATTTCCAATAAAAAAGACATTATAAAAAAGTGCAAACTTTAACTTCTTTTGCCTGATATTTGACATGTTTCGTCTTTGATTAAGTTGTTAATTTTGTGGTGTGAAAATAATCGGCGAACATAACTTCATTAATGTGGATGGTATTGTAACAGCGCGTTTTTAAAAAACAGTTTGTAACTCGCTTGCGGGCCTATATCTGGCTGTTTCAAAATTGATGCGGGCCGCAGGAAATTGCTCAGTGGGCCGCATGTTTGACATGACTGGAGTTTGTCAGATTTGGAACGCGATTATATACAAATACATGAAAATTTCCGTTTTTATCGACAAAATTAATATTCGAATAAATATCCTCACTTTTTATGGTTCGTATCGCGTTTGAGATCGCCTCTATGGATTTATATTTTTTTCTCAATCTATATCTATATAAGAGCTTAACCTGACTGACTGATTGACTGATTGATCATCGCTGAGCCGAAACCGCTGAAGCTAGAAAGCTGAAATTTGGAAGGTGGTTTCCTTTTATAACAAAACCACCCACTAAGGCGGGGTTTTTGGAAATTCCACCTTTAAGGGGGTGAAAAAGGGTGAAAACGTTTGTATGAAACTTTTTAACGCATGGAGCGATTTTCATGAAACTTTGATTGTACACTGTAAATGAAACTTTGATTGTAACTGTAGGCGAACTCGAACGCAACTAAACATTTTGTCTAACATTTTACTGTTTAATTACCTGTCATGAAAACTGTAAATAACTCCAACCAGTTAGCATGAGCACTGTTGACAGCGTTTTCGTCTGCGGAAGAGATAATAACAACAAGTGCTAGTGAGACTTGCGCTTTGTTTCCGTACCAAACATTTATAGAGCTGTATTAGAATTTCAGATACTTTTTTCTTCACTCCACCATTGTCCCTTTTAAGGGTACAAAAATAGGAATTTCTAATACAAAAGTATAGTAATGTCATGTCATATCATTGTACTAGTATAAATTTCAAGTTGATCCTATTCCGTTTCTCAGAAAAAGGGTCTTAACAGACAAACAGACGTACCTGAGATCTTTTACGGACCATATTTACCTGTACGTACGTAAACCTAAATTACCATCTTCTCTTTCGTAGAGAAAACTTTTGTTGACAATTTTTTTTGTTGTTAATATAATATTAATGTTATATGTTGTGCACATGCTTAGAGGGCAAAACTTGTAAATAACCATATGTGTAGCATCGCGCTTCATTGTCGAGGGGATATGTATCGTACGACTGTGGAACCACCTTCCCTGCATACCAGCCGTGCGGGTACGCCCCCCATCGACTCCGACAGGTAACTATCTACCACGCGGACTAGACAAGGTGATATACGAACATCGATATAGAGAATTTTATTTCAAAATCAAAACAAAAACCGACTTGCAATGCAGAGTATCACTTTGTCTAGCACCACCAGATTATTCACTGCACATAAACCAGAAAACTTATATTAACTTATTTATCTATACTTCTATACTAATAATATAAAGAGGAAAGATTTGATTGTTAGTTTGTTTGTTTGTTTGTTTGTTTGCATTGAATAGGCTCCGAAACTACTGGACAGATTTGAAAAATTCTTTCGCCAACATGTAGAATGATCTTTCAGGATGAACATAGGCTATAATATATTATGTAGGTACTTCGCGGGCGACGCCGCGAGCGGAAACTAGTTTTATATATAACTGTTATTTAGTTGCAGTGTCTAAGTTATCTCAAAACGGAATAACTATCGATAGACTCTTGTAATGTAAAGCTCGCCCATGTACATGTGTTTTTTTTCTGTCTTGCTTGTAAATATTTACGGTGTACAATAGAAAATTACAAGAATTACAAGATAGAGCGAGTGAGTGGCAGCTTCGGTGATTTAACCTTAAATATTACGAGTATACATAGTATATACTGGGACATACAGTTCGAAAGTTATGATTAAACAAATATTTGTTCGAGTCAGCTATCAGACTATCGATCCGATTGGTATGAAAAGTAAATCGATTAGTACTTGGGATTTGCTAGCTAGGCAAGGGTATAAACTAAATCGGTCAAAGGGTTATTGAGATGGGATTTAAAGGGGAGTGAAAATATTTGAGTTATAAATACAAATTTATTAAGACGAAAGTCGTAAAAAAGGCTTTATTTTTTAATTTTTACATTTGGTTGGTTACAAAGGCTCTAATTTCATTGTTCAAAGCAAAAAATCAGCAATTCTTGCAACACTTACTCTAGTAGTAAATGCTAAGTAGCAGGGTGACAGCATAATTAAATAACCATCGTATAGGTACATCAAACATCGATCATTATAGCTAATAAAATACTTCTTTCTAGAACTCAGTCTTCGTAGGCAGTATGGGGGGGATGGCGCTGATCCCTGAAAGTCCCCCACGCCGCTCCCGATCAGTCGCTGACCTCCCAGCCCTGAACCCTCAGGACAACGCCCACTCCACATCCAGGTCTTCAAGAGCTACCAGCCTCCACAGCGCGGCAGACTTAAGGGTCTGCGTACCTTCACCGAGGACATCCCGAGCGGCGAGTCTTCACTCCACGATGGATATTCCTCAAGGTTTTGTCCAAGTCCATGTGCGAGGATCCATTAACAATATCAACAGACCAAAGAGTCCTAGACGCCTTACTATAACTAACGTTTAAGACCATCCGCAGATTGCAGGCTTTCCATCGGCCGATAGTTTTGTCGGGTCTGGCTTACACGCACATTGGACTAACTATACAGCCTGATTGGTGAATAGTTCGCCAACACATCAGTTTGAACTTGTTCGTATAGCTTATCCAACTTCTAACAGCCCTCACTCAAGCCATATTACAAGAAGAGTGATGGATTTGAATGTGGATGGATATAAGAGTAGAGGTAGACCTGAAAAAAGATGGATGGACTGTGTGAAAGACGATATGTGTAAGAAGGGAGTGACTACTGAGATGACGGATGATGTGGGAGAGAAGAGGAAGAGAACCTGTTGTACTGACTCCACCTAGTGGGATAAAGGCAGAAAGATGATGACTCAATCATTGCATATTATGCATCTTCATACTGATTTAGAAACCGCCAAAACTATCGACCAATAGTCTGTAGCCTGCGATGGCTGTAAGATTGAAATGGTGTGTTTAAACGGACCAATTTATTTGTTTACTATAAATGATTGATGATCTGTTGACGACCCGTCGTTCTGAAAATCAAAAAAGCTCATTTTAATTTTAAACTAGAGATAAATTTGATAGGTTTTATGTTGAATTTTGATGTCTGTAAATACTTGATTATCATAGCTGTACAAATGTGTTTACACAAAGTATTTTCGTCCCAAATACTTCATTGTAGTATTCTATTTAGGTATCATAAATCTATATCTCTTTCCCTCTATCTTTAAATTATCCCTGAACGTATTTATTGCTATGGAATATTATCTTACGGTGTGTTAACGCCATCTATTAGTCGTGTGGTGCTACTTTTAAAGTAATATAGATTTCTTTATCTTAAAACATATTTAAAATTCACCTGCTCACTTTTCCACGTTAGCGTGACGTCTCTTACTCTGATCAGAACAAAATTCAGACTCAAAATTTGATCATTTAATTGAAAACTTCCAAAATGTTTGCTCATAATTTTTGGTTTGAGTTTTGCTCCGAAATACGGGTCATAGAGTGTGGTTATTTGTCCCTACGTCACGCTTTACGGTGAAACTTACACTTGTATGTTGGGCCCTATCATTTGCGTCCTTTTAACCTTAGTATAATATTCTATAATTATCAGAATCACACACTGCTGGGCGCGTATAAGTCTGTATGAAACAGGCATCGTACGATACACTGGACGTCTACTCTACAAAACGATCAACGATAATATTATCTTATCACCTAAATAATCGTGCAAAGCCATACTCTAAGCTACATTTCGACTATCATTTGAACGACTGACATTATTTTGACAAGCGATCTAGTAAATCTTCTGTAACACTAACGGACGACACGAAATTTCCAATTTGACACAGAAACAACTGCTAATTCGACTGAATTCGACGAACAGTCTGACTATACTGTGTGAGTCGTATGCATGTTTTATACAGACTGCAAAAATACTAGCATACATGCCAAAACGTTCAATGTGTGAGTCTGGAAATTGCGGATTTGTCCAAATATTAAAATTATAGTAAGAGTCTATTTGACCAAACTTATTTCTAAACGTCTTGTCCTTAATTATTACTTATTGTCAGATAAAAGTTGCATTAGTTGGTCAAATCGATCCTAATATCGTATATTCTTCATCTTTCATCTCTTGCTCTTTCCTATAGTTGTAGATAGATATTCTAATGGCCAAATATTAGAATTTGTGTACATAAATTAGTTAAGTATTTTGAATTTTAAGCTTTAAATAAACTAAATTTGATCTTGGGGCCTATTGTACATGTAATGAAAATTATATGCCAAAATTTCTAATGGCTAAAAGTATATAATATAGTACCAATATACCTATTAATATAATTATGTATAGAGTAAAAATAAATTAAAGCTACGTTTAAACTAACGCGAACAAATTTGACATTGACAGTCAATTGGTTATCCGCTTCACGTCAATCGCACGCTATCATGTAAATGTTCACAATGCGTGTATCACGCGTTCGGTGCCCGTGCCGAGTCACGTTGTGGTCGCTTTGTTTACGTCAGTTTTAGCGAAGCTTAAAATAATAATATTATTTTAAAATACTGATTCGGAATTCATTAAGTAATTAATTTAACATTTTTATTATGTGTAGGTACATCTAATATTGTTGTAAGTTTTAATAAAGAAATATATTTAAATTTATTCTAATTGAAATGTAACACTTAGGGCTAGTTTCACCATGTTCTGTTAATTAAACTAACAGCTTGTTAACCTTTTGATCACCTGTAAGAGTTGTTGTGTTTCATCTTGGATTCCGCAAAGGATTATCTTCCGTAAAATGAAATGACGTAAAATAAATAACGATACTTTTACATTCTTGTAAATTTTGATGCCCGATCAGATAATGCTTTGCTAACAAAAGTTTGGTGAAATTGGACCTAACTCTGATTGCGTATCGTGTATCTATGCCTAAAAATATCTACATTATTACCTATTCCGTCCGGATGTGGACACAGCCCTAATCATATCGATTTTGATAAAAAGTTACAGCTAGTTTGTAACAGAGACGAAAAATAACTTGGTATAATGAAGTATCGACACAAAGAGAAAGAGAAAATCAACTCTGAAATGTAGCTTCACAATGGTAGTAATTCTGTTGTTTTGCGATTAATATAAAAATTCTTAAAATACCTCTATTGTTTTGTCACTAAAAGCAACAAAAAAACAAAACGACAACTTAAAAAATAAAGTTTTTAGTAATAAATATCGTGGGTAATTAAAAATGGGGGCAGTGGCGCCCATTTAGTTATTGAGGTAAACAAAAGTACCTGGATGACCGAGCTTTGCTCGTTTTTTTGGGGTAAACGACGTTTTCTAAAAATGAAACCTAGCTAGATCGATTTATCGCCCCCAAAACCCCCTGCATACTAAATTTCATGAAAATCGTTGGAGCCGTTTCCGAGATTCCGATTATATATATATATATGTACATACAGTCGTGGTCAACTAATTAGGGACATGCAAGATAGTGAAGAACAATAACCGGTTATGTACATACAAATATAAAACCCTATTGATTTCTCAGTAACTATTATTTGCATAATTTGGTCCGATTATTATGCTTTAAATGGCTGTAAATAAAAGAATAAATAAATAGAAAAAAGTATTTAATATCAAAGGTTGAACATGTATTCAATTTTAAGGTATAATTCTGTAGCTGGACATTTAATTAAGGACAGTAAACTATAATGAAAAATAGAGTTAAACAAAACTAATAATCTGCAGTATTATAATATCTTTAACAGCTCCATTTTATTACGTGTAAAATCAGTACCCGGTAGCAAAACCTTTGTTAGTAATTACCGCTTGACACCGATGTGGCATAGACATTATCAGTTTCTGGCATGTTTCGACAGGAATGTTTGCCCATGCCTCACAAAAAGCTTCATTAAGTTCATCTAAAGTTGTGGTACGATAAGTGGCTACTTTTTTCTTGATTTCGTGCCAAAGGTGCTCGATTGGGTTAAGGTCCGGGCTATTTGCTGGCCAATCTAGCACCGATACTGACTGACTGGTAAGAAACGACTTGACTGAACGGGCGGTATGTTTTGGGTCGTTATCATGCTGAAACGTCCATATAATAGGGAGATGCTCCTCAGCATAGGGAAGCATCGTTTCCTCCAATATTGCCTTGTATTGATGTTGGTCTAAGTTACCCTGAACTTTCCTCACAGGTCCCACTCCACGTCCAGAAAATGAACCCCACATTTTAATGTTTCCACCGCCATGTTTCACCTGCTTTTTTGTGAATCTTGGATTCATTTCCGCTTTTACTGGACGCCGTACGTATTGCCTTCCATCTGAAGAAATCAAATTAACCTTGGTCTCGTCAGAGAATAATACATGTTGCCATTGGGCGTAGGTCCAATGTCCATATTTACGTGCAAACGCCAAACGAGCATTTCTATGTTCTTTCTTCAACAACGGTACTTTGCGAGCCACTCTTCCGAACAACCCTGCTTCTACCAGACGTCGTCGAACGGTCCTAGCTGAGACACCAGCTCTTTCGTCTGTCCCAAACACTTCGTGTTTAATTAAAATAGAGCCTAGAAACGGATCTTTCTTAGCTAACCTGGCTATCATTCTATCTTCTTGCGGAGTTGTTTTTCTCGATCTTTTTGTTCTGGGCACATTTAAATCTGTGTTATTGCGTCTGACATGTTGCACTGCATTGTATACCATAGTTTTTGAACAATTTAAATGTTCTGCTATCCTTCGGTATGGCCAACCATGCTCGTCAACAAACTTCATGATAATTTTTCGTAGTGTTGGATCGCAACTTTTATTTTTACCCATTTTTCTTCAAAATATTTTTCAAAACTTAAAATAAATATCGGGATTGCCGCCAAAACTACCACGAAACAATAAGAGAAGAAGTAAAAAAGTATTGAGATTCAAATTTTGAAAATAGAACGCAATATCTCAGTGTCCCTAATTAAATGGCCAGCCAGCATTATTTGAACAAATAGCACTACGATAATCTATCAGCTATACTGTAAAGAGGTTTAATGTTTAAGAAGTTGTTATTGTTTGTATAATCGGGCACATAAATGACTAATTATACTTACATGTAAGAGATATGGAATATGGTTTAGACTCGTTGGAAAATAAAAAATAAATTCACAATTCGGTTTAACCAAAGAGTGTCCCTAATTAGTTGACCACGACTGTATATACAAGAATTGCTCGTTTAAAGGTATAAGATAAGATACGACCATACTTTCCAATTTTTTAGCTAGTTCAACGAAACAACAGAATCAGCACCACTTTATCCAAGTTAACACGTAGGTACAGGTGCAACGGTAGTGTCCGTTATTTTAAATTAAAAAGTTCCTTTCCGCCCTGTTGACCTGCCGCGATCGCGTTCCAGTTCTAAATCCGTAACCAATCTAGTTCTGACCTTTCAAAGTTTGTCTTTCTAAAATTTAGTTGAAACTTTAAAAATATTTGGGTTTCGTTTGAGGAAATACCTAGCGTACGTGCAACTAGCAATAGTTTTGCAGTAGATACATAAAACAGTGGATAGCCTCTATTGATAAAATTAAAAAAATACTTCGTTCTAATTTCAAATTGAAAATAGAAAATATACATTCAGCAATCAGTAATTTTGTAACAGTTGATAGCCTTTGTTGCGTAAGTTAAAAAAAACTCTTTTCTGTTCTAATTTCAAATCAAAAACCGGACTTTTAAAAAGAAATGCAGATATAATTATTGTGCTCGATTGCACAAAATCGATGGTAGTATAAATTGAGGCATTATTTGACTTTTATCAAGTTTTCGCAGACTCGTACACACTACCTACAACGTTACACAATTTTGACAGACCTCTATCAACAATGTTTTGAGTTGACGTACACAAACATAAAGTGTATTTTTTTACCTTGATGTTTTATATGTTCCGAATTTGTGCGTTGAGCAAAACATTTGACGACCTCAGTGGCGCAGAGTCCGCCTGCGACGCAAGAGGTTGCGGGTTCGATTCCCGCCGCGGAAAATATTTGTGTACGATCTGCAGAAATTTGTTCCGTTGGTCTGGGTGTTTTCTATTATAATAAAAAAAAAAAAACTATCTATGTATATTATAATGTATTAAATATATCAGTTGTCTAGTACCCATAACACAAGCTTTGAGTAGCTTACTATGGGGCTAGATGATGCTGTGTGGATTGTCCAGCATTATTTATTTATTTATTTGGCTTACATTTATCAAGATAAACTACAATTTGTTTTATAGGAACTAGGTATACAAAACGATAATCGCAATTCTTACAGCGGGAAATCCGAACGTCTGGGCCGAATAACTCAAGGTTTTTTTAAGAATACATTGAATATATTATCAGAGCTCAGTAGGTTTTTGACCTTTATCTGAATGAGATCTTTGCGGCATTTGCGTAAAATAAATTCGTTCTCATGTTTAGATATTGTGTCGAATAAACCAATACGAAACCTTACACGCGATTTGAGAAATACACAGGTATTGGATTAGAATATTATTGCATTTTTTTTTAATTCCTTTGTGGTCGTATGGGTCGAATTCCTTTAAATTTTTTTCCTTACGGTTTTTGTACACCATGGTATCTACGCCCTTACGAAAATAGATTACAATTATTACAACCTATTTATATTGTAAATGCAATTATATAAAATTAATCTATTTAAGTCAGGATTAACAAATACAATGTATAAAGTATTTTAATAAACATTTTCAAAACACAGTGTTGGTATTTTTAGTGAACACAAAATAATAAAATAAAAAAAAATAAAAAAATATGATCACGACTGTAATCCCCGGGCTCGGTAGATAACTCCTCAGACTTTTAGTTACTTAGATCTTTGAGGTTATCTAAAGGGGGTAGTCAGAGGCAAGTCCAAACATGACATTTGGTACATGCCCACATTTTGCACAGTAGTTAGTATTCCGTACGTGACAGGTTGCAAGCCCATCGCCGCTTATAAGAATACTAACCTATGACACATACCTTCGAATTTTTGGTTCTAGGGTATGCCGGTTTCCTCACGATGTTTTCCTTCACCGTTTAAGAGCACTGGCATTGCGCACATAAATTTTTCGAATGGAAAAACTCATTGGTGCACGACCAGGTTTGAACCCACGACCTACGGATCGTGAGGCAGGGGTGCTACCACTACACCACCAGCGCTCTATCACAAAATAATTCCTTGATATTAATCATGATTGTTTACTTATTAAGTATTAATATCATAGCCATGTCAATCATGATAATATCAGTGTAGTTTGATCGTGCGCACTGTAATCCCTTTAACTGTTTCGACACCAAGGCCTTACCACGAAGTCTTCCAGAACGATTCCGTTTTAGAAACGTCACATTTGAAGCTTGAATTAACACCACTTCAATACATAGGTAATAATAATAGGTCATGGTACGAATAACAATGTAATATTAATTCGGTAATGTATTATGAATTCGTGGTGAGGCCCCCTGGTTGAAGAAACGGATCTTATGAAATACAGATATATCCTTGGTAGAAAGAAAGTAAGATTCTTCTTCTTCTTCTTCCTGCCCTTTACCCACGTTATGAGGGGTCGGCACAACATGTGATCTTCTTCCATTTCCCTCTATCATTCGTCATCTCAGTACTCACTCCTTTCTTACCCAATATCACCTTTCACACAGTCCATCCATCTTTTCTTTGGTCTACCTCTACCCCTGTATCCATCCACATTCATATCTAACACTCTCCTCGTCACATGATATTCATCTCTTCTCATAACATGCCCATACCACGTTAACCTATTACTCCTCATCTTTTCTGTCACCGGTGCCACTTTCAGACTTGATAAAGAAAGTAAGATTGATTACAGAAATAGCTTTCTTTTCATGTCAGTTCTCTCAAACCCGTGTGACTAAAGGAAGAGTGTGGTTTTAAGTGCGTTTCAGAGTAAGATTGTAAGCTTTCTTTTTTCGGTGTAACCGTGTAAGATAGGTTCTTGATTGCACAGATTCGTTGCTCGATAAATTCGTATATTGCGGCTTCCTGAATAAAATAATGGATATATAACAATGTACTATCTAGCATTGAAAAATCACTCGTTCGCAGACTTTTTTTTTATAAAGAATAGGTTCGCGTTTGATCTCTTTTCTGCTTGATGTTAAGCATCAGTGAGGTCTAAGATGGAGTACACTTACCTAGAAGAAACCTATTGACCCTCGATTCGAAGACACCCATATTATAAGATGTACTAGCTTCCGTCCACGGCTTCGCCCGCGTGGTACCTATAAATACAAAAAAAACCTATCTCACGGGAGCCGGTCATTTTTTCCGGGATAAAAAGTAGCCTATTTTTTATTCCAGACTATAATCTATATCTGTGCCAAATTTAATCAAGATCCGTTCAGCCGTTTCAGCGTGAAAGAGTAACAAACATAGGTACATCCAGATATCCTGACATCCTTACATCCTGACATCCATACATCCACACATTCTTACAAACTTTCGCGTTTATAATAATAGTAGGATTTCTATTAACAACAAAAATACTAAAAAACAGAATAATATTTATTACTTAAAGTATTTATTACTTAAAGGGGCTAACGTTTGTTGTAGGTATGGGATACAACAAACGTGATTTTTTTGCCGTTTTTATAGCGAATGGTACGGAACTCTTCATGCGCGAGTCCAACTCGCAATTGGCCGGTTTTATTTATACTCAGCCCGCGGGCCATATCCCCAACCCCTTTAAAATATTTTTTTCAGTTTTTGGTTTGAAGAATGGTTTGTTTACACAGAACGCGTTTATACCTATTTTCATTGTTAGACTGCCACAATAGGTAGATAAGCTACTTATCGCTGCTAGTATGGCATATGGACACTACAGTACGTCTACCATGAGTTGTCACATTTAGATCGGCTGACGTTACTACAGTAGTAATATTACGTTACTATGACATCTGTCAAAATGGTTACTCATGGTACCAAACTCTAAGCAAATTAATGAAGCGCAAACTACAGTCGCTGTAGTACGCTGTGACGTAGGATAGTTAACTAGTGACGTTTTAGTATCCAACTATCCGCTAGAGGCGCTGTACACGTTTTCATACATTTTAACTAATCGCTAGCGAGTGTAGATTGTGAAAACTCATAGTAGACCTACAGGCCAAGGCCTCAGCACAATAGCACTGTCCGCCATTCCTCGGACCATTCTGTGCACAATGGAAGCGCAATATTACTGGCACCTCATTTATAAATGGACTTGTTTTATACAAACAAACACATTGTTTATCCGACTGCGAGGCAGGGTGTATGTGAGTTCCGTTAGCTGTCGCAAAATCATCTGAACGCGGCATAGTTTTTGTACAATAATTCATCATTGTCATCTTAGTGTTAACGATTATCTACTATTTTATTTATTCTCAAACCTAACTTCCGTCAAAAGATATTACTACGTCATTTCCGTTCCACTCGGCATTCTTCGGAATACCGAGTGTTGTTTACGCCAGAAATTACCTAACGGTATCGGGACGAGATGGTCGGTCATTCGTAAGCTCGACACAGTCCAGTAAAGGTTGTAATCAGAGTTCCAAGATTATACAAGATTATATAAAACACCCTGTTTTATTTTATACTGTAAGTACAAGTGTACTAAGTAGGCTACGTAGAACTGTTAGTTGGTGAAAAGTGACGAGGTATCGCAGCAAGCAGGAACTTCGAGAAAGGGGCATTATATCTCAGAAGTGGGATCACGCTGATTTTGGTCCTATATTATTGGCGAAAACCAAGAGCCCACAAAAACAAAAAAATACGTAAGTACATTTTTTTCGATGTCACGACGTGTAATATAACGTTATATTGGTTTGATAATTACATGTTGCTATGATAATGATGCTTATTAATACGTATGTAAGATTTTCATTTTTTTTTGCTATTAAATTATTTTATCAGTCTACCTACCCGATGTATTTTATTTTCAATAGCCATAATGGTCATTTAAAATTGAAGATAAGGTAGCATGCTGCTGAATCGAAGGATATAATTTAAATAGTAATCCTAACATTCTGATAAAATATCACCTTGCTTGCCTACTTACGCATTGACATAATTATGTAATACATGAACACGGATACCATCATGTTCTTTCTAATATTATATTACTATACTTGATGTAGCTTAACAAACACTTTAATGTTTTCTTCTTGTGTGTTTGAGGTAACAATGCCGAAGAGAAAGAAGAGAGCAAGGTCTTCTTCAAGCGACTCTTCACGCAGCGTCAGCCGAAGTAGATCTCGTGAAAGGAAGAGCTCGCGCAGTAGGCGTAAGCAGTCTCGTCGGTCTAAGCATCGCAGGCACAGGAGCAAGAGGCAGTCTGGTCACTCGCAAAGTTCTCGACCAACAAGTGCTCGTTCAACAATGCAGGACATCGAGCAGCAGGAGAGCGGATCTAGTCAACAGCCGTCGGCGTCGCTACTGCCACCACAGCCACTGACGCCGCTGCCACTGCTGACACCTCAGCTACTGCCACAGCCGTCGTCTCCGCTGCCACCGTTGCTGCTACCACCGCCAGCACCGGTCCCTGGACCAGTGACTCCTGACGAATCTAATAGAGACTTGAGGTATGTGGACACACAGCAACTATTCTTTGAAAAGTTTATAAATGTAATGCAAGGCTTAAAGGATAAGAAAACTTCAAAATGTGACAGATTTCCTGTAATGAACAATGTTATTCCTGAATTCGATCCGCTGTGCAAGGAACAAACCGTAGATTTGTGGATTCATAAGATAGAGGAATGCGCACAAATTTATAACTGGGACGATAAACAAATCATTCATTACGCCTTACCCAAACTCACAGGAGTAGCTAAAACGTGGTATCAAGGGTTACCATCTCTTTTGTTTTCATGGTCTGAATGGAAGGTTAAACTAAAAGAATCTTTTCCCTCTCGAGACAATTACGCCGAACTCCTTACGGAGATGCTAGGTAAAAAGGCGCGGTATGGAGAGTCTCTCGAACTCTATTACTACGCGAAAATTAACCTTCTCAATCGTTGCGAAATTTATGGAAAAAGGGCTGTTGACTGCTTAATATTCGGCATAGAAGATAGAGGTGTTAGGTTAGGGGCTCAAGCCGCTGAATTCAATGAAACTGAACAGGTCCTTAAATTTTTCAAGACCGTCAAAGTAGGACAGGATAGAAACGCTTCGGTCGACATTAAGAATAAAGAAAAAGATAAACGTGTAAACTCACAAATTGGCACCAGTTCTCAGACAACAAATAATAGGACTAATCAACAACCAAAACCGAGTTTTAATGCTGCTTGTTACAATTGCAATGAAACGGGCCATCCCTATTTCCGTTGCCCAAAACCGCGAGTTCAGTGCACTAATTGTAGTTTAAGGGGGCATTTGGCATCTGATTGTCCTAAAAAGTCTGTACATAATTCAACCGAGGTCAAAAAGGTTTTACGTATAGAAAGTATAGGAGATACTAGCTTAAAATACAAAATGCCCCTTAAAATTAATGATAAAATGTCTGACTGCCTGATAGATTTGGGTTGTGAGGGTACCTTGATGCGTTTGAGTGATGCTCAACGGTTACAGATTAAATGGAAACCAGTTACGGGACCTATACTGTCTGGGTTTGGAAACACTCGTTTTCAACCTATAGGGTCCGCTTTAGCTACTATCGAAGTCCAAGGGGTTCAAGAAAGAGATGTTGAAATGTTGATAGTAGATGACTCGCACATTAATACACCTATTATGTTAGGTCATACTTTTACTGAAAGACCCACAATCAAAATAACAAAAACTGGCACAGATGTAATTTTCCAAAAGGTAAGACAAAATGAAATCCACGAAATGAAATTTCCACTTCACTGTGTAAGCGATATAACTATAGCAAGCGGTAAAATAAACGTTGTTCCCATTGCATGCGACGAGTCTTATACTGGCAGGGTATATGTGAACGGTACAGTCAGGGGAAGTAAAAACAAAGAACATTATTTGCTTCCGGGTGAATTTGATCTCAACCAGGGCTTAGGAAGTCTACTCGTACAAAATATTAGTCCTCTTGATATTTCTCTTAAATCCGGTGAACTTATAACTCGCGCGGTGAGGTTGGACGAAAGTCTCCAAATCAATAAAGTAGAAAGGGTTATAACGACTCTGCCAGATGAATCAACATTAAACATTGGTGATAGTTTGTCATCTGATGAACGAAATAAACTGGAAAATCTAGTTAAAGAATACAAGTCTTGTTTTTCAAGCTCTTTAAGCGACTTGGGATTTACTACAGAAACCGAGATGGTGATTCATCTGGAAGACTCTGAACCCGTAGTATATCGCCCCTATAGGCTTTCCTTTAGTGAGAGACAAAACGTTCGTGTCATGGTCAAAGAAATGCTTGATAGCGGAATAGTTCGCGAATCAAGCTCTCCTTACGCTAGTCCGATAGTTCTTGTCAATAAAAAGTCAGGTGAGAAAAGACTATGTGTAGACTATCGCGCGCTCAATAAAAAGACAAAGCGTGAACACTACCCGCTTCCAAGGATTGAAGACCAGCTTGATCTTCTGTCTGGTAGCTCCTTATATATAACTTTAGATCTCGCTTCGGGATATTACCAAATCCCCATTTCCGAAAACTCTCGCGAAAAGACTGCCTTCGTGACACCGGACGGGCAGTACGAATACAACAGAATGCCATTTGGGCTCGTTAATGCACCTTCCGTGTTTCAACGCACCATGAATAAAATCATTCAGAAGTCCTCGGTTCGATCCTATGTGCTCGTATATATGGATGACATATTAATACCTGCCAGTACATTTAGTGAAGGACTACTTCGTTTGCGTGAGGTCTTTGATCTCCTCAAGGAGAACGGTCTAACTTTAAAGCTAAGTAAGTGTAACTTCTTTTACGACAAAATAGACTACTTAGGCTATGAAGTGAGCTCTTTGGGCGTGCGGCCAGGGTCCCTTAAAACTGATGCCGTGTCCAAATTTTCAACCCCACAAAATGTCCATGAAGTAAGACGGTTCATCGGATTAGCAAGTTTTTTTAGACGGTTTGTTAAAGACTTTGCTGTTCTAGCGCGCCCACTCACTTCATTGCTTAAGAAGGATTCTCCTTGGAAATGGGGTAACGAAGAAATAAAAGCATTCGAGTCTCTTAAAAGATCATTAACCGAACGACCAATACTGACTATCTATAATCCGAACGCAGAGACACAACTTCACACAGATGCTTGTAAATTTGGGGTAGCAGGAATACTCATGCAAAAAGATGAAACGGGCTTACTTAAGGTAGTGGCTTATTATAGCAGACAAACATCCACTGACACTTCACTCTTTCGAGTTAGAAACGCTTGCAGTTATCGCTTCGTTGGCAAAATTTAGAGTTTATTTATTGGGTATTCAATTCAAAATTATTACAGACTGTAATGCCTTACGCACTACCTTGATAAAACGTGACCTGATCCCTAGAATCGCCCGTTGGTGGTTACAATTTCTCGAGTTTGATTGTGAAATAGAGTATAGACCCGGTGAAAAGATGGCGCACGTTGACGCTTTGAGTAGGAGCCCCGTAGACTGTTACACGAATGACAATCATGTGCTCGATGTTCTCAGCGTTAATACGGAGGATTGGCTAGTTACGGTACAGCAAGCTGATGATGAAATTAAAAATATTGCCGACATATTAAATGATCCTAAAACTAAAGATGTAGTGGATATTTTTAATAACTATAAAATTAAAAATGGCCGTGTCTTCCGTATTACTGCTGACAACACTGAGAGGTGGGTAGTCCCAAAAGGTGCCCGATGGCAAATCTTAAAAAGTAATCATGACGACATAGGCCACTTTGGCGTTGATAAAACTTTAGCGCGCATTCAGTCATTGTATTGGTTCCCCAAAATGAGGCGCTTCGTAAAAAAGTATGTTACTGCATGTCTTGAATGTGCACATCATAAAATACCCAGTGGTCCAAAAGCCGGTGAATTACACCCGATACCTAAAGTGGACAAACCTTTCCATACGATCCACGCGGACCACTTGGGCCCGTTCATACGTACAAAACGAGGCAATACCTACATCCTTGTAATAATAGATGGTTTCACAAAGTTTATAAATCTAACAGCCGTACGAAACACCAAATCTCTATCCAGTGTTAGGGTTTTCAGGGAACATTTTAGCTATTTTGGCACACCAACACGTTTGATTACTGACCAGGGTACTAGTTTCACCAGTAATACGTTTTAGACCTTTATTAAAAACTCTGGGATTAAACACATCTACAATGCCGTTGCTACACCTCGTGCAAATGGCCAAGTAGAGCGATACAATCGCACTATACTGGCCGCACTTGGCGCTATGAACCATAACAAACCCAACGGTAAATGGGACGAACATTTACCAGATATTCAGTTAGGAATAAACACAACTATTAACGCTACTACACAAAAAACACCAACTGAATTACTTTTTGGATATAACGTCACAAACCCATCTCAGGGTATGCTAAACGACGTTATCACTGACGTAACACTTGATACTTCTATCGATTTAGAAAAGACAAGGGCTGATGCTAGTAACCGCATTGAAATTCAACAAGAAAAAGCTAAAAATAACTTTGACAAGCATAGGAATACTAATAAAGTCTTTAAGGAGGGTGATTTAGTTAGGGTCATTAGGGCTGTGACGGGAATAGAGGGACAATCAAAGAAATTAGAACCTAAGTGTAGAGGTCCCTATAGAGTCAAAAAGGTGCTACCTCACGATAGATATGTCGTTGAAGATACCCCCCTCACAAAAAAAGGAAGGCGTTATGAAGCTGTTGTTGCAATCGACAAGATATTTCCGTGGCTAACTTTTAATCAGCCGATGTCTTCAGACGATGAAGGTCCCTCTGATAGTGAATCCGCAATAAATGAAATAGATGACGTTTCAGGAAATCTGTCGCAATAAAATGCAAACAAGTTAATGTAAGACTTTACCTAGATTTAAATATAGTGTAAGTATAGAGTTCATTTGTATAGGAAAGTACCTAATGATTTAGGTTTTATAACAAGTAAATAATTATACAATTATGCATTATGAAATGGTCGAAATGAATTAAGAAGTTTATATTGTTATGATCAAGGTCATGGATCATCCTTATTTATGTATTTAGAATTCATGTGATTTTTCTCATTAATGGTCAACGTCATGGATCATTATTGTAAGTTAAATCTCGACACTCAGATCAAGGTCATGGATCTGTGTGTCACAGAACTGATCAACGTCATGGATCAGTTCTTCTATAACAAATAGGATGAAAAGGTGATACTCAGGTCAAAGTCATGGATTTGTTTATCCCTTTTAGATGATCACAGTCATGGATCTGGAAAAGTCGTTAATGCTAATTAATATCGCTAGTTTTATAATATACAATAATTTACCGATTGAAAATAGTAAATTAGCTTTAATAAGGCTAGTTTATATAACATACCTACATGTACATATCACTAGTATAAAGTTCTTTCGATTAAGTTCTATTATGGAGTTAAAAACTGTTTTTTTAGTTATGTTTTACGAGGGACTCGTAAAGCTGACGGATGGCCGAGCTGTTAACGATTATCTACTATTTTATTTATTCTCAAACCTAACTTCCGTCAAAAGATATTACTACGTCATTTCCGTTCCACTCGGCATTCTTCGGAATACCGAGTGTTGTTTACGCCAGAAATTACCTAACGGTATCGGGACGAGATGGTCGGTCATTCGTAAGCTCGACACAGTCCAGTAAAGGTTGTAATCAGAGTTCCAAGATTATACAAGATTATATAAAACACCCTGTTTTATTTTATACTGTAAGTACAAGTGTACTAAGTAGGCTACGTAGAACTGTTAGTTGGTGAAAAGTGACGAGGTATCGCAGCAAGCAGGAACTTCGAGAAAGGGGCATTATATTAGTTCATAGGCATATTACGAGTATAAGGGTGGTTCTTCTAAATTTTTGTAGATATTTTAAAAACTTTTTAACGCTGTGTTTAAAGCTCGTCTTTGAAGCATGAAGATGAAGCAATAAAATATTAGTTTATAATATGTTATTTCACGAAGAGTACATTTAAAATTAACTAATATTTTAGGAGATAACCAAGATTGTTTGTTGCTAACAATGACAAAAGTGTAGAAGAGAATCGCCCTTAAACGCTCTAATTTTCACCTCAATGCATGTAAGGGTACGTAGGTACATTTGGATAGTACCAGAGTAAAGGAACCAAAGAGCCTAATTTCACACCGGCCATAAAGTTTGGCGCAGCCTATAATAAACAGTAGCATTTACCCACCTGCTATTTATCGTGGACAATAAAATTAATAGCTTCATAAAGGTCACTAGGTTACTTTTGTGGTATCCAATTACATAATTTTTGGAAAATAAAAGCGATCCTACAGAGGTATATAGAGGAAGGCCAAAGAAAAGATGGATGGACTGTGTGAAAGATGACATTGGTAAGAAAGAAGTGAGTAATGAGATGACGAGTGACAGAGGAAAATGGTAGAAGATCACGTGTTGTGCCGACCCCACATAGCGTGGGATAAGGGCAGGAAGATGATGATGAAAAGCGATCCTACAGCCCGTTCACACATAGTCCCCGTATTTACGGTACCCGTTATAAAGGATACGACAAAAAATCATGCTTTGTTCTCACATAGGCGTTTAACGCACCCGTCATTACTCGAAGATATGCCCAGACGCCCAAAACTGTGGCACTGTTTTTACTTGTGTGTGTTAACAAAATGCCGATGCACGCACACTAATGATTAGTAAAAAATGAACCAAACAGTTATTTCACCATTTATTGTGCAATTATATTGCACGATCTTTCGTAAAAAAAATACTTATTCCTTTTGTACCCTGAAATTGAAAATATTTGGTGTGCCAAATGATTGAGCTATCTCATTTCGCGTGTCAACAAAACGGCGCGGTCTCAGTACCGTACGGGCATATCTTCGATTGTCATTACTGAATACGATGTTCACACGCAAATTCGCAGCATACCTACTAAGTAGATGGACGTTGTCCAGTAACGTTGTAACAGAGTTTTAGCAACATATCCTACTAATATTATAAACGCGAAAGTTTGTAAGAATATACCTATGGATGTGTGGATATATGGATGTATGTTTGTTACTCTTTCACGCTGAAACGGCTGAACGGATCTGGATGAAATTTGGCACAGATATAGATTATAGTCTACAATAGCACATAGGCTACTTTTTATCCCGAAAAATGTACGGTTTCCGTGGGATAATTTGGTTTTTGTTTTTTAAGGTACCACGCGGGCGAAGCCTTGGACGGAAGCTAGTAATACATATAATCCATAATTAACTTTCCAAAATCCAGGTCACAGCAGCGCTGAACCGTGCAATGATATGTAGTTCGACCCTAAATGCATCATAACTTATGCACCAGACGGTAAACGATAGCTTTTATAGTCCGTGGATTTGCAGACTCGTACTTATAACATTGGCATAAGGCTCAAAATGCTGTGATTTACTCATCTTCTTGAAGCGAAATAACTATAAACACCAACTGTAGGTCTACCATGAGTTGTCACATTTAGATCAGCTGACGTTACTACAGTAGTAATAGTTCGTAACTATGACATCTGTCGAAATTGTTACTCATGGTACCAAATTCTAAGCAAATTAATGAGCGCAAACTACAGTCGCTGTAGTACGCTGTGACGTAGGAAAAGTTAGCTACGTGAGGTTTTAGTACCCAACTATCCGCTAGAGGCGCTGTACAAATTTTTCATACATTTTTGTAACTACATTCGCTAGCGAGTGTAGATTGTGAAAACTCATGGTAGACCCTCTGTAAGGGTATATATACACTTATAGATATAATATATATGTCATGGTCATATCGAGCGACAGCGGCCGTCGCTCATTGCCTTGGGACGAGATTGAAGTCGATATAACAAACAGAGACAATAATCGATAAAGGTAACTTTACTAGATAATGACATACCTACTTATTTATTTAATCTGAATACAAAACTTTTGCCTTACTCACTGACTGACTGACATTAAGCACTTATTACATTACCCTGAATTCAGGGACCCTTGCCCTAAATAAGAGTGTAATAAGAGTTAGGGCGTAAGGCGTAGAGGCTAGGCGTTAGGCTCCCCTACTACCGGGCCCTGAATACCGTGTAGTGTAATACCCGTTTTAGGTACATAACGAATGAAGTTACCTAATGACTATTATTATTAACAAAACCTAATAAGTACTATTCATAGACAAGTATCGTTGAGAAAATATGATCGATTAGCGTAGTAGGTATCGATTAGTAACCCTATGAGCGTCGAAGGGCTTGTATCCCATCATGTACGAAATACTACGTAGTGAACAATTGTCAAATCTAAATGTATATAACTCAAAGGTGACTGACTGACTGACTGACTGACATAGTGATCTATCAACGCACAGCCCAAACCACTGGACGGATCGGGCTGAAATTTGACGTGCAGGTAGATGTTATGACGTAGGCATTCGCTAAGAAAGGATTTTGATTAATTTTACCCCCAAAGGGATAAAATAGGGGATGAAAGTTTGTATGAAAAGTCGCGATAATCGACATTCACGCGGGTGAAGCTGCTGGCATCAGCTAATATTACATAATTGCCTTTGACTTTAAATATCCTCAAAGCTACTTATTTCATTAATTCATTTATTAATTGCTTCATTATGATATTTTACCTAGGCAAGTCTTATTTTTATGTAATGAGTTAGTAAGTACAAGCATACTAAAGATTTATTTTTATGAAATACTTACCAAAATTGGTGATTACAGTCGTGATCATGCTTATTTTCTGTTATTTTTTTGACCAGCAAAGAGCCATAACGATAGTGACTATTTTACGCTATTGAAAAAAAAATGGTGGTCATTTCGAATACCTACTACTAAAATAAATTAAAGGATATTAAAATATTTCATTTTATTAATTTTAGACATCATGTTTCACAATAACATTTACTGCTTAAGACCTACTAATAGAAATAGTGCTAGTTTTATTTTTCAAAACGTCCGGGTTCGACTCCCGAGCTGAGCACAAGTTTTTTTTCATGTAATAATGCAGCTTTCCTTGTTACTAAAATCAATGACATGGTTCCTAAGAACATATCTTCGTATGTCTTATAGTTTCAGACTTTTCCATACTGACCGATCTAAATGTTATTATTATACACCCTGTATACCTAAAGCAGATATAAAACTCAAGTTCGATGGGTATAACAATAGTCAATCTTCAAACTGAAGTGCTCCGTATATATTCATCTCGGGGGTCCCGTATATCGTTATACGCGGACTGAGCAAGATTTTACAGAATCACAGTATTCAACTTATGAGAGTAAGAAAGGGTTGTATTTTTGTATTTTATGACCATAATTTTTTACATAACTGTACGATTTTGATGTTATACATACAAACATAAAATTACGCCTGTTTCCTTACGGGGTAGGCAGAGACAACGGATTTCTACTTGCTTTATCCAACCTCATTACATTCTTCATACATGCGCGTCGGTTTGGAGTAAAAAAATTATTTACTTAATGTCGACTTTATTCCCTCGAAGTTTGGGTTTAAATTGCCGTATAACGTGTGTAACTTATGTGATTTTTTTATATTTTTTTGACATAATTGACAAGCTCCGCCTACCACAGCACAGTTTTGTGAAGTCATTTTTTAGCTCAAATAATGCTTCCATTAATTTCCGACACTGTTAAAAATAAATATGATCACGACTGTAATCCCCGGGCTCGGTAGATAACTCCTCAGATTTTTAGTTACTTAGATCTTTGAGGATATCTAAAGGGGGTAGTCAGAGGCAAGTCCAAACATGACATTTGACACTGTTACAGGTACAAAATCAATTAACACCTGTCGTGTCCTACGCTTACGGCTAGGTGTAATTGTATCGCACAGTAAGAGTATGTGCGATAGGGCAGAGTAATCATTGCCACCACATTGAATCGACTCCGAACGTTTTATGACTCTATAAAGCTTGGCAGCGTGATTGGGTCGGTTTAGTGCTGCTTAATAAAAGCCTTACTAAAGGCATCTACACGTCTTAGTATGTACTTACCGACCACGAATTTCTGTATCCTATTCTTATACATTGCAGCACATATTTTGTGTTGCACGTAACACGTCGGCATTTAAGGTAGCGTGTATTTAGCTGTATCGTGAATAAATCGAGCTTTTCAAGGTACTTAAACAATTTTCGAACCTGGTTTCACATAAAACCATTAGGTTAATCCATTTGCTATTTAAATCACTTAAGTTAAGTCACAATGAGTTTTCGATCTATATAGAAACTAGCTGTCCCGCCCGCGACTTCGTTCACTTAAAGTAGGTATCTAACTAAACTGAGTTTCAAACAAATCATAAAAAAATCCCATAATAACTTTTACACCCAATTTTACCCTTTTTAGAGGGTTATTTTGAAATATCCAGGAATACGTTTCCATTTATTTTGCATTTAAATTATCCAAACCAAAATTAAGATCAATCGCACCACCCTTTAAAAAGTACCCATTGAAACATTGACCCAACATTTGACCCCTTTTTGAAGGTTATATTGAAAAATCCTGAAACACATATCCATTCATTTTGTATTTACAGTACACAAAGTTTCAGACCAATCGCACCACCCGTTAAAAAAATCCCATACAAACATTGACCCCTTTTTTAGAGTTACCTATATTTAAAAATTCTGAAACAGAAAACAAAGTTTAAGGCCAATCGCACCACCCGTTAACAAACATTGACCCCCCATTTGATCCCCTTTTTTAGAGATATATTGAAAAATCCTAAAACACAAAATTAAGTTTCAGACCAATCGCATCACCCATTGAAAAGTTCCCATACAAACATTGACCCCCCATTTGACCCCTTTTTTAAAAGGTTTTATTGAAAAATCCTGAAACACGAAACAAAGTTTCAGACCAATCGCACCAGGTTAAAAAAATCCCATACAAACATTGACCCCACATTTGACCCCTTTTTCAAGGTTATATTGAAATATCCTGAAACACGTGTCCATTCATTTTGTATTTACAGTACACAAACAAAGTTTCAGACCAATCGCACCACCCGTTCAAAAGTTCACATACAAACATTGACCACACATTTGACCCCTTTTTGAAGGTTATTTTGAAAAATCCTGAAACACGTGTCCATTCATTTTGCATTTACAGTACACAAACAAAGTTTCAAGGCAATCGCACCACCCGTTAAAAAGTTCCCATACAAACATTGACCCCACATTTGACCCATTTTTGAAGGTTATATTGAAAAATCCTTAAATACGTTTTCATTTATTTTGCATTTACAGTACACAAACAAAGTTTCAGGCCAATCGCACCTCCTGTTAAAAAGTTCCCATACAAAAATTTACCCCACATTTGACCCCTTTTTGAAAGTTATTTTGAAAAATCCTGAAACACATGTCCATTAATTTTGCATTTACAGTACACAAACAAAGTTTCAAGGCAATCGCACCACTCGTTAAAAAGTTCCCATACAAACATTGACCCCACATTTGACCCCTTTTTGAAGGTTATATTGAAAAATCCTGAAACACGTGTTTATTTATTTTGCATTTACAGTACACAAACAAAGTTTCAGGCCAATCGCACCACCCGTTAAAAAGTTCCCATACAAAAATTGACCCCACATTTGACCCCTTTTTGATGGTTATATTGAAAAATCCTGAAACACGTGTCCATTCATTTCGCATTTACAGTGCACACACAAAGTTTCATGAAAATCACTCCACGCGTTAAAAAGTTTCATACTAACGTTTTCACCCTTTTTCACCCCCTTAGAGGTGGAATTTCCAAAAATCCCGCCTTAGTGGGTGGTTTTGTTATAAAAGGAAGCCACCTTCCAAATTTCAGCTTTCTAGCTTCAGCGGTTTCGGCTGGGCGATGATAAATCAGTCAGTCAGTCAGTCAGGTTAAGCTCTTCTATATCTATATAAGAGCTTAACCTGACTGACTGACTGACTGACTGACTGATTTATCATCGCCCAGCCGAAACCGCTGAAGCTAGAAAACTGAAACTTGGAAGGTGGTTTCCTTTTATATCAAAACCACCCACTAAGGCGGGATTTTTGGAAATTCCACCTCTAAGGGGGTGAAAAAGGGTGAAAACGTTAGTATGAAACTTTTTAACGCGTGGAGTGATTTTCATGAAACTTTGTTTGTGCACTGTAAATGCAAAATGAATGGACACGTGTTTCAGGATTTTTCAATATAACCATCAAAAAGGGGTCAAATGTGGGGTTAATTTTTGTATGGGAACTTTTTAACGGGTGGTGCGATTGGCCTGAAACTTTGTTTGTGTACTGTAAATGTAAAATAAATGAACACGTGTTTCAGGATTTTTCAATATAACCTTCAAAAAGGGGTCAAAGAGGGGTCAATGTTAGTATGGAATTTTTCTAACGGGTGGTGCGATTGGTCTGAAACTTTGCTTGTGTACTGTAAATGCAAAATGAATGAACACGTGTTTCAGGATTTTTCAAAATAACCTTCAAAAAGGGGTCAAATGTGGGGTCAATGTTTGTATGTGAACTTTTTAACGGGTGGTGCGAATGGTCTGAAACTTTGTTTGTGTACTGTAAATACAAAATGAACGGACATGTGTTTCAGGATATTTCGATATAACCTTGAAAAAGGGGTCAAATGTGGGGTCAATGTTTGTATGGGATCTTTTTAACCTGGTGCGATTGGTCTGAAACTTTGTTTCGTGTTTCAGGATTTTTCAATAAAACCTTTAAAAAAAGGGGTCAAATGGGGGGGTCAATGTTTGTATGGGAACTTTTCAACGGGTGGTGCGATTGGTCTGAAACTTAATTTTTGTGTTTTAGGATTTTTCAATACAACTTTAAAAAAGGGGGTCAAATGGGGGGTCAATGTTAATACGAAAATTTTTTAACGCGTGGTGCGATTGGCCTTAAACTTTGTTTCCTGTTTCAGAATTTTTCAACATAACTCTAAAAAAGGGGTCAATGTTTGTATGGGGTTTTTTTAACGGGTGGTGCGAAACTTTGTGTACTTACTGTAAATACAAAATAAATGGATACGTGTTTCAGGATTTTTCAATATAACCTTCAAAAAGGGGTCAAATGTGGGGTCAATGTTTTTATGTGTACTTTTTAAAGGGTGGTGCGATTGGTCTTAATTTTGGTTTGGATACTTTAAATGCAAAATAAATGGAAACGTATTCCTAGATATTTTATAATAGCCCTCTAAAAAGGGTACAATTGGGTGTCAAAGTTATTATGGGATTTTTTTATTAGTGTGATTTGTTTGAAACTCAGTTTAGTTACATACCTACTTTAAGTGAACGAAGTCGCGGGCGGGACAGCTAGTATATAGATATACTAGCTCACTCTCGCGCAACTTTGCGCGTTTTAATATATTTTTGCAATATTTTTTAATGATGCTCCGCTCCTATTGGCCGTAGCGTGATGTTATATAGCCTACTAGCTGTCCCGCCCGCGACTTCGTTCACTTAAAGTAGGTATCTAACTAAACTGAGTTTCAAACAAATCACACTAATAAAAAAATCCCATAATAACTTTGACACCCAATTTTACCCTTTTTACGTAATCCAGGAATACGTTTCTATTTATTTTGCATTTAAAGTATCCAAACCAAAATTAAGACCAATCGCACCACCCTTTAAAAAGTACTCATAAAAACATTGACCCCACATTTGACCCCTTTAAGAAGTTTACATTGAAAAATCCTGAAACACGTGTCCATTTATTTTGTATTTACAGTAAGTACACAAAGTTTCAGACTAATCGCACCACCCGTTAAAAAAATCCCATACAAACATTGACCCCTTTTTTAGAGTTATATTGAAAAATTCTGAAACAGGAAACAAAGTTTAAGGCCAATCGCACCACACGTTAAAAAAATTTCATATAAACATTGACCCCCATTTGACCCCCTTTTTTAAAGTTGTATTGAAAAATCCTGAAACACGAAACAAAGTTTCAGACCAATCGCACCAGGTTAAAAAGATCCCATACAAACATTGACCCCACATTTGACCCCTTTTTCAAGGTTATATCGAAATATCCTGAAACACGTGTCCGTTCAATTTGTATTTGCAGTACACAAACAAAGTTTCAGACCATTCGCACCACCCGTTAAAAAGTTCACATACAAACATTGACCCCACATTTGACCCCTTTTTGAAGGTTATTTTGAAAAATCCTGAAACACGTGTCCATTCATTTTGCATTTACAGTACACAAGCAAAGTTTCAGACCAATCGCACCACCCGTTAGAAAAAATCCATACTAACATTGAACCCCCTTTGACCCCTCTTTGAAGGTTATATTGAAAAATCCTGAAACACGTGTTCATTTATTTTACATTTACAGTACACAAACAAAGTTTCAGGCCAATCGCACCACCCGTTAAAAAGTTCCCATACAAAAATTGACCCCACATTTGACCCCTTTTTGATGGTTATATTGAAAAATCCTGAAACACGTGTCCATTCATTTTGCATTTACAGAGCACAAACAAAGTTTCATGAAAATCACTCCACGCGTTAAAAAGTTTCATACTAACGTTTTCACCCTTTTTCACCCCCTTAGAGGTGGAATTTCCGAAAATCCCGTCTTAGTGGGTGCTTTTGTTATAAAAGGAAACCACCTTCCAAATTTCAGCTTTCTAGCTTCAGCGGTTTCGGCTGGGCGATGATAAATCAGTCAGTCAGTCAGTCAGTCAGTCAGTCAGTCAGTCAGTCAGTCAGTCAGTCAGTCAGTCAGTCAGTCAGTCAGGTTAAGCTCTTATATAGATATAGACTAGCTGTCCCGCTCGCGACTTCGTTCACTTAAAGTATCAAAACTGAGTTTTAAACAAATCACACTAATAAAAAAATTCCATAAATAACTTTGACCCCCCCCTTTCACCCTTTTTAGAGGGTTATTTTGGAATATCCAGAAATACGTGTCCATTCATTTTGCATTTACAGTACACAAACAAAGTTTCACACCAATCGCAACACCCATCAAAAAGTTCCCATACAAACATTGACCTCACATTTGACCCCTTTTTGAAGATTATATTGAAAAATCCTGAAACACGTGTTCATTCATTTTGTATTTACAGTACACAAAAAAAGTTTCAAATCAATCTCACCACCCGTTAAAAAAATTCCATACAAACATTGACTCCCCATTTGACCCCTTTTTAAGAGTTATATTGAAAAATCCTGAAACAGGTGTCCATTCATTTTACATTTACAGCACACAAACAAAGTTTCAGACCAATCGCACCACCCGTTAAAAAGTTCCCATACTAACGTTGACACCCCATTTTACCCCTTTTTAAAGGTTATATTGAAAAATCCTGAAACACGTATACATTTATTTTGCATTTAAAGTACACAAACAAAATTTCAGACCAATCGCACCACCCGTTAAAAAGTTCCCATACAAACATTGACCCCACATTTGACCCCTTTTTGAAGATTATATTGAAAAATCCTGAAACACGTGTTCATTCATTTTGTATTTTCAGTGCACAAACAAAGTTTCATGAAAATCGCTCCACGCGTTAAAAAGTTTCATACTAACGTTTTCACCCTTTTTCACCCTCTTAGAGGTGGAATTTCCAAAAATCCCGCCTTAGTGGGTGCTTTTGTTATAAAAGGAAGCCACCTTCCAAATTTCAGCTTTCTATCTTCAGCGGTTTCGGCTCGGCGATGATCAATCAGTCAGTCAGCCAGTCAGTCAGTCAGTCAGGTTAAGCTCTTATATAGATATAGATAGATAAATCAAGCGATATTGAATCTTCTAATAAGTAGAATAAAGGTTATTACTTCCTACTGTATTATCTGTATTCTATGTATTACTAATATTACTATTATTATTAATATTATAATTACTAATATTAATATTATTATTAAAAATTTATGTGCGCAATGCTAGTGCTCTTAAACGGTGAAGGAAAACATCGTGAGGAAACCGGCATACTCTAGAACCAAAAATTCGAAGGTATGTGTCATAGGTTAGTATTCTTATAAGCGGCGATGGGCTTGCAACCTGTCACGTACGGAATACTAACTATTGTGCAAAACGTGGGCATGTACCAAATGTCATGTTTGGACTTGCCTTTGACTACCCTTTTTAGATATCCTAAAGATCTAAGTAACTAAAGATCTGAGGAGATTATCTACCGAGCCTGGGGATTACAGTCGTGATCATATTTATTTATTTTATTTATTTTTAATATTATTATTAAGAGGAAAGTTTTGTGTTTTCGTTCGTAACGATTAATTTCAAAAACTACTGGTCCGTCTTCAAAAATTATTTTACCATTAGAATGCTACATTATTCCTGAGTTATACGGGCTATATTTTATGTAGGTACCTAACGAGAGTATTTAATTTAAAACCATTAATTGGGCGGTCTTTTCGCTAGAGGACGATCTCTATCAGACAACTTTTGGATGATAGATAGATAGATAGATAGATAAAAACTTTATTGGTTACTTCAGACACACACATACAGACTTCAGCAGTTATACAAACACTAGTAAAAAAAAAACAATAATAAAATACAGTGGACAAAAAGAAACAGAAACTTAGATAAAAAATCTAAGTAGAATGTCTGTGTGTGCTGCAGTAAGTCAAAAAGGTGCTGGCTCAGCGTGATATTTGCTAAGAAAGCAAAAACACTGATTTTCAGCCATAACCCATTGGGAGTGAGCAGAACGAGTTTCAAGTGTAATGTGTACCTAGCTACTAGATGTTTGTGTTTGTATAATCATAATGATGAACTAAAATAGGCGTTTCCTACATTCTTAGTAGTGACATACCTACACAACCAGAGTGCAAACAGATGGTAGTTTTATTTTTGGCATACGAAGCGCTTAGGAATACCGTCAATCTGTTTCCGTAACAAAAACTTTTTAAAATGTATTTTAAATGTGTACTTAGTTTTAACATTACGGATTGGGGGAGGAATATTGTTCCAGCACTTCGTTGCCGAGTATCTAAAACTTCCTCTGAAAGCTGCGGTCTTGTGATCGTGATAGAACAGTGCAGATCTGACTGAGCGTAACGTCCTTTTATCAGATACGAAATTAAGTTTCGATTTTAGATACTCAGGCTTTCCAAACTTTACAATATCAAAGACTAGTCCTCCCAGGTGTAGAAGCCGACGTGAATCCATGTTTAACAGGGACATGTTGTTCAAGAACGGAGTTATATGGCTACGAGGCGGAATATTGAAGCAAAAGCGGCAACAAGCATTCTGCACTCTTTGTACAGTTCGCTGCGTTCTTTCAAGTAGCCGAGGTCCAAAACTAATGTCCCCATAATTTAATTTTGCGATAATAAGCGATTCGCAAAGGACGATACGAGATGCTTCAGATAATTGATTCCTAATTTTGTACAGTACCTTCAGACGATAAAAACAAGTTTTTACTAAATTAAGAACATGATTCTCAAATCTCAGATGGCTGTCGATAATAATTCCAAGATTCCTTGCTTCTTCCACCCTGTTCACTTTAGCATCATTGATCATTACATCAGGATCACCGTTAAGCTTGTTAATTTGGGATTTGGTACCCAAGACCATATACTGTGACTTTGTTGGGTTTAACACGAGAGCATTGCGCGAGGACCAATCTGCAATGGCGTTCAGATCGGCGTTTAGCCTTTGGACAGCGTGTGTTAATCGATCTGGTGTCTCTGATATATATATCTGAACATCATCTGCATAGCAGTGGTGGTTAGAATTAGAGATAACTTTAGGCAAATACGCACAATAAATAATAAAAAGAAGAGGCCCAAGTATAGAGCCTTGCGGGACACCACGAACAATAGGCATAGGTTGCGACAGTAAAGTTGATCCATCACTTTTTACCAATTTCACGGCTTGGGATCGATTATTGAGATAACTATCAAACCACGTAACAGATAATGGACTTAAACCATAATAAGAAAGCTTGGCAAGAAGAAGTGGTATGTTGAGGCAGTCAAATGCACGCGAGTAATCTAGTAGAGTTAGCAATGTACAGCGTCCTCTATCCTGTTCCGCTAGCACATTATCTGTAACGTCTAGAAGGGCAGTCACAGTGCCACGACCCTTACGAAATCCAGACTGTAGCGGAGGCAGTATGTCGTTGGCTTCTACATACCTAGTCAGTTGTTCACTAATGACTCTCTCAAGGAGCTTCGACAGGAAAGGCAAAATACTTATTGGCCGAAGATCCTTAAGCTCAACTGGGGTATTAATTTTAGGTATAGGTGTCACGATAGACGTCTTCCATTGACTAGGGACCGTTCCCGATGTTATAGATTTATTTAAAATTGCCGTAATGACGTCCAAGGTACAAGGAAGCGAGAACATGATCATTTCTCTACTGATGCCATCATTACCTAGGGCGTTGGACTTTATTGACATAATAATTTTAGAGACTTCATTAGATGTGATTGGTTTAAGTTGCAATGTCTCGGCTGTAAACTTATTATCTCTAAAAAAAGAAAGGTCTGAAGGTATTATAGTGTTATCTGAAGGTATGTTTAGGAAATGTGCGTTAATTTTATTAGGGTCATCAAAATGAGCGGGTAACGAGTTGTCTTTAGTCGAGTCAATCAAAATTTTATTCTTAATGTTTTTCCAAAAAGTTTTACTATTTTTTATTTGCGAATTTACTAAATTATCGTAGTATGCACCTTTTTCAGCAGCTATACTGGATACAACCAATTTCTTTAATTCCCTATAATATTTTCCGTCCTGGTCTGACCCTGATTTGCGGTACGCCTCGTGAGCATTGTTGCGTTCATCAATCATAATCTTACAGACATCAGTCACCCAGGGTAGTGAATGATTATTTCGAACAGTTATCATTTTAACAGGAACGTGTGCATCAAAAAGAGCCATAATCAAAGAATTAAATTTATCAACCATCATATCAACAGTAGGTAACAAGGAGATCGAATCCCAGTCAGTGGCGTATAACTCTTCGTTAAACGCGTCAAGGTTAATAGTACTAAAAGGCCGAAAAGAGAATGATCTGGGTACAGGCTTAGGCTTACTTATTGATAACGTCACATTTACCATCGCATGTCCATATTCACCGGTGATATTGTTAACGGAAATGTCATGCACAGGGGCATTTGTACAAAAAACATCTATAAGTTTTTCACTATGCGAGGTCAAATGTGTGGGCTGATTAACATATTGGGACAAGTTCATGTAAGTGAGAAACTGATTAAATTTAATAGTGCAACTGTCCGTTTTAACGAGCATATTTATGTTAATGTCTCCCAAGAATACAACATAATCAAATTTAGAAAAATAATTTAAGGAATCGGTAAGCGCATCAATAAATGTGTCAACATTGACCCATTCTGGTCTATAAGCTGTTCCTATTACAATACTAAAACCACCTATTCGCGTCGATATCCAAAACTGTTCGATTAGGTCATTTGGTCTCATCAAATATCGTACACTAATACCGGACTTAATATAAAAACCTAAACCACCCCCCGCCCCCCCTCGCATATGCAGCGGACGGGGCGCAAGGCGCAGTCTGTACCCCGGCACAGAGGGCGCGCGCGCCTCCTGGCCCTTCCGTATCCAGGTTTCATTTATCGCTACAATGTCCGCACAGTAACGCAGCATAGCAATTATAAAATTATCATGTCCTGTGTTTAACGATCCCGCATTATAAAGTGCCAAACTTAACAACTTTTTCTTAGGACCCATAATTATGAGTAAATTTATCAGAACAAAAGGTAGTTGGAGATATGAGTATGCGGATATGTGTATAGTGTAACGTTGTAAAAGGTGCTGCTGTATAATTAGTGTATTGAGACAGGGATACGAGTGCGATGTGTGTGTAAACATGTATGTGTCTATTGTAATGCAATTGCAACCCGGACTGCTCGCCTAATACTGCAACATTCACACGAAATGACATAAACCTCAGAAAAGAAAAAGCACAAGTTATACCAAGATTACATAGTTTGTGCAAAAATATAAAAAAGTAGCTGTTAAAAATGGTGATAGACTCAACATAACATAAAAGTGCAAATAAATTTATAAAAAAAAGCTTCATCAGCAAAATAAATGCTATCAACACTAACAAGAAACTTAAATGAAAATCAAAATAATAGCTTAGATAGTGAAAACTAATAAGATTAAACACAATAACAGATAACATATAACACGATAATACATTCAAACTGGACTGGGCCCAAAAACCCGCAAGACATCGGCTTCCGACCGAATAGGATAGGCCGGACCACCGTCCGCCTGCCGCGCGTAAATACGACCTCGCTTCGTCCACGAGTACCGCCACTGAAGCCTGCGGCACTCCTCACGGACGCGGTGGAACAACTGCCGATTGGCGCGCGTCAGCCGCTCGTTGACGAAGATGCGTCCTCGTGACTCAGCGGTGGCGGCGCAACCGGCATCAGCAGCGGTCAGCGTGCGGCGCACGAGCGCCGCCTGCAGCAGTTGGTCTCGGAGACCGCGGCGCGCCAGGCGCACTACGACACGACGATCGCGCGGCGCCGGCGCGCCCTCGGCCCCCGCCGCCGCGCTCCGCGGCGCCCCCACCCGCTCAGCGAACACTACGTCCCGTTCATCGAGCGGCACGCCCAGCTTGACAGCCAGGACCGAGACCGTATGCCCCACGTTCTCCCCCTTGTGTTCCGGTAGGCCGCCTATCTCCAAATCGGAAAGGAGGTCGTCCTGCTCCCGGTCGCGCAGCTCTCGCTGAAGCAACGCAACTTGGGACTGAAGATCGACGACCTCAGGAGGAGACTCTTCCCGTCCCCGCTCGACTGCTTCGATCCGCATCTCGATCGAGTCCACGCGCGAGGAGAGGGCGGCAAGAAACTCTGTCATCTCGCGGCGAAATTCCCGCATCTCCGCCATCCACTCGGCCATCTCCCGATGGACGTCTTGCAGGTGGAAGGTAGACGCAGGTGCAGCAGTGGACGAGGACGCAGGCGGTGAACCGGCGACGGCGGTGGCAGGAGCGCGCGGCACAGCACGCTGCGGAGCCGGGGCGCCCTGCGCGACCAGCTTCACGGGGGTGTTATCGCCCTTGCGAGTTCGAGTGTTGCACTCGGGGCACACCCAGTCCCTGCTAACGGCGGACGTCTCTGACAGCGCTACGCAGGCCTTGTGGTACAGAGACGGGCACACGCTACAACTAGCGGCACACGCCGACGACAGGAACTTTCCGCAGGCGACACACTTGGCCATTCTTTGACTCCCGACTTCCGAAGTGGTAGAAAAATCCAAGCTGGAAACACTTTCGCACTGTCAACTTGATATCCGACGCTGTCACTTCAGTTTGACAGATTAAGTATCAGCTGTCAGGGTCAAAAGTGACGTTGTTGGTCCAGTCTGACAATCGACGAACCGGGGTCTGAGGGTATTTTAAATTCACCACTTTTGAAGAGAGGGTATTTTAAATTCACCACTTTTGAGGAGCAAACTTATTTCGTCTAGTTTGGCGATAAATCGACACAACACAACTTGATAACACTTCTGCAGCTTCTTCAACCAATAAACTTTACCGGTAATGCACTTTTACCTGTTATATATCATTTAGAATTACAAATTAAAAATAGTTCCGGCAGCGTAAACTCAATAGGGCTAGTGTCGCCAACTCACTGAAATGGATGAAAAGGACTGTTATGTAATTTAAATGGCAATGCTATTAGCGCCACCTGGTGGGAGTTTAAGATTTTCTTCAAACTTCGTCTTAATTACTGGATTAATCACCATAATTACACATCAAAGGGTCCTTGGTTCTTTGTAAAATAAATACCTATTATAAATTAATTGTTTAAAAGATGGAATGTTATAACAAATAGTTAAGATCCTTGGGGATTACAGTCATGATCAAGTTTGTTTGTTTTGTTCTTGACTGACTGACTGAAAAAGTGACTGACATTACAAAAAAGCATCACACTTAGTATTCTATCTATTATTTAAATAACTAACTTTAGTCATAGGTCAAATTTGATGGTGCAAAAATCCTTTTTCTGTTCGAAAAATTTATGGGCGCTATACCTACCAGTACTTACTCTCAAACGGTGAAGGAAAACATCGTGAGTAAACCAGCATGTCGAAGAACTGTATAATCTAAAAAGTTCGATGTACGAAGATTATTGCCCCAGTGTGGAAAAAAAAATCGAAAGGATTCAAAATAATTAACGTTGCTAAAGAAGGATTCTCCTAACTAAAGAACACTATTGTTAAATTACCTACATTGATATCTACTCGAAGCTTCAAAATCCAGTATTTTACTGACTTTCTACGGTTATTTGAAACGATAAAGACAAACCGTTTGATCAGAACTGCATCCTCCGCTTGCGATAACACAGTAAAATGCTCAGCCATTTGGCAAACCCGCTTCAACTCATCTCGTAAAATCCCTTACATGAATTTTGCATTCACAATACGAAGAAATGTTACACAGAAACATTTCAACAATACTTTTGTCGGCAATTGTAGTAAATATAAATATTCTGGATTTGAGGAGGGTCTTAAAGGGACACAATTTTTTTGGCAAAAGGGGTCTTATATACAGGGTGTCCCAAAAAGTAGTGTCAAGCGAAAGTCCAGAGATAGAACACCCCTTGGGGTACCCGAATCACCCCCATGTATGTTCCGCGATTTTCTATAGTTTTCGAGTTATTAATTTTTTTCCGAATTTTTGAAAATTTACGACTTGAACAACTTAAAACATTCTTACAAAAAAAGTAGAAAACTTTCTTGAGATTTTTTTTTTGCTACTGAATTGTTATAAGTTGTTCATTTATGCATAAAATAATCAGCTACGTGACTTTGATGAAAACTATGGAAATGTTGGTGTAAAGTCAAATAATTACATTCGGTGAATTATGACTAAAATTTTCAACTTCAAATTAAAAATCTTAACAAGTGATTTCATGGTTCCTAAATAAGTCTAAAAAATTCTCCAGACTCTCAGCTTTCATAATCATTAAAAAAAAGTAGTACTTAATAGGCTACTTTTGCTAAAATCGACCTTCAAAGACGGGGAGGTGGAAAATTCTTAAAATTAGCAACCTGATTAAAAAATTGATTTTGGCCATTTTATCATTCCTTAGCTTAATTCGTTTGATAACTACCCAAAAATGACTGCAGGAAAGTAAGATTTCATTAATATTTGAAGGTTTTATTTATTTAGTTTAGCTAAATTTATGAAATAAAACAACAAGTAAAATTTATTAATTTTTTACAAAAAGTTTTCAAAATGTCAACCTTCTAGGTCGATACAAATCCTACATCGTCTTAAAAAGGTTTCCTTATATCGTATGAAAGCTATTTTAAGTTCCTTATTTTTTTCTTCGGCCTGTCTCAATTTTGTTCTTAATTCGGCCATATTGCTGATTTCTTTTGCATAAACTAATTCTTTGTAGTCGTTTTTGGTTAGTTAACAAACAAATTAAGCTTAGGAATGATAAAATGGCCAAAATCTATTTTTTAATCAGGTTGCTAAATTTAAGAATTTTCCACCTCACCGTCTTTGATGGTCGATTTTAGCAAAAGTAGCCTATTAAGTACTACTTTTTTTTAATGATTATGAAAGCTGAGAGTCTGGAGAATTTTTTAGACTTATTTAGGAACCATGAAATCACTTGTTAAGATTTTTAATTTGAAGTTGAAAATTTTAGTCATAATTCACCGAATGTAATTATTTGACTTTACACCAACATTTCCATAGTTTTCATCAAAGTCACGTAGCTGATTATTTTATGCATAAAATAACAACTCATAACAATTCAGTAGCAAAAAAAAAATCTCAAGAAAGTTTTCTACTTTTTTTGTAAGAATGTTTTAAGTTGTTCAAGTCGTAAATTTTCAAAAATTCGGAAAAAAATTAATAACTCGAAAACTATAGAAAATCGCGGAACATACATGGGGGTGATTCGGGTACCCCAAGGGGTGTTCTATCTCTGGACTTTCGCTTGACACTACTTTTTGGGACACCCTGTATAAGATATTTGCGACATATTCGTAAGTAAATAGGAATAGCTTTTGTATTTAAAACGGTTCTTGTGAATAAAAACTTTTGTATTTCGCTGGATTTAATTATAATTCAAGGAGTTTAAGTAACAGCCATTGAGGTTACTTTAGTAACTTTATATATCGATGGTCACGCAATCAATAGCAGTGAATATTGTAAAGACCTTATTTATGTATATTTATTGTACACAGAGTACAAAAAATGAGTGCTTAATGCCGAGGGGGCATTTCCTACCAGCCAAACCCAGTCTAGATGAAAGCTATGATAGATCACACAATAGGAACAACATAAAAATTAGTGATGCAACAGATATCTGTTTCCGTATCCGCATGCTTTTTGACATCCGTTTCTGCTTCTGTTTCCGCAACTTTTTTAACGGAAATAAGAACGGAAGTTAACGATGGTTGAGGCGGTTGACGGCGCTGGTGCACAGGCGGTGCGGCGTGCGTTTGACGGTGAAGCGCCCGCGCGGACTTTCGTCGCAACTTTACCTACGTACTTTTTAGTTCACGTCGCGCCGTGATGTGAGTGTAAGCGAGTAAGATTTTCTGTTGTTGTTTGTTTTAGTAAGAGCTGGTCTTATAATATGCGACGAACACCGAACAAATTGTTAGGTGCAAAAGCGGCCAAACTACTTTTCATAATAATATAACTTACCTACCGCAACTTAACTATGAATATTAGGTTAACCTAATAAACCTAGGTTCGGGGCGAACTAATAGTTAACTATTAGTTCGCCCCGAACCGAGATATTTCACGCGCGATGCCACAATCCTCATTTGTATTCACGTCCTGATGTTTTTGGACACTCTTTATGTACATAGGTCCTAATAAAAAAATAATACTTATTTGATTATCCTACCTAGATAGGTAGGTACTTATATCCGTGTTTTAAGATGTTGGCGGTTTTCTTAATTTTCAAATATATAAATCGTAAATTTTACTTTTTACGTTATATTTCATAAAATATATATTCTAGAATAACAGTTAAAACCATTTTCGAATGTTCAAGTAAAGATCATTATAAAGATCATTTCATTTGATACCACACTTAATTATTATATATCAGCCGTCAGTGTCCCACAGCTGGGCAAAGTTTTTTTTTCGTTTTGGAACCCAAACTTTTACAACATCTTCAGCGATTAAGCTCATATGCTTTCCAGAAAATCTACATTAGTATAATCTCTAGACCTTCAAAGTTTCATGCAAACTGGATTAACGGTGCTTTAATAAACAGCCAAATCGCCCTACTTGCCACTGAAATTTTAGTTTTTTTTCCATAGTATTTACACTTCCGTTTCCGCATCCGTTTCCGTTTCCGCTTCCGCTAAAATTTACTTTTGACATCTGCTTCTGTTTCTGCTTCCGGTAAGACACTTCCGTTGCATCACTAATAAAAATCATACTATTTGAATCACGCACGGCTTGTTGCAACGAAGAAGTGACAAGCCGCTTTCTGAAAAATAGATGTCTGCAAAATTAGAATCACGCCCGATACTATTACGGTGGCTAATTCTTGAAAAACAAAAGCAAATGTGGAATGCACGTTTTTCATTCCGCCCCGAGTATGATACAGTGGAGATTTATGCTTCTGCGTGAACATTCTGTAAAACACTGTGATAAATAAAAATACCCGCATTATGCTCTTTGTTTTTTTTAATATTGGCCTTGAACTTTTAGGGCGCTAAAAAAATGGCGAATATAACAAACTTTGTATAAGATCGATGGGTTTAGTTTAGTTAGACTACAGTGGATAAACTTCATAAACTAACTAACTTAAACAAGACGTAGTGTTTAAATAAGTGAGCACAATACAATAGTAAGACAATAAAAATAAGAATTGAAAACAATTATAGTTTTGTAATTCAATAAAATCACAAGGGCCATTTTGACACGTCCATATTAGGTGAGTTTAGATGCCATCCAGCCTAAACCAAGTCCGAGAGGAAGAAGCAAGAAATTTGTCTCGGTTCTAGCTTTTTTATATGATTCTTCTGGTATTAAAAAAACTAGTTACGATTAATAAATAAATAATATTGGTGGACATTTCACACACTATAGGAACCAGATAGCTAATAGATTAGTTTAATTTTTTTTTGTAAATACATAAAAACACCCAGACAGTACAAACATCTGCGTTCATCACACATATGTTAGTCCTGGGTGGAGATCGAACCCACAACCTACAGCGCAGAACTGCTACCAACTGAGAAGCAAAACCAGTCAAAAAAGATCCACAGATAAGACAAAGAAGTTTGTTGAAATGATAAAAGTTGAGTAGAATCTTTGATTTTACTTGTACGGTACCTATCGGTTTGTTGAAAAACTAACCTAGCAGTTTAAAATAAGGTCAAAGTATCAAGATACGGTATCACATGTCAAGATTTGGGCATACAAGAACGCTACTGCTGAAACATTTTATATCTGTAATACCCCGCGACTTTGTTCGCGTAATATCGTTCTGTAATAATTGCACCCACTGCATTCAATATTGATGATAAAATTAAATTAACACTAAATTAAGTCTACATAGTTCTGACCTCACTAGAATTCCTTTTATCGCGCATATCAGAAATAACGAGGAAGAGTGTTAGGTATGAATGTGGATGATGGATGGACAGTGTGAAAGATGAGTAAGAAAGATGTGAGTACCTACTAAGATGACGAATGTCAGAGGGAAATGTAAGATGATCACATTTTGTATCGACTTCACATAACGTGGAAAAAAGGCAGGAAGATGATGATGATTAGAAACTACTACCATGGTATCACAACACCCTGGAGAAATATTTCTAGAATATGCAAACATTTCTGCTGGAATCGAACCCGGTCCTTCAGCACCTCAGCCGGACACTCGACCACTACGCCATCGAGATCATCAGATCATCGATCTTCAATACTATTAAAGCGTTCTAGATTTTACTGGATCAGTAAGATCTATGAGTCTAGAGAAGAGCGTTCATTGACAGTCAGATAGAACAGAAACGATATTTATATAATTGTAGGAAAAACAGGTATGAAAGTCGTGATTTATGCTAAGCTATAACTTTCACACACGAAGTTTCCAAGTTTGGGTTTCAGTCAACGATTTTTTTACGAATAAGATTTCACGCAATTTTGTAAAATGCTCTGAAAAAATATTATGAAATCTTCGTAAGTTGTTACAATAATTCTTCTCTCTTATAGTTCCTCCTTATAAAAAATATGTTGTGGTTATCAGAAATTATGAAAAAACCTGAAACAAATAATTTGTAAATGATACAAATACTTGTCTCGTAGCAAGAATCAAACCCATACTTTTAACTCCAGCAGCCTTTCACCCACTGAGCCCTAATTAGGGTTGTAGCTTAAAATGTATAGATTCAACTTTGCCTGAGGCTGCTATCTCTTTGAACAGAGACTAATAGGTAGGTACCTACCTTGTAACAAAGCCTTTTATCTTTTGAACTAGCTCTTAAATAAAACAAATTTCTTACTTATATAGAATCGTTTATCACTAACTGTCAAGTTTTGTGACTGTTTTACTTGGTCAAGAGGTTTTATTCAAAAAAATGTAGGTATAACGATAGACATGCAATCTTTACCGGTGGGTGAAGAAAAACATTGCGAGAAAACCTGCGTACAATGTAGACTTATGTGCTTGTTTACGGTGTGGTAAACCACCTCTATAGAAAATCGCGGGTGTTCTACCAGAGTAAAATTATGTGATATATTAAAAACCTACCTACATACGTAGTTATTTTATGCTTAAGCTTAAATTAACCATTCAACGTTCGTATGGAGATAAATAAGCACCTCTTATCTTCACTGGTTTCTCAAGCACGTTTTACTCCCTAAGGGTTCCGACACTTTTTACCTACTCAAGAATTACCTACACATAGGAGCTTCTCCAGAATGTAAATGTGGCTCAAAAATTACTTTTATTTGGAATCAGAGGAAGTTTAATGTCTAACCCAGTTGTAAATATGAGTAGCGACGTCAGAATATGCTTATAAAATATAGTAAAAACCAAAAATTGCTGCATTAATTTTCATCAGCTAATAGTAAAAACTTAAAATTGCAGCTTTAAATAGATGAAGCTAACAATAAATGATTTGTGTAAATAAATGTGCAATAAAATGATGGCACAAAATCTGTTTTGAAATGACTTGAGAGTTTGCTGGACAGATCTACATAATATGTTCAAACCAAATCGTCTCAAATGATGCTTGTGATCAATTGATTAAAACTATTTTGACTTTTAGTTTCGACAAATTTTTGACAGCTTTGACGTCTATCGTATTTCTTATCATGTCACTCATTCTTTCGAACCAGTGTGTGAATAGATGAAAGTAGTACTTTATACATATATAGGCAATAAGGGCTCTGTTCGGACGCTTGACACATAGGCAATGAATAAACAAATGTTTTTTTCTGCTCACGCAGCCAAAAACCCAGTCCAATGTAATTGGTTTTCCCCTCGGCTTTGTAATTAATGGAAATCGTTCATCCCTCCATTGACAGCTTTGATTTGCTGACCGATGCACTCTCGATCAAATATTTAAGCGTGTATTAGTGATAAAAGGCTGTCAAAGATTGTAAAAGATCGATCAATCAAGTAATATAACACGAGAAAGCTTTTAGATTTATTTTTGAGAATTTTATTTCGCTACATCGTGTTGTGATTCACGCGAACTCATCTTTATGGTAACTCTACACGGCGCGGTGCGATTTACTGCAGTAAATTAAACGCACCGCTTGATTAAAGCCTCTTGCTCTCAACACTACACACATAATTTTTCTTAAAAAAATCAAAGAAAAAGACACACTACTGAGACAAATCTACTTTTATTTTAGATTCTAAGTGGAAGAACTTTGTTTATACTCAAAGAATCTATTTAATTTGGTACATTATTTCTATTGGGTGTATATAAATACAAGGTGTCCCTCCACTTGTACTTGTACTGCATGTAGAGGAAATAGAGTAGCAAATACATTGGAGGGGCGTGCATTTTTAGACTGATTTACCTCTACCTACCTATGTATTCGTAAGAGGTGGCCAAGGGAGAGCACTGAGAGGGAGAGTAACCGGGGCAGACCATCAGTCAGGAATGTAGGTGAATAATATAGAGACCATAGAGGAAAAGGCTTGGATGAAAACTGCACATGGCCGCTTAGAATGGCATTTGAGTGTAGCCTTATACCCTGCAGTAGGCTATATTTGAGCTGTCAATGATGATGATGATGATTTAAATAGCGAGTTAGCACTGGCAGCTTGGGATGGCAGCATGTTTGGGTTAAGCTTAGCAACACTATCTCACCGTCCGAAATTTAACGCATCGTCTATTGACAATCTTATTTATAGGTAGTTATTTTATTTCACTTTCAATACGATCCGGTCTGTATTGAAATAGAAATCACTACAGCATGGTCGTTTCAGAAAATCTTATTTCAACTTTTCTCGTTATCAACTTTTAAGATTAAGTTTGTTTTTAGTTTTACCAGAATAAAAATAAAAGATGGTCATATTGGTTATGAAAGAATATGTATTATGTATTTTGAAATCTCGGTATTTGGGATCTACACATATTATCATAATTTATTTATTTATTTATTTATTGATCACCAACATAGTGTACACCAAAACTAGCTTAGAGATACCTTAAAAAAAAACATGTCAAGTGTCAGTATAATTATAGGTGAAGACTGCATGCAAAAAAATATAATCATGGGCGAGTAACAAACCTACCTAATATAGATAAAATTTAAATACAAAAAAAGAATAGTTTACATTACAAATTGCTTAAAAATAATAATAAATAAAAAATGTCTGATACAGTAAATTAATGAAATAATGTCAATTAAAACTAAAAATTAAAATACTTAGTGATTAACAAATTGAGGAGCAAGAACTATCTTTGTTTTTAAAGTGAGCCTTGAGCCTAGACACATTATCAGCAAATATGTCAACAGCTAAGGATTTGCTGAAAGCGTTATACTGCCTTGCGACTCTAGTTAGGGGTGCGTGGTGTCCAAGGTTGGATTTAGACCCATCCAGATAGAACAGGTTGAACCTCGAAGCTCTGGGCAATTTGTATGGGAGAGAAAACGACAATGAATTCAATAAATCTGGGATCAAAAATAATGAATGCATGGCATGCAAAGAGCTATGTAAGTGAGCAAGATACAGATAGACATTGTATTCCCGCCTTACGGTCGGCCCTCATCTGACCAAAGGTACGTCGCATATTATCGGTCGCGTAACGCCAACCGATATTTTTCACATTTAACCGATGATGCGTTACTTGGACCGATGAAACGCTCAACGCATTTTCCGTCAGATATGTACCGACCCTTATGGGTAAGTAGTATTTCTTGTAGCAGGGTTTACCTTTCGCAAAGTTTACTATCCCATCCAACTTGGGTTAGTACTTTAGTATTATTACTACTAGTAATAATCGATTGAAAGTGAAAGCAGTGGAAATGAGAGCTTTGAGATTGAGAAGTTTGTGTGGTTCGACTTTCAATGATAGAGGGAACAGATCAGTGTGATGAGAGAACATTGTGGAGTGAAAGAAGACGTAGTGATGGAAAGTAAGAAGGGTATGTTAAGAATGTTTGGGCTTGTAAAAATGTGTATAAATAAACAGGTGCACAAGGCAAGTGTGAATGGGACAGTTGGAAGAGGAAGACCTCGGCGGACGTACCTCGATGAAATTGGGGACGTTTTAGAGAAAAGCCAGTACAAGAGTACCTTAAACCGACGCGCATGTATAAAGAATGTAATGAGAGTGAATGAAGCAAAAGATTTATGCTGACATAAATCTTTTGCTTCATTCACTCTCATTACATTTTACGGATTTCCACTCTACGATCCTGAGATCGTAGAGTGGAAATCCGTGGACTCTGCCTACCCTGGCAAACTGGCGTGATTTTATTTATGTAACTATGTATGTAGGTATGTAATAAGCGATTGTGTAAGTGGCAAAACTATATCGAAATCCAGAGCCAAAAATAACTTTACAAAAATCAAACTTAATTTTGATTTTCGCTTAGCCGGCAAAAACAGGGATATTTAAATTTTTTAGTTTACCAAGCACAAAATTTCCATTATCAAAATGAGCTTCATATTAACTTGGCTTAATTTAATTCCTCGGCCACCGCACATCGCTACAAGCTGAGTGTACAGTCAGCGGCGGAAGTTTATGTCCAATATTAAACATAATTATAAAAAACACGGCAAGTACGAACGAAACACGCTCTGAATGTTCCGTATTGCGTTTTTTTTATTTTCATCATTGCTTATTTTGCATCATTAAATAGGGGTAAAAAAATTGTAAATTTTAGACTTTTACCGTGTCATGGACTATTGGAATTTCATGAGGTTACTGCAACTGTAAGTCCTATTGATAACAGCTGTTTATGACAGCCAGACAAACAGACAGACGGATAACAAAGTAACGTTTTTCCAGTTGATGTACGGAACTCTAAAAACATTGCTTGACTTCAAAAATAACTGACGTCTGCCACTGGCTAAATTTACGGACATCGTAAAACGACTGCTGCTACTTAAAAAAATAGGGTTAAATGGGAAAATTAGAAGAATACATAAAGTTTTACCTATCCTAGCTGCAAATTTTAATTTCCGCTATGAATATTTGACGACGGCTTGAATATTCAGAGGCAACCAGACCACTCAGATTTTACTCTACTCTGTGATAAAAGTGTGAATTTGTAATTCGTACTCTGACTATCATACACTGGTTAGTAACTGGGTATAGGGGCTTGTTCACATATACCTACATCCGTTATTGACGGATCGTTATTCATTATAAGAATAAATTCGCATCGTATTCATGATTTTTCTTTACGGTAACAATAACACAAGTGTATACATATCCTGAGATACCTAATGTACCTATTTGTAGCAGCATTATGGCGTTTACATGATTCAAGAATTGCAGAACCTACGATGCGATTATCAAAAGAACAAAAGCGATATTTCTTGAGAATTTCTTCAAATGGGCTCGTTTCAATTTACGTACCTAATGCTCAAACTGTTCTTTTTACCTGTAACAAGCCATTGGATTTTTTGCGATGCATTTTACTGTCAACTTTGTCGCTCTAGCTTTTATATTATTTCTCGTGAGTTTTTAAGTTCAATTGCGTAATTTTGGTGGTTATTTTTCCTGACGCGAGTGTAAAATATGTGAAATAAAGGGAATACTTAGTTTCTTTTTGTTTATGGATTATGGATTTATATTATTATCTATTATGGATTTCCATCGGAGGGAATCCCGAAAATTTTCAACAAAACATTTTCAAACAATTTTTTTGTTTAATATTTACTTGGCAACTTCACTACGACTCTGTGACATTGACAACACTTATATAAAAATACACACACCTTGACACTGGTAGGATTTTCTGCGGTATATTTGCCTGACAACTACGTCGCTCTGGTTTTTATATGTTTTCTCGTGTTATTTTGAGTTTTATTGCGTAATTTTGGTGGTTATTTTGCCAATAAAGCCCGGGTTCTTGACGCGAGTGTAAAGTATGTGAATTAGAGTGAATAGTTCTCTTCAAGTTCCATCGGAGGAAATCCCGAAAATTTTCAACAAAACAGCCATCTTTTGTTTAAAATTGACTTGACAACTTGACTATGACTCTGTGACGTTGACAATACTTATAAATAAATACACTTGACACTGGCAAAATTGTTCTCTAAGAGACAGATGCCATAATTGAAGAAGAAGAAGAAGACACTGGTAGAATGTTTTAAGAGACCGATGCCATAAATAAAGAAGAAAAAACACTACTGGAAATCCATAACGTTAGCACGCACTTTCGTATCTCAAATAACATAAGACGCCTGACAATGTACATCAGCAAACGTCAGCCTGTCTTCGATACACTTTTCCTGGTGTTGTGTTACACGGTGCAGAAGAAATAGATTTATCCCCCTCCATTACGGGAAATACAATCACGTAGCCAATAGAATCCCAAGGTTTTGTATTGAACTACGGCCTGCTGTGGATTTTTACCCGACTGCGATGAAGTAGGTTAACCTTTAATTATGTTTGGCGTATAATGTATGTATGTATATGAGTTCCTTTGACTATCGCCAAAAAGCCTAAACGACTGGACAGATTTTGACAAAAGAGTTGTCTATTTACGGCATGTCTCTTTTGAGATCAATTTTGCCAATGTCAAGTTTTTTAAATTAGTAGGTAGTAGGTATTGTCAATGTCACAAAGTCAGTCAAGTCAATTTTAAATAAAAGATGGCTGTTTTGTTCTGTATTTTTTGTCGTTGGTTTCACTAAATCACAAGAGTGACGTAGGCTATATGAAATGTCAAAAAATATAACATGACGTCTTTAAAAACTATTTATATAACTTTTGTCAAAGTCAAATGATAAAAACAACAGTCGAAAGTAGATGAATACTCGTATTTCTAATTATTTTTATATCTTTTCCTTAACTTGATTCTTATCTTGGTATAACTCAATTTACTCAAGCAAACTTTGATTTTACCTAAAAACACACAGAAATTATACTCAAAGATCTTGCGTCAGTCAAAAGATTTCGGGGGCCTATGCCAAACTAAGTATATTGAAAAATCTGTTTTTATAAATAGAAAAAAAAAACAATCTTTAAATGCTGTAATTTTTTTCCACTTTATAACTTAAAATAACTAACTTCCTTGACCATTGTCTTAGGGTTAGGCTGGAATTGGCATTAACCTAGCATGTAAAGCGTTTCAAATTGATCCTTGTGTGTTTATTGAATAAAAATATCTTATACCTTTAAACGAGCAATTCTTGTATATATATACTAGGTGGTTGCCCGTGACTTCGTCCACGTTTCATTCGTTTTTAAATGGTTTCGTTTAATAAAAATACATCAAATCAAAAACTATGAAAATCGGTCCAGCCGTTCTGGAGTTATAAGTGTTCGAACAAACCCGTCTTTTTGTACCTAGGTATGTATTTCGTATGTCTTTTTATCCAAACCGATTTTACAACTACCTACTTAATCACACCACTCGTCAAAGAGATCATACAAACTTTGACACCTTTTTTTCCCTTAGTGAGTGTTATTTTCGAAAACGCTTAAATACTGGTAAGTGTCCATTTATTTTGCCTTCTAAGTATTTAAACCGAGTTCTCGTCAAAATAACTTTAACACCCCATTTAACCCTTTTTGGTGGGTTATTTTGAAAAATCCAGAAATATGTGTCTATTTATTTTGTTTATTAGGTATTTAAACCGAGTTTCAAACAAATCACACTACTCGTCGAAAAAACGTTAATACCCCGTTTAACCCTTTTTGGAGGGGGTTATTTTGAAAAATCAAGATATACGTTTTAAATCATTTTGCATTTAAAGTATCCAAACCAAGATTCAGATCGATCGTACCACTCCTTAAAAAGTTCCGATATAAACATTGAGCCCCCGTTTTACCCCTTTTTAAAGGATATATTCAAAAATATTGAAACACGTGTACATTTGTTTTGTATTTACATTACACAAACAAAGTTTCATAAAAATCGTACAACGCGTTAAAAAGTTTCATACAAACGTTTTTAGCCCTTTTCACCCCCTTAAAGGTGGAATTTCCAAAAATCCCGTCTTAGTGGGCGCCTACATACCAAGACAAACAGTATTTCAACCGATTTTCATCAAATCACACCACTCGTCGAAAAAACTTTGACACCCTTTTTGGAGAGTTATTTTGAAAAATACAGATATACGTTTTAAATGATTTCGTATTCGAAGTATCCAAACCAAGATTCAGGCCGATCGTACCACCCCTTAAAAAGTTCCCATATAAACATTGAGCCCCCGTTTTACCCCTTTTTAAAGGTAGTATTGAAAAATCTTGAAACATGTGTGCATTTGTTTCGTATTTACATTACACAAACAAAGTTTCATGAAAATCGCACAGCGCGTTAAAAAGTTTCATACAAACGTTTTTAGCCCTTTTCACCCCCTTAAAAGTGGAATTTCCAAAAATCCCGCCTTAGTGGGCGCCTACGTACCAAGACGAACATACCCTCCAAATCTCAAGTCTGTACGACCGGGGCGGTTCGGGCTGTGCGTTGTATCTATTCAAATCAGTCAGGACTTATCCTTTTATATAGTAGATATATATGTATATGTCGGATCCGGTCATGAGTACGGACATAATGTCGACAACGGAGCACCAAACGGCGTAAACAACAAGATGGCGTCGTTTGGCGGAGTCTATATAAATCCGTGTTCGACTAGACTCTGCTCAGTCGTCTTCAGCTCTCAGTCGAGTCAACACGGGTCTCTAGAACCCGTCCCGTGTTCCGTTTGTGATTCAAAGTACCTAGTTATAGTCTAAGTTTAATTACTGCTGTATTTGATTAGTAAAGTGAGTTTATAACCTTCATTACCGTTCGTTCGTTATTTTTATTGCCTGTGCCCATCCATCTCGCCCACAATGTCCGAGAATAGTAAAGATAAGCCTTCTGTATCCGATATCAGAAGTGGGATCGAGACAGGCAATGATGATGACGATACGAACAATAGCTTTAAATAACACACGTGCGAGTGGAAGTGCTGATCATCGCTTGGAGCTGCCCGAGTTCAACCCCGACAAGGCCGACGCAGACGCACGTGCATGGTGCGCAACCGCCGAGTTGTGCGTCGCAGATAACCCACTGCAGGGATCACACCTCGTGCGCATCCTCAGCAAGGCGTTGAAGGGTTCGGCGTCCACGTGGCTGGCTCAAGTCACCTATGTGAACATCACGTGGGAGGAATTCCGTGATTTGTTCATGGTCAGGTTTGCTTGTCTGGAGACAAATGCAGGTACCATTATTAACCTTCTTAATGACCGGCCAAGTGAAAAAGAAACGCTGGCAGCTTATGCTAGTAGACTTATAACTACCCTCTAGTCGAAGTAACCCTTTTTCTCCCGCTAATATTACGTGTACTGACTTAACCGACTTGAAACCAGCTGATTTCGTGCCTTAACGAGACTACTTGACGCTTTTACAATCTCATCACACCTGATGTGCTTAAAGTAAACAGTCTGCTAGTGTGGTAGTTATCAAGGTAAACATGTTGACAATCGTATAACCGTTGTTTGTGAGATTTCAGATGTATTAGACAAGGTCAGGTGAAGCCGAGCGTTTGAGGAGTGGAGTACGGCAGGCCGATCGCGAGGCGGTCGCTGTTGCTTTACTGCTTCCGTCGCTCTGCTGTCGCTGCTGCAGGGTTTAACATAATAAGCCTGAGGGTAAACTCTACTCTGGTATGAGAGGCTCAAACAGTGTTATCAAGGTTTTACCAAGCGACCGTTATGAATTTAAACTACTGAGTGGTGCGCGGGGTAAAACTACCCAAGCCGCAGCTCAGTACAGTACTCCTTTGAAAAGAGAATGGTATCCCAAGAGGTTTGCTGCATTTTAAGTGTGTGTTAATCTGAATGTTTTATGTTGCAGTCACTTATTTGGATCACACATATCCTAGCGGTGTGTATGATGGCATACGTGAGGCGTTTCGCTTCGCATGGTGGGACGAGCATGCGACGCGAACTTTCTACTTACTGCGCGCGATGCTTCCCTTGGACTTCTGGCCCTGCAGACGTGTTTCTGAACGAGTACAGGTGTAATCCAAGCAGACGCATTTCTCAGTGCGTATGAACTCATGTCTGGCAGACCAGTGGCTAGTGTGTAACACTAGAACAGGTAGACGATGTAATCGTCGGTATGTTGGTAAGCTAAGTGTTCCTATTGTTTTTATAAATACCGCCGCGCTGGCGTTATTGGGTAAATTAGATGTGAGACACCGCACAGTGAGCGTGTCTAGTAAGTTTGCTATCGGTGCAGTTTGCAGTTAGTCTCATTATTTCGTGTATACTTCATGGTAATTCACTGTTTGGTTTTATTGAGAAACAATGGTTAGCCGTTTCCAAATTAAAGTTAAATTAACAGAGACTAATAACTGGTAGAGTGAACTACAGGTTAGAGGTTACAACTGAAAACTGTAGGCCAAATTGTAAAGCCTTGCGTAAAATATTGAGATGTCGGACTCGACACCTTCTCGAGTAGAACCAAGTTTACCAAGACGAGTATTCCAAACGGAATAGACGGTTTGCACTTGATGTGATGTGATGACTTTGTGTTCGTGCTTAACCTTTCCTGTTCACAGGGAAGTTAGATCTGAGAGTGCGTGGCCCCTACGAGGTGGTCAACGTTCTGTGCGCTTACGCTGCGCTATCGAGCGGTAGCTGTGGGCAAACCCAGCCTGCAGTGCAGTCATTTAATAGGATCACACGTGTCCTAGCGAAGCTGAACTCCAGGATGCGCACTGCGCAGTCCCTGTGAGGTCGTGTGATCGTTGCCGTATCACCGATACGAGCTCGAGCTATTGGCTGTTTGTACGGAAAGAAGACTCTGACTGCCGCAGAACATTATGGTTCAGTGGTGTGGCAAGTCGACCCTGGTGAAGTATGAAATATTTTTCTGTAGTAGTGAGTTATACCAGCAGCCCCGACATCTATTTGATCCGACAATAACTGTTTCCGGGTTAGTATGACTGCTACTGAATTTACCTACTTTGTCGAAAGGTAGGACCGTAAACGCGTGTAAATCGAGTGATGTAAGTAGGTGTACTTACAAATAGTTTTGACTGTATTGACACTGATGTACAATCTGACCGAAAACATGAACTGGTTAAAGTTTTGAAACAATACACTGACTATTTCATAAACAGCTTTTCAACGACTAGGGTGACAACAGGTAGAGCGCGTTATGAGTGTCCTAAAATCAATGTTGACTGTAGTCGAAACTAGCGAAAATAAATCTTGGCAAGACTCAAATAGGTGAAGTTCAACTCGCGATTAACTGTACTATGAACCGCGTTACTAATGCATCGCCACATGAATTCTTAATCGTTGGTGATTTCGTGTTGTTAGCGAACGAAGAGCGTAATCAGACAAAGTTAGATCCAAAATACAAAGGTCCGTTCAAAGTGATAGGTTACCGTTAGTGGTTAGTGACCGCTAAGGTTTTGGATGGTGATCGTACCACATTAAAAGCTTTCAACTTTAGGCGTACTTACAAGTACGCGCACGATAGGTCAAGACCTATGCCGAAGGGACATGTACCAGTCGAAGTAGACAGTAATGATGAGCAAGTTTAATGTTCAGAGTGTAGCGTACTCCATCAGCCGTAGTAAAATCGACCGTACTAGTAGCTATTTCGTAGCCGTAGCCCGGTAGAAATCGGTGTCTCTTGGGGCAACTCAAGTAGTCCGTGGGTGCGCGGTGCGCGAGTAGTGCTGGCGGAGGTCGGGGTCTGTTGAGACCGTAATGTGAGTCTGGAGGATCACATGGCAGCTTAGGCTGGTCGGCCGGTGAGGGCCGTGGTGATGGGAGTACCTATACGCGAGTGTTTTTGTGTTAACTGATTTTGATGTGAAAGCGATGGTACATGGCCCTGGCACAGGCCCTGGCACAAACCCTGACACAGACTCTGGCACAGGCCCTGACACATTGTCCTGACTCATTGTTTCTCAATGATTGTAAATTTGAGATTTTAGTAAAGTTTTACCTACCTACTATAGACTTGATGGCCAATGACAGCAACGACTTAATAGACCTTGACAAGACTAGTAAGACGGTTAACATCAGAGGGAATTGACAAAAATGCGCGTTATGATAGGCAACATTTCGATAGAACTAAGGCGAAACTTGATAAGATATCTGTTGGTGACTTTGTATTGATAGAAAACGAGGAGCGTAACCAAGTTAAGCTGGATCCCAAGTTCAAAGGACCTTTCCAGGTTATGAAAGTGTTAGATGGGGATCGTTACGAGCTTAAGTCGTTAAGTTCAAGGCGTAATTACAAATACGCACATGATAGAGTAAGACGTATGCCAGAAGGCCAAATACCAATTGAAATCACAGAGAATGACTCTGAATAAACTTTTAGTGCACTGACATTTTTAACTGACACTTAATTTGTAACAGTGACGCACCAGACTGTCTCTGTAGATGTGGTTCATCTAGCGAGAAGCTCTGGCGGGGGTCGGGTCTTGTGAAGACTGTGTATGTCACATGAACTGTGACGGCGATCCATGGGGTGATCAACTCTTGTTGAAGTTAAAAGTAGCTATATGGTCAGTTGTGATTGTCAGAAAAGATTATTTCAAAGATTAATAGTAACAGTAAGAATTGGTATTTGACCTTGTTGGTGGTAAAATTATGTTTACATTTTCATTGTATTATCAGAAGATTTAAGTTAAGAAGGTCAGGAATGACCGAACCTAGAATACCTACTGTGCTTTGGTTACTTGTTACAGAGTAACACACGAGGACGTGTGTCATCGCAGAATGGCCGTGTCGGATCCGGTCATGAGTACGGACATAATGTCGACAACGGAGCACCAAACGGCGTAAACAACAAGATGGCGTCGTTTGGCGGAGTCTATATAAATCCGTGTTCGACTAGACTCTGCTCAGTCGTCTTCAGCTCTCAGTCGAGTCAACACGGGTCTCTAGAACCCGTCCCGTGTTCCGTTTGTGATTCAAAGTACCTAGTTATAGTCTAAGTTTAATTACTGCTGTATTTGATTAGTAAAGTGAGTTTATAACCTTCATTACCGTTCGTTCGTTATTTTTATTGCCTGTGCCCATCCATCTCGCCCACAATGTCCGAGAATAGTAAAGATTGGCAATCTATATCCGATATATATATATATAATCGGGATCTCGGAAACGGCTCCAGCGATTTTCATGAAATTTAGTATGCAGAGGGTTTCGGGGGCGATAAATCGATCTAGCTAGGTTTCATTTTTAGAAAACGTCGTTTACCAATAAAAAAACCGGGCAAAGCTCGGTCACCCAGGTACTTTTGATTAATACGAGTACCTATAGCTCTACGCTTAGCTTGTATATTATTTAATCTATTTACCTCAATAAAATTTTCAAATCTGCATGACCTTGCCGGCCTTTATTCGGCTTTTCTATTTCACGAAGCATCCTTCCTAATGGAAATTGAATTTGGGTTTTCATTAAATTCTTCTGAACTGGAGTATTTTGTTGTCTTTATTAAGGATGATGAAATAATGTGTAAGTGGATTTTGAAATAACCAAGAATACTTTCACTGATTGGAAGATTGGAGTCAGATTTAAACATACGTGACAAATTGCAACCTTACCTATAGGAATACTAGGTACTTAGTGCTAATTAGCCTTAAATAATAGGTAGGTAGATAATAGATAATATTATTGTTTTTTTTTTGTATGTTTGTATTTATGTAAGTAGATGTATATTTTCCTATTTAGCCCCATATTCGCTCAGCGAATAGGTTAGTGAAAAAGATTTAAAAAAAGTGCTATTTAGAACTAATACCTACGTTATGAAATCGTAAAAAAGTAAAACAAAATTGCAAACTTCGGATTTTTATAACCCGTTTTTCAGAACAAAATAAATTTAAAACGCAATGAATAATACATTTAAGACGGTTTATTTAATTAGAACTGAAAAATTGTACTCAAGAGTCAATAAGAGTTTGAGTTGGGTTCAAAATTCTTATGAACTTAAATAAAGGTGTTTTGAATGCGTCACTCTCCACCAGTGGTAGACTACGAAAATTTTCGAATAATTTGTATAGTTTTTTAATATTATTTTGAAAGTTTACAATACAATACAAAACAGTAACTTTTTAATATAACACACAATTGGAGAACCAGTAGAAAAACAATAAAACTTATATTAATGTCACAATGGGCGCTTATCGTCTTATCACTTAAAGCGATCTCTTATCTGGAAGAGATCGCTTTAAGTGATAAACCGTACAAGCAGAGGAATAGTTTGAATAAAAATTGGACAGTGGTTCAGATAACCATGACTGTATATACCATATATACCTACATAATATACTAATATATAGACTAGAGAAAGATATAAAATGGTTTATGACATTTTACAGTATTCCTTTTTCTATTAAACGTTATTTTTTTTATTCTACTCAAATTTAGGTCCGTTATCACGAGGAATAATAACGGCACATGGTTATACGAAACTAAAGCCACCCAAGAAAGTTTTGCCGTAATTCAAAATCAAAGCACGGCGCACGAAACCATTCAACCGGTTTTATGGTACCCTTCGTTTGTGTACCCTCAGCACTGGTGGTTAGCGTTATCGAAAATAATAAATAGCAACCCTTTCGCAAATTTTTAATAGTCATAGTAAAATTTCACCAGTTAACTTAAATGCGAGAAGGCACTAACTTTTGTAACTTTCTTTTGTATCTAGCACAGGGAACTTACCACAAGCTTTAACAAACCATCATGTTTCAGAAACGTCATATTTCAAGCTTGAAGTAACACTACTCCAATACAATTTTTATAGGTCATATAAAAAATTTTATAGGTCGTACGAAACATCAAAGTTATATTACTTTGACATAGCCCGAAGAGTAAGGCTCCAGGACTCGGAGACAACATAGTATGACATGTTTTGTCGAAACTTTAGATTTATATCAATAAACATTTTTATTATTATTACAGTCATTGGGAACTAATAAGTTTCAAAAATATTAAAATAAAATTTCTTTAATGAACTCTTTTTTCCAACGTCAATAGGTAAAACACTTACCAAAGTTTTAGTACCTAATTAGTGGAACTCCCCGCGTCTTCATTTTGTGTAAAGTGTTTTTCATACAACATTCAACCTTCCGCTATACTACCTAGAAATTGAATTTCAAGAACTCCTTTCTCAGTTTTTTGAACCAAGAAAGAAACCTACTTTCCAATATTCTTTTTTTTTAATCTGTTTAACTTTTTTATAAATAAGTGGTGGACAAACGGAACGAGTTTTAAATTTACGTTAATTGTCAACTTGTCAAAAATTTGAACAAAACTCCTGGTATTAAAAATCACACACATTTTTTTATCTTGACGATCGTTCTTTCTACAGGGCACTGGTGCTAATGGCACAAGACTTTACACGAACTTTTACGTCAGAGGTTCGATTAAATAGTAATATTTTAATCCAGTGAGCGTACCCTTGTAACATCAAATCTTTATAAATCCCCAATGATTTTCAGCTTTTTAGTGGATTTGACAAGTGCGCTAAAATTTTTATGTTCGAGGGGAAATTAAAATTGCTTCCCCATTCAACCCATTACTATTTTCCCATTTCGACCCAAAACATATGCCTTGTTCTACCCAAGCTAAAAATCTGAGTCACAGTGTATTCTAAACAGTGCAGACTCTGTAATATTTTTAAAAAATCAAACTTTGTTACTCACAGCAGTAACTTCAAAACATTGTACCTGCAATGCGTAGGTACCTATATTTCATTTGTTTGCTCTCCTTTACAAACTATTACACGTTTAATTCCAAGATTTATGTACACGGACATACAAATTTGTAACAATCTTCAATCATCAATCTTTTTTTACTAACGACAAAACGACATAATTTAGTTTAATTTGAATTGTGCGCCGACCTAGCTCTAAACCAGATTGGGTTGGTAGAAAATGCCCCTAGGCATTAAGCCCTACTTTTGTCACACAACCTTTTTTTGTGTACAATAAGAGTTAGCTAGACGAGGTGTGGTTAAAACTAAACTCTGAAAGTGTATAATATAAACTGCGGACACTTCTTTTTCTTTGATTTTATATTTACAACCGAGATCAAGCAAATGTTTAAGCCAAAGAAAATATAAGTTTAAGCGACTGTCACTCTTTAAAGCTGTAGCAAACGCATGTATTCGGTTTGAAACCACGACCTTGGGATCGTAAGGCAGAGGCGCTACCACTACACCAGTTTTGGGTGCAGCCTGTAAATCCTATAAGTTAGGTGCTGAGTAAGTCTGGAATCTGGATTCAGTAAATAAATTTTTTTGAAATATTTTTTATTTTTTATTATGTACGCCATCACGGACGTCAGACCGAAGAGAGAGGAAAACAGGAAACAGTGTTGCACTATTAGGTACCTACTAAATAAACTAGTAGAAAATGAACATTTAATGTTGCCATATTTGTATTCTATGCAACAACCAGTGCTCTTCAGTTTTGGTAAATATGTTAAGAATTACCGCGATAGATGTATGACTGTATGTATTTTCTCAATACATACTGTCTAAAATAACTATTCTATTAGCCAAAGAAATATGAGAGGGTGATTAATTTCAGAGTTACAAAGGCTTGAGTGTCGAACCATGTCTGAACTCTCGATTGGGCTGACAATGGTTTGTTTATTTATACATAGATGCCATGTATACAAGGTGTAACGTAAGATTACTCCCGAAAACTTTAAGAAGTCCACATCTTTCAAGTTCTCAATCAACATCCAAACTAATATTATAAACGCGAAAATTTGTAAGAATGTATGGATGGATGGATGGATGGATGTATGTTTGTTACTCTTTCACACTAAAACGGCGGAACGGATCTGAATGAAATTTGGCACAGCTATAGATTATGGTCTGGTATAACACATAGGCTACATTTTATCCCAGAAAAATATAAGGTATAATAAATAGATTTGTTTTTGTTTTTCAAGGTACCACGCGGGCGAAGCCGTGGGCGGAAACTAGTGTAAAATATATAGCTATTTTGAAAGTTTCTAGATTATTATTTATCAGTTTTTAGTTTTTCTAGTTTTATATTTTTTAGATTTTTGTGTCTACCCTCTAACCCACGACTTAGATTTGGATGAAATTTGGAACAGATGTAACTTGTGATCTCATGAATATCGTAAAGCTACTTTTTGAGATACACACATCGTCACTAACAGGTTACCCCCTTCGCGTAAGTTTGAACCTGCATGTCTCGTGAAGGGGGGTAACCCGTCAGTGATACTGTATTTTCCATGTGTGTGAAGCAGCGTAAGTAAATCATGAAAAATATTACGACTAAAAAACAAGATTTGAATCTTCTGTGAGTCGTCTTTGTTCACCTTGTATATTATACTTGTACTAAATATACAGTTTATATTAAAACATGTTCTAACTGCCTTAGAATATTGCTCTCGGAGTAATTAAACAATGTCTTGCCGATAGTATAGGTATGCACTAATTAAGCCTATATCGACTTTTTGTACGACAGGATATTTACCACTCGGGTCTGCCTGAGCACTGAGGGTCTACCATGAGTTTTCACAATCTACACTCGCTAGCGACTGTAGTTACAAAAATGTATGAAAAATTTGTACAGCGCCTCTAGCGGATAGTTGGGTACTAAAACCTCACGTAGTTAACTATCCTACGTCACAGCGTACAACAGCGACTGTAGTTTGCGCTCATTAATTTGCTTAGAATTTGGTACCATGAGTAACAATTTCGACAGATGTCATAGTTACGAACTATTACTACTGTAGTAACGTCAGCTGATCTAAATGTGACAACTCATGGTAGACCTACTGGTGTTGTAGTGGTAACATGCCTCACGATCTGAAGGTCGTGGGTTCAAACCTGGTCGTGCACCAATGAGTTTTTCTATTCGAAAAAATTATGTGCGCAATGCCAGTGCTCTTAAACGGTGAAGGAAAACATCTTGAGGAAACCAGCATACCCTAAAACCAAAAATTCTAAGGCGTGTGTCATAGGTTAGTACTAGACTATCATTTTTTCAATACAACATTCAACTCTACGCTCGAGCTATAGACTCCTTCGTAAAATTCGCGGTTTTAGTTTGAAGCAACAGTAATTATGATTGAGATTGTCAGTCGGTGAAGGAAAACATCGTAAGGAAACCGGCATACCCTAGAACCAAAAATTCGAAGGTATTTGTCATAAGTTAGTATTCTTATAAGCGGCGATGGGCTTGCAACCTGTCACGTACGGAATACTAACGAATGTGCAAAATGTGGGCATGTACCAAATGTCATGTTTGGACGTGCCTCTGACTACCCTCTTTAGATGTCCTCAAAGATCTAAGTAACTAAAGATCTGAGGAAGATATCTACCGAACCCGGGGATTACAGTCGTGAACATATATGAAGTCGTTTTCAACTTATTCTAAAAATATATTATTGAGTAAAAGCTTAATTTCCATTCGCAAATCTCCACAGACCCAACTTGTAGGTGTAAAAGCGTATTTTCAGCGATAAGTACGTGGGTAAATTGTAGGAATCGTCATTCGATCCCTTTGGAACAACAATATAAGCCTTCAAATAAACCGTATATTCTGGTTAGTCATTTATTGTAGGCTTTATCCTTCTCAATTACTTCCTCAAGGATAGTTTGAGGCTTATGGAAGAAAATTACATAGCGACTCTGCTAGCGAGTCGAATTTCAAGTAGTTGTGCTTAAAAGATCATTTCTAGAGAGTAAGTGCCTAATATATAATAAAAAAAACAAAGCCTTTTAATTTCTTTAATAACAGTTAATTCATTCTTATTAGAAATTTAGAAATTTTAGGTTTGAAATTTTCTACCTACATAAATACCTATCTTCTCATGTAAGTTACTAAATATGTTATTTATTTATCATGTAAGTTTAATTTATCATTTTTTTTTATCATGTAAGTTACTAAATATGTTATGTTATTTATTATCAAAAAAACAATAATACTCTTTGAGAATTTGATTTGAAATTGATTACAATTTAATTAGTATTTTTAAGAATATTTAATAATTAAATTAAAAAAATTAAGAAGTATCGTATATTCCAGCAATAAATTAAATTTAATAATTGGTTTTTAAGTTTGTACGAGTATTATTAAGGACCAACCTCTCACTCAACGAGTAAAGTGTCCTCCATTTTGCTCCAAAATATACTATGTATCTACTATACCATAGATAACATAATACTAGGTATACGTAGTACCATAATTACTCTGCCTTAATCTAAAATAACCCCGCCTTACTGGCTGGAAATAAACTCAGACCATTTATTCATTAGCTCAAACCACTAGTAAACAAATGTAATTACTCCATTATTTCATTAGGTTACCTGATAGGACAAAGTTCCTTTTAATTTGCTTTTAATGACACTTATACTCGTATTACACTAGGTACAATTAGGAACTCTTTTTAGGGTTTTAAGCTCGCCTATGTAAATGCCATCTCAGTTTTTTTTTTAATCTGTGTTCAATAAAGAATACTTACTATAATTTTAAGCAAGATACTGAAATCCTTAACTAGATAACTTAAGGTTCTGTAATTTCCATTAATAAACCATTATACCTAAGTTAAGGCGCTGTCTAATGTCACATTTAAAACTTCCCAAACTTTCCGAAAAAGAAAGTGAGCGTAAAAACTCGTTTAAATAGAATTTAGTGCTGGCAATTTCTTGTTGCCTTTGTAAGGCATAGTAAAGTACGGTAAACGGTGTAGCAACTTTTCATAATCAAATTAAAATGGCGTCAAAATATGTACGTTGCTATTTTCATTTATTGACATTCGAATGATAAGGACAGACAATACAAGGAGCTATGATGAGCATTTTATTTTATTGAATGAATGCTTCTTATAATGATTAATGGCAACTCCTCGCGACTTCGCTCGGGTAAATATTTTATTTTTACAAAATTCAACCTCCGGCTACTCTTTAGAGGTACAATTTTGAGAATTTCTTTCTTAGTGCATTTCTAGACCCCAAAATTAATCTTATTAGGCTGTATGTTAATCTGCCGGTCAGTCAATAACAAAAAAGTTTACATATTTAGTACCAAATGTAATGATTTAAAACCGTAGTTGTAAACGCAATGATATACAAAGAGCATATTGAAAAGACTGTGGCACGAAAATATCGAATCAAATATAACCTTATAGAGTTTAGAAACTGCTTCCGTTTACTTGAACAAACCTTTGGGAAAACGTAAAGGTTTTCCGTCACAGGACCGCCATTACACCGCAATAAAAACGCAGCGATTTCACGAGATTTATGCTGTTTTATGCGTCACAATAACTCCGTTATTAGGATGGAGTGAGGCACTTTGATGGAAAAATAGTGACGGAAGAAATACGAACGTTTCTTAGAAGAAAATGGCCAACTTACAACTTTATCGGTTAGGTGAACAATTGCGAATTGCCAATTACCGTTTAGCACAAAACTTTTATTACCTACATCATTTTTGTATGAATTTTCGTAGCGAGTCAAACTTATACACTTTAACACTGCACATTATGGATCTTTGCTTACAATCAATGTCAATACGTTTTCATTGTAATCAAGTGATTTGGTAGGGATTTTCTGCGGTGCATTTGCCTGACAACTACGTCGCTCTGGTTTTCATATATTTTCTCGTGTTATTTTGAGTTTTATTGCGTAATTTTGGTGGTTATTTTGCCAATAAAGCCCGGGTTCTTGACGCGAGTGTAAAGTATCTGAATTAGAGTGAATAGTTCTCTTCAAATTCCATCGGAGGAAATCCCGAGAATTTTCAACAAAACAGCCATCTTTTGTTTAAAATTGACTTGACAACTTGACTATGACTCTGACAATACTTATAAATAAATACACTTGACACTGGCAAAATTGTTCTCTAAGAGACAAATGCCATAATTGAAGAAGACGAAGAAGAAGTGATTTGGTATGACATAAGAGTGTTTATTCAATCAATTTGAGCCAGTTTTGACAAGTGTTGCTTGTATCAGAGTTCCGTGATCGGGGCGCAGATTAATCTAACTAGGTGGTTTTTGTTCGTATCGAAATAAGTGAAAGATTTGTTATAATATATACAGCTTCCTATAAATAAAAAATCCCTTGACCCTGAAAATGCCACCTAGAATAGATGTACCTAAGGTTTATACATACCTATACTACTAGATGGCACCATAGGAAAAAATAGAACGCACTTTTATTGTGTTTTGGTTGCGGCGTTAAAATTTTCCAAGAATTTACGTCTTTCGAATTTCCAAAAAGCCGTCTTTTTTTAAGAATTAACTTGTCAGCTTATTAACATGTCAACACTTATGCTACGTCAGTATTTATAACGTCTTTGCACTTTATGTATCCTACTAATATTATAAACGCGAAAGTTTGTGTGGATGGATGTATGTTTGTTACTCTTTCACGCTGAAACGGCTGAACGGATCTGGATGAAATTTGGCACAGATATAGATTATGGTCTGGAATAATACATAGGCTACTTTTTATCCCGGAAAAATGTACGGTTCCCGCGGGATAGATTTTTAGTTTGATAGTTTTTTTTTTTCAAGGTACCACGCGGGTGAAGCCGTGGGCGGAAGCTAGTACTCGTATAAAAATACACTTGACACTGCCAAAATTGCTGATATAGAGATATACATTGAGATACAGAGGCCATACACGAAGAAGACTTTTTTGCGAGAGCAATAGAATAAGTTTAGCAATTATAATATTAGTAGGATTATATGCCATGTAAAAAGTAAGAAACAGCATTTTAACTTCAAGAACAGAAGTTTTTTACTCAGAACGAATTTGGTAGGTATATGGTTTTGTATCGATTGAGCGGACGGGCTATAATTTCCTGATTTACATTTAGCCGGTTTCATTTCTTCCTGAACAAGGATTGACACGCACGCCTTTATGACAAAAGTGAAGGCCAAGTCCCAAGTCACGCTTCGTGGTTCCGTAGCTATCGTAATTTAGACACATTAGGCGTTTTGAAGCGCGCGCTTTGGTAACGCGCGTTTTGAGAACCAGTAGTTTTTATCTAGATGTACACATGAAAACGCGCGTTTCTGATCAAACGCCGTGCTAAGCACGCTGTATTTACGCTACCAACGCGCGCCTAACGCAACGCCAAGCGCCTAATGTGTACGTTGTCTATAAGTCCGGGTAATTATAACTAGCTACCTACAAAAGCTCACATTACATAAGTACAGATGACACGCAGGTTTGTGTCACGGTAAAATGTCTGTGCTTTTTCACGCGTCTTTGTTACGGTACGGAGCCACGTTCACGGTGGAATTTCACGTGTGTGGACATAATTATGTACGCTTAATGTGGTAGGTATACTCAGAAACCTCATATCGCTCTGGAAACCTTAGTGTTATTCAGGGATAATTCTGTTTTTTATGGAGTAAATTATCTAAAAAAAAAAAAAAAACAGACAATAAATTATAAAATAGATAAAAAAGTAATTGGTTTTTTTTTAGATAAAAATAGGTACGAAACTCCAAAAACGGCTCTACTGGCAAAATTTTTGAGTGCCCAGTAAACAATATTTTTATGGCTGCAGTCATGCGATTTTAATGCTTGTTCCCATCAGCACTAAACGCTATTCATTTTACTTACCATCCTACCCTACATGTCAATGTTTGGATGTGTACTTTTAAACTTACGCGATCTGAACACATTATTATTAGTATTAGACGGGTATTTATCGTGTTCAAATTACCTTTTATTTTCCCGACGTTTCGACAGGTTTGCACGCAGTCGTGGTCACGGGTAGACTGAATATATTGGGTAATTTGAACGCGATAAATACCCGTCTAATACTAATAATAAAATGTTTGGATGGATGGATGTTTGTTACTCAATCATGCTAAAAGGCTGAAAGGACCTGTGACCTGGATGACTGGACAGATTTAGACAAATGAGGTGTCGTAGTGTCGCACTTGTCTTGAATTTGTAGGTACTTACAAAAGTGACATAGGTTAATTGTCAAAAAATCTATTATAAAAATCGATTGTAAAAATTCTTTTTCATTTACGTTCAGTTGGGTTTTTTTAATTTTTGCAATAAATACCTTTATTTATGTACCTAATCGTCACCTAAATGAATGTAAGAGTGGCTACAATTTTTTTAATGAGAAGTATAAACGTTATCCATATCCATCTTTACTATACCTAGTGTATCTTTGAATGGGAAAAGATGGGAAACAGGCCTTGAGATGAGGGTTCTTTGACGTCATTAATTTTCTTGACAGCAAGCACTTAATGTGACAAGCCGTATGAGTTGCCAAAGAGGCAGTAATGCGTCGAACTCTATGAAATTATGAATGGATTTGGTATATGTATGTATTCTAAACTATAGCTTCATCCCACAGCGTGGCTCACATTTTAACATTAAAATTGTCTAAAGATGCTCGTACTTATTCGTACGTATTCCAGACTAGAGACTACTTATCTACTTATTTCAATTATGAAAAAACTAATACTTCGCCCCAAAATTAGATTTCGCGCGCGATGTCCACAATCCCTGTATTCACGCCCTGAAGTTTTTGCACACACTTTATCTACTACGTACCTATATAGGTAGGTGCCAATGACTACGCAATTTGGTCCAAATCAAAAATATATTTGATTATCCTACATTTTTCGATATATATTTCAAAAACTATCCTTCCTAGAATAAAAATGAAAATCATTTTATTTAATTCGTGTATAAGTCCTTTCAGTTGCACAATACTTTTTTTTTGAACCCAATATCTTCACAAGTCACAAGTGTGGATCCACATTTTTTCCAATTTTCTCTCCAGTACAAAAAATCATTCAAAACCGTTATTATCACTGGCTCTGTTACAGACGGCAAAAACCAAGTACCTACAACAAAAACACGCGTTACAATTCACCCGTCCCCTTATTCGCTAAGAAGCTGCCTCGGAATCGGTGATATCTCGCTACAGTCATACTGAAACGAAGTCTCCAGGTTGTTTGTCTGGTGGTAAGTGGTTACCATAGTTTCGTCGTGATCAGTTTATTTTTCTGTCAATTTAGAAGGTTGATTACGTATGTAAGTAACTCACCGATACTCGCATTTCGACTTTTTGTGTTGTTTTTGACTCTCTAAAACATTTGTTATTCGAAATTCAACATTTTGGTATTTTATTACTAAAATTTTATTTTAATTCAATATATAATTCAAGTATTTAACACTTTGGTATTCGAATACATTTAGTATTCAACATTTTGGTATTCTATACTAAATGCAGATATTCAATAATCTAATAAATTTGGTAATTAACACTTTGGTATTCAACATTTTGGTATTCGAATACTTCGTTAGTAATATAGATTGAATATACCTGATTATATCACGAGATGAGTAACATAGTTAGGTACTATCGTAACGTTAATAACTCGGGATTTTCACTCAGTATAGTATGAAATCTACGATTGCCGATGAAATAATAATAAAATCAAAATACGACGCTCCTAAATCTATGACATTTTCTACAAAACTTTCAAATTTGATGACACGACAATACAAAACTATTCACGACAATGCCTCATTGACTTATTTGAACTAAGCCAAGCGGCAACGATTGCACTCTTGCACTTAGCCAGATAGTAATTGCGTTTGAAATTGCTTTTGTAGAAACTTTAGTGAATAAAGGGTTTGAAACTTATTTAATTCACTCGCCACAATACCCAGTACGAATGGTCCCAGATAAATTAAACATAAAAAGTCCCTGGACAATGCAAAGCTCACGGTACAGTCGAGGACTCTTGCGCCAGTTTCTTTTTCTATGTTTATTTACTGGCAACACTGAAAAACAATGGTGTGATGTGTTGCCAATTTCAATTATGCAACAATAATAACAAGCTTCAAAGGCGACGTTGTATTAGTTTTCGTGTTTTCCTCAGCAAGCCCTTTCATTTGATACCCATACTGTGGTAGTGCAGAAAAAATGTGTAGGTATATAAATGGTAGTGTAATTTATAGGTAACTTAGTAAGTAAATAATATAAGTGAAATTTATACATAATTCGACGACCGTGGTTTAGCTACGTATTAAAATACGCAATTTTATACAATGATCATAATAAAATTGCAAAAAAGAGGTTTAAGTGAAAATGTCGTTTGAAGGACTCGTTAAGATACGTTCTGGGACGGATTAAGGCATCTGCAAATTCGGATTAATCAGTGTAATGCAGTGTCTAGTCAATCAAACTAATAACTCCCACACTTATACCAAACCTAAATTATGAACATTCAATTCGTGTACCTATAACTAATTTAAAAAATATTATAATGTTGAGAATGGCATGGCCAGTGGATTTACACATTTGTCGCCAGTAGGCTATTCAATTTTTATGCATTTAGTATTTTTTCATGTAGGGGAAGGGGGGGCATGATGGGGTATCGAAGAAAAGTACCAAAAATACAGTATAATCATTACGTTTACTATTCTTATTTATTTATGGTACAATGTCTTATTAATCTAACTACAATTTGGCATAGTTTTTGGGAGATAAACTTATCGCATTTTTTTTAAATATTTGATTTAATAGGAACTTACGAAAAACTAATTACAATCACAATAAATACAAATGTGAATTTCTTCGGTGTTTTCATCATTCACACCAGCACAAGCATTGTGAGCCCAACGTCCACAAAGCTGGCAGCCTACCCAACCTTCGGATGGTTTCAGAAAAGTATGATTTTCATCATGACAATAGAGACAAATTGTGTCTTCATCATCGTTATTTTTTATTTTGGCTGCAACTTTAGTATTTTGTCTCTTTTTAGCATTTTTTTCGAGGAGAGGACCATTAGAAATGGATACTTTCCTCAGTTTTTTCAAATTCTCCAGCTCATTTTTATAAGGAGTTAAGTAATGACGGCTGTTTTTCCTCTCCGGTATTGCTTCCCTTTTCTAGTCCGTTAGACTGAAGGGATTGGCAAAATATCACCAGGGGATGCATTTTTAGAGCTAGACGTAAGATCGCAGCACACTGCACGGATGCATGTTAGGCACGTAACTATTTATAAACATAGATACGACCACTTCCCCATGTTGCCCCTATACCCCATCTTACCCCATACCCAATACCCCGTCTTACCCCAAAGGCTGACTTACAAAAAAATAATTTCTCAAAAAAAAAATAATGAACTGAACTTTTGTCCAACTATACCACAACAAAGTGAACAACGCTAGCAACCATATACAAGAAAAGACATAGATTGGGTAATCATAATTACCTTACAGTAAGGACGTTTTTAAACGCGTAAAATTGTATTGGCGAGAAACTCAACATGATTTTCGTTTGTAAACAAAAAACGTGTGCACTCCCACTCACTGTATCTGTCGCGCTGACGGTTGATCAAGTTTGGCTTCCTATTGGCTTATTGTTTTTTTGTCGCAAGCGTCTAGTTTCAGAGTAGAATAAATGCAGTGGAAATGAGAGCTTTGAGAAGTATGTGTGGTTTAACTTTGAATGATAGAGTAAAGAACAGTGTGATAAGAGAACGTTGTGGAGTGAAAGAAGACGTAGTGATGAAAATTGAGAAGGGTATGCTAAGATGGTTTGGGCATGTAGAAAGGATGGATGAAAGGAGAATGACGAAACAGTTGTATAAGGAGAGTGTGAATGGAACAGTTGGAAGGGGAAGACCACGGCGTACGTACCTCGATCAAATTGGGGACGTACTAGAGAAAGGCCAGGTCCAGAGTACCCTTAACCGACGCGCATGTATGAAGAATGTAATGAGAGTGAATGAAGCAAAAGAAGTATGTCAGGATCGTAGCAAGTGGAGATCCGTGGTCTCTGCCTACCCCGTTGGGAAACAGGCGTGATTTTATGTATGTATGTATGTCTAGTTTCTTGTAATGGTGTGGGACCCCGTCTTACCTCGTGACCCCGTCGTGCCCCCCCTTCCCCTACCTACAGACGTTGGTGTATATGGTATACCTAATATATTACTAAAATATTGCAGTTAAATTTTCTAGACTTCTTTTCTCCGTGTATATTTTTATTTTTATTTTTTATTTCTGTAAGGCAAATTAAAGTTTTGAGCCAAATTTGCCGCTCTAGGCCTACTCAGCCTGCTATCCGCCACTGAAAATGGTGATTGAGCGTTGTAAGTGATTAAAAGAACACAATTTGTATAATTATTCAGTTATTCAGTTTGAAAATCATTGTAGTTCAACAGACGCTGAGGTGGACTGAAACCGTAAGCACACAATCCTTTCTACGAGTACTTACTAAAATCTGGATGAGTGATCTTACGAAAATTCAAGCCTAAATCCGTCCGCTGCTGAACAAAAAGCTTCATCGCTGCTTTTTGTAAAGGGCTTTACGTCAAGCAAAATGACAGCTTAACGTACTTTCGTTCTATTAATAACTAGTAAAACTCCCACGACTTAGTTCAGCGTAATATAAAATTATATTTCACACTAATATTATAAACGTGAAAGTTTGTAAGAATGTATGGATGGATGGATGGATGGATGTATGTTTGTTAATCTTTCACGCTAAAACGGCTGAACGGATCTGAATGAAATTTGGCACAGATATAGATTATGGTCTGGAATAACACATAGGCTACTTTTTATCCTAGAAAAATGAATAGTTCCCGTGGAATATGTGTTTTTGTTTTTCAAGGTATAAAGCGGGCGAAGCCGCGGGCGGAAGCTAGTTTCACATAAATCTCACTGAGACCTTGATTTTGGCACCTACACTTCAAATTCAATGTTTGCTGGACTCCGTTTTATTTTTATTTATTTATTTTATCAATTATATTTTAAATACGAATCATCATCATCATCATCTTCCTGCCCTTTTCCCACGTTATGTGGGGTCGGCACAACATGTGATCTTCTTCCATTTCCCTCTATCATTCGTCATCTCAGTACTCACTTCTATATTTTAAATACGAATATAATACATAATTAAATTTAGAAATAAAACCAACATCTAGATAAAAATCTGTGTTCATCGCACAAATGTTTGTTCTGGGTTGGGATCGAACCCACAACCTACAGCGCAGATAGCAGAGCTACTACCAACTAAGCTGTGAGGCCTTAGAATAACTATTACAGATAACTGTTAGAAAATGATAATTGCATACCTACATGAATTTTGTCCATGAATAGAATTTATTAGGTATTGCGATGCTTACAAAGTTTTTTTATTTGTCTGTTATTGCAAGTTAGAATGTCGCTAATCGCAGTAAAAAGATTTTAATTTTATTACAGTGCTTTTATGACAAGGGTACTTAAAAACTATGTCATTTGAAAGAAAACATTACATTGTATTATAAAATAATTACCCACAATCCAGTCCTAAAGTAATTAAAAAGAGCTTGGACCGAGTAAGGAATTTAAAAGTTTTCCTAAACGATCATTTTGCCAGTATCAAGTAAATATTCATTTGTATACCTAATAGGTTTTTTGTAAGTAAGTATGTATTTGTGGATACTTACATTATTACAAAACCGCAATCAATAGAATAGGAACTAACTGTGCCATACAGTGAACGAAAAAACAAAGAAGCATTTCTTGAAGGGAAACATCCGCGAAACATGACACCAAATTTCATACATCGAAACTCTTTCGTAGATTTAAGCACTTATTTATTACACTACACGGTATTCAGGGCCCGGTAGTAAGGGAGCCTAACTCCTAGCCTCTACGCCTTACGCCCTGACTCTTATTACACCACTCTAATTTAGGGTAAGGGTCCCTGAATTCAGGGTAGTGTAATAAGTGCTTTACCAAAAAATTGATTAATGTTGACATTTTGTTATTATTATTGTTGTTGTTCCCTCGACGTTTGAGTTTAAATTGCCGTGTAACATTTAATAAGCTTCTGTATTTTTTTATATAATTCTTTGGCAAAATGAGAAGGCACGCCCCCACCAGTGCTCTATTTTTGTGAGGTCATTTTTAAAAAATACTCAGTTTCAAACATACTTCCATGTATTATCCGTTCACTGGCGCCATACCAACTCCACGCGTGTAAAATACTTGTCTAAAGTCAATGCAATGGAACTACAGTTATTTCAGAGGTATGTATCATTGCATATTGTATCTTATACCTTTGTCTATAGAGTTCACACGTTCGTACAATCCACGAACAGTACGTGTGCTGACTAAATTCCAGCAGCCGACAGAAGTGGCCCTTTGTTTGCTGAGTGGGTCTCGTGTCGTCTGACCCGCACAGTTGACAAACAGTGTACACACACACCACAAGAAAAGATAACAAAACACTTTTTTAGCCGACGCAAAAACGACGGGGATAAGTTTGACGTCTATGTCCGTGGCATCGTAGCTCCCGAACGCATGAACCGATTTTGTTTTTTTGTTTGAAAAGTGAATTAGTCGGGAATGTTCTTAGCTACATAATTATGTTTGATGGAAATCGGTCCAAAATGGCCGCCGCCACAAAATGGCGGATTACATATTTCACAACTCCCTCAATATAGGTATCAAATGAAAGGGTTTGAGTAGTAGAATACTATTCTATGACAATTTTCAAAACCAAGATGGCCCACGCCACAAAATGGCGGGCAAAATATGTGTCGGGGGTTTTTAATTTTTTAATTTAATTTAACTTGTTGCTTATAAACTCAAACAAAAACAATCAATCATGTTTCATGTGGGTTCGATCTCCACCCAGGATAAACATTTGTGTGATGAACGCAGATGTTTGTTCGGTGTCTATAAGTATGTATTTACAAAAAAAGTTACCGAGTGAAAATGGCGTTGTGTGAACAGTCCACCAATATTTGTTAGAACGATGTAACCAGACAGAAATATTGAGAAAAAAACAGTTTATTTTCAAATACTCCAACCGTAATTTGAAGCCAAATTTTACTCTGGTACCTTTTAATTCTACGTTTTTACGTTCTACTTTTCTGGTAGTTTGTTGCTAACGAAGGCGACGGTAATGGCCGCCTACAAAAATAAGTTTAACTTATTTTTGTAAAAATGTTTTGTGTTGTGGCTTTAAAAAAAGAAATGTTTTCATGAAACGTAGAATTAAAATTAAATTAAAACGTATTAACTGAATTGTGACAACAAGCCACAAAAGCCATAGACAAGAATCGAAATAGAGTTGTCAAAACATTTTACTCAACACTAGTGATGCTGAATATCGATAGTGAACGTCAAAATTCATTACACTAATTCTATGGATAATATCGATAATAATACTTTTGACGAGTTTTCCATTATCGAAAACATTTGGTATTCTTTAATATACAATCAAATATCAAATGTTATGAGAAGAGATGAATGTCATGTGACAAAGAGTGTTAGGTATGAATGTGGATGGATACAGGGGTAGAGGTAGGTAGGCCAAAAAAAAGATGGATGGACTGTCAGAAAGACGACATGGGTAAGAAAAGAGTGAGTAATGAGATGACGGATGACAGAGGGAAATGGAAAAAGATCACATGTTGTGCCGACCCCACATAACGTGGAAAAAGGGCAGGAAGATGATGACAATCGAATACCAAATGTATGTATTCAACAACTCAAATTGATTGCGAATATTGGAGTGATGGCGTATCTAGTCGCATAGTACCTACTTTGATATAATTTTGCGACTGTGCCGATAAACTTTAGAGCGGTGTGTACACGAGCGTCTGACAAGCACCGCGCCGTATCTCGTCAGCGGAAACTGTGAGTGCATTTCCTTAATAAACTATGTGTCATATTTCCGATAGCGAAACTTTCCAAACACCTTGAAGGAAATGGAATATTGTGTACCGAGTTTTTCTTTCAGCTCTTATTAATTTATCACTTAGGTATAGGTCATCCAACGGATCTAGGCATTCGTGAAATTAGCTACAGGTGCGAGTTTGAGCATGTACAGTTCCTTCCCCCCTTTCTCATATCTCCAATTGCTCCCGAAAACGATACTGCGCAGCTCTTGCGGCTAACTTCACGAATGCCTAGATTCGTTGAGCCAACTATACCTACCTACTTGTCATTTCAAAACGCTGCGCACTGTATAAATTCGAAATTGAACGTTGTATGTAGGTATGGTTAATCAAATAACAATAGGGTTGGGGAAATCTTTTATTTTGGAATTACATAATATTAGTTAAAAACAAAGCTCTTAGAAGATTTTTTGCCTTTTTCGAAATTCTATATACTAATAATATAAACGTGAAATTTTGTATGTATGGATGTTTGTTACTCTTTCACGCTGAAACAGCTGAACGGATCTGGATGAAATTTCGCACAGAAATAGATTATATATAAACCATTCAGCTTTGCCTTCCGTTTACATTTTTGCATCGAAAACGTTAATAAACTTAGCAAACGAACGATTTCATTACAAAAAGGTGGAGCCGAAATTTAAATATTTAAACAATTTCCAGCGTTCGTGAAATTCACTTGTCATCAATGTTAAATTGAATTTTCCGGTTTTGTCACAAGGTATATTTTAACCATCTTGATTATGTGAGTTTTCGGACTGTAAATTGCATGATCGTTGTGGCCGGTTGGAAATTATTTGTCTGGAAAATTGGCCACAAATGTCAATAGAACGGTTGTCAGTAGAAGCCTAGTTTCAGAATATGACTTTTTCTGGTGGTTTCGACTGTGTTAAGTACACTTTGATTTTTATATTATTTCTTGTGTTATTTTATTTTTGTACGACAAATAACAGGTTAATATAATAAGTGAAAGTTGCTTTTTATCACAAAATGTGAATTTTAAAACAAAAAGTTGCTTTTTATCAAGAATTATGAACAAAACAGCCATCATTTGCAAAAAAAATTGATTTAACAACTTGAGTGAAGTTGACAACACTTATATAAAAATACTCTTGAAACTAGAAAAATTGATGCCTATGAGACAGATGCCAAAATTAAAGACAAGAAGAAAAATAATATTTTAGGAAGTTGGCCAGTACAACAACGGTTAATCGAAAGGATTACCTAACTTTTAGTTTCCAACTTGTACGAGTACCTATTAATTCTTCAGTTTGGGTGCTCGTTTTCAAAATGGCGTCTAAATAACTATTACCATACCGTAATTTACTTTCATTATGTTAAAAGTTACTCTATGTTACCCTACCAACTGTAACTAAGTAGGTATACGATATGGTGAAGAAAAACATCGTGCGGAAACGACGTCTTAGAACTTAGAGTGTTCGAAGTGACAAGAGCACGAAGGAATCACTGAGGCGTAATAGTAGCTCTGCCTTCTGCGCTGCAGGTTGTGGGTTCGATCCCCACCCAGAACTAACATTTATGTGATGCACGCAGATGTTTGTTCCTGTGTTTGGGTGTTATTATGTAGGTACCTATTCTATAATTATAATCTATCTATATCTATATAAGAGCTTAACCTGACTGACTGACTGACTGACTGACTGACTGACTGACTGACTGATTTATCATCGCCCAGCCGAAACCGCTGAAGCTAGAAAGCTGAAATTTGAAAGGTGGGTTCCTTTTATAGCAAAACCACCCACTAAGACGGGATTTTTGGAAATTCCACCTCTAAGGGGGTGAAAAAGGGTGAAAACGTTAGTATGAAACTTTTTAACGCGTGGAACGATTTTCATGAAACTTTGTTTGTGCACTGTAAATGCAAAATTAATGAACACGTCTTTCAGGATTTTTCAATATAACTATCAAAAAGTGGTCAAATGTGGGGTAAATTTTTGTATGGGAACTTTTTAACGGGTAATGCGATTGTTCTGAAACTTTGTTTGTGTACTGTAAATGCAAAATAAATGAACACGTGTTTCAGGATTTTTCAATATAACCTTCAAAAAGGGGTCAAATGTGTGGTCAATGTTTGTACGTGAACTTTTTAACGGGTGGTGCGATTGGCTTGAAACTTTGTTTGTGTACTTTAAATGCAAAATGAATGAACACGTGTTTCAGGATTTTTCAAAATAACCTTCAAAAAGGGGTCAAATGTGGGGTCAATGTTTGTATGTGAACTTTTTAACGGGTGGAGCGATTGGTCTGAAACTTTGTTTATGTACTGTAAATACAAAATGAACGGACACGTGTTTCAGGATATTTCAATATAACCTTCAAAAAGGGGTCAAATGTGGGGTCAATGTTTGTATGGGATCTTTTTAACCTGGTGCGATTGGTCTGAAACTTTGTTTCGTGTTTCAGGATTTTTCAATATAACCTTAAAACAAGGGGGTCAAATGGTCAATGGGGGGTCAATGTTTGTATAGGAACTTTTCAACGGGTGGTGCGATTGGTCTGAAACTTAATTTCGTGTTTTAGGATTTTTCAATATAACTCTAAAAAGGGGGTCAAAAGGGGGGGGGTCAATGTTTGTATGGGATTTTTAACGGGTGGTGCGATTGGTCTGAAACTTAATTTCATGTTAAAGGATTTTTCAATATAACTCTAAAAAAGGGGGTCAATGTTTGTATGGGAATTTTTTAACGGGTGGTGCGATTGGCCTGAAACTTTGTTTTCTGTTTCAGGATTTTTCAATAAAACTGTAAAAAAGGGGTCAATGTTTGTATGGGATTTTTTTGACGGGTGGTGCGATTGGTCTGAAACTTTGTGTACTGTAAATACAAAATGAATGAACAAAGTGTTTCAGGATTTTTCAATATGACCTTCAAAAAGGGGTCAAATGTGGGGTCAATGTTTTTATGGGTACTTACTTTTTAAAGGGTGGTGTGATTGGTCTTAGTTTTGGTTTGGATACTTTAAATGCAAAATAAATGGAAACGTATTCCTGGATATTTCAAAATAGCCCTCTAAAATGGGTAAAATTGGATGTCAAAGTTATTTATGGGATTTTTTTATTAGTGTGGTTTGTTTGAAACTCAGTTTAGATACCTACTTTAAGTGAACGAAGTCGCGGGCGGGACAGCTAGTGTATATACAAAGAAAAAAGTATTTCATTAGTCTATCAGCTACCTTGGTTCCCATAATACCAGCTTTGCTTAGTTTGGGGCTAGATGGCGTTGAGTGAACTGCCCACCAATATTTATTATTTTTATATAAGGTAGGTATATTTATTTGGCCCTTGATGAAAAAAGTTTGCTCAACCCTGATCTAGACTAATGTTTAGGTATCGCATTTTTCCCAATAAACTTTTTATAAGTACTACGTTAAGCGATAAAGCATTGACATTTCAAAAACTCAAAACTTTAGGTACCTACAACTCTAGGGTCAAACACTGCTGATCCCTTCTGTACCTCTTGATAACAAATTATGGTTTAATAACTTAGGCAGTTAGTAGATAAGCAAGTTCGTATAAGTTTCAAGTTAGTAAGTACTTACTTGATCTTAAATCGTATCTACCGTGACTTGAGGCCAAAAGATCATAATTTGGTCAACCAGTTATGAAGACAGATTAATTAAGAAGCAGTAATTCTGTCGTTCCGCAGACTAACTTAAAAAATGCTATAATTGTTACTATCTTATGTTCACTAGAAAGACTATATCGCTCATGAGCGGGTCATTTAGAAAGCTAAGCTAAAAAATCTAGCTTTTACCTATTCTTTGTAGCAAAATGCCTTACATGCATGTCTAAAAAGTATTATGCCTGATAGTTGAATTCATTACTTTTTATATTGCCTAAGATTTGAAACACCTAAGACGCAAAACGACTGAGTGGCAATAAACTCTAAACTCAGTTTACCTGACTTGTAAACTGTACAGTGTCTAACTTAACAATAATCTAAATGACAGGTCTAAATATAGCTAAAAATTGCATTAGGATGTCAATTGTTTGTAGCTTAAGTCAACCCGAAAATAAGCTTAAACGTCGATCATACGTCAGTTTAGTCAAATTAAGAACTGTTGGTTAAAATAGTAGACCGACCACTAATTAAGTCTTTGGTTGGTGTGAACAAAATAACTTCGTGCATATTTCAGATTTTTAGTTAATCCGTGGAAACAACAGAATTGCTACCCATTAACAACACAGAAAAGATTCAAAATTGAATAATTTACGGGCTAATCTAACTTTTGTCAAAAAAAATTGTTTTCATATTTTATTTTTTTATTTCCTTTTTCAGGAAAAACAAAGGGAATGTACAAACATCCTTTAATCTCGGGGGACTGATTATGATAGGTTAATTATCTTTGACCTCGCTCCCGACTTTAATCTTCACAGCGATATATTTATATTTTTACACTCTCTGAAATGTAAAATATATTCTAAAGTAAATACCTCAAAATTAAATAACACTTAATAATTTAACTCAATCAGCTTTGGCTTAGAGAATTAATTTTAATTAGATTTCCAATTTCGGACAGATTTGTAATGCGATTAAAATTAGGGACGATGAAGTTGGTAACTTTTATTAGCTTCCCCTAAGTAGGCACCTAAGTACCTTGATTTGACTGGTGGGTGGTAGGTGGTATCCCTTTCTGGGCCTCTAGACAAATTTTCGTAAAAACGCTAACGTAAAAGGCAAACGCTATAACTTAAATGTATTTTTACTACATTTATTTTAGATAGCATGAAGATGGAGCAAAAACAGAATGGTTGATAATAATATTTCACGAAGGGTACCTTTATTTAGATATAACTAATATTTTACGAGATAACGAAAACTGTTTGTTGCGAACAAAGACGAAAGTGAGAACGATGACGAAATCATTGAAGAGTCTCGTACTTGCTACAATTCTTTTAAAACCTTATTTTTGTACCGTAGGTACTTACTTGGGCCTTCTTGGAGCTACGTAGGTTAAGTAAAAGTTTTGTAAAAAAAGAATAGGAACATTCTAAATTCCTGATTGCAACGTTTTTTATTGATACCCCGCTCGTATTGGTCGTAGCGTGATTTCTCGATAAATGCACTATACAACACAACAATAATATTTCAATTCAAACCTTCCTGAGATAGTGCATTCAACCAAAGAAACAAACAAACTCTTCATTTTTATAAAATTGGTATGGATTAGTATACGACTAGATGAATAGACGATTATATACCTACCTAAAGACAGCGTCAAGTGAAACTTTTTATTGTGACATTGTAGTGTCTAGGACAGATTCTAAATGGAGTAGTAAAATACTTAAGTACTAATAATAAATGTCCAGCACCTATGTATAACCATTCTCTCAACTCAGTCATCCAAAGGAAAAATATGCTAAAAGCCTAGCAAAATTTGAATCAGAACTGAAATCACTGCATTTTGAAACTTCCCAGCTATGCAAAACACACAGAATTCGAGGTTAAACAATGAGCATTGAACAAACCTATATATAACGAGTCATAAGGTCAGCTATTGTTCAGAACAATGATCACATTTCGCTTGCGGCCGAGCGATCTGCATTCCAAATTCTATGGGTCATGTTGTGATATTTGAAAGGCATTTTCACAACTATTTTTAGGTTAGTTCTAAAGGGCAAAAGTCACAAAGTTGATTTTACAATCGTAGGTAGGTACTATTGACTTTTGGCGCCGTAGAACATCGTCTGGCATCGGGTCTTTTTAGTTGTATGTAAGAAAAACAAACAGTCTCCCTAACAGAATTCAGAGAGAGTTATTATCTCTTTCTTAAACTCTATTCTTTGCTACCTCACCCCACGGACAAAAAAAAGGATTTTTTGTAGTATTTTGTAACAATTTTTCTTTCCTAAAAACCCTATTCGGTCGGATTATTAAAAAAATTATACGGAGGTATCTTTAATCAAAATTAACCAGTAATTCGAATATTGAGCTCGGGTATAAATTGTAAAATTTGTTATACCAGCTGGTCCAACCGAAATATTCCAAATAGAACTACGTACGAGTAAGTACCCATTACTAGCTGAACATAGATTAGGTAACCTAATCGCACCTACAGAATAACCACTTCCCACGCTTCCCGGGTTTAAACATCCCACCCATCATTGTAAAATCTGATATCAATACGTCATACAAAACTCTACGATAAAATCATTTCAAAACTTCCCCTGAAACGAGGTAGAGGGGGGTGATAATAATTGTATAAGAACTTTATAACTTTTAGAAGTATTTACTTAAAACTTGGTTATGTCGCCGTAAATAAAAAAATATGAAATACTGGCTGATAAAAAAGCAACCCCTTTTAAGGGTGAACGCGATGTTTCTGGTCTGTATCTAGTGGATGAATGAGTGAATTAATTTTTTAGATTAAAAAAATACCTAAATATATTACAAGCAGTAGTAGATACATTCTGTGTTTTTTAGATACAGAAGTTGTAAGTGTTGTAGCTAGTATTGATAAGGGGGACAGATCGAATTTTTTATTCCCAACTGTCCCCCAGAAGGACAGAGCAGAGGGACAGATGAAATAACTCGTATACAGAGTGGAAAATTGCCTGTAACAATTTGTTTCGAAACTACGATATAGGGGCCTTCCGTTACTAGGTACGCGATAAATAATGATCTAATTCTACAACAAAATAACATAAAATTTTTTAGCAAGCCTTTTTTTTACACACGGCAAGTTTACCATTTTTCAGGAAGGCGATGTATAAGTTTATGTACACAGTCACCACCTGCACGACATTTTTCATCACAAAAACCCTGTGAAAAGTTCGCACACTATGGTGACCATTTTTTAATAAAAATAAGAAAGTCTAACTCAAGTCACGGTGCCCAATTTTTTTTATATTTGCTCATGTAAGTGCAGGTGCTTCACATTGCTCGCTGGAAACGAATATCAACGAAAAAAACTTGGCTTAAAAAGTCATTTATATTTAAATATACTGTAAAAACTTTTAGGTATTTAAGCAATAAATTTGTGTGACTGTAAAGAAAAACACGCTCTTAAATACTGGAAAAAAATAATTCAACAAAGTAATGAAACCAATGGTACCTACTACGAGTACAATGGGAATGGGGCTAAAATACAGATTAGAATAAATCTCGCCCGATAACATTATTACAGGGAACGTTATCAAATAAGATGACCCTTCTGAAATGTGAACCCATTGTTTACCTATTCAATGACTAAAACTTTTTTAAAACAAAAGTAGATAAATGAATTTAAAACAGTACTTAATTAACATTTTATTTCAGACTGTCAAAAGTAAAAAGTTCTAGAATATTCAAAGGTAGCATGGACGGATACCTACATATTTTTACATACATTGTATGAATTTCATGAATGTTAAGGGCAAGTTAATCAAGCATAACTTTTCAATGATTAAATTTTTGAATAATTTAACTTCGGAGAATGTTATTTATGTAGGTATTCGTATATTCCTACACAAACTTTTTGGTTAATATTTTATGAATATATTTGAATTATTTTAGAATATTTAAGTGATATAACTTTTGATATAGGCAGGTACTATTAAATAAAAATTAATGGCGTTCTTGCAAACCAACTATAAACAACTATAAAACATTTTTCACAACAGACACTTAAAAAGTATTATTATTAGTATTAAACGGGTATTTATCGCGTTTTATTTTAACATCTTGTTCATCATTTTGTCATCCCGTGACCACGACAGTGTGTAAACCTGTCGAAACTTTGGGAAAATAGTTAATAAAACGCGATAAATACCCGTTTAATACTAATAATGTGTTCCGATCGCGTAAGTGTAAAAATATATAGTTAAAAAATATTATTTATGCAAAATATTATATTATATTTCTTTGTATTTTTGTCCGATCATTTTTGCATTATTAGTCACCCTAATACTCTTTATCCCGTAAGTATTTACGAAGAAAAATTTCCTAAGTAAGTACCAGCTGATCCAAAGCTTTCGGCGCAATCAGATTTCCTCACCCTCTGTGCCAAGATTCCGAAGTTACACTCAGAAATATTCAATTTTAGGATAAGTAATGACATTGTTACTCAAACATCAGGGGCCTTACCACGAAGTCTTTCAGAACGATTCCGTAACGATTCCATTCTAGAAACGTCACTTCTTCCATACGATTTGCATAGGTCATGGTACGAAATAACAATGTAGGTAATATTAATTCGGTAATGTATTATGAATTCGCGGTAAGGCCCCTGTTCACTAACACATGGTTATAGCCGATAAAGCAAAAGGTATTCCATTTTATTATCAAGTAGGTTGACTTTGATATTTTACGAATTGAACGACATAATGTAACGAATTATTTATTGAAAGACGTTTCATAAGATTTATAAAAAGTTGGTAGAAAGTCCGACCTTCGGCACTAATTCCTTTTGTCACATTTATTTTTGAAAGTTTTTGTATACTTAGTAGAGAATTAATAAATAATATTTTTGTACGTTGGTAAAAAATCGGAATAGTAGGTATTTGTCATTTGTTCAATTTTGTTTGTCAATTGTTGAATAGTGTGTGTATTTTGACAGTCCTTATAAGTACCTAGTACCAAATAGCACGAACTTTCTCGTGATGCATTCGACCCCAAACTTTGTGGCTCTAGTTTTTATGTTATTTCTCGTGTTATTTTGAATTTTATTGTGTAATTTTGTTGGTTATTTTTCCAATAAAGCCCGAGTTTTTGACACGGGTATGGAATACCTATGTGATTTAGGGTGAATGGTTTCTTTCTAGAATTTTAAACAAAACGGCTATCGTTTAAAATTGACTTGACAATACTGTGACTTTGTGACATTGATAGAACTACTAAATTTAAAAAACTCGACACGGGCTGATCCAAAGACTTTATTGGGCTGATCTTATCTAAGACAGATGCCACATAAAAAGAAGATTAGGATTTTCTGCGGTGCATTTGCCTGACAACTACGTCGCTCTGGTTTTTATATTTTTTCTCGTGTTATATTGAGTTTTATTGCGTAATTTTGGTGGTTATTTTGCCAATAAAGCCCGGGTTCTTGACGCGAGTGTAAAATATGTGAATTAAAGTGAATAGTTCTCTTCAAATTCCATCGGAGGAAATCCCGAGAATTTTCAACAAAACAGCCATCTTTTGTTTAAAATTGACTTGACAACTTGACTATGACTCTGTGACGTTGACAATACTTATAAATAAATACACTTGACACTGGCAAAATTGTTCTCTAAGAGACAGATGCCATAATTGAAGAAGAAGAAGAAGAAAAATAGTGTTTGTCATTTTGACAGTCTTTAGCTAGCATAGAACTTAGTATAACGTCTTTGGCATAGAATGACCAAAGGGAATGACTGACTTTGTGATATTGACAATACGTAGGTACTTACTACTAAATTTTAAACACTTGACTGGAAAAATTGATCTCAAAAGAGACTGATGCCATAAACAAAGAAAAAGAAGAATCAGAAAACAAGTGATTATATTCTTGGTTGTGTCTACTTTGCTATCAATTGGTCCAGTTCTGCCAGGGAGAAACTTCTCCAAGACGCTGGCAGTATTGCCACGTTGACATGACAATACAGATACAACGAGCCAGATATGAACCCGCCCCTAGATTATTACGTAGCGACGAGCTTGCTACAGAAGTTAATGAAACGTATTTTGTACGGTTTGAAATTAAAACTGGGTATTCGAGATCCTTTGTTTCAGGCTACAAATGTTAGCAAATGATTCTTGGTAATAATGGCTTCAACGATTTTCATGAAATTTAGTATGTGGGGGCGATAAATCGATCTAGCTAGGTTTCTTTTTAGAAAACGTCTTTTACCAAAAAAAAAACAAGCAAAGCTACCAGGTACTAATCATAATAAGACAGAACGTGGCGACTAGTTTCCATATAAAACAACATTTTATATGGCGATTCTCAGTTTCAGGTTTCTGTAAGAAACCGTAAGAAAGGCGAAAGAATCTCGTGATCCCGTCTCGCTTCTGTGTAATTGATAAGAAAAGTGTTGCCGCTCCATCAATTTTACGTGATGAAAAATGATGTTCCAGTTTTCACACCCACGGGTCATTTCACATTATAGGTTTCTTTTAGTGCGAGCCGGGTGTTATCGCTTCGGTTCAATCATATAGGATTTATGGGCGATTTTTATTGTTGAACCATTTTTATACTTGCTGAGATTGCAATGATAGCGTGATGTTTATAACGCAACCGTTTGAAAGGTTGATTGAAGAATTTTGCATTAGATATGTAGACAAAATGATAAATGATACAAATTTTCTTGTTATCATGTCTTCTTATTTTGGACTAGTGAGGTTAAAGCAAAGGGTTATGGGCATGTCATGGAGAAAGATGAATGTCATAGAAAAGAAGAGTGTTATAGAAAAGATATAAAACAGAACAGAAGAGCAGATATGAAAATTATATGGGATAGATTATAGGGGTAGGTAGAGGTAGGCCAAAGAAAACAATATTAATGACTAGCTTCTGCCCGCGGCTTTGCCCGCGTGAAAAACAAAAACAATCTATCCCGTGGGAACCGTACATTTTTTCGGGATAAAATGAAGCCTATGTGTTATTCCAGACCATAATCTATATCTGTGCCAAATTTCATTCAGATCCGTTCAGCCGTTTTAGCGTGAAAGAGTAACAAACATACATCCATCCATACATTCTTACAAACTTTCGCGTTTATAATATTAGTAGGATATAAGATGATGATGAGTAAGAAAGACGGGAGTACTCAAATTACGGATGATAGAGGGAAATGGAAGCAAAAAATATGTTCTGCCGTCGCTATGTAACTTAAGAAAAGCCTCTAAAGATTAAATTGCCCCTCAGAGGCTCCTTTCCCTACTTTTATACCAGCCGTTACCTGCGACTATTAAAATCTATTAAAAACAAAATATGGATTGCAAAAAGAGGCTATGCGTTAACCATACAAACTTTCAATGCCTATATCACCCCTATTAAGATTATTTGAGACAAAAGATAGCCTAAGTCCATCAAATCAAAATCAAAATCAAAATATGTTTATTTTCAATAGAATCACAGGGATCACTTTGAAACGTCTTACATACTAGGTGAGTCTAAGTGCCAGTTCCAGTCCTATCCCCAGTGCGAGAAGAACTGGCAAGAAACTCGCTGGGCCATCCCCAGGATAATCTATCTCCTTGCCAAATTTTATTCTGATACGTTCAGTCGTTTAGTCGTGAAAAGATAACATAGAAAGAAACATAATTATAAGTATAGAATTTAAAGTATGGATAGACATTGGTGAAGAATGATCACTATCATTCAATGCCACGAGCCTTTTCCACGAGTATTTGCATTCAGGATGGCAACACCATTAATTTTATTCAAGGGACGATCGCGTAGGGCGACATCGGTATCTAATAAATTAATGGTCACGTCTCCAATAAATTCATGCTGGTATGGATAATACCAGTGAAGATGCAAATTGCGGGTTGATATATGTATTAACCCGACTGCGAAGCGAAGGACGATAATGTGTTAAGGGTGTACGTACACGTATGTATGTATGAAACTAGTATTTATTGCAAAAAGTTCCTGGAAAAAAACCCGACTGAAAGTAATATAAAACAGCTTCTTACAGCTGCAATATTACATTTTTGTATTGCCTAAGTCACTTTTGTAATCAGTAGAAATCCTCATTTGTCAAAATCTGTTCAGTCGTTTGGGCTCTAGTGACAGCCAAAGGAAATCGAATAATACATAGAAACATACACCCCAATCCCTCCTTCGCTTCGCAGTCGGATAATAAAAGATAGAGTAGAATTGAAAACCTCTTTTTGAAGTGGTTTAAAAATAAGTTGAGTAAATGAAGTGTGTTAAAAAAACTATTGACACGATTAGAATTTCCAATTGAAAAACCAATTATCTGAAGATGATAAAAAAATATTTGTAGAGCTTCAGTGACGTAAGCGTTCACGCTTCATCAAAGTATCTATCAACTTTATTATAATACTACTCGACTTCGTCCGCATTTATTTCATTTTTAAATGTTTATTACTTATTTTGCTATTCGAAGCGGAGATAAATCCAACAAATCAAAAATCATCAAAAATGGTCTCAGACGTTCTGTAACTAACACTACTTTGTCTATACTAATATTATAAAGAGGAAAACTTTGATTGTTTGTTTGTTTGTTTGTTTGTTTGTTTGAAACGAATAGGCTCCGAAACTACTGATCCGATTTGAAAAATTTTTTCACCAATGTGTAGAATATACTTTCAGGATGAACATAGGCTATATTTTATGTAGGTACTTCGCGGGCGACGCCGCGAGCGGAAGCTAGTTTTATATAAAGGTATAATAGATAGATTAGGTACCTACATACTAATATATCTAATAGGTAAAACTACCTCTTTAACCCATCCAAATAAGACAAAAAATATATTTTCTTTAGTCAAAATTGCTTCAAATAATATGTGAAGTGATTTATTTTGTTTTTATTGTATTATAGGTGTATATTTCTTATTAGACCAGTTATTAGCCCCATATTCGCAAATCAAGTATGCTAGGTAATAATAATATAAAAAAAACCTTCGAAATATTATAAAAAAACCTATATAAACTTTTTAACATGAAAATAATATGAGATTGTGGTCTCAAAACGTTTTCTGTAGAGGTTCTACGACGTGTAGTAAGAACTATGATTTATTCTGTGACGGCGTAGAGTGTAGAGTCTACACTGTAGACCGTACCAAGATGCTACGATCATGCTACGATACATACTACAATAAAATAATATAATATAATATAAATAATAATAATTATTATAAAGAGGAAAGATTTGATTGTTTGTTTGTTTGTTTGCATTGAATAGGCTCCGTAACTACTGGACCGATTTGAAAAATTCTTTCATCAATGTGTATAATGAACTTTCAGGATGAACATAGGTTATATTTTATGTAGGTACTTCGTGGGCGACGCCGCGAGCGGAAGCTAGTACTACAATAAAGAGAAGTAAAATGAACTAACTAAAAGGCTAAAATACACGATCTTATTTTATTCAACCCAAAGACTGAATTAGATTAAATAATTTACTGCACTATAAAGTAAGTAGGTAGGTACTTACTGAAAAGATACTTTTTGTTCGGGTTAGCAGTGGGTATACCTACTTACAATGCGAGCGGAGCCGCGGGCGAATATTAGTACTTTCAAGCAGAGAGTGTAAACGACTGCAAACCTTTTTGAAATCATTATCAAATAAGTACCCTTCGACCCTTTCATATATTATTCATAGCCCTTTCTACAATCTATATCTATATAAGAGCTTAACCTGACTGACTGACTGACTGACTGACTGATTTATCATCGCCCAGCCGAAACCGCTGAAGCTAGAAAGCTGAAATTTGGAAGGTGGTTTCCTTTTATAACAAAACCACCCACTAAGGCGGGATTTTTGGAAATTCCACCTCTAAGGGGGTGAAAAAGGGTGAAAACGTTTGTATGAAACTTTTTAACGCGTGGAGCGATTTTCATGAAACTTTGTTTGTGCACTGTAAATAAAAAATGAACGAACACGTGTTTCAGGATTTTTCAATATAACCTTCAAAATGGGGTCAAATGTGGGGTCAATTTTTGTATGGGAACTTTTTAACGGGTGGTGCGATTGATCTGAAACTTTGTTTGTGTACTGTAAATGCAAAATGAGTGGACACGTGTTTCAGGATTTTTCAATATAACCTTCAAAAAGGGGTCAAATGTGGGGTCAATGTTTGTATGAGAACTTTTTTACGGGTGGTGCGATTTGTTTGAAATTCGGTTTATATACATACTTTGAGTGAACAAAGTCGCGAGCGGGACAGCTAGTAATTAATATACTTATAGAATTGAAACTCTTCAGGTACTTAACTCTCTATAGAAACGGGCATGATTTTTGTAATATTCAGTGTGTAGGTAAGTATGTTAAAGTAGTAGCACAGATTTTATAATAGAATAATAATATAATAGGTAGTAGTGTATGTAGATACCCACTCCTACCAAGACGATACGTCGGATGTACCTATTTATTTTTTTAAATGTAGGAAAAATACATGATTAAAAACATAGGTACTACAAACACTTTGCAATATTTCAGATCTATAAGCACTTGACGTATCCAGCACATAGGTAGGTACGGCAACCGGCGCAGGTGACGGTGAATCCGGATAATCGAGTTTCATTTCTATAAGACAGTTAAATACTTCTTTGGTTCCCTCACTCTGCTTCATTAGGACCCCTTTGCGACTTCAAACGTTCGAGTATCTTGTAGTTTAATGCTTTTTAAATTGATTCTGTGGAAATGTTTGTTTCCGACTTTTTCAATTAAATACTTCTTCTTTATTCAGAGCATCTGTCTTCGTCAAGATCAAATTTTTCATTGGCAAAGTGTTTTTATCGAGGACCTAGTATTTTTTCACAATTAATCAACATTTTTTCAGATTTCCCGAGAATTTTAATTCAATTCAATTCTTGTCTACAAAACAGTTATCTTTTGTGACTTTATGACATTGACAATATTTTTTCAATATAAATCATTTGACACTGGCAAAAACTGATTTTCATAGTCAGTCAACGTCCTCGGAAGATTAAACGTTCTTCTTATGACATGTCAATTCTGTTTTAAGCAAAAGATAGCCGCCATAAGGATGGCCCCTTTGTTCAAAATTTTCCCAAAGGATTTTCGGACGAATCCGAAAGAAACTTAAAGTATCTTTTATCCGAACACTGACAATATGACAAACATCTTTTTTACACAGGAAATCCGTACTTTACATTCCCTAACTCGTAAATAAATCCAAACCCTTAATATATGGGTGCAAATATCTTTCAGACATCTGTCAATGTGTTTTATTTCCCTCGAGAAAATTCAATCTTTTGTTTTCCGTAGTGTATTAACTGTATGATCAAAAGTACGGAAATACCAAAATGTATGGAATTTATATGAGCAGTTTCATACGTGACTCTTACAAGCCAAATTTAATATCAATACAATTTGATCTCTCTGCTGACGTGAACTCGTACCATGATCTATAAATATTGTATTGAAGTAGTGTTACTTTAAGCTAGAAACTTTGACTATTCTGAAACATGATGGTTTGTAAGAGCTTGTGGTATGCCTCTATAAGAATTATGCACCACTCTATCTAGGCCTCAGATCCCTACATGAGACACTGCACGATAACTACTTAAAATTCAATTTGCCTTGTATCATCCCATCTTGACCCAAGTAATTTAATCTTGGTTTTGTAGGATTTAGGATTTATAGACTATGGCATAAACTTAGAAGATTAATTTTCGGTTCCAGTCTGTTTTAAGCCGTCACATTCAACTCTATTTATATAAGTACTTAAACAAAGCCCCCTGTATAACGATCAATATGCTAATGTACAAGCATTAAATTCCATCTAGGTAATTTGGTAAATTGTAATCACCTTAATTAGTCCTAGGTGCATAAAAATATACACAGACACAGTCAAAATAATACCTTCGCCTAATAAAGACGATGGAATTGGAGAGTAGGTACCTATGGTAAGTACCTACCTACCTACCTATCTACGTACCTACCTGCACAGGTATTTTGCATTCATTCTACCCAGATGATTTAGACCGAGTAGGAAATGGCGGCATGTTTGAACATGGCTCTGATTACCCTATCCTACCCTACCTATCGTTTAGATATCCTTATAGATCTTATTATCTAGGGATCTATGGAAGATTTTCACGGATTACAGTCGTAACTATGTTTTTTTTTTAATTATTCAGGTCGGTTTAAATAAAGGACGTTGAAGTGTTGTGTTTAGGTATGACAGTATTTATAATAATAATAATCAAGGGTTTGATAGAGTTCTCGGCCAATAGAACCTTTTATATTAACCAGCGATTGACAAAAAAGTTAGGGATGAATCAGCTCCACTCCAACTCTGCTAGGTGTCCTTAACAAAATTAACAAAGATCATACAAAAAAATCGCTAGGGCCCAGCGAGTTTTTTTGTCAGTTCTTCTTGGATTGAGGATAGGACTGAAACTGGCACCTAGACTCACCTAGTATGTAAGACGATTCAAAATGATACTACCTGTGATTTCACTGAATAAAGTTATATTGAGTTCGAGTTAGGTAGTTAGGAACTTTTATCGCATGAGTTTCTACCTATTCTAGGTTCTTATTCTTTTTCTTGATTTCTTCTCACACAAGCTTTGGCATTTCATTTTTCCTCTTGGATTTTGTTTATTATATGAGTAGGTATGTTTGTTAATATTTTAAGATTTAAGTTAGTACCTACCTAACTAGAACTAAACTAACTGGAACTTAATCTTTTTTTTCATTTAGTAGGCTAACCTACTCGGTACCTACTCGTAAACAGAAGCACATTTTCTATAAGTATATAGTTAAGTCTATAGGTATAGAGTTTTCGACCTATTAAACAAGGCCCCAACTGCGTTTGTGCCTCCCGTCACGTTTTATCGACACGCTATAGAAGATGTCAACAACAGTCGCTTTGTTTCAAAACAGTATTGTATTGTCACCGATCACCTACTCTATTATTAGGTTTGTGACTACGTTAGTCAGGCCCTAGGGCAAGCTTTAGGTAGGTAGGTACCTAGGTACTTGGGCGCTAGAGTCACGTTGTCACTCATGAATTTGTAAGGAAATGATGCAATGTAGGTGGTACCTACCTACCTTACCTACTTTAGAAACCTAGGTACGTAGAATTAACTAGGTACATTAATACTTACCTATGTAAAGTAGGTAGGTACCTACATAAATATTTTACAGGTATATAAGTAGGTAGGTACTATACTAAGCTGGGCCTGCATGACTCAAACACCCATCAAAATCTCTCTTTGCCATTAGTCTTGGGGGATTGCCAAAAAACGCATTAGTTGCAAATGCAGACTAGGTACCTATCTATACCCCTATGTAATCAGTGTTTACTTTCGCTTGGTAGCAGATAGGTGCCTTTATGTAGGTCGTAGTAGGTGCGTAATAATATGTATTTTTTTGTTTCTTTTTTTTTAGATTTTCTATAAACTATGTACCTACCTTCCTACCAGTACTTCAGAGTTAATAAAACGCTACTTTTGTATTAAATAATTATTTATTAACGTAGATATAAGTACATAGCCTAAATAAATAGTGTTTAACAAATATAATGGCGTGGACTTGGTTGCCATAGTAAAAAAATATTAAAAAACAAAAACATGACGTTGACTGAATGTGATATTATGCTAAAATTGGCATTGACAATGACAGAATAAATCAAACAAATAATGCTTAAGCTAATCAACCAATCAATCAAATCACTCAGCTCAGCTGGCTGGCTGAAAACGTAGTGATTATTTCTCTTTGGCTGGCTGGTGGACAGGAAGAAATCAATGTGTCGGTCGGTCGCTCGTTTTTTTATTTTACGCTTTTGTGGAGTTTGTGCTTCATTTAACAGTTTCACGGGGCTTTTAGGCCAATCTATAACGTATATTGTATAATTTAAATCGAAGATTACCTTTTTGACCGTTTTACAATCATGGGCGAAAGTAGCAAACGTTCAACACGCATTGACTGGTTTGATGGCACCATTGTTGAAGACACTAGAGCCGGCTCAGATTTCGCTGATGAAGACCAGCCAGGGGCGGAAACTGCGTCGAAGTACACAGAAAAGAGACCTATCGGGTTCAAGAGGCTGTTAGACATGTCCCTGTTAAATCCTCCCGTCCTAACACTCGAAATATCTCACCGACCAGGTTTCTGGAACCTTTTCGACCAGGACGATCTAAAAGGAGACTTTATAGTTTTAATTATGAGAATTTTGGCAAACGTATACAAAGAGATTGAGCCAAATGACAAATCTAAAATAGCTACTTTATTGAAGACGAGAGTTTTGAAGTCCAATTTTTTGGAGAAGCTAAAAAAATATCTTTTAGATCTGCCTAGTATACGAGTCGTAGAGAAGAAGATGAATGCGCAACTGTGGGATGATGTTGAAGGATTCTATTTCTTAGTGCTGGAATTCTGCAAAGGCATCAATCGATTTGGTGGGAATTCGTCTGATTATAATGAAATGCTTCATAATTTGTTAGAAGCCCTTGAAGTCAGCGCATTAGGTGTAAGAGAAGAACATTCCGAGAGATTCAGCAATGATTTGTTTGAAGAAATCAAATCACTGAAGTTGAACACAGTTGATGATGATGATAACTGGGTATGTAATCCCCATTGTTCTATGAAGGTCATACAACATTTTATACACAATACCATTGTTGACGTCCATCTCACTCGCTCAGCTCTGTTCAATAGTTTACATTTGTGGTCTCTTGCTTTCTTGAATGTTTGTACATGTACTTTTATAATCTTCATGTTTATCTTGATCAGCTGATTATGTGAAAACCATTAATATAACAAAGATCAGGGATCATTTGAACCCGACGAACTTAGATAACAAAAGATGATACTTAATAGGGTTGCCCTTTAAGTCTCAAAGGGCATTCCTTAAGATTACAGCATATCCATAGACCATGACACTTATTTTCAGGAGTCCTTCGAAATAGCGGAAAAACCCACCAACCCTGATAGTTTTAAAATCCTGAACATATTCCCGACGAGAGAAGATATAGTTACGAAAAACAATTCCAAAATCAAGCCGAATATAATCAACGGGGCTTACATAAGTGTGGAGCATTATTTGGATTTGCAGTTCAAGTTGCTGAGAGAGGACTGCTTTGGACCACTTCGGGATGGAATATGTTGGTAAAAAGTTACATTCTTTTCTGCCTTTCTATTTTTTTCTCACTGGGCTAAACCACATACTATATTCCTTAATTTAAACAATTTAACTTTATGACTGACTTATTTTCTGTTTTACATAAATTACTGAATTTTTTACACTTTTTCATGCAAAAACTATATGGTTATGATCAACCTAGTCAGACCAAGATTGGGAAATAAAATGCAAATGATCATGGTCTAGTCAAGCAACTTCATCATGATCACTATTCTGTAATGCTTGTATGGGTGGCACATTAAACTGTTTTTGTGTTCTGTCTTCCTGTTTCTTGATTTTGTTTTACGTATTTGAACAATGTTTATGTGAAACAATAAATCTATTTTCAGGTAAATATATGGAGAACCCATCTAAAAGAAGACATGAAAATATTAGGTAACATAAAACTTTTACATACAAGTTATGTTATCACAAGTTTAAACTTTGTATCTTTGATAATAAGCCCAATTTTGCTTCAACTCTGGCTCAGTGCTGAGTACACCATATGAAATTCAACTTAATGTCCATACAAATAAAGTTCAAATAACATGAATTCAACTTTATCCTGTGTTCTAGAGTGTATCCTCAAGTCAGAGTACTCCGTACATATGTCAGCAACAACCGAGTTGGACATCTCATAGACATAGCGTACCAGGATCGCATCACTCACCAGCTGTGCTCAAAGAAATTCAAACAGATCATGTTTGGATCCCTGATGCTGTTTACAAGTGATAAATTTGAGACAATACTGTGTGCAACTGTACTGGATTCCAGTTCAGAGTTATTGAAAGAAGGCTATGTAAGTGATACCTTTTTAAAAACATTTTTTTCATCATCATCATTCTCCTGCCCTTATCCCACGCGTGGGGTCGGCACAACATGTTTTCATCTTCCACTCACTTTTATCATTCGTCAAATCTGAGTCTACTCCTCTTACATTCATATCATCTTTCACACAATCAAACCACTTTTTCTTCGGCCTTCCTCTACTTGCGTACCCAGGTATAGTTGGCCCAACGAATCTAGGCATTCGTGAAGTTAGCCGCAAGAGCTGCGCAGTATCGATTTTCGGGAGCAATTGGAGGTATGAGGAGGGGGGGAAGGAACTGTACATGATGTGCAAACTAGCACCTGTGGCTAACTTCACGAATGGGATCTACCGTTGGATGAAATGTACACTCATACCTATAACTTTTGGGTGACATGGTTTTCATCTCTCCTCATCACGTGTCCATACCATGCTAATCTAGCACTCCTCATCTTATCAATAACTTTAGAACTTAATATCATTTTAACTTTTTTTTCAGCTTGCCGTATCATTCCAAAACCCAGTATCGCAGACGATATTCTCGGAGCCGTATTTGATGGTGGAGAGTGAGGTGTTCTTTGAGCCCTACCACCAGGTGCTGAAGGTGCTACAGGCCTCCAGGATAGACGATCTGCCGATGGGGAAATATATCGTAGATGTTAAGGTTAAGACGATAAAAATATCTAGGTTCTGTAGTTACTAGTTTTGGTAGAATAGGTATTTGTATCCTCTCAATTTCTAGTTAGGTACTAAGATTTTTGAAGATGTTAGTCAGGGGTATGTCCAACTTATACTACTCATTAAGGAAAACCTGCTGCTGATTTGCTGAAAAACCTGATTTGCTGCTGAAATTATTTTAGCTAATGCAATGCTATAACACTAGGTTACCAACAGAATTTATTTTTGATTCAAGAAAATGCTAGATTCAAAGAGCATCATGTTTGACAAAGTGAATAGACACTTATTTATAAAGCACAAAAATAAGGACCATAATTTGTGTTCCTTCTTTCAGCCAGAAACCAAACCACCATCATACCTCACCCCAGAAACGATATACACCATACTACCGCCAGGCAAAGTGGACGAAATACCATTCCCCGTGCTGGATCCCTCCCACTGGCCCAACTCTTCATTCGGCCTTGACGAATCCCAACTAGAAGCGTACAAATTCGCGTTAACCCGCGAATTCGCCGTCATACAAGGCCCACCCGGAACCGGAAAAACCTTCATTGGGATCAAAATCGCATCCACTCTCCTCCAAAACCACTCCCTAGAAGGCACTCCGATGCTTGTGATCTGCTACACGAATCACGCCCTAGATCAGTTCCTAGAAGGAATCCTAAATGTTACCAAAAGTGTTATAAGACTGGGTAGTCAGAGTAAGAGTAAAGCTCTCGAGGCGTATAATTTAAATAGTGTAAGAGCTAAGATTAAGTGTAAGTATTCGTATTTATATGGTAGTAAAAGAGCCGAGCTGGAAAAGATATACAAAGAAATGACTGAACTGCAAACAGAGATTGAGAAATGCGAAGACAGTATTATATGTTACAAAAATGTCAAACCATTTTTGAAGATAGGAGATAAATCGTATGAGTTGAAACCTTCAGATGAAGATCCGATTTTGAACTGGCTATATGGCCTTAAAGATACTAATAAGCCAAAGCAAAATGGTGCGGAAAGATTGGAAAAGGAATTAGACTGTTTTATAATAGATGATGGAAAGATTTCAACATGTTTTTCTGAAAAAATTGCTGTCAACGAAATAGATTCTATAAAGAATATATTGAAGTATGTCGATGATTGTAACAGCGATAGTGCTAAAAGTAAAGAAACCAATCAGAAGCTAATAAATAAGGTTAAGAATATTGAAAAGAAACTTGATTATTTTAAGGTGAGTCGATAGTCAATTAAATTTTTCATGCATTCTTGTTTTTATTTTGGCTCAAGTCTTTGTGTGACTATTTTAAAATTGCCTACGTCTTCATCATTTATGGCATCTGTTTTCATAAAGATCAATGTTGCCAATGCCAAATGTTTTTATTAAGTACTAGTTGACCCGGCAGACTTCGTACTTATTTAGAAAACGTTTGTATGGGAAATAGAAAATGCCTATTTTTAGGGTTTTCCCGGCAGTTATTCGATATCGTTATAGATATTTTTCTTACCTTTTAAACCTTCCTTAGACCTCCACGAACATTTCAAGACCAAGATAAGATAAATCGGTTTAGCCGTTCTCGAGTTTTAGCGAGACTAACGAACAGCAATTCATTTTTATAATTATAAGATGTTTTCAATATCTCTCTCTTCCAATCACTCTAATATACCCAGGACAGATATTTGTGTGATGAACGCAGATGTTTGTTCTGTGTCTGGGTGTTATTATCTATCTAAATGTTAATTCTATCAGCTATCTGGTTCCCATTGTACAAGCTTTGACTAGTTTAGGTCTAGAGAGTGTGGTGTGATGTCCACCAATATTTATGAATATTATTTTCTCTCTCTCTCTTCCCGACTATTCATCCCACATGGTGGTGGGGTCAGCCTTCCTAACACTCTTCTTCCACTTCGCCCTATCCATGACGTCATCATGGGAAACGTTGCATGCCTTCATATCTCGTTCCAACACAGCTGTCCAGGTAGTTTTTAGTCTCCCTCTAGGTCTTTTACCGGAGATGGACAGTCCCAGTACCTGGTTGCCAACGTAATCGGGTGGTCTTCTTTTGACATGTCCATACCATCTCATCCTGTTCTGTTGTGAATATTATTTTCTATTACAGAAAAACATAGCAATGTACGGAACTGATAAGCAAGAGTTGAAACTGGAAAAGGTGGACAGTCTGTACACTCTGACTTTGGAACAACGATGGCAACTGTACTTCAACGTGGCCAGGGATATCAAGAATGAGTTATTGGCCAAAATGGATGTTTTGCTGGTAAGATCCAATTATTTTTAGTATTTCTGATGAATCTAATATTTGACTGGCCTCACAGCTCAGTTGGTAGTAGTTCTGCCTTCTGCGCTGTAGGTTGTGGGTTCGATCCCCACCCAGAATAAACATTTGTGTGATGAATAAAGATGTTTGTTCTGTGTCTGGGTGTTAATATCTATTCTATGTATGTATTTACAAAAAAAAAAGAAGTATATAATTAATCTATCAGCTATCCGGTTCCCATAGTACAAGCTTTGCTTAGTTTGGGGCTAGATGGCGTTGTGTGAAATGTCCACCAATATTTATTTATTTATAATATACTAATTTGATGCCTTACCACTATATAACCAGTGCTTTTATTAGACGACTATATTTAAAACTTTTAATTCTTGTATATATACCTACTCGTATATTAGACTCTCAATCTCGGAAACGGCTCCAACGATTTTCATGAAATTTAGCATAGTAGCAAACTAGCTAGGTTTCCTTTTTAAAAAACGTTGTTGACCAGAAAGAAAACCGAGCTAAGATCGGTCATTTAGGTAATTTATAATAAGAGAAGTGATAGATATTGATAAATATAGTGAAAAGCTAAAAAATAAAACCTCTAAAAAGACTTTGTCCGCTGTGCCATTAAAAAAATGATTAAAAATTTAAATGAAGTATTTTAATATGTGACAATAAAATTACTATTACATACTGACGTAATACGTAAAAAATGGTCCAAACGTTAAGAACTCTAGTATGATTTTTCAGAAAAAACACAACACTGCCAGCGAGGAGTTATCTGAAGTGTCGGACCTCATAGATGGAGAGGTGTTGAAGACCGCGCGTGTCGTCGGCGTCACCACCACGGCGGCGGCGCGGAGACATCAGCTCATGAAGAAACTCAACTCGCCTATTGGTAGGTAGATATTGATGGTAATTCGGTAGTTTTGCAGACTAACTTAAAAAATGCTACCATAGGTACGATCTTATTTGGCTTACCATAAAGACCAAATTAGCGTAACATTTTTGAATGACAGTTTTAAAAAGATCTAAAATTGACATAATCATTCTAATTTAATTAATTTTCCACCATTTTCACGTAGCTTTAGTCAACACCAATTTACATGGCATCTAAAATAAGCTAAAACACGTCAATCATACGTCAGTTTTATCAAATTTAGAATTGTAATTTAAAATGTTTACGCTAATTTAGTATTTGATGTGAACAAAATAAGGTCGTGTATAATTCAGCATTTTTTTACATTTTTTTAGTTAGTCCGCGGAACAACAGAATCACCACCATTGACTAGTTAGTACCTACTGTGCAAACCGTAGCCATGTGTCAAATGCAGTGAACGAAAAAAACATAAGCATTTCTTCAAGGGAAATATCCGCGAAACATGACACCAAATTTCACATCGAACTTTTTCGACAAACTTTCGGACTTTCCAAAAAATTATTAGTGTTGACTTTATTTCCTGGATGTTTGGGTTTAAATTGCCACGTAACGTGTAATAAACTTCTGTAAATTTTTGATATAATTCTTTGGCAAAACTGACAAGTCACGCCCACCAGGGCTCTATATTTCTGTGTGGTAATTTTTTAGCTCAAGGAATACCTTCCAAGTTTTATCCGTTTACAGATCAGATGTCTTTTTTGTTTTTGTTATTTTTTGAGACTGCCGCCAGAAAAACTCTGAAATGACGTTTCATAATATTTCATCTCATAACCCTTTTGGCAGAAAGTCAAAATATTTTTTTTTAATTCTGGTGGACATTTCACATAACGCCATCTAGGGCTTGTACACAAAACTGCGAAGCGAACGTCGCATCGCAAAAATCTGCGATCTAGCCCTATCTTTTGTCACAAGAAATCAAATCGCGTCGCACCGATTCGCAGTTTTGTGTGCAAGCCCCTAGTCCCAAACAAAAAAAGATATATTGGTACTTTGTTTTTGTATATCATTATGTACAAAAACAAAGTACTTATGTATATTTTTTTTACATAATAATACCCAAACAAACATCTGCATTCATCACACAAATGTTAATCCTGGGTGGGGATCGAACCCACAACCTGTGGGTACCTCCACTGCGCTCCAAAACTCATTGTTCTCAAAATTGTAAGTTTCATACATTGATTCCACTGTGCTCCAAGAATTTTTAAGTGATAAAATAAATGAATATTTGAGTTCCACCGCGCTCCAAGAAATTTTGAGTATTAACTAGCTAGACTCAAAATTTTTTTGGTAAAAAAATAAATTTAGGATGAAACATTATTCACACGATCACACGATATTAACACTATTTCTACTTGTACAAAACATAAACAAGTTATGGTTTACCTTTTATGCTGACTCTATCTTGTTTATTTTGGAGCGCTGTGGAAGCATTTTGGTACTTATAATTCGTCTGATTTCAGTAATTGTTGAAGAAGCAGCCGAGGTTCTGGAGGCACATATCGTAGCGTCCTTGACGCATCAGTGCCAACACCTTATACTGATAGGTAAATACAGCCAACAGCGGGATGAGTTGACCTATTCAAATATGCATTAGGTCAACTCATCCCGCGGGATAAGTTTACAGCGGCCTCAGTTGACTAAGACTAATATGTGAAGACCGCGGAAAACGTCGCTAAACTCAATCCTACTAATATTATAAACGCGAAAGTTTTTAAGAATGTATGGATGGATGGATGGATGGATGTATGTTTGTTACTCTTTCACGCTATAACGGCTGAACGGATCTGAATAAAATTTGACACATATAGATTATGGTCTGGAATAACACATAGGCTACATTTTATCCCGAAAAAATGTACGGTTCCCACGGGATACATTGTTTTTGTTTTTCACGCGGGCAAAGCCGCGGGCAGAAGCTAGTTAAGTATAGTTCATCCAACGGATCTAGGCATTCGTGAAGTTAGCCACAGGTGCTAGTTTGCGCATGTACAGTTCCTTCCCCCCCTTATACATACCTCCAATTGCGATAAACGATACAGCGCAGCTCTTACGGCTAACTTCACGAATGCCTAGATGCGTTGAGCCGACTATACTACTTTTTGAATGATATTCACGAGCTCTTGAAAAACGTAGTAAATCATTTAATTCAAAATCTAATCTAATTTATAAATTTCTATATTCTACAGCCAATGTATTGGTAGGTATAGGTGTATGCCAAGGGCGATAATAAATGCATTTTTGATTGCCACAGGCGATAATAAATGCATTTTTGATTGCCACGGGTGATAATAAATGCATTTTTGTTTGCCACAGGCGATAATAAATGCATTTTTGCTTGCCACAGGCGATAATAAATGCATTTTTGCTTGCCACAAGCGATAATAAATGCATTTTTGCTTGCCACAGGCGATAATAAATGCATTTTTGCTTGCCACAGGCGATAATAAATGCATTTTTGTTTGCCACAGGCAATATATAATACATTTTTGTTTGCCACAGGTGATAATATATTTTTGTTTGCTACAGGCGACCATAAACAACTGCGTCCGACCGCAGCGCACTACAAACTAGCCAAAGACTACAATCTGGAGGTGTCTCTATTCGAGCGCATGATCAGAAACGGCATACACGCTCGCACGCTTACCACACAGAGGCGAATGCGACGCGCTTTCATAGAGCTGCTAGTGCCCGCTTTGTACGAGAGACTGGACACCCATGCTACTGTGCTGGCGTATAGAGACGTACGGGGCATGAAGGATAACTTATACTTCTATAGCCATGAGGAATTCGAAGATTCTGAGGTATCCTAATTTTAGCTTTGATTAAACTTAAAAAAAAACAGAATAATTCCTACTCATATATAGAGGGAAATGGAAGAAGATCACATGTTGTTCTGACCCCACATAATGTAGGAAAAGGGCAGAAAGATGATGAGTAAATGCAAAAGTTTGTGCGCGAGTGTGTTTGTGCCTTATTACCTCTGTAATGGCTCAACGATTTTGGATGAAATTTAGTATGAATGTAGACCCTGGATTAACACAGATGCTACTTTTACCCTGGAAAATAACCGCAACGGGAGTTTAAATCTGTAAACCCCCAGGGCGCCGCTTCTTAAAAATATACTTTACTAGCTGTTACCCGCGACTTCATCTGCATTGATTTTTGTTTCATTTATTTTTCACAAAAGCCTATGTTTTGTAACAGGATTCTAAATGAATTAAGACACATTCAGGTTACGAACAAATATACAGAGTTACTTTCTCATTTCATAATATCAGTACTTATGGATGTTTCTTTTATCAGGGTATGGAAGATAGTTGGAGCCACAAGAACACATTTGAGGCTAAATGGTGTGTGGCTCTGGCCAATTATCTGCGGAAAATGAAATATGCTCCAGATGAGGTCACTATCCTGACAACATACCAGGGTCAAGTTGCTAATATTAAAAAGGTGATCTAATAATTACTATTCTAATACTCTACTAATAAACTAAATATTTCTGCCTTTTGGTGTAGAAACTTTAGGTCCGTTGAGACCACAGGCTACTATTCTAAGAGTTATTCAAAAGACTGGTAGTTCAGACCAATCACCAAAGGACTGGTGCTTACCTTGGATAGAGAATTAGTATAGCTGGTAATATTACCAGCCTTTTAGGTAGATTACTTGCTTGCAGTCAGTGACTTGAACTCTGTTTTCTTTCAGTTCAATTAAAGTTTTAGGAAGTAGTTAAATTTTACAATAGTGACTGTCCTCACAGGTCAGTTGGTAGGAAAAAGGATGAATATAGTATAATTTTTATTTGTGTATATTTTCAGCTGAGCCAAAAGTATGATCTTCTGCGAGACATAAAGATAACGGCAGTAGACAACTACCAGGGTGAAGAGAGCAGGATAGTGATACTGTCGCTGGTGCGGAGTAACAGAGACGGCAATATTGGTTTCCTCTCGGCCGCCAATAGGATCTGCGTCGCCCTTTCTCGAGCTAAAGAAGGTTTGAATACTTTTATGAGTATCATAGAATAGACAGTTTTTCCAAAATAAATGTCACTTCTATTCTTCCATAGGCTCTTGCTAAGTATGCAGATGATGAACTATTTCGAATAGTTTTTTTTTTATTACTTACTATTTTTTGTCATTATACACTCACTCTTGTAATCCAAAGACATCTCATTATTTGCTCAGACTTCTTATCTATATCTATATAAGAGCTTAACCTGACTGACTGACTGACTGACTGACTGACTGATTTATCATCGCCCAGCCGAAACCGCTGAAGCTAGAAAGCTGAAATTTGGAAGGTGGTTTCCTTTTATAACAAAACCACCCACTAAGGCGGGATTTTTGGAAATTCCACCTCTAAGGGGGTGAAAAAGGGTGAAAACGTTTGTATGAAACTTTTTAACGCGTGGAGCGATTTTCATGAAATTTTGTTTGTGCACTGTAAATAAAAAATGAACGAACACGTGTTTCAGGATTTTTCAATATAACCTTCAAAATGGGGTCAAATGTGGGGTCAATTTTTGTATGGGAACTTTTTAACAGGTGGTGCGATTGATCTGAAACTTTGTTTGTGTACTGTAAATGCAAAATGAGTGGACACGTGTTTCAGGATTTTTCAATATAACCTTCAAAAAGGGGTCAAATGTGGGGTCAATGTTTGTATGAGAACTTTTTAACGGGTGGTGCGATTTGTTTGAAATTCGGTTTATATACATACTTTAAGTGAACAAAGTCGCGAGCGGGACAGCTAGTCTTACATAAATGTGGAAAACAACCACAGAAGTCACCTCATTTACTGAAATCCGTCCAGCGTTTCGGCAACGATACTCAAAGAAACGTATATCCATAACCCCCTAACACATTACCCTCCTCTTACGCAGTCGAGTGAAAATAATAAATTTTCAGGATTTTACATATTCGGCAATATGTATCAGCTGAAGTCTGCCAGTTCATTATGGAGCACCATAAACAAGAAACTCATGGCTCAAAACGCGATTGGAAACGTCATTACGCTGAACTGTGATATGCCCATTGGAAGTCTTGATGTAAGTATAGTTTATACAACGGAGCTAGGCATTCGTGAAGTTAGCCACAAGTCCGAGTTTGCGCATGTACAGTTCCTTCCCCCCTCATACTTCCAATTGCTCCCGAAAAACGGTACTGCGCAGCTCTTGCGGCTAACTTCACGAATGCCTAGATAAATAAAGTTTTCTTAACTTAAAGCCAGCTCTAGGGTTAGGCTGGGGACTAACCCCGCTAACATATCCTCAAAATATGGTAAATTTATTGAATAAAATAAAATTATTTTGTTCTATGATTCCTCACGATGTTTTCCTTCACCGTTTCAAGCAGTGGCGAAAATTTATTTTAATGTTTTTTGTTTTTTTTTTTCAGATCAAAAACGTAGAAGATTTCGAGCTCATCGAAAGGCTATAAGTAGATAAAGTGAAAACTAGCATGTATTGTAATGATAAACTATTTATTACCGATTTTTTTTAAGTCTTATTGTAATAATCACTGTAAAATAAATAAATTAATTAATCAACTATGTGCATTGTAGTAAAGCATTTACTTATTTTCTATTACTTTGTGGAAATCATTAAAAAAATATTAATGTAGGTATGTACACTCTAGATTGCAGACTGACATGTGACCTTTTTTCGAAATAAATAAAATTCATATTTTTTTAATGAAATCTTGCACTTAATGAGTCTTGTATTTCCTGGAGCTTAGTACAGGTTCTATTAGTGACATTTTATTTCGTTTCGTTTCCTACGCAAAAAAATCCGCTAGGTAGCTGTAGGTAAATGTACGAACGAACGAATGTAAGGAACGAAACGAAATAAAGATTCGTAAACTAACAAACCCAGATTTATGTTTCCTATAAAACGTATTTTTTATAAAAACAAATTAGTATAAAAAGCTTTGTTACTATGTAACTTAATATTAGTCTCACTAATTGTGATCAATAGGTTCACTTATTAATACCTTATTTAGGTACGTGTAGTATCCGGCGTGGTAGATGCAGGTGAATAGCGGATTGATTTATTTATACATTCCGTCATTGTAATTGAAAATTAACTTACTGTGTTTATATTTGGTTTGGCTAGAGTGTATTGTGTACTTATTTATAGAAATACCACAGAGGGATAACATACACTACATACAGTAATAACATAAAATCAGAGGGGGTAGGGAACAGAAACGAGATGAAACTGCCTTGGATAAATCACTTAGCCACCACTTCCATGCCAGACACTAGACACATACATTTTTGCTACATAATAATACTTCTGCTATCTAAAATTCAGTGACTGAAAAAGTTGCAAATAATAATAAAATAATTCCATGACGTCAACTGTAGGTATAATAGTAAAATTATTCTATTAATTCCCAATCTTATAATTATCAATTTAATAACAATGGCTTCGTGGGATAGTATGATCTACATAAATACATAAATCGTCAAAAAATATTTGCAGTAACATGTTTCATACACGATAACAACAAAATTTGTAGAAGACATACCTACTTATTTTGCTTTATCCGTGAAAAACTTGAGGGTCTTATACGCGCTTCTTACATGTTTTGTACTAAATTATTCTCACAACATGTTTTTGGTGTAAACAATAAATGAAAACTGTTTTTATACATGTAGAATACCTGCTTTATAGCTTGGTGTAAAAATATCCTAGACTCAAAGACATTATATAATTATATAATATGTCAATAACTAAACCTGAAATAGTATTACAGTTCTGGAATTAGACGGACTACATAAGCCCGAAGGCCTGTGTCATAGTTAGCAATCATAATTATAACCCAACGTGCCTCCGAAGAATAGAATTCTACCAGACTACTGCGCGCAAATCTTACGTCGCAAGTTGGTTAATCACCCACCCAACTAGACTTATACCTACCAATGTTAGGTATCTTACCTACTGCCGCGGTAGGTCTTAAAAAGAATATCACCAAGCAAATCACAAACATTTTAAACCCATTCAAAAATACAAATCCACCAACTCCCACAGTTAATTGGTTTCATACACAACTCGAAAATAACATCTAGGTACCAATTTATAAAATAACATTTAAATAAATTACCATTTATAGGCTACTACGCTAGACAATTTGAATTTCAGAATTTGTGTCATTTCTTACCTAATTATAAATTATAATTATTGAAGTGAAAGTCGTTGGGCGATGAAACTGCATTGAGTCTGAAATTAGTATAATGATTTTAAATAGATATTTCACAGGCGCATTGCGACGTTACAACACTTACATTACAACCGATCTGTATAATAATTTGCATGTAGTTAGAGTATTGAAATTGTTCTGTAAAATCCTACATCTTATCAAAATTTTACTAGGTATTTTAAAATTAAAATCACTAGTTAACCTACCCAGCTTTAAATCCAAAAACAGAGTACCTACAATAGAGTTAAGTTCTCTTAAAGAGTTATGTTGTAAATCCAGTTCGGTACGTTAAATATTTGAAGACGATTTCAACGTCATCCTAATATTTTTTATGCGATTGCAACTTTTAATAAGAATTAAAAATCATCTCGTATCTCATGCCGAACACCTCAAGCAAAGCAAAACAAAACCATTTTCAGTCACAAACACGAACCTAATAATTCAATTCTAAGAAATCATCTATTAGATCTACAATATTTTCTGGATTTTCTAATTGAACGTGATGTGTTCCTTCCACCTCGATATACTGGACATAGGTCACACCTTTTAGTGCGTTTATAACTTCTGTGTAATAGTTTAACTTCTCCCATTTTTGGCCGGGAATAGCCCGTATATTTAGCACTTTGCACCGTACTTTACTCGCGTATTCCAGCGCTGTTTCTAGGGACATCATCGCTAAGCCCGAGACTTTTAACTTCGGATCTCGTTTGAAGAAGTAACCCTTCTTTTTCATATGAGCTGGAGTCGGAGACATCCCTCGCTTCATCAGCACCCGACAATTCTCCCTCGATACTGACCCCTTGTACGCATCAACGACAATATCTATCATCTCATCGTATTCGTAGCAAGGTATTTTATCCTCTGATAAGTTTTCATAATGTAGCATTTTGTCTATACTATACCCAGTATTTTTGACCATGACAGACGGTTCTCTAACAGCCGGACTTGCGATATCTATACAAATAATCTTATCTACATCATCAGGGAAGGACGCAGCATACATAAAACTTAATGCCCCACCTAGAGAATGGCCCATGAGAGTTATTTTATCCCAATTAAAATGTTTCACTATCCGTCTTAGTAGCACTATTCCATCCCAAAATATGTAATACAGCATGCCTTCGGGATAGAACGTCGAGTTCCCATGCCCAGGTAAGTCTATGCAGAGGACGGAGGTAGTGACGGGTAGTTTTGGTATAAGGTTGTCCCAAGTTCCAGCATTATCCTGCCACCCGTGGATGGCTATGATTGGCTGCTTGTGTCTGGGACCCCACCACCGGCCAGCCACGTGACCCCAGGGGACAGGGATCTCAATCTCTTCGACTGAGTAGCCGGGAGGTATATCTGAAAAGTAAAATATCTTAGGTAAGTAAATAAAAACGTTAATAAAGTTAATTGTAAATATATTATTTAATGAATAATGGGGAGTACCTAAACGTATTGTAATAAAATATTTAGACGTAGGTACCTACCACTAATTATCTAGTTACTTACAACAACCTAGGTCCCTACACCTAATAGGTAATGTTTGTATCTTTTTTGATTAAAACAGCGCTGTAGATTTTATTTTTGTTATTTCTATAGGTTCCAGCCGATTTTGAAATTAAGAACTAGGTAGGTAGGTACCTGAAATTAAAACAAAGATAAAAAGTAGGTAACCTACCTACAATACCTACTATTTGCCAACATGCAATACCAAGTAGGTACCTACTTATCTAATTATATTGTATGTATTTAAAACAAATGCTTACTTTTGTTCATCGTTTTTTAAAGTTAGAAAGAACCTTTTAACTTTGATATAATATTATGCAAGTTGATATAGTTTTTATGATAATTTACTAGGTACTTTTACAATTCCATAGTGGACTTTGGAATCTGCAAGAGCGTGATTAGCCTTTTTGTGCCTTTTTGCACAAGGAAATAGTGTAGAGCTATATCGTATGAATACACTTAGATAACGCGAATTATTTACTTATGTAATAGCAAAGACCGTATCTACCTACATAATCGTAAGTATGGCGACTGCGACGTGATTCGTGATTAACATGAAGTCGACCTTTGTCAATTTAAATACGCACAATCAGTTTTACGTTTATATACCTAATTTACTAATGTTCACAAACGCAACCACTTCCCAAAAAAATATTTAAATGCAAATTGCACTGTAGTCATTAAAATGTAGATTTCCGGTGCAGACGGAAAATGCTACTAAATAGGTAGTACCTACGTAGGAAGACTTTAATGTTTCTAATTTCTGACAGTTAACAATAACATCATGAATTTCCTACGGGTAAAACCTGAAACTTGTAGGGTATTGTAGAATGCAGGAGCAACTTTTATCACTATGACGAGGCGTGTTCACAATGGCAAATGGTGTGATATGTATGCATACAGTTACTTCATAATAACGCAGATAAGTATTTTAATGATTCCTTACAATATCATGACAGTTTCATCAAGAACATTATAAAAGGAAAAATGGAAAGAAAGAGAGGTCTTCTTCTCTTAAGACCAAGGATAAACTTTATGAGCCAAGTGAAAGAGAAGGTTGCTGTCATGTCATATAAAGAGGTTAAGGAGATTGCCCTGGAAAGAACTAAGTGGAGAGAGATTCATCAGTTATGCTGACAAGAGTCGAACTCTTAAATTAAGAAGAAGACAATATCATGCGTGTGGAACAGAAGCAGATCATGATCCTCTTGCGTGCTATTCTCAAGCCTAGCATACCGCCATATTTTAAAAGCTAGTTTTAAAAAAATATTAACTGTCAACTGCTATCATATAGTCCACATATTTTTTCCTAGTATTTAAATGATAATATTTAATATTATTACCATCTAACCTAACCTACCCACATAATGCCAATCAATATTTAAATGAGTTTCTTACGGTCTGATTAATGGGGAAAACCTTAGTATTGCACCTTACCTATTGAAGTGTATCGAAAAACAAATTGAAAAAATAGCTAGTTGAGTTGAAGTAACGGAGAACAATAGAATGTTTATTTGACATGAAAATTCAATAAAAACAGTGACGTGCATTAAAGTAAATTGAACTATATAAGTACCTACCTCCTACTAGGTAGGTACATTGGTCGATATTCATTCTATGCTACATTCTCTTATGTCAAACATACCTATAGGTAGTATAGTTCAAATTTTTTTGTCCAGTTATTGTGTCATTGGTTCTTTAGAGGTCTACATACATAGAGGTGATTCAGTCTAAAAATGCACGCCCCTCCACTTGTACTTGTACTGCATGTAGAGGTAAATACATTGGAAATACATTGGAAGGACGTGCATTATTAGACTGATGTACCTCTACCTATTTTAATTAATTGATTAAGTTGTACCTCTGATACCTACTAAGTTTGTGCCAATTTGAATTGACTGAACCATAGGTCTTAGACACCTGGAATGTAGATAACTTTTGGGGTTTATGAAGTGTAAAAGGATGATAAAGGATTTTACTAGATAAGTGAACCCGTAAGTAGGTGAAAACATTATATCATCATGATTTATGTTTTACTTACTATCTTCCAATTGGTGTCCATTCATAGTGCACTCGGCCATGTTCACAATTTATTTGTGTCACTTTACCTAGGTTACTAGGTGACCAGTCTAATCACAATTAAAATGTTGCAAGACAAATTGCTGATAGTAGGAAGTAGGTTTTGAGAGAAATCAACGCTGCAAGAGACTACCGCTGAGCCCGGAAGCCTAGTCGAGACTAACACACGCACTTCACAGTTCACAGTAGACACACACTTGCCGCAGTCATATAAATCAATTTATTTGATTGTCGATCGATAAAACATATTCAAGAATTATTGTGGTGTAGGTACAAATAGGTAGATACCTACCTAATTCATTTGGACAATAAATAAATATTTGGCGGAAGTTTTAATTAAATTTTGTATTTGTACATACTTTACGCGTTTAATATTTATTTATTTTATGTACGTATTTTAGGTAAGGTAGGCATGTTGTTGGTACCTACGCTAAAACAACGTAGTGAATAGATTCTCTTTGCCTCCACTCCACCCACTTCCACTCCACCTATTCCACTTTTTTTGGTATTTTTTTATGTAGGTAGGTATTTTTTTATCTATGACATTTAGATAAAGATCAATTTTGTAAGTGTCAAATGTCAATGTCATAGTCACACAAATTGTCAAGATTTTATCCCAAAAGATGGCAGTTTTGTGCAAAACATGATTATTCACGCCAGTTTCACTTCGTTATTACTTGGGCTATACTGGAAAATTATCCATCAGTAAAACTCAAAACAACACGAGATTTTTTTTTAAATTAGAGAATTTCATCGCTCATAGAAGTTTTTGACGTATTACAGAGAAACACAATTCATTGCAACTCTCAATATTCATACCCAGTGCTAAAAACTCAGACTTTGCTGTTTGCTCTACAGGCACGACAAGTTGGCAACACTGAAATCTGAATCAATCATTCTGTCAAGTCAGTCCTCAGAGTAAAGATAGAAGTCAGTCACAGAAAGTCAGTCAGATCAGTCAAGCAATCCAATCAAGTCATAGTCAGTCAGCCAGATCCGGAGACGAGACAGATTTTCTTTTGACTACCTATTTTCATAGTTTTCAGTGCGAAAAGTAATACGTCGGCAAACTAAGTGATGGCAGATAAAAGAAAAACCAAAAAGCGGAAAGAGGTTAGTTTCATTAGAATTTATTTCCTCAAATATCGCCTATCCGTGGAATACAAATCTCCGCGAAAACTTTGATCCATTGCATTGTCGACTGTAGGTATACGTTTTCCATGCGCATATGCGGCACGGTTATTCTCTCACTAAATTCCTGGTTCTAAGACGATTGTTGTCGTTTTGTAAGGCTTCTGAAATCCTTAGAACCCGTTACCTAACCGGTAGATAGGTACCTACTTTCTTTGTGAATACAGAGCTGGTCCGTCTCTGACGCATATTTTGCAAGTTTCTATTACACTGGCTGAAAACAAACGTGGTATTATGCGTAGTTATTTTCTTCGGCGTCATCGCAGTCACTATCCAAGTAATGCAAGCTATTTTCGGCATCCTTTGTTTACTTAGGTACTAGAAGTATTTTGATGAACTTACCACTCTAGTAGATACCTATTCATATTCGTAGTTCATCGTAGTCTTGTAGTAGAAAACAATACTGAAAATTACTCTTTTGGCTTATTGTGTCCACTATTCCTGTTGAACCAATGTGATGGGAGGATTAAAATTTGCATAGAAGACACCTTCATGCTATTATTAGTTTATCACGGATCATTTAACTAAATATACTTAGCCCAATGAAATTAAGCTATCAGGTAGATAATAATTACCATAGATTACTTAGAAAATGTAAAACAAGGTAGGTACTTAACTTAGGCACTTGTTTGGCCATCTATTTCATAGCTAATTCCTAGGTATTTAAGTTTCATTATTGCATGCATTTAATTAATCTTATATTATTTTTATTTTCAGCGTAAAAAGGTTTGAACTAATGTAGTTATGCACTGTTTCGGTTTTTCTTTCACTTTAAAAATACTGTAGATAATTATGTACTTAGTGTAATTACATAATAGGTTTGCCTTATTATTTAGTTAATAGTTTAGTTGCCTTTGGTTGCACCAACCACGTCACCAAAATAGTCCTATTAATTCAAACTATAATTGGTACTGTCACTCTCACAACTAACTGTACCTATTTAGTTATAGTATCTTCTATGATTTAAAGAAATATGAACGCCCGATTGTCATATTGATTTTGAGCTACAGCAATTATGATTATTTTTTAATTTTATTTACCAAATCATTACCAAAGATGAAGCAACATTTCTTTTTCTTGACACAAATGTTGCTGATGCGTCAAATTTGAATCATAGTATTGTGCTAATATTCCCCTAGTCTATACTTACCTGGATATAGTTGGCTCAACGAATCTAGGCATTTGTGAAGTTAGCTGCAAGAGCTGCGCAGTATTTTTTTTCGGGAGCAAATGGAGGTATGAGGAGGGGGGGAAGGAACTGTACATGCGCAAACTCGAACCTGTGGCTAACTTCACAAATGCCTAGATCTGTTGTATGAACCATACCTGGATACTTACAGTTACATCTGTCTGTACTAGCATACAACAAAAACATCAAATTGTCATTCAATTGAAATCCACCCATCCATTTGAACAAACAACTGAGTCATGCTTCGATAAATCTTCATTGAAGCCTTTGTTGCGATAAAGAATTAGTTTTCAATAAACATCCAGAATCTAGTTTCTAGAGTACCTGGATGGATGGTATTTACTATTTAGTACTTGGCATTGGCATTTTCTAAGTGTTTCTTTGAAGGTCATGTTGAAATGTCAAAGTTGGTCCCGGCTTTTACAATAATTGTAGCCATGCCGTTGGGTGGGTTAACTCTTCCACCATAATTGGCCACTGTAATATTCTATTCTTTCAGGTGCTAAATTCGTAATTTGTAAATTATGTAATAGGCCTTGATAGCTATTGTAATATTTACACAAGTGTAGCGAACTTTTGAGTTATGCTATTGCAAAGAAAGCCTAACATGTTTAACATATTAAGCTAAAAAATTAATTTAAAATGGACTTAAGTATTCATAATAAAAAGAGAAACAGATAAATTATAAAAATGTTGAGTTTCAATGAAATTTTACTGTAGTTTTATTGGGTCATGGAAAATTAAAATCAAGATTTTGTGAATTTAAAATGAGTTTCTTCATTAAATTCACGAATTCTTAATATTCATTTGATATTGTTTGTTTATTCACTGCACATGATGAATGTTTTACGCACGTATGTTCCGAAAACGACCAGTGCACGACCGGGTCTCGACCGTAAGGTCGGAAGGGCATTGCTCTGCCGAATCATTCCGTACGCAGATTGATCGGTGTTATTTGTGAGCTTCTGAAAGTCTTTTATGACATCGCATGGTTTAATATTAGGTAGTATCCTTCTTCATCTCAGCCGGTACTCACTCCGCCAAGTATAGTTGGCTCAACGAATCTAGGCATTCGTGAAGCTAGCCGCAAGAGCTGCGCAGTATCGTTTTTCGGGAGCAATTGGAGGTATGAGGGGGGAAAGGAACTGTACATGCGCAAACTCGCACCTGTGGCTAACTTCACGAATGCCTAGATCCGTTGGATGAACTGTACCTACCTATAAAACCTGGAACCAGGAAGGTTGAGATTAAAGGTACAACCCGGTCACATTATCTCGAGACCTCGCTAGAATGCGAACCTCCCGTTCTCCTTTCACCTCCCCGCGCTCGCACTTTCTCGCTTTTGCGCACCATATCAGAGCGCCGACGCTACGTAACGTCATCGACGCCAGATAATGTGACCGGGTTGTACATACATACGTGCTGATAACTAGCACGAAAGCATGCTTTTATTGAGCAAGTGCTCATTAGTAGCACGTGTATACAACATTGCTAGTAATGTTGTACATGCATACTGCGACTGCTATTTTTTTCGTAATTCATAGTCTGAGTAAGATTATTAAGGATAAAAAAAAATAAATTGGTACGGAAAATTCCCAAAAAAATTGTGCCTACCTACTACTAGCTTCCGCCCACGGCTTCGCCCGCGTGGTACCTTGAAAAACAAAAACAAATCAATTCCGCGGGAACCGTACATTTTTCCGGGATAAAAAGTAGCCTATGTGCTATTCCAGACTATAATCTATATCTGTGCCAAATTTCATCCAGATCCGTTCAGCCTTTTCAGCGTGAAAGAGTAACAAACGTACATCCAGACATTCCTACAAACTTTCGCGTTTATAATATTAGTAGGATGTGATTTTTGTTTTTACAACGACTTTTGAAACTCTGTAGGTCTACCATGAGTTTTCACAATCTACACACGCTAGCGACTAGTTAAAAAAATGTATGAAAACTTGCCTACAGCGCCTCTAGCGGATAGTTGGGTACTAAAACGTCACGTAGCTAACTATCCTACGTCACAGCGTACTACAGCGACTGTAGTTTGCGCTCATTTGCTTACAATTTGGTACCATGAGTAACAGCTTTGACAAATGTCATAGTAACTACTGTAGTAACGTCAGCTAATCTAGATGTGACAACTCATGGTAGACCTACTGAACTCTGAAAAGACAATGTTTGTAAAGTCAGTTAGTCTAGAATTAAACTAATGAAGACCGGGTTTCCCGCTCAGCAAATAACAACTTTATGACGTCACGTCTTGACCCATTAAAACGCTCTAGAGAGCCACTTTCACCGTTAGCGGCTTCGATTCCACATAGCTGTCGCACGGTGTGGTCGTGTGGCCACCATCGGAATAGTACAAATCATTTTATAGTGTTATTTTATGAATGAAAAGTGATCGAAAATGAGAGATTATGTGAGTATTCTAATTTCTAATCCTATTTCGTTTTTATTACGTTTTAAAGTATGTACATTACTAGCTAAGAAACATAGACGAAATCAAAATAGCAAGATATAAAAAAAAAATACAGGCAAGTAGGTAGGTACTTTTAGGAAATTTTTGATAAAAATATACCATCTAACTTTCTAAAGAATATCCTAATATAGAGGCATGAATTGCTATTTTTTTTATTTGTGTACCCTATAAGTACCTACATGTAATTACTCGTACTAGTATTCGCATTTATTTATCATACTTTCTTATCAAAAACTTCTAGATACTTTCTACTGGGTGTTCAGTGAATACCCGGCTAAAATAAGAAGCCTATTCAATAAATTGAAACTAATATTATAAAGAGGTAAAGTTTGTTTTGAGGATTCATAGGATATTATGAGGATACTTTCAGGATGAACATAGGCTATAGTTTTATGCAGGTAATCGTACCTCGCGGGCTATGCTTAGGGCGGTAGCTACTAAAATTATAAGTAGACTACCTATAGTAGTTGTCCTGTCTTAACTTTGATTATTGATCTTTTCTTTCATAAAAACCTCCTTACAATAAAAAAAACAGAAATAGCGAAATTGGTCCAGCCGTTCACGCGTGATGCCGTGTCGAAAAGAAATAGAGATTCATTTTTATATCATAATTTTCTCGCCCTTTTTCCACTTTAGGTACGGTCGGCACGATATGTAATCTTCCATTTCCCTCTATCATTCACCATCTCAGTACTCACTCCTTTCTTACCCATGTCATTTTTCACACAGTCCATCCATCTTTTCTTTGGCCTACCTCCAGCCATGTACCTATCCACATGCATTCATCCATTTATCTATACTAATATTATAAAGCTGAAGAGTTTGTTTGGTTAAACAAAAAATATTTTTGTGTTGGATAGTCCATTTATTGAGGAAGGCTCGGCTATACATCACGCTACGACCAATCCTCCTATTGGTCGTAGCGTGATGTAAAGAATGTTGCAAAAACGGGAAAAAATATATTATTTACCTACTTAAAACGCGCAGACAAAGTTGCGCGAGAGTCTAGTATCAGTAAATACCTAAATCGCCAGCATAATTCATGTCGTCATAGTTGAGAGGTTGAGAGTAAAAGTGCAGTGGACCGTGAGTTTTTACGCCTTTGTTTGTTTTTATTTTGGTTTTCGGTAGCGGAACCCTCGACACTAACACACTGCTGGCTCGTAGCCAACCTTCTTTTGATTGTTTGCAAACACTGATGCACTGATAAACAAAAGTAGTTTTACGATCCTTTCCACGCTATTACAGGTTCCGGTAGACATTATCTCATCACAGAGCAAGAGTAGTAAAAAAAACACACGACTGTAATCTCCAGGCTCGGTAGACATCTCCTCAGATCTGTAGTTTTATGTCAAAGTCAAAATAGTGATTCCATCGATATAATTATATAATACTAAAGAGTGATACACGATGGATGACTTATTATATTAAACAGTAGACCCCGTTTTCCGCGTTAGTTTGCAAAAGTGGTTTTCAGAATTTTGACATTACAGGTCGAAAAAAGTATAAAGGAGAGTGTTAGGTATGAATGTAGATGGATACAGGGGTAGAGGTAGGCCAAAGAAAAGATGGATGGACTGTGTGAAAGATGACATGGGTAAGAAAGGAGTGAGTACTGAAATGACGAATGACAGAGAGAAATGGAAGAAGATCACATGTTGTGCCGACCCCACATAACGTGGGATAAGGGCAGGAAGATGATGAGGTCGAAAAAAGTATAACGGAGAAAATACAGGGTGTTACCAGATTACTTCCGAAAACTTCAGGGGGTTAAAGTACCCATCAATATAACCAACTTTTTCTAAGAAACCAACACTGAGCGCGAAAAAAAAAACAGCTGTTTCATACATTTAACCCAGCAGGTATTGAACTTTTGTATGAAACAGTTGTTTTTTTACATCGATAGGTACTTCAACCCGCCGAAGTTTTCGGAAGTAATCTAGGTAACAGCCTTTATAATCGCACAGCTTCTTGTGTGGCCTTTTATAACAATTATCACAAATAGTTTCTGATGATTCCAGGGATTCGAATCGGCAGAGTCTGAGAAGCCGACAAGCGAGGAGTATTCCGTCGCCAAGTGGCTGAAAGCCAACGTGCCCACGAAGAAAACCAAGTTCCTGAGCCATCATGTCGAATATTTCACTGGTAAGTGACTTTGAGTCCGCCGTCAACTCTAGTGATAGGTTAATAGCCGCCCGAAGTTCAGGGGCCGTACCACGATATCAAAGTAATGTAACTTTGATATTTTTAAACCCCGACGCAAAAACGACGGGGTGTTATAAGTTTGACCTGTCTGGCTGTGTGTGTGTGTCTGTGGCATCGTAGCTCCGGAACGGATGAACCGATTTTGATTGTTTTGACCAATTTTGATGTTTTTTTGTTTGAAAGGTGAATTAGTCGTGACTCGTGAGTGTTCTTAGTTATGTTTGATGGAAATCGGTCTATGATGGCCGCCGCAACAAAATTACGGATTACGTATTTTTTCAAAACTCCCTCATTAAAGGTATCAACTAAAAGGGCTTGAAGAATACTATACACTATGAAAAAGATGGCCGCCACCACAATATGGGGTGCAAAATTTGTGTCGGGGGTTTTTAAATTTTTAATTTAATTCAATTGTGCACCAATACCTATATAAATTGTATAGAAATAGTGTTACCCCAAGCTTGAAACGTGACATTTGTGAAACATGATGGTTTGTAAGAGCTTGTGGTAAGGTGTGAACAATATAACATAAACAACACCAGTCCAACAACCCAGGAAATGCACGCTATATTAAATGTTTAGCAAATACCGAAGAACATAAACATGATTGTTAAACAAAAATCACTAGTAAACCATTATAATCGTACCGTCACTAATTTATCATTTTATGGGATTTCTCGCGACCCAGATAAGCTCTGAATATTATGAGGTAAAGTGGAATTCAGTTTCAGTTCCGGGAATATAACCAGAGGCCTTACCGCAAGCTCTTCGGGCAATATCAAAGTAATATTACTTCGATATTTTGTACCAAGACCTATAAATATTGTATTGAAGTAGTGTTACTTCAACCTTGAAATGTGACGTTTCTTTAACATGTTGGTTTGTAAGAGCTTAGGGTAAGCCCTATGACAATTTTGTGCACTAAATGTTTGAGTAAAATGTCGTAACAGACTATAGCGCTTCTGTCAAAGAGCCGTCAACTGTCAGAATTTTGTCGTCTTCTACAATACGATTTCCATACTTATGAGCACACAGTCATAATATTGTACAATGTATATTATTGAACCACCCATTGCACTATACAATTAAAGTTTTAAACAAAAATATTGCGCAATACGCCATAATATTGTGCAATATCGTTTAGGGTGTGCTGCAGCAAGATGACTGGAACACTAAAGTTTTTTATGTATTTTCTCTTTTTTTAGGGGCAAAAGCAATAGATGCACTTCTCACGTCAAAATGGGCGACTGGCAAGAATCCAACATTCACAACCCGGCTAGAAGTCTCGGATTTCTTACACACAATGCTGTTGCACAAGCTATTCCATAGAGCTAAGAAGGTAATACAATAGTATTTTTTATCTGGGGTAATACTCAAAAAAAAATTTGTAAAGAATTAGCTTCGACCCACGGCTTTGCCCGCGAGGTACTTTTATAAAATATAGCATATTCAACCTACAATGTTATTTTAAACATTTGTGGAAGAATATTTGAGATCGGATAAGTAGTTTCGGAGATACCTCTAAAATACATACAGTACCTGGGTGACCGAGCACTGCTCAGTTTTTTTTGATAAACGACGTTTTTTAAAAATGAAACCTAGCTAGATCGATTTATCGCCCCCGAAACCCTTGCATACTAAATTTCATGAAAATCGTTGGAGTCGTTTCCGAGGTTCAGATTACATTCATACAAGAATTGCTCATTTAAAGGTATAAGATACATACAAACAAACAAACGTTACATCTTTATAGTGTTAGTGTCATCTATCTATCTATACTAACACTATAAAAGTATGAGTAGCCAAGTCATAATATTTATATAATGATTTATTTCAGGTGCCGGTGACAGAGCAGGAACTGAAAGGCAAGAAAAAGAAACTAGACAAGGAAAGCAAGAGTGGGGATGAAAAGGATGGCGATAAAAGTCAAACTAGCGCCAGCGAAGGCAAGGTAAATCCCTTCTATAGCTTTACTATAAATGCCCCCAGAAGACAAGAAAATTACATTTTCATTCATGTTATAAGCGGCGATGAGCTTGCAACCTGTAACGTACGGAATACCTACTAACATCTGTGCCAAATATTGGGTTAGGACGTGCCTCTGACTACGCTCTCTAATACCTACTAACATCTGTGCCAAATATTGTGTTAGGACGTGCCTCTGACTACGTTCTCTAAGTAATTGAGATCTGAGGATATATATATACATATGTTTATCAGCTAAACGTCTTACATATTATGGTGAATTTAAGTGCCAATTCCAGCCTAACCCAACTACGAGAAGAACAGCCAAGAAACTCGTCTCGGATCATGTTTAATGTACATAGTAACTACTGTGCAAAATGTGGGCACGTACCAAATATCATGTAAGGACGTGCCTATGACTACCCCCCTTCAGATATCCTCTAAGATCTAAAACTAGAGATCTGAGGAACTATCTACCGAGCCTGGGGGATTATAGTAATGACAAAGTCAAAATATATCTAATCAATAAAATCACAAGGATCACTTTGAAACGTGAATTTAAGCAAGGGCGGATGGGGGTCATGACCCCCCCCCCCTGAGCTGGTTCCAGGACCTAGGTGGAAGCCCTAATTAAAATTATATTTAATATGTAAGGATTATAACTTTTTGTGACTTGACCACGACTAAGTGACCCCCTGGCACCAAAGCTGGATCCGCACTTAGCCAACAGCCTACCCCTCCGAGAAAAAACAGACAAGAAACTCTGATCGTATTGAACGTACATTTCGTGTTACAGGACGCGAAAGACAAGGACAAAGAGAAGGAGAAAAAGAAACGCAAGATCCGTCTGGAAATGCACAACGAGCAAGTGTTCCTGGACACGCCGGACGCGTACGTGTGGATCTACGACCCCATGCCGTGGTACTACTGGGTGTGCGGCGCCCTCGTCGTGTTCGGGACTATAGGGGTCTGCATGTTCCCGCTGTGGCCCGCTACCGTCAGGTGGGCGACTCACCTTAGTTTTATCATTGTTCTCTACAGACTTATCGATCGCTGTGGCTATTACGTAACTCTGTAGTGCAATTACGGAACTCTGATACAATCGACACTTGTCAAAACTGGCTCAAATTTATTGAATAAACACTCTTATGTCATACCAAATCACTTGATTACAATGAAAACGTATTGACATTGATTGTAAGAAAAGATCCATAATCGCCCCTGATTACAATCAATTACAATGAATATCCGAACAGGGACGTGAAGTATTCATTTTTACTTGTTCTTTCAACTTAACTTCAAATTTCAAATATAATCTTAATCTCGGAAACGGCTCCAACGATTTTCATGAAATTTTGTATGCCGATGGTTTCGGGGGCGATAAATCGATCTAGCTAGGTTTCATTTTCAAAAAAACGAGATTTATCAAAAAAAACCGGTCAACCAGGTACTATAGCTAAAATGCCGTTATCCAACATTCGGTCAATTTCTACTTTTTTGTGCCATCGTAATCGGGAAAAAAAGTTCCATCGACCAATCTTGCCACAACTCAAATAGCTCTTAGTTTTCGAGTTATGAAAAGAAAAAAATGCCGTTACCGAAATCAATATTTACATCATTTCAATGCTTAATGTTGTTATGTGCTTAAAAGTGGCTAATGGTTATTAACTTCATTTATAAGTAAACTTAGATTATTATAAAACTATTATTATTATTATTAAAATATATTATATATATTTAAATTGAGAAGGGTATGTTAAGATGGTTTGGGCATGTAGAAAGGATGGATGAAAGGAGATTGACGAAACAGGTGCATAAGGAGAGTGTGAATGGGACAGTTGGAAGGGGAAGACCTCTGCGTACGTACCTTGATCAAATTGGGGACGTACTAGAGAAAGGCCAGGTCCAGAGTACCCTAAACCGACGCGCATGTATGAAGAATGTAATGAGAGTGAATGAAGCAAAAAAGGTATGTCAGGATCGTAGCAAGTGGAGATCCGTGGTCTCTGCCTACCCCGTCGGGAAACAGGTGTGATTTTATGTATGTATGTATGTATGTATAAGTAAACTTAAATAGTAACTTGCATATTAATAACTTTAATAATACCAGGCTTGATTGCGGCAAAGTGACACAGTTATGTGTAGAAATATATAAATCTATTAACTTAGTGCATATTTATTAATGGGTTTTCCCTCGTAATTCAAAAAGTGGATTTTGTATTTAACGGCATTCTAGCTTTAAAACGGCAGTTTTAACATTGTTCTCTACAGACTTATCGATAGGGGAGGTAAAAAGATGAGCGTCGGCTCATCTTTTTACCTCCCCTACCTGCGTTCGTCTCAATCCTTCCTCTTATTAATACTAGTACCTGTATGACCTGGATGATGTGTTTGAAACGAAGTTTTCTAAAAATGAAACCTAGCTAGATCGATTTATCGCCCCCGAAATTCGCTGCATACTAAATTTCATGAAAATCGTTTCCGAGATTAATATTTTATAATACATATGTATGTATATAAACAAGAATTGCTCGTTAAAAGGAATAAGATAAACGCGAAAGTTTGTAAGAATGTACGTATGGATGTATATGGTTACTCTTTATGATTGTAATCCCAAGGCTTCGTATCTTCTTTCCATCTGGAAAAAAGGGATGAAATTTAAGTGCAAAATAAGAATCATAAAAAAATTATGGGCTAATTTTACGAGTTATACGATACCATCTATAATATACACTATGACAAATTTCTAATTCAAAATGGCCGCCACCACAAAATGGCGGGTAAAATGTCGGGGTTATTTTTTAATCTATCTATTTCTATACTATAATATTATAAAGAGGAAAGTTTTGTATTTTTGTATTTTTGTTTGTAACGAATAAACTCAAAAACTACTGGACCGATTTCAAAAATTCTTTCACCGTTAGAATGCTACGTTATCCCTGAGTAACATAGGCTATATGTAGGTACCTCGCGAGCGAAGCCGCGAACTGAAGCTGGTTTTTAATATAATTTAACTTGTTAATTTTAAAAACTTTCTATTATTTTCAGAAAAGGCGTGTACTACCTTAGTATCGCCGCCGCGGCTTTCCTCGTGCTGATCATCGCATTAACTGTCCTGCGCGTCGTCGTCTTCTGCCTGGTGTGGATGCTGACGCTCTCTCGGCATCATCTCTGGCTACTGCCGAATTTAACTGAAGATGTTGGCTTCTTCGCTTCCTTCTGGCCGCTTTACAAGGTTAGTTGTAATTGAAATTTAAAATAATTTATTCAATACAATCACAAGGATCACTTTGAAACGTCTTACATGCTAGGTGAATCTATGTGCCAATTCCAACAATTCCAACCTAACCCAAGTACGAGAAGAACAGACAAGAAACTCGGCTCGGTCGGTAGCGCTTTTTTGTATGATCCTTACAAAAAATGTAATCAATATATCTAATAATAATAACATAAAACAAAATATAAAAACATAAAATTGTTTGATTTATGTTCGGACGTGCTTCTGTCTGAACGATGAGGGGGTAGACAGAGAGCCTTTAGATATCCTCAAAGCTCGCATAGTTCTGACCACCTGGTTAGGCCAACTCGTCATTTATTAATAGATTTGAAAAAATATACGTTTATGTGAATACTTCCCGATTAGTCCTATAGAAATTTCATTAAAATCGGTTCAGTACTTTGTTTGTTTTTAATAGTAAGTACAAAATTGAAGTCGGGTTTTTTTTTAGTTTTTAAAACATTAATTATCATTGTAGTTTATTGACTACTCAGATGACCGATGATAGGGGAGAGTGGAGGAAGAGAACCTGTTGTGCCGACCCCACCTAGTGAGATAAGGGCAGGAAGATGATGATGATGATGTGAGTTTCATGTTTCAGTACGAATACCGCGGGCCGGGTTCGGACGCGGACAAATCGTCTAAAAACAAGAAGAAGCGTAAGAAAGACAAGCAGTCTGATGATGAAGCCGAGAAGCCCCTGATAGAGGAGCCCCAGGAGACGGCGCAGGACGCGCCGGCGGAGAAAGACGAAGCGAGTGGGGTGCAGAAGTTAGTATCACACCGGGGTGGTTATCATAATTTATTATTTAGTACCTGGATGACGGATAAAACGAGGTTTTCATAAATGAAACATAGCTAGATCGATTTATTTCTTCCAAAATCCCCTGCATACTAAATTTCATGAAAAACGTTGGAGCCGTTTCGAGATTCAGATTATATCTTAATATATATAACTCAAAGGTGACTGACTGACTGACTGACATAGTGATCTATCAACGCACAGCCCAAACCACTATACGGATCGGGCTGAAATTTGGCATGCAGGTAGATGTTATGACGTAGGCATGCGCTAAGAAAGGATTTTGATTAATTCTACTCCCAAGGGGATAAAATAGGGGATGAAAGTTTGTATGAAAAGTCGCGATAATCGACATTCACGCGGGCGAAGCTGCGGGCATCAGCTAGTTATACATATATTACAAGAATTGCCCGTTTAAAAGTATAAGATAGATATACTTAGTTATATTAGAACTTTGGCACCTTGATTTTAGAGCTCGCATAAAGACGGAGCAGTAAAAGATTGGTTGATAATAAGCTATTTCACGAAGGGTACCTACATTTAAAATTAACTAATATTTTACGAGATGCGGCGATGGCTTTGCAACCTGTCACGTACAGAATACTAACCACTGTGCAAAATGATGTATTCCCATTGGCCCCATTGACGTTGTCCCCATAATGGGGACAGCCTCAACGGGGACAACGGGAATACATCTGCAAAATGTGGACATGTGCCAAATACCATATTTGAAATGCCTCTGACTGCCCTCTTTAGATCTGAAAATCTAAGTAACTAGAGATCTGAGGAGATATGAACGAAGCTTGAGGATTACAATCATGTATATATAAGCATGTATATTAACATGTATTATTTAAAAATGTGACATATTCTTAAGCCTAGCTGTAAGTTTTCCAGAAATTAAATTTATAAAATAAATAAATGTTTGCTGGAAGAGAACTTTTTAGGGTTAAGCTCGTCTAACATGCCATTAGTTTTAAGTTTTAATGTATTAATCTGTGTACAAAGAAAAATAAATAAGTGTTTGTTTTTCCAGATCTGAAGAAGTACTACAGTCCGACAAACCCTCAGAGTCTGACTCCGAGAACAGTCAACGCTCGTCCACAGACCGTGACTTCGAGATGGTGGACCCTGGCGAGCTGGAGCCAGACAAGGAGACATAGAGACACTGCGACATCTCGGTATACCTATTTCAAATTATTGTTAACTTGTGTTTATATTAAAATTGAGGGGAACGCAGGTAAAGGCAACGATGTAAAAAGTTCGTCTATCGATAAGTCCGGGAAATAGATTCAAAAAGTTCCAGTAGGTGTACCATGAGTTTTCACAATCAACACTCGCTAGCGACTAGTTAAAAAATGTATGAAAACTTGTACAGCGCCTCTAGCGGATAGTTGGGTACTAAAACGTCACGTAGTTAACTATTCTACGTCACAGCGACTGTAGTTTGCGCTTCACTAATTTACTTAGAATTTGGTACCATGAGTAACAATTTTGACAGATGTCATAGTAACGTACTATTACTACTGTAGTAACGTCAGCCGATCTAAATGTGACAACTCATGGTAGACGTACAGAAACTGTACACAAGCTTAAATATACAAGTTTCGGAAAACTACTCAAACGTGACGACAGAAAATAGACTCAAATAGTTCGAGAACAGGGTTGTTTACTCTGCAAAATGATCATCGATATATCGGTACAGTAATCGTGCCGCTATAATGAGCCTCTCATTCGCCTGAGCGTGCTCAAGTTTTGATAGACTTTAGTTACATAGTACATCGTTTTGGCTATCATTTGAACGATGTAACGGTCGTAAATCTACTATCACCACTTACAATTTGAATTTGTTAATTCGATTGAATTCGACTAATTCGGTTCCGATTATATCGTTTTTCTTTTGCGGAGTAGACACCCTGTACTCAAGTTTGTCAGAAAAGTGAACTCAAGTTCCAGAACTGTACTCAAGCGCGTCATAAATAAACAAGAAATTCCAGAAAACTAAGCCTTGACGCTAGATATTGAGTCGGCAATTTCCGGAATGATGCTCAATGACAAAATCCATTGAAGTTGCTTACTTTTTCTTCGCAATATATTAAACAATGGTACCTGTCCAATATCGCAAATATCAGACTGTGGGCTCCTGGTACAGTTTAAATAGTTATTATTAGGGTTAAAATTTCAAATTTTTAAATGTATCCTGACGTGAAATGTTGACGTTTTTGTAAATTTTCATCATTACAAACAGGTTTCTACCTAAAGGTTGCGTCACACCGTAACCAAGCTTTATTTAAGGTGCTGCCACACTTAGAAATAAATTCGATTCTACTTACTGAATTTCAGATAGAAAATATGACAGTAGGTTTTTAGGTTTGACAGTAGAGAAATATTTGCAATGGCATTAAATAACTGTTTTATTTGCATTTAAATTGTAGTTAGCACTTTTGTGTTCTATCTAGCAGCACCTATTACTATTTTGGGCCTCTTCCACCAACGACATCCTAAAATAAAAATTATTAAAAATTCAATGGTGTGCGTGAGTGACAAGTACCGTAGGTCTACCATGAGTTTTCACAATCTACACACGCTAGCGACTGTATTTAAAAAAAGGTATGAAAACTTGCCTACAGCGCCTCTAGCGGATAGTTGGGTACTAAAACCTCACGTAGCTAACTATCCTACGTCACAGCGTACTACAGCGACTGTAGTTTGCGCCCATAATTTGCTTACAATTTGGTACCATGAGTAACAGCTTTGACAGATGTCATAGTAACGTACTATTACTACTGTAGTAACGTCAACTAATCTAAATGTGACAACTCATGGTAGGCCTACTGAAAATAAAACAACTTGACACATACCCACATACGTGTGAGGACACGTAAATGTTAAAAAGCTACTCCGTTTGTGAAAGAGGCCCCTAAACGTTTGATATATACGTGTATAATATTTATTGTGATGTTATTTACAAATATTTATGTAAATTAAAATTATGTTTGTTACGTCATCAGTTCTGTTTGCTAACGAGAGGCGACCTTATGAATGTATGCATAATTAAATTACATATTCCTATCAATATAATATTGAATAGTATTTAAGTACGTATAAAGTTTTCAATACGTAAACAAGTCGTAAATTGTATACATAATAAATAATGTATATTTACAATATGACCAGTAAATTTTAAATTTGTTTTAATAACATACCATGAAAAATAGTTCGTCAATTGACTTTTTTCGAAGTTCCGATCACTTGAGTATCTTTTTGTTGCGACGAATAAATTTTTAATGACTGGATGATTTAGTTGTGTTCCGGAATTAAACTCAAGTGATTCGCGACTCAAGATTATATTAATTTATTTATTTTCATGAGATTTATTTCATCTCCTTTGCTTTAGTGATTCTGAAAGATGAGTTGTGGACAATCTGATAGCATATTCCTTCCTAGTGTTGTGGTACCTACGGTACTAATAGCTTCCGATATTATAATTGAATACCTTAGGACTTAGGGTGTTTGAAATTAGCAACCATTGGAGTTTATTTTTATAGATATTATTTAAAATGAGTAAGTACAGAATTGAGTAATGTTCTGGAATAGGTATATGTGCCTAGAAAAGCAATAAAAATGTAATAATTAATTTGACAACACGAAATTGTGTTAAAATTGGTTGTAAAGTATAAAGTTAGGTCACCTCTCTAAAGATTTAATTTATATAATTTGGTGCTCTTTTAAGAATCTTTTATACATTGATGCTTTCTACATTAAAAAAACGCATTTCTTATAAAATGTCTATGGTTTTGTAAATATTTTCACTGGAATTAAGATTCTATTCGGTGTAAATGTTAATCAACAGTAAAATAAAATGAAAAAGCATTTGGTTAACAACTGGTTTTATTTATAAAAGTAAAAAACATCTAATATTAAGCAATTTGAGCGCTAAAGAGTACAATACGTCTACCGAAAACTTACTCTAGATTTTTATATTCTTTTTAAAATATTGTAAATAACAAAAGACACAAAATTCAATAAAGAATAACTTACTTTACTAGCAACTTACCGAGTCATCTGACAGATTTCTAAACCTTAAACTAATCGACAAATATCAAGGAAAATATTGCTCTAAAATGTATTAGAGATTCCCACGTTTTTCTTGTTCCAACTCGATCGACTCGAATAGGGTCTTGAAGTTACCGGCTCCAAATCCCTGAAAAACAATATCTAGTCTGTAAATAATGTATGTAACTTTCAGGGGAAAATGCTGGGCAAAGGTTTTCGAGTTTTCTAGTCTTCTCGGTCTAACGCCATTTCCTTCCACTGGTAGTCGCTGAAGGTTTCCAGCTAATCTCGCTCATCTCATTTAATGTAAGTCAGGGGAAAATGGATAAGAAAAATACAAAAAAAAAATACTGATTCAAATGAAATTGGGTTCAATCAGTGAACGCAAAAAAATAATGGAAGGCGTAAGTACTTCAAGAGAAATATCCGCGAAACTTGGCACTAAATTTCCCACATCGAAACTCCTTCGTGAATTTGTTAAAATAATATTTTCGTAAGTTGTATGATGTAAGCTATATTATTATAACAAATAGATGACCGCTGCCATTTACAACTGCAGGTAAACATAGCTCGTTCAAGGCATAATTGGCAAGCCCCGCCTACTAGAGCTCATTTTTAGGGGTCATTTTTTATCTAAAGGACTGTTTCCATGTATTTTCCGTTCACTGGGTTCAACCTTTTTAATGACCCTGGTTAACAGCAAAAATGAAAAAACTTGAGAGGTGTCAAGGGACACCCGGATGGAACGAGGTTCCTTTCCTTGCTTTCTATGAGAGAGAGAGAGAGATTGACAGAGAAACACGCGCACGCCGCACGGCTTACAACTATAGCAAAGAGTGTCGTTACAACTTTTGGTCTTAATTTTTTGCGTCTAGCCCCCTTTCGCAAGGAACTTCGTTCCAAAAACTCACATTATGATTCCTCCTCTGTATAACCTCTAGGAACAAAGTCGGCCTATCCTGAGTGTTCTTTGAGAATATCTGGAGTAGGTAGCCGTCGTCGTCGTAGTCTATAAGGATGTTGAGCTTCTCCAGTAAGTCGATGCTCTCGGCGACCTTCACTTTGCTGTGACCGAGCTGTTCTCTGATGAGCTTGTAATACTTTGAGGGGATTGAGAGGAATTCTACGCCGCGAGAACGGAGATTTTCAATCTGAAAGATAGATAACAGTTTTTGTGTGGTATTCACTCAGAAACAATACATAAACTAGTATTTATTGCAAAAATTAAAAAACCTGATAAAACGAAAATAGATTTTTACAGCGGCCATATTAGATTTTTAAAATTTTGTATACAGGGTGTCCCAAAAAGTAGTGTCAAGCGAAAGTCCAGAGATAGAACACCCCTTGGGGTACCCGAATCACCCCCATGTATGTTCCGTGATTTTTTATAGTTTTCGAGTTATGAATTTTTTTCCGAATTTTTGAAAATTTACGTCTTCAACAACTTAAAAAGTTCTCTAAAAAAAAGTATAAAACTTTCTTGAGATTTTTTTTTGCTTCTGAATGGTTATGAGTTGTTCTTTTATGCATAAAATAATCAGCTACGTGACTTTGATGAAAACTATGAAAATGTTGGTATAAAGTCAAATAATTACATTCGGTGAATTATGACTAAAATTTTCAACTTTAAATTAAAAATCTTAACAAGTGATTTCATGGTTCTTAAATAAATTTAAAGAATTCTCCAGACTCTCAGCTTTCATAATCATTAAAAAAAAGTAGTACTTAATAGGCTACTTTGGCTAAAATCGGCCTTCAAAGACGGCGAGGTGGAAAATTCTTAAATTAGCTACCTGATTAAAAAATAGATTTCGGCCATTTTATCATTCCTATGCTATGTTAAATGACACCTCATTTGTCAAAATATGTCCAGCCGTTTGGGCTACAGCGAAAAATAAATAACCCCCAACACACATAACCCTTCTTCGATTCGCAGTGGGGTAAAAAACAAATGTAGGTACTCAATAGTTCAATAGGCGGCCTTGTCTAGCGATCTCTGCCAGGCAACCTTGGCTATCCAAGGTATATCTAGGGTTACTTTTATTTATATTCCAGTCTATACTGGAAAAGGTATAAATAAAACGAACCCTACCATGTTGGCGTGGTGAGTTCCATCAAAGACCTAGTGCTAAAGGCGAATCATTATCTCTTAAAGTTAAGAAAGCTCGTACTGGGAAAGTTAAACAATTTTAGAATACCGACCGTTGATTTGTCATAATCCCCACCGACATGTTAGTAAGGAAAACGCAAAAAAAATGAGTTTTGTGAGATTATGACAATAAACCATAAAGAATTCTTACCGCGGTGATGATATCCTCAGTATTGATAGCGATGTGCTGCACCCCCGCCCCCCCGTGGTACTCCACATACTCCTGTATCTGACTCTTCTTCTTGCCAGGAGCTGGCTCATTGATGGGCACCTTCACGGTCTCCTCCCAGTTGGCCATCACTATTGACCTGAGAGCCGAGTATTCGGTGCAGACCTGTTTATCATCTACTGACCAAAACCTGGAATAGAATATTCGATTGAAGATATGCATGGTACCTATGGCTCCGGTTAAAAAAAAACTACCATTTCTGGGCGTCTGCTCCTTAAAACAATCAACTAATATTATCGCCACAATAAATAATAATAAATATTGGTGGACAGTTCGCACAACGCCATCTAGCCCCAAACTAAGCAAAGCTTGTACTGGGAACCAGATAGTTGATAGATTGATTAAATCCTTTTTTTTTTGTAAATACATACATAGAATACATAATAACACCTAGAAACAGAACAAACATCTGTGCTCATCACACAAATGTTTGCCCTGGGTGGGGATCGAACCCACAACCTACAGCGCAGAAGGCAGAGCTACTACTAACTGAGCTGTGAGGCTAGTCAAATGTCGTGCACAATAATCGTGCAAAGCCTAGGTACTCTAAGATACCTCGTATCGACTATAATTTGAGCGATGGAACTATTAACACTAGTTTTGACAATCTCGTAAACTTACTGTAATATTACGGACGACACGAAATTTCGGATTTGACAACGAACAAAACTGTTAATTCTATGCAATTCGACGAATATTCGATTCCGACTATATCATCTTGGTTATGCGAATTAGACACCTTGGGGGTCTACAAAAGATCAATTTTCTCTTATCGTGCACTTAGCACATGTCTCAAACTACATATTTAGGTTCTTTGACATACTGGAATTTTAGAATACTAACCTGTGAAACTGCAGGCATCTTTCATACCATGAGGCTGCTGTTTCCATCTCATTATTAGGCTGGTTTCCTACGACGTGGTCTATGAAATTGATCTCGATTTTCGGCCTGAAATAACATTTTGTTAAACATTGATTGATAAATAAAAATATTGGTAGACAGTTCACACAACGCTATCTAGCTTATAACCTAAACTAAGCAAAGCTTTTACTTTTTTTTGACGACCTCAGTGGCGCAGCGGGCGAGAGTCCGACTGCGACGCAAGAGGTTGCGGGTTCGATTCCTGCTGCGGAACAAATTTGTGTGCGATCTGCAGAAATTTGTTCCGTTAAAAATTTGTTCTGGGTTTTCTATGTTATACATAGAAAACACACAGACCAACGGAACAAATTATCTATTTATGTATATAATGTAGTTATCTAGTACCCATAACACAAGCTTTCAGTAGCTTACTTTGGGGCTAGATGATGCTGTGTGGATTGTCCAGCATTATTTATTTATTTTATTATTTTTACTACGGGAACCAGATAGCTGTTATATTTTTTTGTAAATACATACATAGAATACTTTGATAAAGTCAAGACAGAACAAACATCTGCGTTCATTCATCACACAAATGTTTGTCCTCGGTGGGAATCGAACTCACAGCGCAGAAAGCAGAGTTACTACCGAGTTGTGAGGACAGCAAAATTGATTGCAAACCTAATCCAGTCCTCTGTGTAAGAATTGATTTATGAAATGATAGAAAATTCGTAAAACCAACGTGCTCGAAAATTCGTGCTTACCATACCTCAATCTTAACAGGTTGACCAAGAAAGTACAGTGACATTACTTACAAGTGTTTGTTGATAGGGTCTGTCTTTAAAAGCTGGTATCCTGGAAGAAAGGGTCCTGTATACTTGGATCTATCGACTAAAGTGTGCGTGTTGTCTCCATACTGCAAAAACAAAGGTTTTCAAAACTATGCCTACAGACAGAAATACTATTAAGTACTATGTTTTTTAGGAGTTAAACAAAATAAATAAATATGATCACGACTGTAATCCCCAGGCTCGGTAGATATCTCCTCAGATTTTTAGTGACTTAGATCTTTGAGGATATCTAAAGAGGGTGGTAATAGGCAAGTCCAAACATGACATTTGGTACATGCCCACATTTTGCACAATAGTTAGTATTCCGTACGTGACAGGTTGCAAGCCCATCGCCACTACTATGTTTTAGGATTCAAGTGGGGGTAAAACTAGTAAAAAAGGGGTAAAACTGTTTTACCCCCTTCAGGGTCGATCCCCTAAAAAGGGGTAAGGCTATCCTCTAAATTGTCATGTTTACCGTCTTCAGAACTGCCATCCGCACTACACCATATTCGTCTTTCTCCTCCCAAAGGTCCTTCACGACCACCGCTCCCTGCTTCCTGGCATAGTCCAGAATAAAGTCCAGGTTTTCTACTTGGAAAGCCACGTCTTTCACGAAGTCGCCGTGGTAGGCCACTTCATTTGCAAAATCGGTCTTTTCTGGCTCGTATTGTGCTTGGAATACGAATATTATCTGTGGATGACTGTATTGGTTAATTACTATCTTTCAAAGGGAACACACCTTGTTGCATTATATGCCGTAGAACTGACATCCGCTGGGATAAACGAGGACTTTTTAATGTGCGATATTTATATCATATTTTTAACCCTATATGAGCATGGTACGAGTATAAGTAGGCATATAATTTACCAAAACTAAGTAGGTACCTGTCTAAAGCAATAAAATCTAGCTAGAGTGTATCTACTCTTATCGGCTTTAAAATCTAATATATGCACTTACATACCATCAACTCGCTGATACATAATAACTAAGTATAATATATTATTACTAGGTAATAGGTATATGAACATAATATAGTAGAGCTATAGGTATAAATAGCTATGTAAATGACTTACCTTGTTCAGTCTGACGGCATGAGAAGCTACCTTTCTGGAACCTGTCTCCAGTCCACGAAATGCCAAAGGTTCGAAGCCAAATCTTGTCACATAGTAACTGGCCGCCTATATTAAAACACTGTTGTTAGGTCAAAAAGTTTTGGTAAGTTTGTATACTTATATGGAAAATTAATGAAAAATAATTCATAATGAAAACTTTTAATTGACTATCAGCAAATATGTACCTACCTACACTAAATAGGCACATGCATTTTTTTATCTACATATTTCTATCTTTTTCATCTATTACCTACAGTTTTCTAAAAAATAAATTTAATTGATTTTTAATTTTTTTTGCTCATGCAAATTTTGAAAATGTTTCTATCCACAATGTAAATGTAGCTAGGTATTAGCCCAGATAGGTATTAGTTATCAGTCATGTCACCAGTTTTTTTCAAATTAACTAACATGGTGAAATTTATTATAGAGCGCCACAAAGAAAATTACGTATTTTAATTTTATTAATTTAATTTTCGTGTATAGTTAGGAAAACAGTTAAAAAAAAAAATTCATTCAATTAAAAATTACAAGCTACTTCTATCGGAAGACCGTTGTGAGTTCTTTTCCTTTTTGCCCTTTTACCTTTCACTACACTGGTATAAATAGTGAAACAATTGGATGACAGGGTGAACTACGATAAATCAATTTACCTGTTTCGCGTTTGAGACCCAGAATGTGAGGTGATCGAATGCAAGAAACTTTCCCCCCTCCGGTTTTCTGCCTTTGTCCGTGTATGAAGTCTGAAACAAAACAATTTTTCATTGGCCTTGAAACCTCACTAACAACAAAACAGTCACCTAACATAGTATTATGTATGTGACTATATGTACCTACATAGGTAGGTACATGGTGTTAGCTGCTGACTTTATTATTTTTATTTTTTTATTATTCTTTTTTTATTATTATATTTAGGACATTAGGTTCCAACAACCAAGTTTTGGAAATTATGTAAGTAAGTATCTATTTCTATTATTAATAACCATTTTTCTTTTATGTGCATTTATCTTGTGAATCCATACCTCACGTCTCTTCCAAAGGTAGTCACAATTTCTTTCTACTCACCATTATAAGCCTGTAGATGAAATCTTAAATTCTATTACACCTTTTCTCTTTGATTAACTGTAAACTGTCTTTTTCTTTATCTTAAGTAACAGAACAGGTACACGATCCTTGCGTTATAATGTTTAACTGAAACGCAAATATCGTCGAGATCGTTTTTATAATAAACCAGATTTCTGCTTTAATAAATACTTTAATGCCGAAGAAAACAAGCTCTTTATAGGGCTCTGTTCACATTGGTTCTTCGCATTCTAATGCGAATTAATGGTAGGTAATGTTATACCTCTAAGGTTTATTCTCTAGAATACCGAATAACGACTAGGTACCTAATGACAGATTCATTGTTAGGGTTAGGTAATCTATGACACAGTATTTACCTAGTTTATAATATAAACAAGACAGGAGTTATTTGGTTTAGTTCAGGCATTAATTAGCAGATAGGTAGCAGGTATCCGTTGGGAAATGAAATATTTTTAAATTTAAAATGTCGCGAACCCGTTGGGAATCAAACTATAAACCTAATTTTTTTGCAAACCTCGAAGTCATCTCAACTTTTCTGGACAAACCCCAATGGCAACACAATTTTTATCGAGTATTGATATTTCCTTACGACATATTTTGTCGAGGGTCGTTTTTGCAGACCAGAAAAGATATAGCATGTGAATCAGTGGCAGATAGTTATCCAGTGTAGCCACACCTTATGTAGTGACAAACTGATGGCGTGGTGCACTGATATTTATACCTACTTGTTACCTGCCAAGGCCTGAATAGAACTAGCTAGCCAAGCCTCCATCGCACAGTGGATTTAGGGAAATATGGAGGGACAAAAATAATTTTACTAAACTACAAGCTTACGAAATATCCTTGTTTCAGTGATGCTGGTTGATTAAGATTTAATGTCGGATCTGTATTAAATTAAGATCCAATTTCACAAAACTTTTTTTAACAAAGCATTAGGTACCTAATGGGGCATCAAAATCAATAAGAAAATTAAAGTATCGTTCTATTTAACGTCATGTCATTTTATGGAAGATAATCCTTTATCAGGACATGGTGAAACACAGCCAGCACCATTTTAACAGGCGATTAAAAGGCTTACAAGCTATTAGTTTAATTAACAGAGCATGGTGAAACTAGCCCTAAAGACAAATTCTCAAATAAGAATACTTAAAGACCTAAGATTTTTTTGTAATAAACTGTATTAGGTACCTACCTACTCAGGGTTCAAAAGTTAGGACAGTTAGGTATCAACAGTACCTATACCTACCCATTTCGGGCGTATATGTAAGTACCTACCTATCAACTACCAATTTTTCACCTAAAATTGGTAACAAAGCAAGATCGAATTGATATTTTACGAAAACCGTTTTGTACACATTATAACCACTCACGAATCACTGTCCACGAGCCAATAAACAATATGCAAATGAGTTTGATTATAGAAAACTGGATATCGAGACAGCACAGAAACGGGGAAGCGTCGCGTCGCGTCATAGATTGGTTACCTCTCCTGACCTAGTGATAGATTTTGTAGGTTTAAGTCCTAATATCAATCACTGCTTAGACTTGATTGACACTAGTCTTTTCTCGAACACTGCATTAGTCAGACCAGTCATGATGAGTGATGATTGAATGAGCTGAAAGCTTAAGTATGTTGAGAAAATGTTAATAGGTAGCTAGTTTTGGAATAAGCTCATAACTAATCTAAACGAATTTCACTTTGAAAATATATGAAAAATTAGTTTTTGAATAAGCTCATAACTAGTCTAAACGAATTTCACGTTTGATTTTATGAAAAAGTCATGTTGTTAAGCTAATAACTACCATTGTTAAAGAAGAGTAGATACTAGTAGACAAACTATGGAAACAAGTTTAAAAAGATTTATTATTTTTTAACACATAATTAGGTATAGGTAAGACTCTATCTTTTAAAGACGTCAGTCCAATAGGTGGATCAAATCAAGCAATTGCTGCTTCACCGGCAGAAACAACAAACAAAAGAGTTAAACAAAAATTTACATACGAACACATTTTTTTTCTTTACTTTTACAATGGCTATGGATTATCATGCAAAACATCTTTCTTACATGGATTTAATCAGCTGTCACGGAGGTAGGTGCCTACTTATAAATCAAAAACCATTCTAGTACATAATTTTAATACTGCCTTAGTGAATATACCTAGGTACTAGCTAGGGAAGCATGTTACCTAAGCTTTTAAAAAAAGCTTTGAAAAAAACGTTGAATGCAACGAGGTAATTCGCCGCCAGCGTCTCGGGAAAAGAAAGTAAAGACACACTAGTCCTTTCACCACCCTGATTCGAAGTAAATGAAACGATAAGAAGAAGAAGAAGAATCGTCTTGGTAACGTTTTTTTCTGGCAGTGTAGGTACTGGATCAATTGAGTTATCTCTAGATCGTTTGTAATTGTTTCACAATTTTTTTTTCTTACTTTAAGTTGTTTTTTACATGTTTTTTTCTATTAGGCACCTTTAAACGAGCAATTCTTGTATAATATATTATATATAATATAATCTGAATCTCGAAAACTGCTTCATCGGAAACGATTTTCATGAAAATTAGTATGCAGGGGGTTTCGGGGGCGATAAATCTATCTAGCTAGATTTAATTTTCCAAAAAACACGATTTACAAAAAAAATACGAGCAAAGCTCGGTCATCCAGGTCTATACATAATACTGAGTGGGTATAGGGTCAACAAATATAGTTAGGTACCTTAGTATATTACTTGCTAGGAGTTATGTCGTCAATTTATATATTATGCAGAGACTCTACCCCACGTTATTGAGGTCTGAATCCGGTATGGGTCGGATCAACATACCTACCAGCTGGAATTTCGTCACGTTGAGCAATAAGTTGCTATATGTAGGTATAAACAGAATTTTCCATGGACTTTCATTATTCGTAATTCTAGAGAAAACGCGTATTTAACTTGTTTATGTGGGCTTCCATTCTTCATGCGTCAACTTAATATGTAAAGCGACAAATAAGTTGTCCGAAGCAATTATAAGGCGAATTGATTTTGCGCATATTTGTTTAGTATACGGATTACGGAGTAAGGGCTTGTACACAAAACTGCGAAGCGAACGTCGCATCGCAAAAATCTGCGATCTAGCCCTATCTTTTGTCACAAGAAATCAAATCGCGTCGCACCGATTCGCAATTTTGTGTACAAGCCCTAAGTACAGATAATTAATATACATAATATACAGGTCCCGAAACTACCTAGTATGTTATCGCGAGGGGGACGATTCTCGACATTTACGCAAACAAAAATATTCATGACTTTTCTGAATTTGATGTTTTTTACTGAAGAAATTTATAGAAAAGAAAACGACATTGATTAGTATCTTTTTTATTCAAAATTAAAATACTTACATAGGTAGGTACCCAAACCAAATGGATGCAACAAGAATCAATGGGTTAGTTAGTAGTACGAGTAGTATGTGAACTTAGTTTTTTGTCACTTAACATCTTTCTTTTATTAAAATTATCCTCGCAAGTGCGTCAACACTCGCGATTACTAAAAGCCCCTTTAGGTCCAATTTCACCAAACTTTTCTTAACAAAGCATTACCTATCGTTGATTAAAATTAACAAGAATGTTAAAGTATCGTTATCTATTTAACGTATTTCATTTTATGGAAGATAATCCTTTGTCAGAACAAGGTGGATCACAAAACAACATTAACAAGCTGTTAGTTTAATTAACAGAGCACGGTGAAACTACCCCTATGATTTTATAATGTCAAAAATCTGTGTTAAAAGCGATGGATATCATCAAATATTCTGTCTTAGACTATTTCTACTCTTTGACTTCTTCATTCTTGTCCAGAAGTTCAATAGCTTCGAAGACCCATTTGTAGTTCTGAGAACCAAAACCCTGTAACAAATATTATTACATTTTTAAAATCAAGGTTTTCTGTTTCACACGTAGGTACATAGACTAATAATAATATTGCAAGATTTGCGAGCGTCCCAGATACTACGTCGAAAGATGCTCATTTATTGCAGATTGTTTAAAAAACACTAATAAAATAAATCCAATCAATTGGAAACCCTAACAGTTAGGGTTTCCAATTGATTGGATCTAACTACGTAGATGTACTAAATTAAAACTTAAATTGAACTCTATTTTATAGTTGCAACAAACATGTTACAGATTCAGAGTTCAGTCATTATTATTAGTATTAAACGGGTAGGTATTTATCGCGTTTTATTCACCTATTTTTCCCGACGTTTCCACAGGTTTACACACTGTCGTGGTCACGGGATGTCATCGCGATAAATACCCGGTTAATACTGATAATAATGTGTTTAGATCGCGTAAGTTTAAAAATATATAGAGTTCAAGTCTCTGACTACAGGTTCCTAATGTTACCCACCTAAAAAGCTGGCAATGAGCTTACCTCACATATGATTCTCTGTCCGAGATAAGCACCAGCCCTTTGATCATTGGTCTCATCTACCAGTCTTTTGGATAACTCTTTGAATAGGAGCTACCTATGCCTCTGGTCCCCACAGACCTAAAGTTTCTACCCCAAATGCCAGAACCTGTTTTTCCTGCGATGTATTCGACTGTCAACTTTGTCGCTCTAGTTTTTATATTTTTTCTCGTGTTATTTTGAATTTTATTGCATAATTTTGGTGGCTATTATTTCCAATGAAGCCCGGGATCTTGACGCGAGTGTAAAATATGTGAATTAAAGTGAATAGTTTTCTTTAAAATGTATCGGAGGAAATCATGAGAATATAAAAATACACTTGACACTGGCAAAATTGTTCTCTAAACGACAGATGCCATAATTGAAGAAGAAGAAGAAGAAGAAGAAGAATGCTAGAACTTACCCTATGATTTCTTCTCTGTATAACTTCAATGAACAAAGTAGGCCGCGTTTGCAAATGCTTAGTAAAAGCCTGTAGCATATAGCCTCGCTCATCAAAATCTATCAAGATGCAGTTCTCTTGCATCTCCTCAATACTCTCGGAGACGTTCAGCTGACTGTCTTTTAACATATCTCGTAGAATAGAATAGTAGGTTCTGGGGAATGATACTAGTTCAGCGCCACGGGATTTCAGGCTACGCATCTGTATTCAGTACAAAATTATGTAAAAAAACACATTATGACCTTAATTCTCTAGAGAAAAAAACATAATTACGACTTTAATCCTCAAACTTGGTAGATATCTCCTCAAACTCCAGTACTTAGATCTTCGAGGATATCTATAGGGTAGTCAGAGGCACGTCCGAACATGACATTTGGCACATGCCCACATTTAAAAACTTTAATATCCTTGATTTTAGAGCTGGTCTTTCAAGCTGATGGCTTGAAGATGCGCAAGAAACTATTGGTTTGGACATTTAAAATTTACTAATATTTTACGAGATAAACAAAATTGTTTGTTGCGAACAATGACTAAAGCGGGAACAATGACGAAACCTTTGATTAGAAAGGACCAGGAAATGATAATTCGTAGCTATATTAACAAACTTACCGTAGCCACAATATCGTCAGTATACAAGGCGACATGTTCAACTCCTGAAGTACCGTGCGCCTTCACGAAGTCAGTCGCTTTGCTCGTGGGGCGAAGTCCTTTGGCAGCCTCGTTCAGTGATAACTATGTTGTCCATCAAAAAGCATAATGATCACAGGACATGGGGCCACAAGCTCTTACAAACCATCATGTTTCAGAAACGTCACATTTCAAGCTTGAAATAAGACTGCTTCAATTCAATTTTTATAGGTTACTAAATATCAAAGTTTATAAGAGTTAAGTACTTTGATATTGCCCGATAGTGCGATTACGGAACTCAGATACAATCAACACTTGTCAAAACTCGCTCAAATTGATTGAATAAACACTCTTATGTCATAGCAAATCACTTGATTACAATGAAAACGTATTGACATTGATTAAATAAAAAATAAAATAAAAGATCAAAAGAAATAAAAAAAGCAAAGATCCATAATCGCCCCACTGAGCTTTTGGTAGGGCCCCTGATCCATTGAGATTTTATGTATTTACAAAAAAACATCATTATGGAATCACTTTGTTTTTGTTTTGACTTGTGCTGAGTTGTCACAGCGAAAAAGACGAAGATGTTATTTCACAGCTTCCACGTTTGCCATCTGACTCTCTTCCCATGCAATAACCATTTGAGTTTTAAACATTACAGTATATCCAAGAACATAATACAGTTTCTATCGCTAGTAATGAAAATAAAAAACAACGAAATGACTGACAGATAAGGGGTATATAAATGGAGAATTGGAGAGCATGCATTGCATGACATATTGCACTGCTTATTATATATTTCCGATATTTCCTTACGCATTAAAGCGAAGATTATTTCATTCAATCATTGGTCATTCATTATGCGTCTGACAGAACCCTTAATACTCAGATGTAATTAGTTAATGATGGGATAATTCCCATTCGAATGTGTCTCTTGATTAAAGTGGGCCGATCCCGGCGGCACTGCAATGCCGGGCCGACCCGTGACGGGAGTGGAGCGAGCCCCGAACATCCCGTCGCTTGACAAAAATCAGTTTAATATACTGGTCCCTCATTGAGGGAACTTTCAGATATTAAGCTGAAAAGAACAGATACTACACTTTGATCTTAGCCAAAAGGCCGAGAAGCGATACCGGAGTGATATGTATCGGGGCAGGTCATTCAGAGCTGTGTGTTTTCGTCAGCGCGATCTAGAAGCGGTACGTTTTTACTAGCGCCATCTAGTTTCAAATCGGCGTACTAAAGGCCTCCATGCTAAGCCCCTACTTGATTTTATTTTGTTACATAAAAGTTAACTATTACAATTTTATCAGGCACTGGTAATGTCATTGTTAACTAAATAGCCAGAATATAGTATCCTAGTACCACCAAAATTATTCACTATCTGGTAAATAAAAAGGTTAAGATACTTACAAGAACAGTTTCGTCTTTATTGATGACTGATCCTGTATTGATACAGGAAAATGGCGACAAATCATACTTGTAATCAACGCACCAGAATCTAAAAATATGAATAATCTAAAGAACACGGTAAACAAACAGAATCACTAGAATTTAGAGCTGGAATTGGAAATAAAATAGGCACACATAATAAGACACATATTGAGTAATGCAACTAACCTTTGCATGTTGAGATTCTTCTCATACCAGGAGATTGAATCTTCTAGAGTTCCATCAACCATATTTCCTTCAACATGGTCTATGTATAAGAGATTTGTATCCGGCCTGAAAGATATGAAAGCCTGATTAGTAGTAGTCTGAGTTCAGAGTTGTAATAATTATTTCCCAATAATAAAACAAATATGTTCAAGACTGTACGCTTTACGATTGATACGTCTGATTAAGTAGCAAAAAACCTAGACGGAATAGGTACATAGCTGGACGAGCCTAGGTAACAAGACGTCCAATATCATCAGGTTTTGGAACAAACCACCCCAGATCTTAAAAACTTTGGGGATATGTCAGAAATCCTTGAGAATGTAAATATAACGTATCGTACTAATAATGTTATTCTATGGATTTGATAGTGGTAAGTGCTACAGGAGTGGAAAAAGGAGACTACAGAACAAATGAACTGAATCGTTTTACATAGGAAACTGACCAAAATGGGATTACTGGGACTATACTAGGGACAATAAGACTAAGTAAGTTAAGGACGATAAGTTCAGCTACTCACAGTAACTTGCCAACAGTGTCTTCTTCGACTGCTTTGTAACCTGGCAGAAACAGTCCTTTGTACTTGCTACGGTCGATGAGCGTATGAGTGTTGTCGCCGTACTGGAATTCAAAATTAAATCAACGTAAGTCAATTATATCATCATCATCATCAACCGGTGTCAGTCCACCGTAAAGTAATCCTTCCCCGCGGCCTTACGAATATCATCGTCTCACCTAACTACAAGACAAAAGCCATCACTCAATATTTTGGACCAACTCATGAATTTGTAGTAAGTATTATAGGTTGATCTCTATGTATGTACATGTATATTTAAGATACCTATATATTTTATTATATTATTGATATGTACCTACGTGTAATAGTATGTAGGTAATTATTAGGTATTATAATTATATATTTATAATAATATGATTAGTATGTATGTATGTACCTATAGCATGCAATTTGTCTCTATTATACATACATATATTAGTATTTTATTGTTTTTTTTTTCTCTGTGTAATGTTTAATTAGTTTTAGTTTTTAGTTTTAAATTATTATTCTTTAAATTTATTATTGTGCGCCGACCTGGTTTTAAACCAGAATGGGTTGGCTGGTAGAAAATGCCCCCTAGGCATTAAGCCCTCCTTTTGTCACACATGTTATGTAATCTGTGTACAATAAAGTATAAATAAATAAATAAATCTCTAAACTCAGACCACTCGTTTTGATTTTACAAGAGCATGGGCCGTAATATGAGAGATAGTTTCATTTTAGATAGAAGAATCTATTTTGTTTGCCAGATTTCTGTCTTCAGATAATTTACATCATGTTTGCATATAAAAATCACATTGCCCACGTCTTTAAAATCTTGCAGGCCAGTGGTCTCAGTTAAGAGATCGATCGAGCTATAGTTTAACATCTTTGCCTATGGCATCATAATCATAAATCAACAAATGGACATATATCCTTTCACACCTTTTTTAATCCGTATCTACATCTTCTTTCATTTCACACTTTTATCACACCGTTTTAGGTGTTTTGTGGTAGTATTAACATACCGTCCTCAAAACAGCATATCTCACAGTTCCATCATCATCATCATCCACAGTGATATTCTGGACGATTTCTGCACCTCCATCCTTGGCCTTTCGCACCAGTTCGTCCAAATCTTGGACCACAAATGCCACGTCCTTCACAAAGTCACCATGCGCTGCTATATCACTGGAGATCTCACTACTTGATGTCTTTGATGTTGTTGGCGATTCGAATACTATTGTAATCTGGAAAATAATAAAATATATACCTACCAAATACATTATAACACCCAGACACAACAAACATTGTTCACCACACAAATGTTTATCCTGGGTGGGGATCTAACCAACAACCTACAGCGCAGAAGGCAGAGCTACTACCACTGAGCTGTGAGGCCAGTCTGAAGAACACTATAAATCGTGGGAAAATCAAGTAATGTACCGTGTTAATCCTCACAGCATAGGAAACCACTGGCCGATCTTCGGTAGCATCGCGCACTGCCAGGGGCTTGAAGCCGAATCTTGTCACAAAATAACTTGACGCCTGCAGAATACGACCGTAAAAACACATTTGTAAATAAAAAGCGAGACATACCACAACCCAAATCATTGGTCGTAGAAATTTAGAGATTGTCTGCTCTAAATGGGTTAAGACTTTAGAGCTATTTAAGTTCAATAACTCTATAAAATATAGAAATAAATGCCCTATCAGTCGATATCATCGGGTAATTTCGACCCTCAAAGGTGCATCGGGGGCGTTAATTCAGATACTATTTAAAGAGATAAAGATTTTTGTTTGTTTGACGATAACTCTAGAACCCTTGATCCGATCTACATGAAATTTGATAGGTCAATAGATTGTAGGTATATTCAAATAAACTCACTGTTTTTGCATTGGCCACCCAGAATATGAGATGGTCAAAGTTGACCACTCTTCCCTCAATAGCCTTATCTTTAGTCATTTTGCTCTGAAAAATATAAAGGCACTGTTTCAGTTATATTTATCACCAATTCTTACCAACTGTGTCATACTTACTGCTATTAGTTTGTTTGCTACTGCTCTATTTATTAACTTATTTAAAATTACTTCTTAATTATTAACCTCAGGCCACATAAAGCCTACAACAAACCTAATTAAGTATTAGACTAGCTAGCGCCTCGCGGTTTCACCCGCATGAATTGCACAATATAACTCTTAATCATAGCCTATATCACTCAGGGAATAAGTTAGCTACAGTGAACGGACATTCCATGGAAGCTTTCCTTGAGCTAAAAAATGACCCCACAACAATAGAGCCCTGGTTGGCGTGGCTTGTCAATTATGCCAAAGAATTATATCAAAATTTTACAGAAGCTAATAACACGTTACAAGGGAATAAAGTCAATATTATGCAATTTTTGGCAAATCCACGAAGTTTCAATTTGTGAAATTTGTTGTCATGTTGCGCAGATATTTCCGTTGTACTATGGGAACCAGATAGCAGATAGATTAATCAAATACTTTTTTGTAAATACATACATAAATGTTTCAATGTTCTTGTCCGTTCACTGACGATCAGTTCAATAGAAGTAGTACCTACCTACCTACATAGATCAAAAGTAGTTCAAAAATAGTTCCTACAGTGAAGTAACGTCACATGATCAGTGACTTCGGTATGAGAAAACTATTAGGTGCCTAAAGTAGATAGGAAGCCTTGGTCTAACTTAGCCTAGACCTGTACGTCTACCATGAGTTGTCACATTTAGATCAGCTGACGTTACTACAGTAGTAATAGGACGTTACTATGACATCTGTCAAAATTGTTACTCATGGTACCAAATTCTAAGCAAATTAATGAGCGCAAACTACAGTCGCTGTAGTACGCTGTGACGTAGGATAGTTAGCTACGTGAGGTTTTAGTACCCAACTATCCGCTAGAGGCGCTGTAAAAAAATTTCATACATTTTTTTAACTACAATCGCTAGCGAGTGTATATTGTGAAAACTCATAGTAGACCTACTGGGCTTACGTGATGTGAATAAATATTAATTGATCGAGTAAACCGGACGGCTTTATTATAAGCAATTGCGTATCAAATAGAAGTCAATACGAATAATTTTATTTCACCTTGAATAAAGCTTGATTACCTATGTACTTATTACCCATTACCAGGGCTTGGAAAAGCGGTATTTTCAAATAACGGTTCGACTGATCTTGACGTGGTACCGGTACATCTTTGGTATCGATAAAAGTGATACCGGAAAGTATCGATACTAAAGTATCGGTATTTTCAATAAGTATCGGTATAATTACCGATATTATGCACGTATAATATCGGTATAAATTGTGAAAGCGAGAGAGAAAACTTATTAGAAAAGTGCGCCACTACAAATTATGCACAAGTTGGCAAGCACGCGTACCAGCCCCGGGCCCCGCTCAGTACGCTAGGACCGGAGAGCTGGCAACATCGCGAGAACCGCTTTGAACCGGTATTTTAGAGCAAAATATCGATACTTCAAATATATCGATAGGTACTCGAATATATCGAAAAGAAAATACCGTTATTACCGCTACAGTACAGGTATCATTGGTACCGGTAGCAAGCCCTGCCCATTACCTACATGAGTACCTACCTACAAAGTAAGTGTTGATTTAACTGTAGGTACCTACTTACGAGTACAGTAGGCAGATAAAGGATTTAATGGGCTAAGACTTTAAAGCTAAGTATGTATGTGTCTTATTCGTTTATTATCAAATTCAAAGAGAAAGCAGATTGTTTTTCAATAATAGGTATGTAAGTACTTTGACGGGTATTACACTACACGGTATTCAGGGCCCGGTAGTTAGGGAGCCTTACGTCTAGCCTCTACGCCTTACGCTCTAACTCTTATTACACAACTCTTATTTAGGGTAAGGGTCCCTGAATCACGTTTAGTGTAATACCCGTTTTAGGTACCTATATAAAATTATTATACGATCATATTTTCAGATTTGTTCGGAACCTTGCAGACTTTATTCGAAAATTTACACAAAAAATTATAAGAAAACCCAAAAACAACTAAAAAAACCAATTAGATTATTGCATGTACTTAGGTACCTAATAAGCGCAGTTTGCTTCGTAAAACAACCGTAAAGATAGGTTTATATTATTGCTAGCTGACCCGACAGACGTTGTCCTGTCTAAACCTGTGTTTGTTATTATTGTAAATAACAAACACATCAAAAAAAGAATTAGCGAAATCGGTTCAGCCGTCCTCGAGTTTTAGCGAGACAAACGAACAGTTATTAATTTTTATTATAATAAGATAATAAGGTGTGAACGATATTTTCAAAAATTAGTTTACTCAAATTAGGTGAGCGAGTACTTTTTTATAGGATTAAAAATCTTACCCAGCAATAGGTACAATCACGGTTGGTTTATTTATAACACTACATAATAATATTAGGTAATTTCATATATATATCGAGATGTTATCTTTCATCTATTTCACATAGGTTTTTTTCAATAAAGTAGTTCTGTTCTAGTTATGTTATGGGCAGTTTCAAGTAGTAAGATAGTGCTAGTTTTAACGTAATAAGGTTTAATTTCGTCTGTATCGGTTTGCACTTTAAATGAAGGTTTTCGAGTTTGTAGATAGTATCAGAAGTACAACGGATGTCATAGTAATATAATTGAATTATTGAAGTAATTTAAATTGATTTAATTGAGAAAATAATATGTACTATGTAACAGGATATACATGACAAAGTTGTCTATGGTAGCCACCTAATTAATAGTCTACTTTACTGTTTGTTTTGTATTTATTTTTATTTGTCAATGGAAACTTTTTACTGGCCATAGATTTCATGTACTTACATCTACCGATTTAAAAATACCTAACTACTTACATAATATATTATTCTTGTATATAATACGGTAAAGAGCATAGAGAAAATATTAGTAACTATAACAGATCACTGGTAAAGAGATACCTAGCGTCATTATACCGAGATGTAATATAAGCTGATAGTTATTTTTTTTGTAACGGCTGACTTGAATATTGGTAGGTATAAGTACTTGGCCAACTTCAAGCAAAGTCGCGGGTTCGAGTTCCGGCCGGGAATACCGATACTTGATGTTGAATACTTGATGACTAGCTGTAAGTTTCCTAAAATTGCAAAAAATAAAACAAAACAAGTTATTTCCAGTAATAAAATAATTTCATTTTTATTTTACATTACAATTATATTTACAAAAGATCGCTTTTTATTACATTACGAGTATTTTATTTGCACCTATTTATTACTATTCATAACGTAAGGCACCCACAAGGAAGCTTTAATTAGGACAATCTCTTGACATTATGGTCGTACAAACATAAAGTGTTGCATAAAAAGCAGAATATTACATTTTAACCTACAAACTGTCCGAATGAATATTAAAATAATAAGACAATAATATTGACAGAGTAATTCATTATTTTAAAACACATGTTGCTGATGTCACGCAGGTTTGTACGTGTCACGGCAAAATGTCACAAGTGTGTTGTCACGCTTATGTACATAGGTAGGTATTTACTATTTCCCAATTCTAGATCTTTATTTCATTCAACCCGTTCATTATATTTACAAACTAAACCTAACAACAAAAATACGCAACTAACTAAAATTCGACCACAAGTTAAATCCATCGAGTTAAAAGAAATTTAAGTAACTTAAAAATGAAAAATATGTAAAATCAGATTTAAAAAGACTAGGTATGCCTCAAATGGATTCAACTAAAAGAAATCGCCTATATTCGATAATATTTTATAACAATAGGTAACAGCCTTAAAACTACTTAATTAAAACTATATTTACAAAAGTGCAAAGTTAACTAACGGAAAAGGAAAAATGCAGGCAATGTCAGTTCGTGAATATAAAATACGCTATACATCTATGAGAAATGGTTTAAGTAAAATTTAGGTTTAGATCTAAAACGTCACTTTTTAGGTTGTATTTAGTCTTGACGGTCAGTTATGTCACACCATACGAGCATTTTGTATCGTTTTTTATTGTATTTTTTTATTTTATATGGAAGCAGTAAGTGCGCAAACGCACGCAGATCCTAAAGTTGTAGCTACACACGTCATCAGAACTGACCGTCAAGCTAATAGTAACTACGGCCTTAACATTATTATTATACAACGAGACGCGTATTTAAACCTAGCTTAAACCATCTCACATTTTAAACGGATAGTGTATAAATAGAGTGAAAACAATAAGTTGTTCTCTCGTATAATCAAACTAGACTTAAAATTAAAATCCTTATTCTACTTTAATTCATGAATTATAATGTAATAAAATAATCAATAATTGTACCTACAGATGTATTTGAATTTTTCTTTTAAAACATGACACTGCATTGTAAGGTTATTATAAGTGTACAAAATGGATATTTATATTATTCTGGGCTAAACGCAGGTGTATAAAATAGTTTTTCACTCATTTGGTAACAAAAGTTACAACAGGCTTACAAATACAGTTGATTTACAAAGTTTTACGAAATAGAGGAACACATAGAACAATGATTAAATAAAATTATACAATGGGATTTGGTATACCCGGGCTGTGCCGTTCGAAGGGTTAAAAAATTATTTGTTAAATTCTGAGATCAAATTAATTGTTTTTAGATTCGCATTTTGTCTTAAATCATTATTAACTATATAATTTAAAGTTGCACTGTTTTTTGAAAATAGAGTAACGAATAGCAGGTTTTTTATTAACGTAAAGCGTTCTTTCTGTTTTGTTTCTTTTCAATGACATAAAAGTCAGCGAACAAGGTTAGCTGTACCTACTACGCTATGACCTATAAATAAATGACGATTGATTTGTTTTTTTTTGTGATAAAGGTATGTCAGTGTATTTTTTTTAGTACTTACTTAGATGGTCACTTTCATAAAGTACACTAGTAGACTTTCTTACATCCAATACTAAAATAATAAAATTTGAAAGTATTTTTCTAACATCTCACAACCATTTTAATTATATTTACTGTGGATTCAACTCAGCTTAGAAACCATGGCATTTAATGATTTTTTACCATGACATAGATATAATTTTCCTTCGCGACTTAACGAAATGATACACATCGATATTTTGACGAACCCTTTATCTACATGTCAGCAGCATGAAATATTCAGTTTAAACCGCTTTGTAATTAATAGCTGTTCCAAATTCATCAAAATAACTGGTACGTAAATGATAAAATTCAGTATAAAAAAATTTAAGCAACGTTTACACGGAAGAGATATCTGTAAGCGATTCACAAGTCACGAACACTCGGAGAAAGTTTGTGCACTTACAGTGGTTAAGTTTCGCTTATTACACCATTCAACATTGACAATTGCATATTTTACGACGTGAATACAACTTCTTCATGTAAACGAGCCGTGAACCGCAAGATAGGTGGGTAAGTATACAAAAAATTACAGTTTAAAAAATAAATAAACAAATAAATATGATCACGACTGTAATCCCCAGGCTCGGTAGATATCTCCTCAGATCTTTAGTTACTTAGATCTTCGAGGATATCTAAAGGGGGTAGTCAGAGGCAAGTCCAAACATGACATTTGGTACATGCCCACATTTTGCACAGTAGTTAGTATTCCGTACGTGACAGGTTGCAAGCCCATCGCCGCTTATAAGAATACTAACCTATGACACATACCTTCGAATTTTTGGTTCTAGGGTATGCCGGTTTCCTCACGATGTTTTCCTTCACCGTTTAAGAGCACTGGCATTGCGCACATAAATTTTTCGAATGGAAAAACTCATTGGTGCACGACCAGGTTTGAACCCACGACCTCCGGATCGTGAGGCAGGGGTGCTACCACTACACCACCAGCGCTCTTACAGTTTAAACTACCCGAATATCAGTAAAACTTTAATGAACTACGCTATCTAATATCGACCGACTTAGAAACGCTCGACAATATGTAATCGGGAGAACTAAAGCGAAATATTTCCTTTATTACATGTCACGTTGAGAGCGCTGGTGGTGTAGTGGTAGCACCCCTGCCTCACGATCCGAAGGTCGTGGGTTCAAACCTGGTCGTGCACCAATGAGTTTTTCCATTCGAAAAACTTATGTGCGCAATGCCAGTGCTCTTAAACGGTGAAGGAAAACATCGTGAGGAAACCGGTATACCCTAGAACCAAAAATTCGAAGGTATGTGTCATAGGTTAGTATTCTTATGAGCGGCGATGGGCTTGCAACCTGTCACGTACGGAATACTAACTACTGTGCAAAATGTGGGCATGTACCAAATTTCATGTTTGGACTTGCCTCTGACTACCCCCTTTAGATATCTTCAAAGATCTAAGTAACTAAAGATCTGAGGAGATATCTACAGAGCCGGGGATTACAGTCGTGATCATATTTTTTTTTTTTTATTTATTTTACGTTGATAAATGCTTTTCGATACGTTCCTTGATTGGACATATAAACCATTCGAGAATTACGTTACCTGGCGCTATTGCCAAAAGGAAATCAAGAACGATATTTCTATAACAGACCTTTCATTTGAAAAGTTCACTATTTTTTATTTAGTTACATAAGTATCTCAGCATACAGATGAAGTTAAAGCCTGGGATACACTAGGGAACATTTTGTCCCGCAACATGACGCGCAACACTTAATTTACGTGACGCTGCAACGTTGCATATTGTCCCGCAACATACCCCGCAACATTGTACGTGACGCGGGGCATGTTGCTTGCTCCCGCCTCGAGAGCGAGCGCACGTGTCCCGCGTCAGTGTCGCGCCATTTGTCACCAAGTGTAGTCGCGTACGCAACGTGCCTCTTAAACATGGCTTTAGTGTGGGCTTTTACTAATAACCGCAACCTCCTCGGGCGACATTTCTATACACACTGACTAGTGTAGCCGGCAAAATGTTCCATGACAATTGTCGCGGGACGCTTCACGTAGTTGTTGAGGGACTGTTCCGCAACTTGTTTCTTCATTTGCCCCCTAGTGTATCCCAGGCTTAAAATGCAATTTTCGAACCGTTTAAATAAACCGGTAAGTCTCGATACAGGGACGCTTCAGGATTACAGGGGCATAGAATACTATGATATTATATACTGTAAAAATTGAGAAGGGTATGCTAAGATGATTTGGGCACGTAGAAAGGATGAAAGGAGATTGACGAAACAGGTGCATAAGGAAAGTGTGAATGGGACAGTTGGAAGGGGAAAACCTCGGCGTACGTACCTCGATCAAATTGGGGATGTTTTAGAGGAAGGCCAGGGGCCTCACCACGAATTTTTGACACATTACCGAATTAATATTACATTGTTATTTCGTACCATGAACTATGCAAATTGCATTGAAGTAGTGTTACTTCAAGCTTCAAATGTGACGTTTCTAAAACGGAATCCTTACGGAATTGTTCTGGAAGACTTCGTGGTAATGCCCCAGGTTAAGAGTACCCTAAACCGACGCGCATGTATGTAATGAGAGTGAATGAAGCAAGAGGTACAGTTCATCCAACGGATCTAGGCATTCGTGAAGTTAGCCACAGGTGCGAGTTTGCGCATGTACAGTTCCTTCCCCCCTCCTCATACCTCCAATTGCTCCCGAAAAACGTTACCTCGCAGCTCTTGCGGCTAACTTCACGAATGCCTAGATTCGTAGAGAAAACTATATGTCAGGATCGTAGCAAATAGAGGTACGTGATCTCTGTCTACCCGTCGGGGAACAGGAGTGATTTTATGTATGTATGTATGAAAGGTATATTTTCGTGCAACTCGTGAGAGTCAGATAAACGGCACAGCCCCTCATATCTCCTGCCTACCGCTGGATATCACAGTCTACGAGTTGCGCCCTCTCGACGGCCACCAGGCAGCCCCCAGGGGCAACTAGTAGGGGCGCCCCTGTCCCCACCCACACCTTCTTCACGTCTTCTGGCTGCTGCGATAGAGCAGACATGTACCCGCCTCTGGAAAAAGAAAGAAATATTAGATTTTGTAGACGATAAATTAATAATGAAGGGTACGAGTTGGCAGCGGGCGACATGTCGCAGCGACACTACTGGTTTCTATGTATTTCTATGAAATTCCTTCCGTCGCAAGCCCATCGCCGCTTAAAATACTAACCTATGACACACACCTTCTAATGTTTAGTTCTAGGGTATGCCGGGTTCCTCACGATGTTTTCCTTCACCGATTAAGAGCACTGGCATTGAGCACATACATTTTTCGAAAAACTCATTGGTGCACGACCAGGGGCCTTACCACGAAGTCTTCCAGAACGATTCCGTAACGATTCCATTATAGAATCGTCAGTACTTCCATACAATTTGCACAGATCATGGAACGAAATAACAATGTAATACTAATTTGGTAATGTATTATGAATTCGTGGTAAGGCCCCAGGTTTGAACCCACGAATTGTGAGGCCACCAGGGGTTCTACCACTACACCACCAGCGATCTTTTTAAAACTCTTAAAGAATTTATTATTCAAAATGAAACTTACTCGTACCTCAGCTTCCGGTCGGCGTGCAGCAACGCATCAGCCTTCAGCAGTCTGACGGCCACTGCTACTAGGAGGAACAGGATTAGGGCTCCGCAGACCGGCACGGCGATGGTGGCTGCTTTGAACCACACCTCACCGTTGTAGTTTGGACCATGCTCCGATACAGCATTGCCGTCTGGAATACGAATTGCCGTGATTAACATAAACGACAGGGAAGCTTCAAAGTCTCCTCCCCTTTGTGATGGGAAGGATAGGGGGGGGGGGGGGGTTTACCCAGCAATGGCACATAGAATGGATAAAAAATAATAACTTCATACAAACATCCTACTTTTATTACTATTCGCCCCAAAATGAGATCTCGCGCGCAATGTCCACAATAATCATTTGTATTTTGTTTTTGAATACACTTTATGTTCTAATCTTATATAGATATAGATATATAAGTGCCATCCTACTACATAATATTATAAACGCGCGAAAGTTTGTAACACTTATATTTATACTTTGATATACTTATTATGTGGGTGTTCCACAATTTCTAGAATAACACAAGGCAAATATTCAAAGTTAGTCAGAAGCCCTACTATCAAGTTACTATACTATCGCTACCAGTAATTTCTCTCATTAACACTAACGCACTTCCTGATCTCCTGTTACTGATTTGAACTACAATTCAGCTGACGACAAAGTTTCAGTAATCAACTTATCAGTTCAGTTCTTAGAAAGTGCAAGCGAATGCATCCAGGTACTAGGAACACATAAAGCGACATTTTGTTTCATAGGAAATTTTGGTAGCAATTAAATTTTTGTCACCAAAAGAGTTATGTGCTTGAATTATGGGTGTGCAAGAAAAGGGAGGGCTGAGGAAAGTAGGATTGTGTGAAAAATTAATGACTTAATTGAATTAATAAAAAAAAGACTCAGAGTTAACGAATTGTAGGAGTGAGTGGAAGAAGAAAACATGTTGTGCCGAACGCACGCGTGGGACAGGAACAGGAGAATCATGAATTAACTTTTGACTTAGCTGTTAAATTTCACGAAGATCGGTTATACGATTTTGAATCTTAAATCAATGTCATAAATGACACAGCACGAGACTTCCTAAGATACTCTACAGTGTCTACACAATCACCCATTACTTGGGATTTATACAGGGTAAATCGTAAGTTTATAAGCTAAATTATAAAATAGCTATAACATCTAATCCCTTTATAATCGCCGCGAGAACTGTAATTCCAAATCCTAGTGAAATCTAGATCGACATAGGTACTTAGAGTGCCAGTGCCGTTGTAAAATTACCTTTGTTCTCATTTACTTAGGGTGCTTGTTACTTCGTGCCATAAAACAAAGGATTGGTAGGTAGCAAACAAATGCGCATCGCCAACTCAAGGGCTTGAGGCTACTATGCATGCAATGCATGATTTCCGTAAGGTACTCACGCATCAAGTGTTCTGTTGTGATTTAAATCTGAATTGGATTAGCTACAATGGGATCCTGAAAAGAAATCTCTAAGAAGCAGCGACGATCTTCTTCTTTATTTATCATCTGTCTCAAGAACAATTTTCCCAGTGTCAAGTGTATTTTTATAAGTGTTGTAAACGTCACAGAGTCATAGAGTTGTCAAGTAAAAGAAAAAAAAATCGAGATTTCCTCCGATGGATTGCGAAAGGAACTTTGAATAACATATTTTACACTCGCGTTAAGAGCTCTGGCTTTATCGGAAAAATAACAACCAAAATTACACAATAAACCTCAAAATAACACGAGAAAAAATATAAAAACTAGAGCGACAAAGTTCACAGTCGAATACGCGGCAAACAAAAAAAATGAGAACAATAATTTGGAAATGGAGGTCTGTGACAAGCAGCATAGAGCATTATTCAAATGTATGTCACCCTGTATGAACTTTCGCACAACTCAAGAGACATTTGACATAGCACCAGTCAAAAGCGAATATTTCACAGGTTATGGGCCCAGTAACCTCATTCTCGTCAACTGCAAACCGATTAGAATATAAAATATGGGACAGCCTACGCGTTTTGCAAGAGTCCGATGCTAAAATAAATTTATAGGTCCAAAGTGACGTGTAGTTAATAAAATTTAAGTTATTGTACTCGTATATTACTAATAATAACTTTAGACAGTAACACAGAAAATAATTAAAAATACCTGGTTTTTGTCGTAATTAATATTTTGTGTTTTAATCCTTATTGTAAAACTGTATTGTTTCATTCCAATATAAAATTAAATCCACAGTAATATTAAAAATGCGAAAGTAACTATTTATTTGTAACCTTTTCACGACAAAACGACTGAATGGATAATAATTAAATTTGGCGAGCAGGTAGATTGCACTTAGGGATACTTTTGTCTTTAGGCTACTTTTGTCTTAAAAATATTTTAAAAATTCAACGCGGACGAACACGCGGACAACAGTAATAAATAAAAGACAATTTAAATCGCGTTTATAGATAATTGCATTTCAATAACATAGTTCATATTATTCTTATCAGTTATGCGAGTAATTGCACCATATTTCAGTAAAGATTGCACCAATTAATAAGCAAGTTTGAGTCATGCACTTGTTGACATAAGATAGCATGCGCGACGCTACGAATTATAATCATTGTTCAAGAAAATTAACCCAGATGAATATGGAATTATTTCAAACTTCAACATAGGTTCTGCAGCTTTTGATAGTTTTTGAATCTGTATTTCGTTTTGTTTCCTAAAAAACCATCATGCTTCAGAAACGTCACATTTTAAGCTCGAAGTAACACTACTTAAATACAATTTTAATAGGTCATGGTACTATCAAAGTAATATTACTAAAAATAATATATAAAGAACTTGTGGTAAGGACCCTGATTGATTCTTCCATCATCGCCAAGCCGAAATACTAATACTAAATATAATCTAAGTATTTTAATGGTTTAAAATTCTTAGATTAAATACGAAAAAAAAAATGGAATTAGATACATATTTTTTATAATATTATATACGCGTAAGTATACGCGAACGCGTACGATGTTGCAGGTAGCAGCTAGTAACATCATAAACAAGACAATAATCAAGACTTTCTGTGAAAGCCACTCCGACGGAATTTATTAGTCTATTCGTATTATTTGGGATCTTATTTCAATTTGATTGAAAGCACCAATTTATGAGCGCCATAATTGTGTTCGCATGAAATTGTTTGTGGAGAACTCTAAAGTTTAATTTTATAGTTATGTTTATTATGCAACTGAAGCTGCTTACATGTTTATTGCTGAGCTATTTATACTTTTACTATTAACTGTGCTTATTTATTGTTAACCATACAATTGGACCATTTATATTTATGTTAGGCAAACCTAACCATGGTTATTTAACCTTGGTAGGTTAGAATACTTTTATAGAATAGTGTAGAATACTTTTCTTGGGGCTAGATAAACTGAGTTACGCATCTTAAAATTAAATATTATCAGTCCATATTCCACTAATATTATAAACGCGAAAGTTTGTAAGAATGTATGGATGTATGTTTGTTACTCTTTCACGCTGAAACGGCTGAACGCTGAATAGTCTGGAATAGCACATAGGCTACTTTTATCCCGGAAAAATGAAGGGTTCCCGCGAAATAGATTTGTTTTTGTTTTTCAAGGTACCACACGGACGAAGCCGTGGGCGGAAGCTAGTTTATATCCTACTAATATTATAAACGTGAGGATGTATGGATGTTCGTTACTCTTTCGACGGCTGAACGAATCTGGATGAAACTTGGTACGCGTAGTTTATGATTTAGAATAACACATAGGCTACTTTTTATCAAATACTTTTCAAAACACCAAAAATCAAAACAAGTATTTACCTACCTACGTATTTGATTTGAAGCTATTCTTGAACCTGACTACTTATCCATAGCTGTATGAAAGTTCCAAAGCCTTTCATTTGCAACAAAGTCGCATCTTTAATTGGCCAGCCACGGCAAGCATGTCGTTACTTTAATCGAACCGTGCCGATTGTAGTCTACTGCTTGTAATTAAAGACAGTAAAGAACGAATGGTAAATTATCATTCAGTTGGTGGTAATTGTAGCGCGGAGATAATAAAAAAATGCTGAAATATGCACGATCTTATTTTGTTCACTTAAATAAAGACTAAATTAAAGTACTTAAACATTTTAAATGACAGTTGTTAATTTGACTAAACTGACGTGTGATCGACGTTTTTGAAGACATGAAAATTGGTGCTGACTATAACAATTGGGAAAAATGGTGGAAAATTCAATTTACAAAATGTAAATTTTACACCTGAAATCGAACATCCTGATAAAGGATTTTGCGCAGTGCCCCTTAGGTTTTCACCTTATGAACCTTGTCGTTTTGCACAAGTGCCCCTTAGGTTTTGACCTTATCAACCTTGTCGTAAAGGATTTTGCACAAGTGCCCCTTAGGCTTTGACCTTATGAACCTTGTAAGGGATTTTGCACAGGTACCCCTTAGGTTTTGGCCTTATGAACCTTGTAAAGGATTTTGCACAAGTGCCTCTTAGGTTTTGACCTTATAAACCTTGTAAAGGATTTTGCACAAGTGCCTCTTAGGTTTTGACCTTATAAACCTTGTAAAGAATTTTGTACAAGTGCCCCTTAGGTTTTGACCTTATAAACCTTGTAAAGGATTTTGCGCAAGTGCCCCTAATGTTTTGATCTTTGGACTACTTATGAATGAATTGTGTATAATTTAGTATGTTACCTGCATCATGCAATGTCATGTTCAGCCGGGCTCTCGCAACTGGACTGTCTTCGTGGTTGCAGAGGTCCCGGAAGCAGCACAGCAGCAAGGAGTGCCCTGATGGTGTCGGAGGTACACCCGAGGGGGAGTTCTGGCACCTTCCAAGAGCGACGTCATCTCTGGAAATAGCAGGAATAATGTTAACAATCGGTGGTCAAATCAACGGAAAGATTTTTACAAACAAAAATTTTACTTCCCCCTGAACTTCGGAAATTCTAGACCACAATCAAACCCTCGGAAATAGTGAGCTAAAATACCCTACGTATGAGTTCCTTTGGCTGTCGCTGTAGCCCAAACGGCGGGACGGATTTTGATAAATGAGGTGTCGGATTAGTCTGGATCACAAGAGTGACGTAGGATATTAAAAAAAACTTTATGGCGGCTGCAATAAGCTATTATAAAATTTTTAGATTTGCGAAATATACTTGTATACTTGTTTACCGCCTCGTTACTCGTATTGTGTCTCAATTATCCATTTTTTTACTACTCCAATTTAAACTGGTAATTGTACAAATATTAAGTATCTACATAGACAAAAACTAAAGTTGACCTTGATTATTGTTAGATACTTTATAGGTAAGAGCGCTGGTGGTGCAGTGGTAGCACCCCGGCCTCACGATCCGAAGGTCGTGGGTTCAAACCTGGTCGTGCACCAATGAGTTTTTCCATTCGAAAAATTTATATGCGCAATGCCAGTGCTCTTAAACGGTGAAGGAAAACATCGTGAGGAAACCGGCATACCCTAGAACCAATAATTCGAAGGTGTGTGTCATGGGTTAGTATTCTTATAAGCGGCGATGGGCTTGCAACCTGTCACGTACGGAATGCTAACTACTGTGCAAAATGTGGGTATGTACCAAATGTCATGTTAGGACTTGCCTCTGACTACCCCCTTTAGATATCCTCAAAGATCTAAGTAACCAAAGATCTGAGGAGATATCTACCGAGCCCGGGGATTACAGTCGGGATCATATATTTTTTTTTATTTATTTTACTTTATAGGTGCAGAGAAAAAACAATGAAAACAGTCGTTGTCGTTCAAACCTAGCGCCTGTCCGTGACTTTGCCCGTTGGTACCTTGATAAACACTAGTAGGGGCTAGTTTCACCATGCTCTGTTAATTAAACAAACAGCTTGTTAGCCTTTTAATCGCCTGTTAAAGTTCTTGTAAAATCCACCATGTCCTGACAAAGGATTATCTTCTGTAAAATGAAATGATGTAAAACAGATAACGATACTTTAACATACTCGTTAATTTGATGCGCGATCAAGTAATGATTTGTTAACAAAAGTTTCGTGAAATTTGACCTTAGTATGCCGTTTTAATTCAGTCTAAAAAGTGTAAATCTTTTTAATTATGTGGATTAATTTAATTAGCTTTAATGTTAATTGAATATTTGCTTGTTAAACTTTGCAAGGGCATACATTGTACAGCCTTAATCTATAGTACCTGGTTGACCGAGCTTTGCTCGGTTTTTTTTCTCGTAAATCTTGTTTTTTGGAAAATGAAACCTAGATAGATCGATTTATCGCCCCCGAAAGCCCCTGCATACTAAATTTCATGAAAATCATTGCAGCCGTTTCCGAGATTCCGATTATATATATATATATATATATATATAATCCAAGATAAGATAAATCCGTTTAGCCGTTCTCGAGTTTTAGCGAGACTAACGAACAGCAATTCATTTTTATAATCTTATTATTCATCATCATTCAGCCCGGTTGCACCCACTGTTGAGTATAGGCCTCCTCTTTATTACGCCACTCTTTCCGGTCCCCAGCAAGTCTCGTCCAGTGGTTGCCGACTACGCTGACGATGTCGGTGGACCATCGGGCGGGTGGTCTGCCTCTTGGCCTTTGAGCACTCCTCTGCCACCACTCCGTTATCGCCTTTGTCCATCTTCCGTCATCCCTTCTTGCCAAGTGTCCTGCCCATTTCCACTTCAATCTGGCGATTCGCATACCCACATCCACAACCTTTGTGCGACGTCGGATTTCGACATTGGGTATGTGGTCCAGTAGTGATATTCCGAGCATGGCGCGTTCCATTGCCCGTTGAGTTACTCTGATCTTATGCATGTGTTCCTTTGTGAGCGGCCATGTCTCGGATCCGTATGTGAGTATGGGCAGGACACATTGGTTGAATACCTTGGTCTTCAGGCATTGATGGATTTTAGGATCTTATTATTATACCTTTAAATTTGGATTTATCTTATCTTGGTCTTGAAATGTTCGTGGAGGTCTAAGGAAGGTTTCAAAGGTAAGAAAAATTCGAATAACTGCCGGGAAAACCCTAAAAATAGCCCTTTTCTATTTCCCATACAAACGTTTTCTAAATAAAATGTAGAGTCAATTTGAACTTTATTACTATTTAATAAAGTTCATATTAAATTATAATCACTCACTGTTGTCTAAGCAATGTAGAAGGCGGTACGAAGTTTGCCGGGACAGCTAGTCAAACATAAAGATATCATTATAAGCACTAAGCTCTCGCAAATAAATGAATTGAATTGAAAGTTTCAAATTATCTCATACCGAAAACATTATGGAGTCAGTAAGCTTATGAGAGCCATGTAAATTCAGATAGCCATCGTCAGATACTAAAGTGGTGTACATTGAATACAAATACCCTGATAATGAAAGTCCCTACTTTACCACAAGCTCTTTCAAACCATCTTGTGTCATGATACGAAATATAGAAGTTATATTACTTTGATATCGCCAAAAGTGCTTATGGTAAGGCTCCTAACGTAATTAAAAAACAGCAGTTATTTTCAAGAATCGTTAACCGCTATATAACGCCGTCATAACGGAGTCGGTTTCTTAAAAAGCTGGAGCTTCACTCCTTTTTGTGTTGCAAACCACGGAGCTTGTTCTCACGGACTCGAATTTACATAAAATTAAGTTGTTGGTATTTCGTTGAACATCGATTGACTCTAATTGGTGTTTTCGGAGTAATCGCTTTTAAAGTCAATAAAAAAACAGATGGTTTGACTCATCTCAGTTCAAATCAAATCAAATAATCAGTTAATCGCGGTTGCCTACCTAATAGATGTTAATAGCTTCCGCCCACGGCTTCGCCCGCGTGGTACCTTGAAAAACAAAAGCAAACTATCCCGCGGGAACCTTACATTTTTCCGATTTCATTTTTTTAGAAAACTCTCGCAGGGTTAATCTTACCTTTGTACATGTATTATTTCAATGACTTGCTTGTAAATATATTACTGTGTAAATAAAGAATTTTAAAATAACACATTTGACTGCTGAAACTAAATATTTTCCATAACAACAGGAGTATGTGAATTTACTTCTAGATCACGGTGAATTTTACGACCTTTGTCTACAACTACCTCTATATTGTCTATCACAGCACGACTGTCTATTAACCAAATGACTGATGTCCATTCTATTCGTACAATTAGCATATTCGAATGTTTCTCACGGGAATCGAGACAGATAGACGCTATCTGAATGATTTCATGAAGCATTCGAGATATTTCGATTGTTGACGGAAAAATTTGAAAATGCTATTAGATGACTTGGTTATTTGCGGAATTTTGTAGCCGGGAACGATTTCGGTTTTATAGGGCAATTAAAGATGGAGAAACCGGATTGCTTTTTCGTATTGTCTCGGTCTTTGGACTAAAATAAGAATGAAAGAGATGAGTCTGAAGCACGTTTGTTTTTAGGGATCCGTAACCAAAGGCATCGTCCTAATAGAACGCGATTATCGCGCGAGTATGCGATGCGACTATCGTGTGGTCGCGTTCAAACACGGTCAAACATTTTAGTCGCGCTACCGCATCGCGCGATTGCCGGTTAGGACACCTATTCCATATCAGAATGTTTGATCGCGGATTCGTACGATTGATTTTTTCGTTTTTATAGATAACTAGCTTCCGCCCACGGCTTCGCCCGCGTGGTACCTTGAAAAACAAAATCAAACTTTCATTCCCTTTTTATCCCCTTGGGGGTAGAATTAATTAAAATCCTTTCTTAGCGGATGCCTACTTCATAACATCTAAGGCTTAATCCCAAAGTACTCCACGTTTTAGTTTCAAAGTACTCCAAGAAATATTCTCAAACTACTCCACGAATAAAATATTGTTTTTTTAGTTTAATTCGACTCCACCCTACTGGTGTCCAAAAATAATTATCTCATACATTCGTTCTCAAACTACTCCAAACATTTAATATTAGTCTTTAGCCTGCATGCCAAATTTCAGACCAATCCGTCCAGTGGTTTGGGCTGTGCCGCTGTGCGTTGATATATCACTATGTCAGTCAGTCAGTCAGTCAGTCAGTCACCTTTGAGTTATATATATTTAGATGGTACGAAACCCTTCGTGCGCGAGTCCGACTCGCACTTGGCCGGTTTTAATAATGAATGACTTTTGGATTTTAAAATGAATTTCTAAACTTTTGTACAATTTAGCTTGCCTAGATAAGCCGATAGAATACATACTTACATTTACATAGGTATTATGTAAGTTATTCATAAAATGGAACGCTAACTGCATATAATCTATACTAATATTATAAAGAGGAAAACTTTGATTGTTTGTTTGTTTGAAATGAATAGGCTCCGAAACTACTGAACCGATTTGAAAAATTCTTTCACCAATGTGTAGAATGAACTTTCAGGATGAACATGTTAACATATTTTATGTAGGTACTTCGCGGGCGACGCCGCGTGCAGAAGCTAGTATGTATCATAAGTGTTGTTCCAACAAGAAAATATACCATATCCTATGTTTATAACAAAATTTACAACGCGGCCATTACCTACTTTAATATATGTGTTTACATTTTATACGACGTAGTAATCTTTAAGAGAGGTCATGGGTTCAAGCAGATATAAAACTTATGTTTGATTTTTACGTACACAATTATTTAACCCTATGTACTTTTAAACTTACGCGATCTGAACACATTATTATTAGTATTAGACGGGTATTTATCGCGTTTAAAGAAAATATAAGGTAATTTAAACGCGATAAATACCCGTCTAATACTAATAATAATTATTTAACCCTGTCAAAAGTTTTGACACAAAACTTCTTGATAATGGTGGTGATTCTGTTGTTCCGCGGACTAACAAAAAAAATCTAAAAAAAATGCTGAACTAAACACGACCTTATTTTGTTCAAATCAAATACTAAATTAGCGTAAACATTTTAAATTACAATTCTAAATTTGACTAAACTGACGTATGATTGACATGTTTTAGCTTATTTTAGAAGCCATGTAAATTGGTGTTGACTAAAGCTACGTGAAAATGGTGGAAAATTAATTAAATTAGAATGATTAAATGTCAATTTTAGATCTTTTTAAAACTGTCATTCAAAAATGTTACGCTAATTTGGTCTTTATAGTAAGCCAAATAAGATCGCGTACCTATGGTAGCATTTTTTAAGTTAGTCTGCAAAACAACCGAATTACCACCATTATTACCATTTTTGCGAATATTTGCCGGGTTTTGTGCCACTATTGACTTAGGGAAAGGCTTGAATCCCCGTATTGAAAGTTCTGAAAAATATTATATGGCAAGTTTTGCTCTAATCCCCCCTCAAAACATCGTCAAGCTATCTTTAACTTAAGATGGGTCTAAGGGGATAAATTTTGGAACACAACATTTTTTTCAAGAGTCTTTGGTTTCGAACCTGCCACCTGCGTTTCTAATTTAAGACGCCACAACCGCTAGACCACGAGGCTGTACAATTAAGTGATGAAACCTAGAGTAGCGTTCAAAAACCTTAAAAGCGTAAGAAGAAAGAGAAAGAAGACGAGCCTCAGTTAACAGAAAAATGATCAAATATTAAAAATATACTCAGACAAATTCAACAAATAAAAACTGTCTTCGAGGAATTTCAATAAAATATCATTGTTTTTACATTACGATGCGATAAGTCAGTACTGAGTTCCAACCAGTTAAGTTAAACACAGTTTAATCTTAGTTTTTATTTGCATTTAAGCTCATTAAACAGATAGCAACGGGTCCGAGATAACAAAGTACTTACTAACACTAATGAGATGAAAAAAGTAGCCAATTAAAATACAATATTTATTTAACGCTCAAGACTCTTTAGAAGATAGTTAGAAGACTGATAATAAAATAAAGCAAATAGACACGCACACGGATATAAACATAGATATAAATGTGCGCGTGAAGAAAAGTATAAAGTAAAGAAACGAAAGTTAGGTGATTTTTGGAATGTAATACTGCTAATGAACGCTTCCGAATTTCTGATGGCTATAACATATTATTATGATATGATGAAGGCCTCACAAATCCATAGGTCAACAGCTCAATATAAGGTTACCCTTAAAGTTGCATCACAAGAGGTAAAATAAAAAACAAATCCAGTACCACTAAATGCACTTACCAAAGATAAAACATAGATTGCCTTAATTAATCTTAAACAAAGAATTCGTTACGATTCGAAAACAATGGAGGAAAGAAGAACAAAGAATGTGAGTGTATCGTTGATAACAATAAAATCTATAGAAATAGATCGAGAACATAGAATTGAAATGAAGACGGTGTAAATAAACTCTAGGATAATCTGTTTCTGTATTGGTATTAAGAACTGAGCAATTACGCTTTTAACATGCATAGGCACACCATAAAGTGTGGAACGATTTGATGGTGAAAATAACTCAGTTGGAAGTAAAATTGTATATTAGTTTCTCATTGCTTATATTAAAAAGTGATTGTTGGAGAAAAAAACGATATAGAGATAACGCAATATCGTTATCACATACAGTGAAAGACACTACAATAGTATTTTTGATGCATGTTTTGCATATTGATTTAAGACTTCACTTTCTAACTATAAATGTAAGACTATGGCACAACAGGGTCGCCGGCCTTACAGCTGCGCTATCTAGTCTCCTGACCTATCAGTCAACCCCAACCCTTATCACACAAACGAGGACAAAGACAATAAACAATCCAGAATTAATTACCGATAAAACAGAATATCAATTATATAAACTCGATGGAAATCTTAACGAAGCATAGCTCGATCTTGTCCGATCGTTAGTGGAGATAATAGTCATGATTCCATGAGAGGATTGCCAAAAACGAGCAAAAAATTATTTAAAACAAATAAAAGCGGCATGCGCCCGCGCCGGTCGGCCGAACCGGTTCCACAGAATGAACAGCAATACTGATTACAGAAGACTTACTTAGATAGAGTTTACTGACGAATTTGTGGAAAGCACGCCAACGATATTGAAACTTAAATCATTGTAGGACAGCTCATATTTTAACCAACGAAATTGGACGATTCTGCTGTAGAGCGAAAGAATAAGTGAGCTATATTGAAACTAAAGTCAGCGGGAGAAAACTCACTTTTCATTGAACGTGGCGTCACCAGTGAGATAGACTGGTCTGCCGGTTCGAACGATTCGAATAAGATAATCAAGGCGGGTAATTTCAGAGAGCATAAAAAAGAGCGGCGTGCCTTCGGACTTCGGAGTAATTAATAATAAACGAGTTTTTAAAGAAATTATCAAAAACAAACTAAAAGCACTTTTTATTATTTATCTGGAACTCGAACCGAAGTGGTACAGAACAAGTTTTGCATAGCTTTTTAATATCAAACATAAATTAAGAAAAAAGAAACTTCAAAACACAAAAAAACAATATTAATAATAATATTGCTAAAGTTATAAAGTGAAACGATAATCTAAGATTATTGTCACTAAGGAAATGTAAATAGAAAGAAACATAATGAGGGCTTAAGAAACTCAAACTACAAATACCAGATAAGCAAAACAATAGTTAGCACTGTGGACATATAGACCGTTTTATGAGAAGGTATATTCGTACGTTCAATCATTACAATCGTACCTGTCTACATCGATAAAGGAGTGGGGAGCAATTTCGAAAGGCGAAGACAAATCAACAAAGACTGGACTCAACGCACGAGATAAGAGGCACCATGATAAGCCGAATTGATGGAGCGGCTACCTCCAACAAAGGAATAATTAACTCAGAGATTCAAGTAGTAATGGAAGTTGTGTCATCGACAACAACAGGTAAAGTAAAGTAGTAGGACTAAGAAAATATCAGATTATCATCTTTTATGATTTTTTTTAGGATTATCGCCTCGGGAGGTCGGTTGATATGATTTAAAAGATGTTTATTTTGATAAAGGTAAGGTATCGTAGGACGTTGCCCGACGTTACCTTTACATAGGTATTTTGTAAAACAAACGAACGCAGAATCTGAGTGATATTAAAGGTCAAGTGGATGATCCATGTTAAAAGCAGGTGGCAGGAAATAAAACTTAAACACAAGTTAAAGAAAATCTATTAAGAAGGTATAAAGATGTGAATTCAGCGGAAGCTACCGGTGTCGCGTAACGTCTAATTTGTAACATCATGTTCATCTTTTAAAGGGTCATCCTAAACTTGTTGGGATTAATTATACTTGCAATTAGATGCGATAAAATCTCAGAGACGAACCCGCCAAGGAAACTTGTTAGATTTTTAACTGATATTGGTTTTTATAACTCGTAAACTGTTTACATTCTTAATTTATTTGTTCGTTTACAAGCATGAAACCTGCTTTCTTTTTGTTTGCTTTTCATCAAAGTGTTTTTAAATAAATACGATACGAGTACTTATTCATTTACATTGTTTTATTTGTTGATCATGATCAAAACACTTGTTCATTTTTTCGGAAGCACTTCACGATCATCTGTCACGCACGAAAATGTTTGGCGCCTAATTTCGATTCGATGCACAGTTTTTTCTCACGACAAATTTTGGCCTTAAAATAAAGACAAAGCGTAAAGATCAAGTTTCGAAGACGTTTCAATTTTTTAGGTACTTCTACGAGACGTCAATGAAGCAGGAGTCTGTAGGAGTATAATCTAGAAAGGGTAATTAGAGTTTCAGCTTTGGAGTCATAAAACTCTTAAGAGTAGTTATGGAATCGCTTGCGGGATTGGAATGATAAATAAGTCGGTTTGCTTATACCATTAACATGATTAAGAGTCGGTCCTCATGTGTCTGGAGTACAACGTATTGGTAACTTACGTGTCAGCTAGATGATGCAGGCAGCCGTGCTTGGCAAGGTGAGTCCGTCTTGGGGCTGGAAGCTCGCTGTAGCATCCACCATTGCCTTTCGACCGACATAAATACCCTGTGCTTACGCATTGAGCTGTATTGCAATAGCACCGCACTCCGTACGCCTCTTCTAGTTTAGCTTCTGAAACAAGAAGAATTTTAATTAGAGAAAGGATAAAACGGTGCTTTAGAAATCATACTTAATGCAAGGATCTTGTTACCATGCTATCGCAAAATCTAAATACGAGATCGGTGAAGTTGATAGCGTTGATAATTCCAATTCCAATGAACTTGAATTGAAAATACGCTGATATATGAAAATATATGCATCAAATAAGATTATAACGAAGATAAAGAAGCTAAATTTAAATCTATAGAAAGAAGTTATTTAGGTACTTAATAGATCCTTAAGTGAACGAACTTTTGAATGCAACTATGTTAATTGAATGCTAATGATAGCTGTTCTAGAATTGAGACCAATTGTGTTGTTAACTACAGGAATTGAAAATGTGGTTCGAATCAGAAACGATGTTGTATCGGAATAAAGACATGATCTCGTCCATAAAAAAGTTGTCGTGTGGGTCCTGCTGACAACGACCTAGGTGGTACTGCATTTATAAGTAGGCAAGATAGTTCATAACTGGTTCTTATAAAAAGTAATAAGTATTGATTTCGACGTTGATAAGTCGGAGCAGGAAATGGGTATTGCAAAAGGAAACGCATAGTGTATCCAATCAGGGACTCGATGGAGGCGCCGGGCGCCTGCAATGTCGTAAAATTTGATAGCATTCGATTTGCCGTGCCTATATTCATTGCCAAAGCAACACATTTACTGTTTCCCGTAATACCTTCAACGCCTACATCATTTCACGGCTGTAAAATCGGAAAGGAATTTGCAATCCCATTTGTTGGTTAAACATGGATTGTTTGATGAAAGCTAGAAGCCATCATAACAAGTCAACAAAAACCTTTTCAACTCCCTCAGCGACGAGCCGATGAACCGGTAAAAATAACATACAGCTGGGCTGCGGCGCGGGCACCAATATGAATAATGCCCACGTCATACACAACGGGCCCCTACATAAATATCCCGACAAACAGCCAGCCTCCGAGCACATTCAATGTAAATGCCGGCTCCAGACGATGAAACAAAACGAAATTAATTTCAGACGACCACCGATTTGAGCCCGGGAAAACGAGACCCCCCTTCGACCCGAGGCATCTTTAGCGTTTCTTGTTTGTTCAAGGAATCAATGTTTTTCGATGATTAGTGGTTATAGCTGATGAATCCTCCGGTATCCTCCTATGGAGCACCGATCCGGTATCCAGATAAAAACTTGAACCTCAAAGTAATTAAATTTTTAGGGATCATCAAAAACTTATCAGAGGCATAATGTAATCTGAAGATGTCAAAAAATCAAGCTTGAGAGTCTTGAAAGAAACGATCAAATTCCTGAAGCAACAGATGAAGTCGCAAACCTCGCAAGCCGAGGGAGGTCGGCGCAATAAATAAATAATCAAGCGAGGTTTAGCGAAGTAAAAAGTCAACGCTCACAAAGAAAAGAAAAACACACGCTCCGACGGCAATTAAACGTTGGCGAAAGGAATTGGAAATGTTTAATGGCATAATATAATTGCTTTTGCACGGAAAATTGCTATTATTAATTACTTTACCCAGCGGCTATTGTCCTGTATTTACGTTGTTTGTCTTCACCGTTAATACTCGGTTTTATAACCCAATTTCTAATCTATTATTAAACGTTCATAATCCAATCTTAAAATATCTACTGCACTCTCATTAGCCAAGCCACACAATTAGATTTATCGATTCATCGTACTTACATTATGTTCCGATGGATGGACGCCATTAGATCGGCTTTACAATCAATTTCGACTCAAAAACGAAGCCAACGGACCGAAGGATAAAAGCAAATAAAAAATAAACAAACAAGAAAAGGTCCCGGCATGTTATTTGGAATTGATAAATGGCTGAACAAAGACGGGAGAGAAAAGGACGAAGCGAGGGAAGAAAGAGACGTGAGACCTAATGAGTCGAAGACGGCCGCACAAATGTTGAGACTATAAGCTCTATAATGATAATAGAAGTGCTTCTTATCGCATAAGCTTTTCTTGTTATTTAGGATAACTTTGAAAGGCGCCAGTTCATGGTGAATTACAAAGCTTCACGGATGTAATTTATCGGATACGCAAGTCAATTGAAAGGGTTCTGAGCAATCAGTCACCCTCTGTCGCGTGGTATGTTAAACGGGCTGTTAATTTTCGGCTACCATTTTGTTTACTTTGGTCTTGTGAAACAGGATGGAAAGATGTATCCAGTTAACGAGGTACGTAATGAGAGGGTTTAAGGTATTGGACCGTGTACACATGATTAGGGAAAGGGCCAAAAATGGATACTTGTACAACCCTAGTTATTAAAAATGCTCAGATGGTATAGATAAAGAGACATTCTAATAACGATGTCGCTAATAAGAAAGCAATTTCTAATCGATAAGTCACTCGATAATTTCGGAAGTTTTCTATTCCATATCGTTGTTCGAATGATACCTTGTCTACGATGTCAGTTTGAGAGATTTGGGCGCATAAAGTGATTCTGCTAAAAGTGCAATGCCTTGAGCGTAAAATTCTGAAATTCAATTAAGATATTTCAGAAAAGCTTCGATTGTATTAGGATTGAAAAGCCGGTTTGAGTTCGATCACGATTGAAACGTCCCGGGCCGAGTTCACAGAACAAGTATCGCTTGATCTTACAATCGGGATCCGAGATAGCCATTTGGCTACGCAAACCTATTCCTGTGATAGTCTTGATGCTTGTTCGGTATCAAGTATCTCAGTATTTAGCTCATTTCAGATCGCAGATTCAATTTAGATCGACTGTCTAGATAACACAATTTACTCCGCTACATAAATACTCAGCTATTTCTGTCAGATTATCTCCGAACTCTCGCTACGAGCTCTGTTGGCGTGTGAACGTACACATCGAAATGACTTTCACAAATCACGGCATCGATTAAAGCCGTGTTTATTCACGTTTTAGTAGTTTTTCGTCGTTTGATTATAATAATTAGTAGTCGTTTATGGCCACGAGTCTCACAATCGTGCCGGTTCTAACTTAAACGTACTTGGAGTAGTTTAGAGTATGAACTTAGGTTTGTATCAAGCCGCCTACACATTTACGAATGGAGAAATTCATAGATGCAAGAGCCAAGGGTTTCGCGATTCTAAAATTTGTGGGCAGGGTCTACTACTACACCGGTGCTCGTAATCATTACACATGACACTGTAACAATCGTTTCCACTATAACACATATTTTAGGATTGGATTGAAACGAGAAGGTCTCAATTTAGTGGCGCAGACGCTGTTAGCCTCAGTCAGCAGCAGAAGATCAAGGCGCCCGCTAAATATATTGACAGACCATCATTAGGTAAGGGTAAATGTTGCGACAACGACTTTCTCTCGTTCACACGCTGTCCGATTGGGTTTTATCTAGTACTTTATTACGTTAATAATGAAGGCGGCGCGAGCGGCGACCGCGGCCGGTTTCACCGCTATTCCCATTGAATAGGTAGTAGGTAGGAGATAGGTACAGGTTTATGCTGATTGGATGACGCGGAATTTGCTTGAAGGCTGCTCTGTGGCCTTGTTGCATTCCGAACCAGCGTCCGCTATTTGGGACTATTTATTAGCTGTCAATTTCGAATCAGACAGCTTGATGTGTTTTGGACGCGGAATTTGATAAGAGTTAATTAAAGGGGGATTTGGGTTGATGCTTTCGAACTACCGGTTCCGGATGAGATGTTGCGCAAATGCTTCGTAGTACCAGCTCTGTCAAGAGCTAGGAAAATCTACCAATAAGATTGCTTCAATGTTCGCTCAACGCCACTCCTATTGGTGAATTTTTTCACAATCTGGTAGAAAGCCAATGCTAGGACGATGTGACTAGACTCTAGAGTCTAGAGTCTAGACGAACCTACTTAAAAATGTTTTTAAAAACAAAAACAAACGAACATGATCACGACTGAAATTCGGAGGCTCAGTAGATATTTCCTCAGACCTAAAGAGATAAAAAGAGGGTAGTCAGAGGCAAAAAACATGACGTTTGGCACATGCCCACGTTTTGCACAGTAGTTAGTATTCCGTACGTGACAGATTGCAAGTCGCTAAAACGTTTTTAAGGTACAATATCGTAGGGACAATCAAAAATAATTATGCAAGAGGCATCAGAAGATGCCGCCGGTAATTTTAAATGCTTATTCGGTATGCCAGATGCTGACCAGTTCAATAACTAGGTAGCTAATTCCATCACTTTATCGCGATCGGATCTCCGCCTAATTATCTTCTGTAATGGGTGTCCTCGGCGGCTTGAGCCACCGGACTCGCCGGCCAGACGCTACGACCATTTAGATACCTTCCTGGGTTAACCTGCTTTAAGAGATGGCAATCTGCCCCTTAAGACAAGCGGCATAAACGTTAATCGAACATTCCATTAGCGCCTATGCCGCTTGTCTAAGCCCTCTGTACTCTCTCGTGTATCTCGTGTAATCAATGTGTTTTTCAGCTGCGATTAACAAATTCTGATACTAACAAACATTATTACTAACAGCTTCTAGTTACTAACGGTGAATTGTATTATGGAAAGTTTATTGCCTTAAAATCATTATACTAATTACATTATTGCTTACTAGCTTCCGCCCGCGGCTTCACCCGCGTGATACCTTAAAAAACAAAAACAAATCTATCCCGCGGGAACCTTACATTTTTCCGGGATAAAATGTAGCATATGTGTTATTCCAGACCATAATCTATATTTGTGCAAAATTTCATTCAGATCCGTTCAGCCGTTTTAGCGTGAAAGAGTAACAAACATACATCCAGACATCTTGACATCCATCCATCCATACATTCTTATCTTACAAACTTTCGCGTTTATAATATTAGTAGGATTTGCTTCAGAAATATTGTTTGTAAGTATCAACACTAAGTAAGCGCAATTATTATTAATCTTTATTAATCCCATATTCGCTCAGCGAAAAGATTAATAAAGATTAAAAAAAAAAGTAAGCATAGCACTGTTGTTTTTAGTTCAGCTGTTGTGGACCCGGCTTTTGGAGTAAAAGATGTCAAAACTTGTTGAAAACAAATCGAAGTCGCGACGCGACTATAGATAGCCTCCTATGTAATTTCTCTTCGAGTATAATAAGCCGATAAATAGGCGCCGTAAACCCGCTTTACACTACAATAAGTGGTAGTAGTAGTGCCATTTACTGTTGGTATAATTATAAGCGGCGCCAGTAATCTCGCTAGCAATTACTGATGATGGTATGCGAGGTACTCTGATATACTCGCCGCTGCATTGTAGTTCGTCTGTAAGTCACAAACACTGTATGTTTGTTCTGCGTAAACAGTATTTCATTTCTTTTTCTTCTTCTTATCATGTCAACCTGCTAGCTTTGCAGCTCTTTGGTGGAAACCGGGCCTTACGTTTGGAAAAGTGAGATCATTTTTGTTACATTATTCGCTCATTTGAGCAGGCTATAGTCTATAGACCGTACCGCCTAGTCTTAAGTAAATTAATTACTTCCGTTTTCTTTAAAATCTAACCTAACCGCCATTTTTTTTCCCGCCCCTTTCTCTTCTCAACCAAAGTGAGATCATTTAAATGGGAGAAATGATGAGAAAACTGCGCGTCAAACAGTGATAACTGGTGATCACCGACAAGACAGTTTTGACATCATCACTCAATGACATTCATCTCACATTTTATAGAATAAGAACCCTGGCTTAAGCAGATATAGTGACTTTTAAAAATATTTGTGCTCAGCCCAGACGAGCGCTAATCTGAAAGAAGGAACGATACCAAACGTACAACATTAATCGCCTTTCGCAGTAGCCACTTTTCTGTAGGTCGACTAGCGTTTCTGATATCAGCGATCGAAACTCCTCAGGCTAACAAACGGCTATCCATACTAATATTAATGAGAAAGAAACTCTGTCTGTATGTTACCTTTTCACGACTAAATGCCTGAACGGATCTCTATGAAATTTAGCAAGGAGATTGTATTCAAGTGAAGGATATAAAGCTACATTTTGTCTAAAAAATAGAAGATTAAACGCGGACGAAGTCGCGGGAAACAACTAGTCGTTCATAAAGATGCGCTTTTAAACCAGACCTGCTAACGGTATGGCGAATCCTATCTCACTAACATCTATACAAAAAAAGAGTAAGGCCGTATGTACATTAAATATTTAACAAAAATTGAGAGGGCTATAAATGAAGGGAGACAGAGAATAAAAACATCCAACATCCGATTTCTATTAAAATACGTTCAGTAGTTTCGGAGATAAGCGTGAACATACAAAAAATAATAAAATCGGGTTTTTGTGTTCTGCTAAGTACTTTTTTATTGACAATTCTCGATTTTTTGATGAATATATTCAATGTACAGACACGTGGGTTTTTTATTTATGTACTTACTTATAGACTTTACAATAAGTAGTAGCTAAGTACCTTCTCTCCACAGTCGATGATAATGCGAAAGTTATGATGATTGAAATTTTAAATCAGAAAAATCCTACTTAAGCCGTGCTGAGAAGAAAGATTAAAGTTATGTCCAATTCAAAGTAGTCAGCAAACCGAGATGCCGCATTGCGTTTGTCTCCTATACTTTCCTTACAGCGATAAAGATATTTTGAACTCTATCTCGAAATAACAAAGATTAGAATCAAATGTAATGTTTTTCGCTTTGTGAAAATACATAACGTGGCATCATACTTTAAAATAATTGCATACATTTTTGTAGTTGAGTGAACGGTAACATTTATTACAGAGCTGCAGTATCGGCACTCTGTGGTCTCTGTACCATAGACTATCTATTCAAGATAACTTCCTTGGAAAATCGCTTATTCAATGAGCCCGTGCCTGTTTAATAGCAATGGTACGTTCAACAGGGCTCCTTGTGTCAGTGATGTAACTCAAGTCTGATTAACATTACCACCGAAGGTCCGCATCGGCCAAGTCTCCGTTTCTAGCTCCTATTCCATTACAATAAGAGTGCAATTGTATTGTCTATTCGCATTATCAATCTGTACACGTCCAACGAGGTTATCGTGCTTTCACGACGTTCGAAATTTGAATAATGTGCGTTCGACGAACTTGTGCAAAAGGACACAAAAGTTTTACGTCTGTATTGCCAGTATTTACCACCTGTCCGGCGCGAGCGTTCATCGCCTCGTTAGAGCCAACAATGGACCAAGAAGGCCGAGACTACCTGATCCTTTTTTATCCGATCCTTTACCACATTAAAGTCAAACTCACAATACGTTCGAAGCTTATCGTTTGATTGTGTATACACACTGTTGTCGCATCATAAATGAAATGCCTCTCAATCATTGGACGATTGTCGCGTGGCGTGTGTTGCGTAAACAATTTAGGCTTCTATAGAGCTTCATTTGTGTACCATTTGAATTTAGAATGTAAACATAGAGTGTCGCTTTGAGCAAATAGAGAGGGCGTTTAGCGACATAGGTGATAAGTTGACATAGATGTAGCAATACTTTTTGAAGAACGCGTGAGATGTTTAGCACCTGTTGGGACTTGGAAAGCTGGGTCAATGACTTGATGTTACAATAAGTTTAATCAGTTTATTATAATATGTCGAGTGGTGTGGACGCATTCTTTACCTTCTTACCTGTTTAAATTCTCTATACATTTCCGTTAAAAATATTAATGTTGAATCGAGAAATTAAATTGTTTTTATGCTTTATTAATTTGTTTATTTCAAAAATATCAACTAAAACCTCCTGGCTCTATTAATGCAACGCTATAATAGATCACTCAATGGCTATTTTTCAAACGTTAATGACTACATAAGTATTTGTTAGTTTATCTTACCACCTTTTAATATTTATATTTATAATTACATATCGGTAATTAGACGAAATAACTTAAAATGCCAGAATTAATGATAATATAATGAAGATAATAACTTATTTACAAAAATGGTCAGTTATTAAACTTGGTAAGGGGCATAATTGCCGTAATTGCAATTACTACGCCCTATTACAATAACATGAAAGGAATGAAAATGAGTGAACACAGAAATTGGAATCATATAAATTCTAGTCAAGTTCTGCAGTTGCTTTTTTAAAGTTTTAAGAGCAACCTTATAAATAAACTGTTTCGTAATAATGTGATAGTTTTTTTTAAAGAATGCACTTTATACATTCTAGTGATGGCTGATCGCCGGCGAAAGAAGGTGGAATGCGGTCGGTGTGGACTGCGGACATGCGGAATTTACTTCCACGCCTCTACTATGTGTTCTCGTTCACTTCTAATCTCTATGATTACTTGTCACGTCAACGCACGCGCAAGATGAAAAATATTTGAAATTAGAATTGAAATAAATTTAAAGATTTCCCGCGCATATTTTTACTAATAATTCTATGCCTAATTTTTTGTTTATTCTTTTATAAAAATGGCAAATGCAAAGATGTCACGCCGAATAAAAAAAGAATTGTACACAGATAAAAAAATATTTTTAATCTGTGATAATTTCTTTTACAAAAATTGTTGTAGGTACTTTTATAAACAAAATTCTTATCCGGAAATTATTCCTTTATTTAAGACATTTACTTTTCGGCAATAAAGGTATGTGTTCCAATGCCACTGTACCAAATAAAACTTATGTTCAAATGTGATATTTCTAAATTGCGACACAAATAGCAATGCAATTCTGTCATTGTCTATTTGATTGATACGCTTGCGGTGACATTAAGATACGGGCGTGCGCGCCGCAAAAAATACGATGTTGGGTGTATTTACATGCGTGGAATAATAAAAAGAGTTTATTGCCTTATTCATCAGTTGCTATGCCCGTATCCACTAGTTCGTAAAATAACATGACGTTAAAATTATTTGCATTAATATATTTGTATTTTTCGCTTTTATTAAAGTAAGGATACTTTTTTAGTTACTTAAGGACGTAACGACATTTCGAGCGCATCTTGCGATGGTAAAAACGTACTTATATGAAAACTGGCTTCCGTCAGCGACTTCGCCCGCATGATACCTTGAAAAACAAAAACATATATATACTTACCACGGGAAACGTACACTTTTTCGGGATAAAAAGTAGCCTATGTCCTTTCTCAAGCTCTAGTCTATCTTTGTACCAAATTTCATTAAAATCGGTTCAGTAGTTTAGGACAGATAGAGTTACTTTCGCATTTATAATATAAGTAAGGATGTTGTGGGCTGTCAAGTTATTTATTTTTATTTGCTACCTTTAGAGATTAATAAATTACTCAATGGTACCTAAAAACCATTGATATTTGTGAATTTCACTACCTTATCTGTTGTCAAAAAAGCTGTCAATTATAAACTACAGATTTTTTACGCTAGTTTTAATGATTCAAATTATTTTAGTAAGTTCGAATGATCTTAGTAGGAGCTTCGTCCCGCAGTAGCTTCATTTGTCGCAACGCGATGAAACATTATAGCATAGAACAGATATGTTATAAAATGTACCATTAAATCTAAGTACACCATAGTCCATAAGATACGCCATAAATAGTGGAAGCTTCGGTGAATGCGGTGACGTGAATAGATGAGATTGATAACGAGTAACATTGCCGTAATAGGTTATATGCCACTATACTTTTTCATGTTACCCTACATTCAATACTTACAATAAGCCAATCTGGTAACAATATAGATACGTAGAGGTGGGCCAAAGAAAAGATAGATGGACTGTGTGAAAGATGACATGGGTAAGAAAGGAGTGAGTACTGAGATGACGAATGATAGAGGGAAATAGAAGATCACATGTTGTGCCGATCCCACGTAACGTGGGAAAAGGGCAGGAAGATGATGATGATGATGGTGTCAATATTTTTACTAAAGATCTATGTTAATATCATTTGCACAAAAACGCGACCACACTAGTGACAAACAGCCGTGACCACGTCTCCGTTAACAAACGCGCGTGATAATTTGACAGATTTTCAAGGGACTTCGTGAAAAAGTGGGCGTGTTTCACAGTCACGGCAACATATAATATTGGTGGTGGACATTCACACAACGCCATCTAGCCCCAAACTAAGCAAAGCAATGGGAACCTGATAGCTGATAGATTAATTATATACTTACTATTTTTTTTTATAAATACATTATATTATAGAATACATAATAACACCTAGACTCAGAACAAACATCTGCGTTCATCATACAAACGTGTGTCCTAGGCGGGGATCGAAACCACAAACTACAGCGCAGAAGGCAGTGCTACTACCAACTGTGCTATGACGCCAGTCCATGTCACAAGTGTCGCAAGTGTGGACGCACGCTAACATGCATTAGTAGGGGTCGCGACTCGTGGTCCCACTGGGATTGTACCACTATTACTCGTGGTCCCACTATCCCTGAAATCATGGGTTCGTGGTTCCACTGCTTAGTGGGACTACCAGTCATAGTTAAAATCGTAGCTAGTTTTCAATCAATCACTTCAAGGTTCGATGTCCAAACAAGGGCAAAACACGTGTCATTGCGCCACCAAACCTCATTTCCAAACAAATTATTCTAATTAAGAAGCTAATTATAATGAGTCAGGTCGCTGGCGGCGAGTTCAAAGCCAACATAAACTGATTAAATGATAGGACTTGATAGGCAGATTTATATACGCACTATAAGAAGTTCAACGATTCCTACGATTGCTCATTCGATGCGTTTTATAGATACACGTTAATTAGTTGAGTTCATGTTTAATTTGTTGTGTCGAAACTGGAAATGCCGTGAGCTTTTGAGTAGGCGAAAGATAAAATTGTGATACTATTTTATCGCCGGTATTACATACGTAAAAGCATTTTCGTACCGTTACTCGTCATCTGAAAAGAGTGTTGGTGGTGTAGTGGTAGCACCCCTGCCTCACGATCTGAAGTTCGTGGTTTCAAACCTGGTCGTGCACCAATGAGTTTTTCCATTCGTTAAATGTATGTGCGCAATGCCAGTGCTCTTAAACGGTGAAGGTAAACATCGTGAGAAAACTGGCATACCCTAGAACTAAAAAGTCGATGGTGTGTATCATAGGTTAGTATTCTTATTAGCGGCGATGGGTGCGCAACCTGTCACGTACGGAATACTTATTACTGTGCAAAATGTGGGCATATACCAAATCTCATGTTTGAACGTGCCTCTGACTACCCTCTTTAGATATCCTCAAAGATCTAAGTAACTAGAGATCTGAGGAGATATCTACCAAGCCGGGGGATTACAGCCGTGATCATATTTATTTATTTATTTATTTTATTTTACTCATCATCTTCCTCTCCCTATCCCACTAGGTGAGGTCGGCACAACAGGTTCTCTTCCTCATCTCTCCCCTATCATCCGTCATCTCACTAGTCACTCTCTTCTTACACATATCGTTTTTCACACAGTTCATCCATCTTTTCTTAGGTCTACCTTTACCCTTATATCCATCCACAATCAAATCCATCAACCTTCTAGTAACATGACTTTCTTCCCTTCGCATAACATGTCGATACCACGCCAACCAAATTTTCAACTTTTCTCTACTTTCAAACTTCCTCTAATATGCTAATTACTTTTCTTATCCATTCTACCGTAACTAAACGCAATAATACATTATTGCCTTCAAAATTTTTCTTGGTCCTTCAAGTTGGGTTATTTCATACTTGATTCTTTTGCAAGAAGCTTTGTGACATTGTTCATAATAAGTTAAAGAGATTAATGTATATTATGAGAAGATAACTATACTAATATTATAAAGAGGAAAGTTTTGTATTTTTGTATTTTTGTTTGTAACGAATAAACTCGAAAACTACTGGTCCGATTTCAAAAAATATTTTACCATTAGAATGCTACATTAATCCTGAGTAACATAGGCTATATTTTATGTAGGTACCTCGCGAGCAAAGCTGCGAGCGAAAGCTAGTCTATACCTATATAAGAGCTTAACCTGACTGACTGACTGACTGACTGACTGACTGACTGACTGATTTATCATCGCCGAGCCGAAACCGCTGAAGCTAGAAAGCTGAAATTTAGAAGATGGTTTCCTTTTATAACAAAACCACCCACTAAGGCGGGATTTTTGGAAATTCCACCTCTAAGGGGGTGAAAAAGGGTGAAAACGTTAGTATGAAACTTTTTAACGCGTGGAGCGATTTTCATGAAACTTTGTTTGTGCACTGTAAATGCAAAATAAATGGACACGTGTTTCAGGATTATTCAATACAATCTTCAAAAAGGGGTCAAATGTGGGGTCAATGTTTGTATGGGAACTTTTTAACGGGTGGTGCGATTGGTGTGAAACTTTGTTTGTGTACTGTAAATGCAAAATGAATGGACACGTATTTCTGGATATTCCAAAATAACCCTCTAAAAAGGGTGAAAGGGGGTTAAAGTTATTTATGATTTTTTTTTATTAGTGTGATTTGTTTAAAACTCAGTTTAGATACTTTAAGTGAACGAAGTCGCGAGCGGGACAGCTAGTCTTGTATATTGCAACTAGCTGTCCCGCTCGCGACTTTGTTCACTTAAAGTATGTATATAAACCGAATTTCAAACAAATCGCACCACCCGTTAAAAAGTTCTCATACAAACATTGACCCCACATTTGACCCCTTTTTGAAGGTTATATTGAAAAATCCTGAAACACGTGTCCACTCATTTTGCATTTACAGTACACAAACAAAGTTTCAGATCAATCGCACCACCCGTTAAAAAGTTCCCATACAAAAATTGACCCCACATTTGACCCCATTTTGAAGGTTATATTGAAAAATCCTGAAACACGTGTTCGTTCATTTTTTATTTACAGTGCACAAACAAAGTTTCATGAAAATCGCTCCACGCGTTAAAAAGTGTCATACAAACGTTTTCACCCTTTTTCACCCCCTTAGAGGTGGAATTTCCAAAAATCCCGCCTTAGTGGGTGGTTTTGTTATAAAAGGAAACCACCTTCCAAATTTCAGCTTTCTAGCTTCAGCGGTTTCGGCTGGGCGATGATAAATCAGTCAGTCAGTCAGTCAGTCAGTCAGTCAGTCAGTCAGGTTAAGCTCTTATATAGATATAGATTGAGGATAATAACAGGTCCTTTCACAATTAAACTACAAGACCCAAACTAACATGTTGTCACTTCGTATTTCAACTTATCTTGCTGATTAATCTTAGTTTTGCATCCGCCCAGAACAACATGCAACCACAGCATAAGTTATCATCGCTAGTACACTCCAACTGACTTCGCCCAGCGTTGCTTAACCATGCGTTCGCCATACAAACTTTCAACCCCTATTATTTTAAAAGCCTCTTCTAGATTATTTGTTGAGACAAAAGATGTCCGTCTGCAGGATATAATCCTTGCCGATCCGTTCATTCAGAAAAAGGTAACAAACAAACAGAATTACTTTCGCATTTATAATAGTACCTATGCATAAAAGTATTTCATTTAATTTTCATGATAATAACTAACTAAAATTAATTAAGTAGGTACTAGAAAAATTGTCAAATCAAAGAAATACAAAAAAACAGCGATATAGCGATAAAATCCTACTTTTTTGAATGCAGATGGCATAAATACATAGCTGTGAGTGATACAGGGCTGTTATTCTAGTTATGATGATCAAATTGATCTAGTACATATTTGTAATGTGAGTGAGCCAGCTTTACTTTCTCTTGTCGACTGTGTCACCCGCCAGCTTAATATAACTAGAATAGGAACCAGCACTAACGGGATAGGCGATTAGCATGATGGCAAATTAATTTTATTATTTTTTGCGAGTAACAGTTAACTAATGGTTGTCGACATTTTTACCCTTGAACGAGTAGCACGTGCGAAAGTGTTACTGTGGTCTTTTACAGAACAAGTATTGTAAGTGCAGAGGAAAAGAGACGTATGTCGAGTTATGCCGGTAGTAAGGTACTTTTTTACGCTCACTTAAAAAAGCTTAAACAGGTTTATAACGATTTATCGTATGTAAACGTGAAGGAATGTTGCTTTACTTAGATGGGTGCTTTTACTATTTTTGATGAGTATTTTTACAAATAGATACAATTTTTTCTGAGATGCAATCAATGAAATACTTAATAATTTTATTACATTATACTTACTTTCATTATTATTTATTATACTTTGTGACATTACTTATGTTTATTTAATAGGTATTTATTATACCTTGGTTGAGCTGACAATCGACAGCTAATTCCATTATAAAAAGCCTCGAGGGTATCGTAAAAGTATAATCGTATTTTGAGAAATAAGATACACGTCTTTCATAAATTTATACCTAATAATTTTAGGGTGCTAATATACATTAATGTCTATGGTAAGAACATATACGAAAAATATTTTTTTAATTATACTTATTTAATTAAAATAATATATATATATATATATATATATATATATATATATATATGAGCACGACTGTAATCCCCAGGCTCAGGAGATATCTCCTCAGATCTCTAGTTATTTAGATCTTTGAGGATATCTAAAGAGAGTCAGAGGCACGTCCAAACATGACATTTGGTACATGCCCACATTTTGCACAGTAGTTAATATTCCGTACGTGACAGGTTGCAAGCCCATCGCCGCTTATAAGAATACTAACCTATGACACATACCTTCGAATTTTTGGTTCTAGGGTATGCCGGTTTCCTCACGATGTTTTCCTTCACCGTTTAAGAGCACTGGCATTGCGCACATAAATTTTTCGAATGGAAAAACTCATTGGTGCACGACCAGGTTTGAACCCACGACCTTCGGATCGTGAGGCAGGGGTGCCACCACCAGCGCTCTTTTAATTAAAATAAGTACCGGTATATTAGTTCGTTGTTTTATAAAATAAGTCCGTGATAATTTTGTAGTTAAGCCTGTTTTGCCTAGTTACAAATACTGCGTATAAAGTAGTTTATTTTTCTTATCGTGTTTTTATTGCGATAAAAAAAGGTTGTCACCTCTTTACAATAATAAATGTTTCAGATAAACTCGGTCAAAAGTTCACAATAACCATAACTACTCGTACGGTCACACGAAAAAGACGATAAGTCATAAATTTAAAAATTACAGAGTTACACACTTTCCCACTGTCGTAAATTTTTATGCATACTCGTGGTTTTTATAGCTACTTTCTGGTCTTTCCGAGTTTCATTACCACTCACACACACATGAATTTGAATAATCAGATGTGATTGCGGATGCCATTCTATACTGTCCTTTGTTTTGAGTTATTAGCGCTTGTTAAGAAACTGAATATGGTTGTGATAATAGGAATTTCCTTTGTTGAGTGAAAGATGACGACATTGGTACATTGAGAAACTATGGGGCTCCAATTATGTCATGAGCTTACCATCCTTGACTTAGCGTTACACGCTTCGTTTCGTAGCTTGACATTTTGGTGGGTTTGAGTCACTATCTAGCATAACGTTAGCAATCTTACTAATATTACAAATGCGATACTTATGTATGTTTATAAGTGTGATAAGTTTTTTTAATTTAATATTTTTCATGTATCGCTCAACTAAGTAATCAAACCAGTCCAATTGTTAACTTTTTTTTATTAATAAATTATCACTACACGTTCTTATATTCTAGTAGAGTTGGTAGAAGAGTTCAACTTTGTATTTACGTAAAAGACTTAACTAGTTAAAACACGTAGTTAAGTGGTCGAACAAATACAACCGCATAACCACCACATCGTCGGTAGAAACAAACAGCTCTCATTGATTTACATCAAATATTTGAACAGGGCATGCATTTTGATGGTTTAAGTGACTAACTTGTTCAGCCAGACACTGTTTATTCCTTTTGATATGAAAAAGAACATACATAAAAAAAAACTGATCGATGGTAAGCGCATCACTTAGAGACGGCCGTACCAATTTGGCATAATTTTAAATGTCTATAAGGATTTTAGCGAAATAAGATTAGAAAAAATGCCCGGAGAGCTGGAAAATACTTTTTTTCTATGGATTGAGATTTCGACGCTTCACACAGCGTTATTTAGCTCCAAACTAATTATTTGACATGTAACTTTTAACATGCAATTTCGGTAGCTTTGTGGCAGGTCTTATGCTAATACGGAAATTTTAGATAATTTCTTGTTGTACTAACAGTATCAATCACAATACATTTGCGTTCACTATACGCCATACCTTTTACATTGGGCCGAGACAAGAGAAACTTAGCCGTCTCAAACCGGCGCCGGGAGCGCCGATGTGTGGTCCAGGCTGGAACTGGACGCGGCAGGGCGCCTTTACACACCGAAATATGCTTAAATATTGGATAAATATTGTTTATTACTGGCAAGAGGAATGGAAGACGTAAAACAAATATCATTAGACACTTCCGGGAGATCGAAAGACCCAGGGCCAGGCTTAATGGAAAGATGTTCATGATCTGAGATTTTTTCAATATAAGAAATTCTTAAAACTTCTAAACGCTTACATACAAATAAGAAGAGCTATGGGAAATGTCAGACTGTGTAAAGTAAAGCTATTAAGGACTTGAAATTTTTGAACCGTAAAGAGAAAATATAGAATCACGAACACCGCAAATTGTTTGACAAGTAATACAAATCAGCCAACAACGGAGGCATCGCAACTGTTTGTTGAGAAAATTGCAGTGCAATCTTGTGCAATCATCGGGGCCATGCTTTGGCGGTCGACGAGATCGCCAATTATCAGGCCGATTATTTGCAAAGCCGATTATCGAGTTGGGTCTGGCGAGCCCATGTAGTCCACGACACGGTCCCGCCTCCGGCATATTTGGGTTAATTTGTTTCCAACAATGTTATTTTCAAAGTCAATGCTTTTATTTAAAAGAACATCGTTTAGGTGAAGTCGAATCTGTAGTGAATATACACAAAAGCTAGTTTGTCGTTCCAAATAGCGATTTAAGCCAAAAAAGATTGGACGAATTAGTCCAATAACCACATCTACATTATTATTTAAGGATCAACGCATTTTTTACGACATCTTCTGGATTTTTTAATTCAGGAGCAAGCCATTATTATTTTCTTGTGTTTTCTTATGAATGTGATTCTGTAGTAATCAGGCAATTATTTATTACGACAGCTTGTTGCAAGATAATCTCTTTGCTTTAATCACGTAGAGCAGATTGCCTGGCTACCTTAAAGGACCAGTACCATTGAAAAATGTTTGTCAACAAAGCTAGGTTACTAATATAAATAATGCTGGACATACCCTATACGGTCACGTAATTAAATAAATAAATAAATAATAAATAATGCTGGACAATCCACACAGCATCATCTAGCCCCAAAGTAAGCTACTCAAAGCTTGTGTTATGGGTACTAGATAACTGATATATTTATTACATGATGTAGGTACATAGATAGATATTTTTTATTATACATACACACCCAGACCAACGGAACAAATTTCTGCAGATCGTACACAAATTTGTTCCGAGGCGGGAATCGAACCCGCAACCTCTTGCGTCGCAGGCGGACTCTTGCCCGCTGCGCCACTGAGGTCGTCACTTATATCGAAATTATATCGAAAGTTTATAGTTTGTTTAAAATTCCAGCCCAGTTACCTGTCACGGTATAATAACTTTATCACCTTAATCAAGTAAACATTTTACGACACAAGCCCATTGTATGTAATAGTAGTTACTGGCAAAAATTATACGTTACTTTTATATTCTTTAAGAGTCAGTACAATAATCAGTATCTTCAAAGGGTGAAGAAACAAAAATTTGTGGCAACTGCACGACACAATCCTTTTAGGCACAATTTAATCCTTTCACCACGATAAAAAGACCTTAAAAATGTTAATATTTGTGTAATTTAAATCTTTAAGGACGCTGATGATCGTTATAAAAGTACGCAGCTGCGATACTGAATCAATTATGTATCATTTGACAACGAATTAACTTTAAAATAAGGGCAGGTGATATTCAACGTCTAGACACACGGCGCCATACGCCAGCTGATGTAGATACACCTATTACATTATAAAACAAAAGTAGCACCATTATTCTGTTCGAGTTCACAGACAATTACCCTCAAAAACGCGACGCCTCAAGTTATAAGTCGGAAATGACACGAAATCGTTTCACATCGTCTTGAACCATTAACAATACGGACCTATGATTTGATGGACTAACGAAGGAGCCGTAAAATTCCACCTATAATCAGTGAGCCGCTCTCAAAGACGCGGGACTGATTGCAGGGTAGCCGCCCACCGCTGGGAACCCGACCAGAACGTACGAGCCTTGAAAACGTTAAAACAATCAACAGACTTGTACCCTTTTAGAATACCGTGGCAAAATGACGTATCTCCAATTCGAATGTGATTGAGTTGTGACGTTGTGTTTCTGAGGGCCGAGGAGGATCTAAGCACGATTTCGCTCGGCTCTCTAATTGAGGGCCGGAATATTTCAATGATTGCGTGCGTTTAGCTTGCGTGATTATTTTTTCTAGTTTCTCTTTGGGTTTCATTTCATTGTTTGTGATTTAAAATCCGTTATTTATTATAATACAAATTAAAAATGACGTTCAAAATCTAATTAACTTTGATTACTCGACGAAATCTATGTAGAGACATCAATAAATATTGATTAACTATTAATAGAATTGGTTTTTAATAAATTAAATAACGCTTTCCGATTGTAGATTTAAATTAGAAATTAAGTCGTGAGTGAAAATGTGTCTTATTATGTCCCAGTAAAGTCGTGTTTAGCGGGTATTTTCACTAACCAGCCATTAATTTATAGGAAACATGCAATTCCCCGGGACTCGCTAATTGACATTAAACGCTAGCCGTCCGTCATTCGTGTTCTTCATTTCGCGCTAGGGATTGAATAAGGAAGTTTATGTGAGAATTTCTCTTTTTAAGGTTACACGATTTTGCTTTTAAATAGACGATAATGAATCGGTTATTATACATTACGTCAGTAACTTATTTTATTAGTTGTGCTATAATTTCCTAAATCCAACGCAGAATGTAACTACTTTTGTTGCAATAACTCTTACCTACATACTTACCATCCGAATTTTAACCCCTATTTTTTTCTGGACACGCTATAACTTGAGAACGGCTGGAACAATTTCGATAACTCTTTTTTTGTTGTCACTGTTATTGTAAGGAGAAGGTTTTTATATGTAATAGTTAAGAAAACTTCTATTGGCTGAGCCGGTAATAACTTTAGACACAAGTCCACAACAACACAAGTTCCACTCTAGATAATAAAGTCTAACCCATAATTTCCGATCAATTTTAGACCTTTCTTACCTGCATTCGTGTTTTTACTCAAATTTTTAGCTTTAATCGACGGATGTCGGTTTTGTAATTCCTATTCGGGAAATGATAATAAATAGGTCAAAATAAATTATGTTTCGGCACATCAGTTATTAGGGCGGAATACTAAAGTATCATAAATGTACTTATATCTGTTGCATGCATCTGCGCAAGTTTTGAATCGATGTAATAACCAATTTTCTATTTACGGGTTCGCGCGTGGTACGTATTTCCAAATTTCATCTAAATCCGTTCAGCGGTTATTACTGCTACAATATTGAAATAAAAATGTTACTATAGCGACATCTTGCGATGAAAATTCAAAACTGATAAATACTTACCACGATAAGTAATTACTTATCGTTGAATTATAATTATGTTCTTGAAAAATAAAATATTGTATAGAAAGCAAATCTTTATCAACACATTAATATTAAAAAATAAAACCAGAATTCGTAAAAAAATATATAAAAACCAGCCGGCTTCGTATTCAACTAATAAAATGTGTAAATTATGAGAAAATTCACGATATGAATTGCTAATGGCAAGACGATAACTGTTCAAAGACGATAATTGAACTTAAATATGCAAAATAGATATACTGAACATGGACAAGGTATGTGTGACTATCAGATTGAATATATAAAACTGCTTGTATGTTAACGAGTAATATGTTTCTCAAGTTGGTACTGTAAGTACAAATTATGGTAAAAATACAGTCATGTAGAAATATAGTGCGATTCGAATAGTACCTACAAGTTACGTCTAATGTTACTATCGTTCCTCACGTTTTCGAGTTGATGAATATTTTTTAAATTATTTTAAAACAAAAACATTTTTATATTTTTACTTTTACTCTACGTTTCGAAAGTACTCCTTATGGCAAGTTGTTCTGCCACGGGAAAACAACCATTAAAATTTCACGGCGTATACGCGTCCGTTTACTTTTCCGTTGTTACCCGACTGCAAAGGAATAATGTGTTTTGGAGTGTATGTATGTATGTTTCTTGTATGCGAGTTCCTTTGGCTGTCGCTGAAGGCCAAAGCGCTGGACACATTTTGACAAATGAGCTGTCGTTAAATTCGTCTGGATTACATGAGTGACAATCAGGACTTCAGTCACAAAATGTCAAAAAATGCAATATGGCGGCTGTGTGAAGTTATAGTAGCGTTTTTTTTTTTTTTTGCAAATGTTTTATTTGAGTGTTGAGATCTATGAATAAAACGGTAAGATGAATTTAGTTTAATTAAACAATCCAATTGGATCCTTAGATCTATTACAAACAATTAAGGCTCATTATAAAGAAAATGGTCATAAACATTTCACTGCTAATTGGCCCGTCCTGTCCATCTAATGAACATGTTCAACAGTAATAAACAATTTACTGTGTTTGTGTTTTAAATGGAAATCAGACTGAGACGTTTTGATTGGTAGTCATGGTTTTTAGAGTTGGTTTATTAAACCTTTTAAAACGAATCAATTATGTATTCAAAAATATCGAGTTCAGGTACGCTCGGGTTGAAAAATGTTTTTTTAGAGGTCTCTTTATAATGTGACTTACAATTCTTTAAAGAAAAGTGACCTAAAATATTTATTTTTTATTAAATGTTGATTTTCGGGAAAGAAAAGAACCAGTGACAGTAAATATACATCAACCTTGGGGATGGAATTTAAATACGATAGAAAGGGGTAAGTATTTATTTTTAATACTGTCATGGTGAAATTTCTGCGAGGCATACAATAGGTTTTGTATTAAAGTAGGTTTTACTTAGAGGATAAAGAGCTTTTGTATATGACACAGATTCAAACAGTTACTGAACTAAGTGCTTAAGACGAAAGCCGATGTCGCAACCGAAACACATTAGGTACGGTCGAGTGACAGACAAACAGATGGATTTACGGCTATGGCTTTAGTTCAAATCGTAGATACGACGTTTGGTATTTGCGGCGCGATTTATGGCTATTCTACCAATGTTTATACAAATGTTTATGTAAACACAAAGCACATGGAGCGTTTGAAAGCTGGTAAAATGCACCTAACCTAATTAGGTTATTTCTGAGTAGGCAACTATAATCTACTTTCTTTTATACACTTTAGAGGTGGAGTGAAATCTAATACGAAAGTACTGAAATAATATTCCTTTACTTTCGCCATTATCATCTATTAAAAATCAATCTCCATTTCCCTTGGTCACGGCATCACGCGTGATCGGCTGGACCAATTTCGATAATTCTTATTTTGTTGTGTTAATTATTGGATGGAAAATGTTTTAATGAGAGAAATAAAACAATATTCATTGTTAAGACAGGACAACGTGTATCGGGTTAGCTAGTCACCCATATTTATCATCTTGATAAATAATATAGGTAAACGCGAAATACCCGTAGTTCATAAACACTACAGAAATACTAAACACCTTTCTCTGAGATAGTAAAGTTTGTAAAAATAAAAAAAAAAACAAATTAAGTACTTACCTATGCTTAAACTATAGTAAATAGACGAGTGAATTATTTTACGAAGCTGTGACCGTATAAAGATGCGTCATTATTGATATTTTTTAATCAGCTAGTCTAGACTGTAGAGTTTCTATTGTTAGCTCTATGGCCAAAGTTCGTTACTTTCCGGGAATGTGTAAACAATGTAAATTAGACACAATGTGCGCATAAAGAGAACCCACAGTGACTCATACAGCAAGTGAGGAATAAAATAAAGCAGAGCGACTAAAAAAATCAGAGGTATGTGTCATTGTTTAGTATTCATAGAGGCACAAATTTCACTACACTATAAATAATTACGTTTTACAAACTATAAAGAAAACAGACTTCAAAGTAGCACTACGCAGAAAAAAATGCAAATTTAAGACTACCATTTTCAAAACTGGACCAAATTGAAATGGGACCACACGGGAAGCACCAGCTTTCAAATAAAAAAAGAATCATCAAAATCGCTTCAAGTCGAAACTTCGAATTGAGAACCTCCTTTTTGTAGTCGGTTAAAATGCTACGAAAGGATCGCATTCGATAATGAGGGATTACAGTCACGATCATATTTTTTGTTTTCACTGATAGGTACAACTCACTAGTCTTAAACTAGACTAGACGGCAGAAAGCGAACTCATATCTTATTGCCGGAACAAACTTAATTGATTTAATTTATGTAAACGACAGTACTTTAAATATGCCAAAGTTGATGTGAATATCGCCGTTCGTTCTAGAGTTGCGCTACATCAGCCAAAATAGACATCGATAAAGATCTTAGAGATCGCGTTTTGACGTGTCATCGATGCGATACTATCATTACGTGCGGCGGGGTGGCGCCAAAAACGGGCGCGCAATGAGGTCACCGGTGGCGTCGAGCCAAGTGCATTATAAACGTGTCACGATCCGCCTTACCGACGCCAATGACTGAACTTTTATCGATACTTTATTAAGCGCCATTAAAATGCGAACGTAAATCAAACCAAGAGTGCAGTGCAAGAAATAATTCACTTCAATAAACTCGCCAACTGATTTGAACGTGTTTACACGATTATTGTAAACAGTTCTTAAATCGTTGCAATTCAATGGCTCGAATTCAAAATTCTGCAACAACTCGTACCGCTTACGTATTCACCACCGCATTTCCGACACAATATTGATGCATTTAAAGATTAGAGTGGGTTTTATTGCATTTGCGTTGTCATTTGAATTTCAAAATTAATCGCATGAAGTACACACGATTGCAGTGGCAGACGGCCAAGGAACGGTGGCGCCAGTGATACGGACAATTACAGATATAGGAGCAAACGGCAAAGTAACATGAGCTGTTAAATAAAACTAATGATTAATGCGACGCCTGCTGCACTGACACGACACGACTCATAAAGTTCATCAGGCGAAAAGCGTCGGCATTATAATCGTGTACATAAATGTTGTAACAGGTTATTTGTCATTGCAATTTATAAAATGCCAGGGTGAAAAAGATTGCGGTTGATGAGGAGAGGCAATTACGATGTTAGTTACTGAGTTAAAGAACAATAGTGATGGGCGTGTAGTCACGCTAATCGTCAGCGCGACAGGCGCCTCGTCAGTCGCTACCGTGGATTGTGGAATGGGGTCGACGGCGCGGCGGGCGACAAGTCGACGAATGACATTACAACCGCATCACACTCATATCGATATGGATAATCTATCACTTGACTTTGTGTTTAGCTAGAATTAAGAAGCAAGTATCACCACTGGTTTTACTTATTCAAGTACCTGGATGACCGCGCTTTGCTCGGTTTTTTACGACCTTTGCTTGACAACTCCATCTATTGTCAAGTAGCTTTAGTGTTGCTGTGTCGTTAAAATAGTAGCAGTTTTTTATAAAACGACGTTTTCTAAAAATTAAACTTACCTGCATACTTACTAAATTTCATGAAAATCGTTGGAGCCGCTTCCGAGATTCAGATTTTATATATTATACAAGAATTGCTCGTTTAGAGGTGGTATAACAGCGTGCCAATTGGAATTTGGAGCACCTTACTTCCTACATAATTTATTACAAATTGTATCAATAATCAAAGATCAGTTACCTTAACAACGTTTATCATTATTATTTCGGAAGATTGATCGGAGATATTTTAGTCTACGTACGTACGGATAAGTGCATTTCACATCGAGTTTAGTCTTTGAAGTGATACGGTCACTCACTTCTCAAAATAGCTCACAACCACAAATAAAACATCAAAGTTTATCACGCCAGCCGTCATATCATTGTGTCGAAATCGATTATTATGACTCGCGCGCCGATGTATCGACAACATGGCTCGTCACTAGCGGATGCGAGCGGCGCCGACTCGCAGATTAATGATGAGTTTAGTATGCGATTTTGCCAAAGAATAGTAAATACTGAATGTAAGGCCCAGTGACTGTTATGGCTTCTGTGGCGTGGCGCCATTTTCGCAAACAATGCATCTGTCCTTTCGTGAGGTCTAGAAAAACGCCGACATTGTTTAGGTAACTGTTTAATTGTTATGCTAATAAATCGTTCGACATCATTGTTTTATTGTTATGTTTGCTGATTGGAAATAATGTAAATTATTGTTTTTAAAATCCATTGTTTGCCCATCGCCAGTCAGTTTCGAGGTATTTATGAAATTCTGGGAATACATTTTTCATGACCCAAATTCTATATTAAATCCAACTGCAGATGCCTACTGAACCCATCACGTTGTTTGATACATACTGACTTATGTTCTAATCTGCCATTCTGCAGATACTAACTTCAGTTTAACAAAAGCTAAATAGGCATAAGTCAAAATACATAAAGCATTTGTGTAAGCAAGTGTACCTAGTAACTATACATATATTTATATTACATCTATCGTAGTTTTGGAGTGCAATAAGGATTTCACGATTGGCGTGACGCGACGATTCACGCACCGCACGGTGCAAGTCGTACCGTAGCCGGCCCGCAATCGGCCTACGTTTCCTGCGATGCGCGTACGCAAGTGGCGTTGTTTATTGTTACAGCCGGCATAATATAAAACTTATAAACAATCCACCGATTTACACGCCCGCTGTCCGCCGTAAATAAACACGCTACCGGGTACTGATAGCAAAAACAACCTTAATTTGTAGGTTAATTGAATAATTATAAATTCATCTTAGAAGCAGTCATTAATTTTAATGACAGTTTTTAGGCCTTACGGTAAACTTTCAACAAGGTCTCATCAGAGTCCTATAAAGGTCCTAATAAATAAACATCAAAGCAAGTCTTTAAAAGAACAAGTAGCGATTACCCATCCAAATTATGAAGGTAATTTTGTCATACGTCAGTTAATATTACTTTAAACTTTAAAGAAAACTAATTATTGACCTGCGAACCGTACACAACTTTTTCGGTTTACACACATCTGTCGCCACGCGCCGCTTACGCATGCACCTAACCAGTAAATAAAGACCCCTCCCTCCGTCCCTATAACAAAGTGCAAACAGTCAGGGTACGCTGGTTAAATTTTGAAGCTTGCATCACGACCAGTTATTAGAGGCATCTAATTTGCTCTGTCATTATTGAGTTCAAGGGTTCATGTTAAGATAGTCAAAGTAGTCATAGCTACCATGTAGCTACCATGTAGCTACCCTTATTTCTCGACTATTTCTATTTAAAGGGAACCACGGATTGTCTATAAATATGTCTATTTGAAACTGACTATGTTATGATTTTCGTCAACTAATAAGTAAATAACAGATTTAAGTAAAGATTTTCTAAGAAAAATATCAGATTCTTTTTTATATTAATACTAGCTTCCGGTATAAAAAATAGCCTATGTTATTCCATACTACCTCTGTGCCAAATTTCATTCAGACCCGTTCAGCCGTTTTATAACTGTCACTAGTAATATAGGAGTATCAGTTCTGCCATCAAGTTACTTACACAACAAACAAACAAATACGAGACACATTACAGACCGACAATAAGATTTTACAACTTTCAAAAATCAGTAAGTATCTTAATTATTGTGAATGGATATAGAAGTAGAAGTAAGCTAAAGAGAAGATGAAAGGACTGTGTGAAAGACGATATGAGTAAAAAAGGTAGAAAGTAGAGTACAGAGATGACGGCTGATAGAAGGAAATAGAAGAAGACATGTAGTGCAGACCTCACAAAGACAAAACAGTAGACAGATGATGACAATACGCGTTACCCCCCTTACTATGCTCCCAGTCTTAAAAGACCGACGCCACATATAACGTGAGATAAGGGCAAGGAGATGATGATAAGGTCTTAAAATGGTGGACAAGTGATGACTAGCAAGCAGTACTAGACATTAAGTGTTTTAATTTAGGTCGCAAAGTCACACTAGCAACAGTATGTACCTAACTAGTGTGGGGCGCGGCTCGGGTCGAGGCCGATCGATCGACGACAGTAGCGAATTGCGGTATATACTCATAACGGCACCAATCGTCATCCATTCACCATCCAACTTAATTTTAGTCATGAAAGTGGAAGGAAAGAGAGGAAGACCAAGGATAAGCTTTATGAGCCAAGTGAAAGAGAAGGTAGCTGTCATGTCGTATAAAGAGGTCAAGGAGGTTGCCCTGGAAAGAATGGAGAGAGATTCATCAGTTATGCCGACAAGAGTCAAACTCTTAAATTAAGAAGAAGAAGAAGATGGGATGAAAGAGAGTATGAGTGTGGCTGGGTACGCAAGCAGAGGAAGGCCGAAGAAGTGCTTTGATGGTGTGAAATTTGATATGAATGTAAGAGGAAACGAATGATTGAGTGAGTAGGAGAAGGCATTGACTGCACATAGGGAAATAGGGATAAGGGTAGGAGAATGATGATGAGTCAGTTGTCGACTCTTGACTTCGACTTTCTTCGGTCAACTTGCGTATTAAAAAGCCGCATAAATGACTTCGTCGTGATCAACTTTTTAAAAGCCGGCTCCTACGGCTTAACAGAAACATAGAGAACAGAAGTACTGATGAAAATGACACTGTGGTTAAGTTTCCATCTATATAAGTAACTTTTTATGTCACAAGTTAGTATAAGCGAAGATGCAAACTACTGTGCAAGATATGGGCATGTGCTAATTATAATGTTTGGGCGTGCCGACTACTCGTTTAGATATCCTCAGGTAACTAGAGATCTGAAGTGATGGCCTAGTCTGGGAATTACTGTGATCATTTTTTTTTCATTTTGGCCTGAGTACCTAACCTAACCTAATCAAACATTCGGTTTCAAATGATACTATTCTATTATGAATCGTAAAGTGCGATCAACAGGACGGTCTTCTATTGACAATGTCATCTAAATAAGACTTTCTACGATAGTTCCTGCTTTAGCCAAACTGAGCAGATAAGCTGGTGGCACTGTGAGTTCAAAAATTTACTCGTGACTTGTTTTACGTCTGTTTATTTTCAGGCCATAAAATATCTCAGGCAATGTTAACAACTACCCTTTTCCAGCTTTCTCTGTATCGATTTCAAGATCTATAAACACGTTCGATTCGACCCGAGACTTTGGTGACTAAAATATTATTATTGGTGTAGGTGCTTTCAATAAAAATAATATTATACCAGCTCCTATTTGGTGATTTCCCACAATAAAAATGTCACGAAGTTTTAATTTAAAAACGCGTCGCCATGCATGTTGCGCCCACACGCCACGTGACACATCGGAAAACAATAAAACAATAGTTGCAAAATAGAGAATTACGCTGCTCGTATATAAAACACGAATAAATTACCAGTTTAATGAATAAATTATGAGAACAACGCGGGTTGCCGCGGGAAAAAATAGCGCTTAGCGCGGCGCCGGCGCCAGCGACGTAAGGATAAGCCTTGCGCACCTCACCCGCAACCAATCGTGACGAACACGGGAAACTGCACTTTATCACACAGACATACCAACCAAGCGAAGGCTGCAACGTCAGATAGGACGTTCTCACAGACAACACGGATTCCGAATGCGCTCATGCGACCGTAGCGAGTCATTACGATACTTTGAAAGTGTTCCATATAAACAGACCAAACTACACTTTAATTCATAGTTATAAAGTCTAAATCGTAATCGATGATGCACCCGAACCGTGCTTTATAGACAACCGGAGGGAACGAGATGAAGTAAAAACTATATCCGCAATGATCCCGTTCGTTTTGACACGTTACATGAGGCGAGCATAGTGATAAATATCTCAATTCGGACAGATGCCCCAGACTGCGTAAATTAACGTTAATTCCACTGCTAGAGACAACGCGGAAGGCTAAGTCAGACCCTAATAAATGTGGGTACACATTTATAAAACAAGCGTGAGATAGCCGAGCTCCAAGCATCTAAAATCTTATAGACAAACCACTTCAAAACCTTGCTTGAGATGGACAATGGACTCTTAATGTATTTACACGGATACTCAATCAACTATTCAAATAGATTAAGAAAATAATTTCCGCTTAGTTGCGCAATCGATGCATGTAACATTGTAAAGTTAAATTCGGGAGCAGGTGCGCTTGAAAGACGAAAAACATAAATTCCGATTCGATAACAGATGTTCGCCAGCCGTCGACCATACTTGAGTAACGCTCCACATTATTTGGAGCACAACACTTATGTAACCAAAAATAATCCAGTGTTAGCTAACATACCTCATGTAATTTTTATATCACAAGAAAAAGAAAATACGCCGACGCGCAATCGGGTAAGACAAATAAGCAGTGGTGTTATCTAAACAGAGACTACGTCTACCCAAAGCTCTTAAGTGCCGTCCTGCCGGGTTATTATCTCGAGCCCAGGCCTCGCTATCTTAAAGTTGTCCCGATGATGCCGATGCCACAAAAACTACAAAACCTTATCAACATACACGGACCTTAACTTAGCTGGTCCCATTTTTGTCGGTTCGGCGAAGCTTTTAACCGTATCTCAAGTCAACCCCTATGAGATTTATAACTGTCTGGATCGCTCAGGTTGGCGGAAGTCTACTTTAGGTAACGGAAACCTGTGAGTGCTTCGGATCGGTAATTTTAGACCATAAAAGCGTAGGGACATTGCAATCGAGGAGCAGAGATAATTGAAGTGGAGGGTGTGCGTGAGTTCAAACAGATCCTTCATCGGAGGGAAACAAAATGATAAAACTAAAAGGCTTTTAGCCGTATCTCTGGGTGTAATTACTGAGGATGCAGCCGGCCGAGATGCGTTTTAGAATTTTACGAGCATCGGTCCAATTGGGTGTTCTCGAATGATTGAAGATAATGAGTCCGAGCTCTTGATGTTCCATTAACGTGTAATGAGTGTTGGAATCTGAAGTGACGCCATGATGGAGTGGCAAGAGTGTCGCCGACAGGTAGTCGTGAGTCAACACCAAACATGGCCCCGACAACAGAAATACAAACAACTCTTACAATAACAATAATGGCATTCAAAATCTTTTTACAACAATTTCAAGTGGACTACACTACAATAGAAGCATTGCTGTGTATTGTGAAGCAGTAAAGACGAGATTGTGGTGCATATTTCAAAGGCAAATGAAATAGGATGGTCATTTAAAATGTATTTGGTTAGCGTAGGCTAATTTTGTAAGGTGTAAATTCCAAATCTATACTGTCTTTTCTGTTACTGATGCTGACAACAATCTTTAGTAGACAGTTGATACACACATACCCGACAGTTATAGTGATTAGCTATTGCATTAAGAATTGATGGCAGCGGTAAACGCAGATAATTTACAAGATCTAGCCAGCTCCGAGCTTTCAAGAGTAGGAGGCTATTAATCACTTACACCGACAAGCTAATGGTACCACGCTGTAATTAGCTTGCGAACGGGAATTCAGAAACAATATTTCAAAGATACCGAGAGAGAAAGGCAATACAAAAAAGCAGGTAGACGAGATTGTTGAGGGGATAGAAAAAACTAGCGAAATAGCAAAGGACAGGTACACAACGAATGGCACAGGTACGTACTAGGGCGTGTAAAAACCGGGTTGTTTAAAAAAACCGGGTTTTCGATTTTTATTTTTCAATAACCGGTTAAAAACCGGTTATTCGGTTATTTTTCCAGTTTTTTAATACAGGTGTCTTGGGACAAAATAAAACCTTAAATTTTAGTAAAAATGAACTAAGTAATTATTTAAATAAGCAATTAAATTTTAAAATATTTTAATATAGGTAATTATGTTTAACTCACTCTTACTCGAATAAAGTAAAAAAATTGAACAACATGATAAAGTCTTATCTAGGTAATGTAATTCACTCCTTTATACGGCAGTATTAAAAACTCTTTCTCTCTTACTCAAATGAAACCATAGCAAGTTAAATTAAATTAAAATTTTAATAAACCTCTGACACAAATTTTAAAAACATTTCTTATAATATAATTCAGCAAGACTGCGAAAACTACAGGGGCATTAGCCTACTCAGCATCATCGGTAAGCTGTATGCGAAAGTGTTGATCGAATGAAAGAAACTGATGAGAGGATATGGGATGCACAAGCAGGATTTCGAAAGGATATGGGATGTACGGATCAAGTCTTTTCCTTGCGATGCATAGCCGAGAAATTTTTGGCCAAAGGTCTAAAGGTCTATTGCGCTTTCGTGGATCTGGAGAAGGCCTATGACAGAGTGATGAGGAATGAACTGTGGTCGGCTCTGTCGATGTATGGGGTAAAGAGCAACCTGGTGCGAGCTCTGAAATCTCTCTATGAGGGTTCCGGGGCTTGCGTTAGGATACATGGGTCATATAATGAATGGTTTAACATCGAAAAGGGTGTTAGACAGGGATATGTAGCGTCACCATGGCTTTTTAATCTATTCATGGACAGTTGCTTACAAGATATGAAAGAAAATGATTGTGGATTAAGAATGAATGAGTTACTCGTCAAATGTCTTCTCTATGCTGACGATCAGGTAATACTTGCGTCGTCGGCAGAGGAGTTACAGGAGATGGTAACATGCATGTAGCATTTGACAGGAAAGGAATGAAAATAAATGTAAGTAAGAAGAAAGTTATGGTTTTTGAAAGAGATGAATGCATTACAGAATGTGAAATAATGATCAGAGGAGAAAGAGTGGAACAAGTGAAAGAGTTTGTAGGTATATTTGGGTACGCTGTTTAAGAATGATGGGAAACATAATGATGATATTGAAAGGAGAGTGAATGCTGGAAATCGTGTGAATGGGGCACTTCACTCATTTATGAGCAGTCGGATCGTGTCTAAAAAGGCACGACTGGCTGTGCATGGTGGAATGTTAGTGCCGACATTAATATATGGAAGTGAAAGTTGGGTATGGCAGAAGAAGCATCAAAGTAGAATAAATGCAGTGAAAATGAGAGCTTTAAGAAGTATTGTGTGGTTTAACTTTGAATGATAGAGTGAAGAATAGTGTGATAAAAGAATGTTGTGGAGTGAAAGAAGACGTAGTGATGAAAATTGAGAAGGGTATGCTAAGATGGTTTGGGCATGTAGAAAGGATGGATGAAAGGAGATTGACGAAACAGGTGAATAAGGCGAGTTTGAATGGGACAGTTGGAAGGGGAAGACCTTGGCGTACGTACCTCGAGCACATTGGGGACGTTTTAGAGAAAGGCCAGGTCGAGAGTACCCTAAACCGACGCGCATGTATGAAGAATGTAGTGAGAGTGAATGAAGCAAAAGAGGCGTGTCAGGATCGTAACAAGTGGAGATCCGTGATCTCTGCCTACCCCGTCGGGAAACAGGCGTGATTTTATATATGTATGTATGTATGTAATTAGGTGGAAAATTATGGCCGATCTAAATAAAGTCTGCAAAGGCGTAGTTTTAAATGAATTTGTCATATATTACTCATTAAAAAAAACTCGAAAAACCGGGTTTTTTGCCAAGAAAAAACCGATTAAAAACCGACGTAAAATCAGTCGGTTAATCGGTTTTTCGGTTAATCGGTTAATCGGTTTACATGCCCTAGTACGTACCTGTCGGAGAACAAAAGGGGCTCCTAGAGGCGTTGACCGTTAATGGCTATGATGCAGTGTGGGCGACAAAGTCAATTAGGCCATCCGCCTTCGCCATTCCCGGAATGTGTCTACAAATGAGTGGCTGAGATAAGACAAGACGTCCAGTTATGTGGGTCTTTTGATTCTAATTGCCATTTGCACTAAGCTTCCTTTTCTTAGTACTTACCTTTTATGACTTCGTCGATAAAGAACAAAGACATCTTAAGATCTGTTGGCGCCTGTGCCTTCTTGGTTTTATTGTTGTCGATGACTTTACTGATGCCGTTAATCCTGAATTCACCGAACTGTGTAAGATTTGTATAATATAAGAGTTGTTTTATAGTAGATGGTATGATGTTACATATTCTTAAGATGGTTTTAGCAACATATTATTATCTTTGATCACTAAGTTCAACGCAAGATCGACTTAAAGTTAAACCACCGAAGTGTTCAAAGTGTAACAATCCCCGAATCCAGCCAGTTAACATGGTCACAAAGTGTTCGGTAAGTCTAGCATCGTAACTTGTTCCAACACGCTTATTGCAAAACGCGATTGGATGCTTATCACCGATTGGTCTATCTTCATGGTTGGCTTTACATAACTCTCCGATTTTAGTTAGAATCTACACTTCCTTTCCTTGTGGCATCCCATAGCCTTTTTTGTCTCTCCGTTTCTGATAACGCTACCTTTTCTTAATTGAAGTTCGGTGTTTCGTGATCTCTTATCTCCAAATCGCATTAGGGTCCTGACATGGGGCAGTGGAGTTTATCAACGTAATTAACAACTATTCGCGTAATCTTGTGTTAGTATGCGTCAGATTGCTCTCATGGCGATAACATTTACAACTAATAGGTATTTGATGGAAGTTTTGTAAAGATAAAATAGACACTAATTCTACTTTGCCTTATGTGATTTTTTCTGAGATGCACCTACCATTATGTAGTGGATTTTGTAGAGAGTACGCGCGTGCACATGACATTTTATTACAGACTACTGTCAGGGGTATGAAATAACCAGTGAACGGGAAATACATGTAAACATTCTTTGAGCTAAAAAATTATGTGGTAGGCGGGGCTTGTCAATTATGGCAAAAAATTAAATAACAAATTTACATAAGCTATCTACACGTTACACAGCAATATAAATACAAACGTCGACGGAAAGTCGACATTAATACATTTTTGGCAAATCCACGAAGGAGTTTCGATGTGTGCTTGGTGTCAAGTTTCGCGGATATTTCCCTTGAAGTACCTAATGCTTCCATGTTTTTTGCGTTCACTGGGCATAACCAATTATGGCTAGTGCTGTTGGTACTTACCTAAGTTTGTTTACAATACAAAGTGAAACTGTCTATCGGTCTGAACATCCAACCCGTTGCTGTATGTATGTAGCCAGCCAATAGACAGACACAAACAAGAGAGAACACAATAGACACACAAGTATAAATACTTATTACTAACACCACTGGTATTTCTGTTGAAGCTGAATAGCTAATTGCATCGACTTATAGATTTTTTATTAGGTCGAGAAACTAGGTTGAAAGATGGTTTGTAACGAGAAGCACTCTTTATAACAAGTGAGTCAGAACATCACAAGTGCAGCCGAGTGCTTCGCTGAATCACACATCTTTTAGGCCGGGACTTCACCAAAGCGGAGACGAGACGAGCAGAGGGCAGAGAGATGTTTTCTAAACAACCAATAGAATTGTGTTACTGACACATCTCCTCTCCGTTCAGCCGTGTGATTCTGTAAGACCTCATTTTAAACTTCGAATCTGAATCCGCTGTGAGTTTCTTGATTGGCATTCTAAAAATTCGGTTCATAATTCGAATTTACTTTCGAATATTACTTGTGCCACTCTTGCGAGCGTGTCAGCGAGTTGGACTAAATAGACGGGGAGATTTTGACAGATAAAGTATGAGATGACGTAAGAAGGGGCATTCTAAACGGTATTTGCCAAGTCACTTCGACGCTCGCTTCGCACTCGAATCCGATTCAAAGTGTCAAATAAAAAGCGTCATAAGCGAAGTGTGAGTGAATAGCGACGTGAGATGCAAGTTGATGAATTTGAATTTTACAGAATCGACGTACAGCTTCAGTGGAGATCGCTGTGCGGAGATTTGTAATGTTTGTATGGCGCGATGGAAGCGGAGATGTGAGCTGTGCGCGGAGGACGCGCAGTTGAGACGAGAGATATGATACACACCGCACACATCTCCGCTTTGGTGGAATCCCCCGAGCTGAAAAACATCTCTTCTCGCACAGCACATAGCACACCGCACACATCTCCGCTTTGGTGGAGTCCCGGCCTTATGTTTCATATTGTTACAGTTCCCAGCTTTTGCCTGCGATGGTGTCATTGGGTTCTATAACGGATTGTTACGGACACATTTTGAGTGACATTAGAAAAAATAAGACAACTGTAATCCCAGGCTCGGTAGATATCTCCTCAGATCTCTAGTTACTTAGATCTTTGAGGATATCCAAACAGTTTTATTGAGCTTCTCTCTGATAAACCAAATATTATTTTTCTATCTTTCTTTTTCTTTCAATTTCTTTAGGGCCCTAACAACAATCTCTTCGAGCAATATCAAATCAAAGTACTTAATTATAACGTTGATATTTTGTACCTTTTTCTTCTTATCGTAAGTACTGATTCTTATGAACCAGTGTGGTAACGGGATTAAAGTGCAAGTCAGAGGCTTCTTTTGTACTTTGCACTTGAGCTTGTGGTAAGGCCCACGTAAGTACAACGTATTGTGATAATTCCGTCATTCATTCTTAATCCGATCTTCCAGAAACCGTTGTCGAGTCACAGCTCGATCTTGTTTTGGAACTGAAATCATTTATGTTTTTGGCGCGCATTCAAGTGTGGTACCTATTTTTAATTCGAACAGCTTGTACTTCGATCATACAATAATTTGTTAATACTGGATTGGTTTTAAATTCATCTAACAAAGCTTTGGATGACTGTCCTCACAGCTCAGTTGGTAGTAGCTCTGCCTTCTGCGCTCTAGGTTGTGGGTTCGATCCCCACATAGGATAAACATTTGTGTGATGAACACAGATGTTTGTTTGTGTGTTATTGTGTATTCTATGTACCTATGTATTTACAAAAAAAGCTTTGCTTAGTTTAGGGATAGATTTCTTTGTGTAAAATGTTCATCAATATTTATTTATTGTCAAAATCATCTTACTTGACAAAGAATGTTCAAAAGAACTAATGACACGGTACGAAAAATGTTTCAAAGTCAACTTATTCCCATTTGCAGCGGTAACTGGACGAATAGGAAAAAAAGCCCATGTCTTCCAAGTGGTAGGTACTTCTACAAAAATAGCTTATTACCTATTCCAAGTTTCATCCAAATCCATCCAACTGTTTAGGTGTTATAAAGTATTACTAAAAACAAAGAATAAATGAATAAAACTATTCATTTATTCACTGTTTTTAGTAATGAGGTACTTAGATTATGCAAAAGTCGGAAAAAACATTCAAACTTTTTTATTTTAATTATTAGCAGGCATACCATGGTTTTGCATTCTACTCCACCTGGGTCAGTAGTAAACCGGTAATACGGTAAAAGTAATTACGGCTCTTTGTAAAGTTCGCATGAATACTGGTATATTGTTGCAAGTCAAAGATGCTATCTGCATTTTGCCTTCTGACCTCCAGCTATTGAGAAAATATAATTATTCATAGCTACATACTAATGGCAGGCTAAAATTTAGCAAAATTCAGCGCGGTCACTGTAAAACAATTATGAACAACCAAGGCCTCAAGTAAAAATGAAACTTCCGAAAAATAAAGAGCTTACAAGTTATGATAGTCTATGCTAATATTTTAAAGACACTAGTTTCCGCGCGCGGCTTCTTCCGCGTGGTGCCTTGAAAAACAAAAACAAATCTATCCCGCGAGAACCGTAAATTTTTCCGGGATAATATGTAGTTATGTGTTATTCCAGACCATAATCTATATCTGTGCCAAATTTCATCCAGATCCGTTCAGCCGTTTCAGCGTGCAAGAGTAACAAACATACATCCAGACATCCATACATTCTTACATTCACGTTTATAATATTAGTAGGGTAAGATAATAATATTTGGAAATACTGAACCGATTCTAAGAAAACTTTCACCGATAGATAGGTACATTACCTCTAAGCAAAATGTATCTATTATGTCGCCTATGCAGGTGAAACCGCAGGGCGAGTAGCTAGTGTATAAATAATTGGCTGATGAACTTCGCAAAACTAACCTACGAACGCTGAGATTAAAAAAATAAAATTAATAATGCTCCTTTTTGTTATAAAGGAACAGTCACAGAAAGGGCATTTAATTTTATTTGCTGAGTCAGCGCCATCAAATTAAAATACTTGGCGAGTATTTGAAGAGCTTTGCCGGCGGATTTTTAATTTTGCTTCTTCTTCTTTGTTTATGGCACTTGCCTCTTTTGAGATCAATTTTGCCAGTATCAAGTGTTTAAATTAGTAGTATTGTCAATGTCACAAAGTCAGTCAAATTGACAAGTCAATTAAAAAAAATCTGTTTCTTGTTTTTTTTGTTAAATTATTCGCTCATTTGAGCAGGCTTATAGTCATAGACCTTACTGCCTAGTCTTGCGTAAATTAATTTCTTCCGTTTTCTATAATCTAACTTAATCTAACCTAACCTAACCGCCATTTTTTTCAACCTCTGTTTCTTGTTGTTTCTTTTAAACGGCATGACAGTTTCATCAAGAACATTATAGAATGAAAAGGGGAAGGAAAGAGAGGAAGAGGAAGACCGAGGATATACTATATGAGCCGAGTGAAAGAGAAGCTTGCTGTTGTGTCGTTTATAGAGGTCAAGGAAGTTGCCCTGGAAAGAACTAAGTGGAAAAAGATTCATCAGTTATGGTGACAAGAGTCAGACTCCTTGTTCAATGTAAGTAAATTAAGATTAATCTATAGGTACTAATGTTATAAAGAGGAAAGTTTTGTATTTTTGTTTGTAACGAATAAACTCAAAAACTACTTTTCCTATTTCAAAAAAATTTTACCATAAGAATTCTACATTATCCCTGAGTAATATACGCTGTATTTCATGTAAGTACCTCGCGAGCAAAGCCGCGAGCGGAAGCTAGTTTTACATATATTGAACTAAAAACACTAGGTATAAGATTTAGAGAGGGATAATCAGAGTCACGTCCAAAGTTTTAGCACAAGTCCACATTTCACACAGTAGGTAATTATTTTCGTAGATGAAATAATACCCAAAAATATCTGACAATAGATTTTCGATGTTTAGCATTTAAAAATCCTTTGGCAATATACTAAAATCACAACAATAGGATGTTTTAACGTAAAAGAATTAACATAAATTATTCAAATTGTATTCAAAATCAACAGTCACATTTGAGAATATTTTGGCAAAGGCAAAAACAGTTTTGCACGTTTACTTTTATTTCTATAAAAATAATCAAAATAATTTTATTCAATAAAATCAAAAGGATCATTTTGAAAGGTGAGTTTTAATGCTTAAATCTTGATTGAAAATTATTGTATTTTCTCTCTGCTGGGCTGTTCTGTGCGTAAAGTTATTTAACTTCAACAAAATCTAGATTCATATAAAGAGAAAGTACATTAAATGTATGCACAAATATTGCATGTTGACATGGATAAGTTGATTTGCATACCGGACGGTATTGACGTGTGCGACGCAGGCGCATAACGATAGCAGGGTTGTCATTTATTAATTACTAGCTCTTACATCCACAAAAATAATAAAAAAACATGATTAGGACTGTAATCCCCAATAGTCGATAATGATTTATTCAGTAAAATCACAGGGATCATTTTGAATCGTCTTACACACTAGGCGAGTCCGAGAAGAACTGACAAGAAACTCGCTGGGTCCTAGCGCTTTTTTTGTATTATGATCCTTGTTAACATTGTTAGGGATACCTAACAGATTTGGTGCTGATTCGTCCCAAGCTTTTTTGTCATCTAAGTACTCTGATATCCCAGGCTCGCAAATATCTCCTCAGATCGCTAGTAACTAAAATCTTTGTCGATACCTAAAGGGGGGTTAGTCAGAAGCACGTCTAACCATGATGTTTGGCACATGCACACATTTAACACAGTAGTTAGTAATAAATCCATCAATATAACATATTAATTATTGCACCTTGGGTTACACATTAGGTTATTTATATCAAAATTTTGTATATGACTGCCTAGTTTTTATTAGCTACCTTTAGAGATGAATATATTACCTTAAATTTTAAAATACCATATCATTTAACAGTGGTGATTCCTGGTTCTTTAAATGGTACTTAAAAACCATTGAATATACGTACACCCTTAAGTAAATGTGTTACTAGAGAGATACATATCTACCTAAACTTTCCAAGACTTAGAAGGCATTGCAATTTGACAGCCCTATAAACATGTATAAGTACATTCAGCGATCATTGGCAAGTTGTCTATGTGCAAGTGGCATCTGCCAGGGTTTACATAAGGCATGTGGTAGCTGGCGTCTCAAGTGGTTTGAGAATATGCGCCATGTAGGAAAATTAGGCGGTTATGCTAATACTAGCTAGATGACCATCGCGCATCTTTGTCTGCAGGTTTTAAGTGATATAATTTTCCTGTTAAGAGCGCTAGTGGTGTAGTGGTAGCACCCCTGCCTCACGATCCGAAGGTCGCGGGTTCAAACCTGGTCGTGAACCAATGAGTTTTTCCATTAGAAAAATTTATGTGCGCAATGCCAGTGCTCTTAAACGATGAAGGAAACATCGTGAGGAAACCGGTATACCCTAGAACCAAAAATTGGAAGGTATATGTGTCATAGGTTAGTATTCTTATAAGCGGCGATGGGCTTGCAACCTGCCACGTACGGAATACTAACTACTGTGCAAAATGTGGGCATGTATCCCCGAGCCTGGGGATTACAGTCGTGATCATATATTTTTTTTTTTAATTTTCCTGTTTTTGCAACATTTTGAATTGACGCTCCGCTCTTAATTGGTCGCAGCGTTATTTTATAAAGCCAAGCCTTCCTCGATAAATTAACAATCCAACACTTTTTTGATTTTTTTACTTTATCATAGTAGAAATAGGTGGAAGTAAAACTTCCACTTTTCCCCTGAAAAAAAAAACATTTTTCTCTGCCAGTAGAATAGAATAGCCGGTCCTGTCTCCCATTTTATTTCAGTCTATTCCAAAAACAAACTAATTTTAATATTATGAATTAGTATTTGGTTGAGTGTTTCGTAATTCTTGCGTGGATTGGAGTATTTAAGACAGGAAATAGCTATGATACCGGTGGCGAGTTGATCGATGAGGAAATGACCAGTCCCTATTAACCTGAACTATCTGAAGTTTTGTTTTAGCAACGTTTTTTTACCGATATTTATTAGCAGATAGGTAGTATTAGGTATATAGGTAGATCATACAAACAAATGCTCGTCTTCTTCTTCTTTTTATCTAAGAGACAGATTCTCTTTTGAGGTCAATTTTGCCAGTATCGAGATTTTTAAAGTATGTCACAATCTCGTCACAGTCAAATTCTCAAGTCAATTGTAAACAAAAGATGGCTGTTTTGCTTAAAATTCTAGGGCTTTTTCCTGATGGATTTAGAAAGGAACTATTCATATACCTTTAAACGAGCAATTCTTGTATATTATGTATATACATATACAGTCGTGGTCAACTAATTAGGGACACTCTTTGGTTAAACCGAATTGTGAATTTATTTTTTATTTTCCAACGAGTCTAAACCATATTCCATATCTCTTACATGTAAGTATAATTAGTCATTTATGTGCCCGATTATACAAACAATAACAACTTCTTAAACATTAAACCTCTTTACAGTATAGCTGATAGATTATCGTAGTGCTATTTGTTCAAATAATGCTGGCTGGCCATTTAATTAGGGACACTGAGATATTGCGTTCTATTTTCAAAATTTGAATCTCAATACTTTTTTACTTCTTCTCTTATTGTTTCGTGGTAGTTTTGGCGGCAATCCCGATATTTATTTTAAGTTTTGAAAAATATTTTGAAGAAAAATGGGTAAAAATAAAAGTTGCGATCCAACACTACGAAAAATTATCATGAAGTTTGTTGTCGAGCATGGTTGGCCATACCGAAGGATAGCAGAACATTTAAATTGTTCAAAAACTATGGTATACAATGCAGTGCAACATGTCAGACGCAATAACACAGATTTAAATGTGCCCAGAACAAAAAGATCGAGAAAAACAACTCCGCAAGAAGATAGAATGATAGCCAGGTTAGCTAAGAAAGATCCGTTTCTAGGCTCTATTTTAATTAAACACGAAGTGTTTGGGACAGACGAAAGAGCTGGTGTCTCAGCTAGGACCGTTCGACGACGTCTGGTAGAAGCAGGGTTGTTCGGAAGAGTGGCTCGCAAAGTACCGTTGTTGAAGAAAGAACATAGAAATGCTCGTTTGGCGTTTGCACGTAAATATGGACATTGGACCTACGCCCAATGGCAACATGTATTATTCTCTGACGAGACCAAGGTTAATTTGATTTCTTCAGATGGAAGGCAATACGTACGGCGTCCAGTAAAAGCGGAAATGAATCCAAGATTCACAAAAAAGCAGGTGAAACATGGCGGTGGAAACATTAAAATGTGGGGTTCATTTTCTGGACGTGGAGTGGGACCTGTGAGGAAAGTTCAGGGTAACTTAGACCAACATCAATACAAGGCAATATTGGAGGAAACGATGCTTCCCTATGCTGAGGAGCATCTCCCTATTATATGGACGTTTCAGCATGATAACGACCCAAAACATACCGCCCGTTCAGTCAAGTCGTTTCTTACCAGTCAGTCAGTATCGGTGCTAGATTGGCCAGCAAATAGCCCGGACCTTAACCCAATCGAGCACCTTTGGCACGAAATCAAGAAAAAAGTAGCCACTTATCGTACCACAACTTTAGATGAACTTAATGAAGCTTTTTGTGAGGCATGGGCAAACATTCCTGTCGAAACATGCCAGAAACTGATAATGTCTATGCCACATCGGTGTCAAGCGGTAATTACTAACAAAGGTTTTGCTACTGGGTACTGATTTTACACGTAATAAAATGGAGCTGTTAAAGATATTATAATACTGCAGATTATTAGTTTTGTTTAACTCTATTTTTCATTATAGTTTACTGTCCTTAATTAAATGTCCAGCTACAGAATTATACCTTAAAATTGAATACATGTTCAACCTTTGATATTAAATACTTTTTTCTATTTATTTATTCTTTTATTTACAGCCATTTAAAGCATAATAATCGGACCAAATTATGCAAATAATAGTTACTGAGAAATCAATAGGGTTTTATATTTGTATGTACATAACCGGTTATTGTTCTTCACTATCTTGCATGTCCCTAATTAGTTGACCACGACTGTATATATAATCTGAATCTCGGAAACGGCTCCAACGATTTTCATGAAATTTAGTATGCAGGGGGTTTCGGGGGCGATAAATCGATCTAGCTAGGTTTCGTTTTCCAAAAAACACGATTTACCAGAAAAAAATCCGAGCAATGCTCGGTCATCCAGGTACTTCACTTTAAAATAAAGTATATACATATTTTACACCCGTATCAAGAACTCTAAAACCACCAAAATTAATTACACAATAAAAAATATAAAAACTAGAGCGATGAAGTTGACAGTCGAATGCATCAGGAAAAATCCAAATGCTGGTCAAAATTTTTTTTACCCTCACTTAAAATGTTCACATCTTACTTTAGTAGTAGGTATACAAGTAAAATGTGAATTAAGCATTAAGATTTGTATAACACGGGACATAGAGACTTGTAAATGCTTACCTATTTCAGTAATAACCAATTTGAATATTACGATTCCTAGCATTGTAAATTCAATACATCAAGTTATAATCACATCCAATGGCTGAAATTAATGCATAACAGACGCGGTATGGCGCCTCGCCCACGCATTGCTTGCTCATAATAATGCAGATTTTGTGACACTACTTGCACTAACTTTAAGCTATTCTGTGAAAAGTTCCTTACACACTCTATAATAATCTATGACGTGTCTCTACTAACTATTGGGTAAGCTATGGCGTTAGTATACTAACTGGTTGTTAATCTGTGGCTTGTCGCAACTGCAGCCGAGACAACTGTGGGAGGATACAGACTTGCAAATAAAAATCAGCTTTGATACGCAGGTTTTAGGTCAATTATTGTATGAATACATAATTATTTTATATTTCGAATAATTGGTGAAATAGCGCGTTAGATTCGACGATTGTTCGAGAAAGTTCATTGTTCTTTTATCAAATCACGTTATTTTCTCACTGAAAACCTCCAAATTGTAATGCAGCGCCAGCGGCGACGAGCTTGCAACCTATCATGAACGGAATACTAACTAGATTTTAATCTAATGAAAAGCTGGCATGTGCAAAAAAGATTCATCTAAATTAAGTATTTTTTAAGTACCTAGTTGATTAAAAACTTGTTGTCAACAACTCTTTGATAAAATAGTTCTAGAATAGTTCCAAATCAAGTTATTCAACCTAATAATTGTCTATAAATTGGCGTAATATACTTGGCCTGGGTATAATTTTTGAAAATTAAGATATTATGTAGTTATTAAATATACTTACTTAGCTTTTTTTTTTAATCTTTATAACTTGATCTTTAAAAAAAATGAATTATTTAAACGACAGCCCAGGAAGAAGCCAACCATAAGTAGGTTGTGTGGTGGGGTCAATAGGATTTAAAAAAATCAAATCAAGTCTTTCCCGTTTTCTTAACTAATAGTGTTATTCACGGTTGATGGGGTAAACAGGAAAGCAAAATTAAATCTATTCTCATCTCACTTATGCTTCACAGGGGTCAATGGGAATGAATTTAGTTTTTTTTCTAATTCTATTTTATTCCCATTGACCCCTGAGGAGCAGAGTTCATAGGGTCAACAGGAATACACGCAATAGTAGATAAATCTCTGATATCATGCTTATTAATAAGTTGAAGGTGTCAATATAGCCGTATCTGAGCACCGCCTTAAGATCGATGCATTGAATTATAATTTCAAAATCATGTCAACATCAATTAAAGTGTCTTATTATCAGTGTAGTAAAGGTATCGAAGGCTTACTGTTTATTAGTGTGTTCTAAAATATAGGTAGGTGTGAGATTACACAAGCAAGTATAGTAAATTTAATAGTTGTATGTTGTGAAGTTTCACTATGACCATCGTAGCCGGCTCCTTTATTTTCTTTAGCTTCATTTACTTGTTTTTAATATTAAAATATGGTGTTTCCTAGACTATCCGTTTAAAGTAGTAACCTAGATGAGAAGCTAAATATCTACAGAATACGGATTAAAATTGAAATCTTATTATAGTCGTATGAGCCAGTGAGCTATTGTGATGATGGAGTAAATAGATGCACAAAAACACCAGTCTGTCATGTGTTGGGTCATTACGGAGGTTTCGACAAGAACGGTAACGGTCAGATAAAATGTTGATCTGTTAGATAAAATGGTCCATAAGCAACCAAGACTTTTATAAGTGACAAAGGTCTCGAACATGACAAGTGTGATATGAACTAGAATTTTGATAACTCACCCACTCGATTTTAAAGGTGTGAATCGTAAAGCAATAAAATTACAAGTTATATTAATAAAAAGCTACAAGCTACGAACAATAATAGAGATTGTAAAGTTGTAGCGCTAGGTTTGAAAGTAAGAAAACGGCTTTCTAAATTTTCTCTCCGCGGCAAAACAATTGTTAACATGTTAATAGGCAATTAACGGTAAGAAAACAAGAAACTTATTGATTGTGATATTTATACTAGTGGGTAAACAACCATTCGGTAGGTACTAGGTTAGTGTGAAGTGTGCTTGTCTTCTTAATTTTGAATATATATTTAATAAAGTATAAAATGTGCTATTGAAAATAATAGTCAACCGACAACTTTAGAAACAGGATGTTAAGAGCTAGAGATGAGTGTCAGCCAAGTATTGTTACCAGGGTACCAATTTTGCTTGCTTTCTTTAGTATTAAGGTAAGTAAATGGCTTTCTACAGAACTTGACGCATGGCTTAGTGTGTCACAAATATGAAGAAAGTTCTCTAATTGGTACAGTACATAATGCATACCTATTGCACAAATATTCAAGATCTAAAGCAACAAGATCTCGTCAAACCGTCACGCGCGCGCCCAAATACATAAATTTCTATTCAACAGCCATTTTCGCTCTAGTTATAAATGCAAAGCTAACAACACTTTCATGCACGAGTCTATTCTCAAGCGCCCCAATAAGTACCTTTTTAGATTTGTGGTTAACGAGTTCTGTAGAGTATCTTCAAAGCCCCCTGGGCTGAAGAATCGACAGAGCCAATACTTTTGTATCCTGTGATTTCTCTTTTTTCTGTTAACTGTGATACATAGATGAATTTCTTACGTGAAGACTGATAGATTTAATATAAAAGCAACATCAAAATACGAAGCTGCAACTAGGTTCAATTGTCACGTCACCAAGTTCTGCCAAAAGTAGCAAGTAGATAGTAAAACTGCGTAATCGATTGGCGTAGGGTAAGATAATAATTACACTACAGTATGCATTACATTACTTTCATTGTTTGGGAGCTCTCAGGAGCGAACCTTTCAATGAATAATGTGCGGCCCATTGGCGGCCACCCAGTAGGTAGAGTGGCCAATAAATATTTATCACGGATGAGCATTTCCAAGAAAACTTTTCCAGCTAAAACGATGATGAAAATGATGAAACATTCGATACAGGTGGTCCGATACTGGAGCGGATTTAAATGTTCCTACTCATGTAAAATCAGCAGAAAGATGGGCTGCATTAGCGCTGCAAAAACACTCCTTGGCTAATAACGCCATGTATTCCCTTTGACCCTGGTGGGGCTAACGGGATATGAAATGACCTTTCAAATAACTGATTTTCATCAACTGCAACAGTTTAAACAAATGATAGCAAACACATTTGCAGAACAGCTTTACTAAAGCAATCCATGCATATTCATATTTTTTTGACAGTTGTAATCGATAGCACCGAAAAGTGTTGGTAATCCCACGACAACTTAATTTGCGAGTTTACATTTAACAAACATCGTACAAATTCCATGCAAATTTCAGTTAACACCTAATCAATATTCAATTAATAAAAGACCACCGAGAAAGACCTTCAATAAATCTAGCCACAGATTAGTAAAGTGTACATTAGTAGGTTAGGTATAGTACAAGGAGGTGTCTGTTGACTTCATAACTATGCATCGACGCTTGAATTTCGATCGATCGGTTGTTGACTACAAGTTGGACATGAATTTAAAGTGTGACGACGAATCAATGATACCAGTACGCATGGCATAGTCTTAGTCGCTTTTGGATTTTTAAGGTTAGCAACAGTCCTTTCTGCCCCGTGAAATTTATAACTATAGTTTGATTATAGAGGTGTGCGCGCGAAAGCCGAGGAGTTCATTATTTTAATGGTCCGTGCATGTTGCGTACAAGCGTACATACGTTACGACGACGTGACAAGTCGATTTTATGGACGTGAAAACTGTTATAGTGACACCTTTGCGCCCTAGGTGAAAGGTCGGCATAGTTATAAACCGTTTGGAAATGTTCACTTTGCGTCGACTTACGAGTAGGTTCATCATCATCATCATCATTCAGCCCGGTTGCACCCACTGTTGAGTATAGGCCTCCTCTTTATTACGCCACTCTTTCCGGTCCCCAGCAAGTCTCGTCCAGTGGTTGCCGACTACGCTGACGATGTCGGTGGACCATCGGGCGGGTGGTCTGCCTCTTGGCCTTTGAGCACTCCTCGGCCACCACTCCGTTATCGCCTTTGTCCATCTCCCGTCATCCCTTCTTGCCAATTATGTAGATTGTTATTAAATTATCAAACGAGTAGGTTATGACATCAAAATTCAAAGCGCCAGTCACCATCAACCAACATTATACAGGAGAAACTAGTGTCTTAGCCAGTCATTTCGTTTCTGATAGATCAACATCGCATCGTTTCGATGAGTGGGAAATACAACTGAATATTTCAGTACTTCAGATTACACGATAAGCTCGGTCCTGGGTCTGCAAATCTGGGTGGTCTGCTTGATAACAGTCTAAAGCCATGACAGAGGCTTTTAGGCAGCTTAACTCCATGGCCAGGGTTATGGATCATACGAACAAGAACAAAATGCTAGTCACCTTTAAACGGCAACGTTCGCATCTGTCCTGCATACTAATGCCTGATCATACTGCAGCAAACTAGGAGTATTAACAACTACTAATCCGAAAAATAATCTTTACCACACATGAAGGACCCTCAGTTGACAATGTCACAAGGAGACGTTGGGTAATGAATGAGCCTATAAAGCAGTGGTTTTGACCTGTAGAAAACAATCTACTTTAGACTTCCATTCTTTTTTTTAATTTTAATCGCGTCCAGTATTACGAACCAGTGTTCGGCCTCTGTTGCAACAGCGGCGACCAGTCAGATAATCAATTTGCAACTTTTATAAGCCTGACAACCCTGACTGATGCTAATTCTTATGCAAGTCAAAGCCTGAATGACAATTCGTATACACAGCGCTATTCTAGGAAACCTCAGCCGGCTAAAGTGGATGGTCTGGTCATCGCTAGATTGCACTTTATTGTAGCGGCCTTTTGTTTTATTGCGTTCTCTTGTACTGTACAGTACAGCAGCATCCATCCATTGTTCATCGTGACATCATGTCTAGCAATTTTAATTAAAAGTTTTTTCGGTGTCAGCTATGAAATAAAAGTAATTACACAATTTATCACCTCAATTTAAAGGTATGGAATGAAAAATATGCAACAATTATTTATAACTGCTTGATTTCGGTAGCGTGAAGTTAATTAATCGCATATGCATCGACGCGTGACGTCCGGCTGTCGCTGTGGTTGCTGTATGAATGGTTGAAAACTGCGGCGTCGTCTGCGTAAGCGCCGATGGTGGCGCCGGGCTTCCGCCTCTCAGCGGAAGTCAAATGCAACATGTCATGTTCGTTATGCACTACTAGCCTCGTATTTAAAAGAATATCAACTTACCTGTATAAATTCATTGCTACCGGCTACATTATCTGCGGGAAATGTGATAGGGTTGGTTTTGTTCGTACGAGACTTGCTCTAAATATGCATTCACTGGTTTTTATTACTGTTACTTGTGAATAATATGTGAGAGAAAATGAAGGATTTAAAGCTTTATTTTTTTCGGATTCTCCACAGAATTAGTCATTTCAAAAATATGGAAGAATATGCGCCGTATATATTTAATGAATTTATAATTTCACGAGAAAAACGTTATCTCACCGCTGCGAGAAAGATTCGTGGAAACAGCTGCCCCCGTTACATTTCTGAAAACTTTTCTTTGTTCGGCTGATGCATAGGTACAATAAACTCTAGCTAATCATTGCTCTCGAAGAAAAAGTACTACTAGGTGCTTTATTATCTAAATAGTTTCCGCCCGCGAGGTATCTACATAAAATATAGAGTATGTTCATCCTAAAAGTTTATTTTAAACATTGGTAAAAGAATTTTTGAAATAGGATGGGTAATTTCGGAGATTACCTTCTACATACATACAACTTTACATTTTAGGAAAAGGTAAGTATCTGATTTTGTTTTCAAAATAGTAGCATTATAAACTCATTATTATTATTATTTTGTTCTTATGGTTTCTATTGCATTATTTCTAACGCTGATTATATGCGTCTGACACGCACTTGGCTAATTTACTACACATTGTATTTGTATACATATTATTAACTTGTATATTACTGTACTGTTCTGTTGTACCCTCATAATTATGCATTTAGTGTAACTAATACCGTTCTGCAATATTTCGTTCATTTTGAGCTTAATAGTTATAGGTCACAGAATACTTGATTGATGGTATGGTTTATTGAAAAATTATGATCGATCTCACTGTAGCGAATTATAGTTCTAATGAACATAGCTATTTAGTAAGCAATCAGAGGTTTAACGACCATCGCTAAACGTGTAACTGCATTTTGAATACTTTACTACAGACAAATTTCTAATAATTTTAGTATAGAAAACCGTAGGTACAATAGTATCTCAAATATTATTAGCATTCTAAAATACCTAAATAAATAAAAATGAAATTGTATTTTACACTACACATTTTTTGAATATTTAGTGGCCCGTTGTCCCCGTTTGCATTAAACAAATTATAAGGTATGGGGACAATGGGAATGCAAATTATGTTGCTCGTTTTTGGAAATCACATTATTTTTTATTTTAATAAACTCTTTTTTGTTTCGACCTTATTATTTAGCCGTTATCGTCCTACTGCAGGGCAAATGCCTCCCTTCCCTTCTTCCACTCTTCGCGACTTATTATTATTTGACCTTATGATGTTATTAAATAAAACTATTTTGACATTTCCTTTAGAAATCATTATATCCCTCTAGTTGACAATATGTTCCTAGTTTCCAGTACTTACAACTTACACCTGCATGATAACACATCTGTTTCCTCACAGCCCTTCAATGGTTATTTAATGACATATTACTTTAGGGCGATAGGGTCGGCCATTGAGCAATTCCCGACCCTTTTGTACAAACTAACCAAACGAAAATCATCTGCAGCTGCATTGCTTTAAGACTTATATTAGCGTAAAGCTGTTAGACTGAACCGTATAGAATTTTGGCGCCAGATAATTGAACTATCGTTGTAAGTGTATGGTATGGACATAATGTTCGCGACATTTTTTTTTTACCGTTTGGACGATGCATTTACCAAACATTAGACTTTGTAAAAAAGATTTAAGTAAGTATATTACTTAGGTAAATTATTTTTATTAATTTCCGCAAGCAAGCAGTATTTTAGCTTCTTTATGCAAGGACATCAATGTTTGTGATATTATATCATTTAAGTACTTACTAAGTTTATTTATAAATTGTGTAAAACTGTTAGTTCTCCAAATAAAACAAAATAAAATTAAATTAAGTACTCACCTGAAAATAACTTGACAAACAAAAGAAATATTCCACGGGAACCGTAGATTTTTCCGGGATAAAATTTTGCACATGTGTTATTCCAGACCATAATCTATATCTGTGCCAAGTTTCATCCAGATCCGTTCAGCCGTTTCAGCGTGTCAGGATGTCTGGATGTTTGTTACTCTTTGTAACAAACATCCAGACATCCAGAAAATTTCATCCTCACAAACTTTCGCGTTTATAATATTAGTAGGATTATAGTAGGACTAATTTTTATGTTACAATACAAGGAATTTACTATCCTACATACCTTAGTACTTACTTACAAATGGTAAAAAATCTACTAAGAATAGTTTTAAAATTAAGTTCGTAAAAAACGCAACCCAAGCTGGAGTGGATGACACAGCCACATGTGGCGACGGGACTCGGAGACGGCGCCGATGACGTCACGGGATCTACCCGCGACTAATGACTGCAAGGGCTTGCGTTTGAAAAAGGAATAGATTCGAAATTGGAATGGCGCTTCGGATTCAGAAACGGTGCAGGTTTGTTTGTGAAAGCGAAACAAAAGGAAAAAATAATAGGTAGGTACTTACTTACCTAGATTCAAATTTGGAATGGCGCTTCGGACTCAGAAAATGACTGTGAAGGTTTCAAGCGAAACTAAGGAATAGATTTGAAATTGGAATGACGCTTCGAATTCAGAAACCATGGACGTTTGTTTTGTTTGTGGAAAAATGTATAGATTCATAATTGGAATGGCGCTTCGGACTCAGAAACCATGGAGGTTTGTTTCGTTCGTTTGTTTCGTTTTCGTTTAGGTTTGTTTGACATCTTATTTTTTTCATTATCTGTGAAATTTGTTGATAACAAGACTTTATCAATAGGTAGGTATAGATACTTTCTTTATTTCAGGACTAGCTGTCCCGCCCGCGACTTCGTTCACTTAAAGTAGGTATCTAAACTGAGTTTCAAACAAATCACACAAATAAAAAAATCCCATAAATAACTTTGACATCCAATTTTACCCATTTTAGAGGGCTATTTTGAAATATCCAGGAATACGTTTCCATTTATTTTGCATTTAAAGTATGCAAACCAAAACTAAGACCAATCACACCACCCTTTAAAAAGTAAGTACCCATAAAAACATTGACCCCACATTTGACCCCTTTTTGAAGGTCATATTGAAAAATCCTGAAACACTTGTTCATTCATTTTATATTTACAGTACACAAAGTTTCAGACCAATCGCATCACCCGTCAAAAAATCCCATACAAACATTGACCCCTTTTATACAGTTATATTGAAAAATCCTGAAACAGAAAACAAAGTTTCAGGCCAATCGCACCACCCGTTAAAAAAACCCATACAAACATTGACCCCCTTTTTCAGAGTTATATTGAAAAATCCTTTAACATGAAATTAAGTTTCAGACCAATCGCACCACCCGTTAAAAATTCCCATACAAACATTGACCTCCCCCTTTTGACCCCCTTTTTAGAGTGATATTGAAAAATCCTAAAACACGAAATTAAGTTTCAGACCAATCGCACCACCCGTTGAAAAGTTCCTATACAAACATTGACCCCCCCATTTGACCCCCTTGTTTTAAGGTTATATTGAAAAATCCTGAAACACGAAACAAAGTTTCAGACCAATCGCACCAGGTTAAAAAGATCCCATACAAACATTGACCCCACATTTGACCCCTTTTTGAAGGTTATTTTGAAAAATCCTGAAACACGTGTCCATTCATTTTGCATTTACAGTACACAAACAAAGTTTCAAGCCAATCGTACCACCCGTTAAAAAGTTCACGTACAAACATTGACCACACATTTGACCCCTTTTTGAAGGTTATATTGAAAAATCCTGAAACACGTGTCCATTAATATTGCATTTACAGTGCACAAACAAAGTTTCATTAAAATCGTTCCACGCGTTAAAAAGTTTCATACTAACGTTTTCACCCTTTTTCACCCCCTTAGAGGTGGAATTTCCAAAAATCCCGTCTTAGTGGGTGGTTTTGTTATAAAAGGAACCCACCTTTCAAATTTCAGCTTTCTAGCTTCAGCGGTTTCGGCTGGGCGATGATAAATCAGTCAGTCAGTCAGTCAGTCAGTCAGTCAGTCAGTCAGTCAGTCAGTCAGTCAGTCAGTCAGGTTAAGCTCTTATATAGATATAGATAAAAGTTTATTAACATCAGATTATCTTTCAATCAGTGGGGTTTTCAGGCTTTTTGATAAAATCCATACTAATATTATAAATAAGAAAGTAACTCTAGTCTGTTTGTTACTTTTTCACGCTTACACCGCTGAACCGATGTAGATGAAATTTGGTACAAAGCTAGACTATAGCTTGAGAAAGGACATAGGCTACCTTTCACAGCGAAAAAATATCTAGAAGAGATAGAAATAAGGGATGAAAGTTTGAATGGGAGTCCGTCATTTTCGAACTCAGACGGGAGTCGAGTGCAAAAGCTAGTATCTGATAAAGGTTAAGGTAGGTAAGTTAAAAATTTTGTACCTAGACATTTCAGCCAAACAGGATTACTTATCACAATATTAATATCACTACTATGTAGGTAAGTACTAAAATTACTATCGTATCAGCTGACAAGCGCGTAACTTTGCGGGTTTTAACTTTAAGTGATATATTTTTTCCCGTTTTTGCAACATTTTTCATTGATGCTTCGCTCGTTTGGTCGCAGCGTGATGTTATAAAGCCTATAGCCTTCCTCGATAAATGAACTTTCCAACACAAAAATATTATTTCAATTCAAACCAGTAGCTATTCAGATTAGCGCGTTCAAACAAACAAACTCTTTATCTTTATAGGTAATCCTACTAATATTATACACGCGAAAGTTTGTAAAAATGTATGGGGATGTGTGTTTGCTATTCTTTCACGCTGAAACGGCTGAACGGAACTGGATGAAATTTGGCACAGATATAGATTAAAGTTTGGAATAGCGCATAGGCTACTTTTTATCCCGGAAAAATGTACGGTTCCCGTGGGATAGATTTGTTTTTGTTTTTCAACGTACCCCGCGGGCGATGCCGTGGGCGGAAGCTAGTATTATTATAGACTAGCTTCCGAACACGGCTTCGCCCGCGTGGTACCTTGAAAAACAAAAACATCGCTATCCCACAGGAACCGTACATTTTTTCGGGATAAAATGTAGCCTATGTGTTATTCCAGACCATAATCTATATCAGTGCCAAATTTCATTCAGATCCGTTCAGCCGTTTTAGCGTGAAAGAGTAACAAACATACATCCATCCATACATTCTTACAAACTTTCGCGTTTATAATATTAGTAGGATTTCGACTGGGTAAGTATAGGTAGTACTAGGTAGGTAGGTACCTACTATAATAGTAGGTACCTACCTACTTAGTTACCAGTCAAAATGTTCAGCATGAGACTGGCGCCAAGTCTACACTTTATCAGATGCCGATAATATCGACTGATGACGTAGAATATGTAGGTACTTACGTACCTTACCTAGGTAACCAGGTAGTTTAGTATGTATCGGGAAGAAATACCGAGAATTTTTTATCAAAACAGCCATCTTTTTTTTGAAATTGACTTTACAATTTGACTGTTTTTGTGACTTACAATAGGTACTATTAGGTAAGTAATTTAAAATACTTATTACTATAAAGTACTAGGTAGGTTTGTTATTATTTTCGTAGCTTCGTTAACTGCTACCTAAGTTTATAAGTACTTATCTACTTTCCTATCCAAGGTAAATAGGCCTTTGCATCCTATTCTAGATGATATTCTAGGGACCTTACCACAAGCTCTTACAAACAATCATGTTTCAGAAACGTCAAGTGAAGCTGGAAGTAACACTCACTACTTCAATACAAATTACAGGGGCCTCACCACGAATTCATAATACCTACCTACCTACATTATCGAATTAGTATTACTTACATCGTTATTTTGTACCACGACCTATGCAAATTGTATTGAAGTTTTGACGTTTCTATAATGGAATCGTTCTGGAAGACTTCGTGGTAAGGCCCCAGGTCATGATAGGTACGAAATAATAAAGTAATATTACTTTGGTATTGCCCGAAGAGCTTGTACTAAGGCCCGAGGACATTGTAGGTAGGTACTGCTTGGGACAGTTTATAGATTTGAGTAGGTAGGGCTTGCCCAACACTTATGTATATATTATCTCTATGTATTTGTACTTGCGGAGAGCTTTTCACGTTTGATCCTAATATTTTGGTCTGGGTATTAATGTAGTGAGTACTCTGATGAAGAATATTGTTTCTCTTACCGGTCAAGCCAAGATCAGCAGACTCCGATGATGCCTCATCACTATACGCTGCTGAAAGCTGGTACAAAACAAGCACCAAACATACGCTAAAATTAACCAGGGCCATCGTTTCAATTTATATAATTCCGACCGCGAACTAATCAACACTCAGTCATCACTATAGCGAATCCAATCACCTTATAATATACGACCACAAATTGTTTTCACTGGATTATCAATTCAGTTTACACAAGTATTATTACACGCACGTGTAGTTTATTTATCGCGAAAGTATTTTTTGGAGCAGCGAGACGCCACCCTCTCCGACGTATAATGCGCGACTGACAGAAAAATTCGATGAATGAGCGAAAGAGATAGCAAACAGAAGCGCTGAAGAATAGTGTTGCTGCAGTCAGTTGCGATAAGTCGATATCGATGAATGAGATTATTTAGATTATATTAAAACAACTTACATTGGACAGAGAATCTGCATACTTTTGTGTACAATAGTGGTCAGTGGCTTGTACTCTGTTTTTAGGTAGGTACTTAGTTTTTGTCTCTAAAATCAACACTTACAATAGGTACTTATTGTACTTTTTGCTAGCAATATAAATCATTTAGAAAAAGACTAAGATTTTTTCTGGTGGTTTAGCAGATAATAATAATTTTATTTTCTTATATTCAAAATCTAGAAGGATAGAGAAATTCTGGAACTCTCGTTGTCTCCCTTGCTTTTAAAAAAGGATTTTGTGTCTTATTGACGACGATGACAAACCTAGCGTTATAAATAAGTTTTATCTAATGATTAAGCCCTTTTTCCTTCGCTTTATTTTTTTGCAAATATTTTTTAATGCAATTCTGTGAATTACCTACTTCAATTTGTATATTGACAGGTAGATATTTTAGACTAGACAAAGCGCACGCTTAAAAATAAACCGGAGTAACTCAAAAAACCAAAATTTTGGGAAATCGCGTTTAAAGTTTTGTGACTTGGAGTATTTGTATTCAATCACGATTATTGATTTTATTTGTGTGGATATTTCATTATTTTATTAACCATGGCACGGTCAATAGATAAATCTTTAATATCACTATAGAAAATCATCAATATTATTAACAGTTTTTTATTAACAAGGCTTTAAAAAAAATATTGCTGACTTACTTCTTTTTTCGATTAATACCTGGAATTTTATTCAAAATCTTTACAGTTGTATGTATTAATAATGCTGTTTTCTTTTAAATTATATTTTAATCTCTAAAAATACTACGATATACTTCCTTTTATAATTAATGAATAAATGGTTAGATTCTTGTATGTCATAATATTTCAGTTTTACATTGAACTGTGTAGATCACACTGGTATTATGGTTTACTAATAAAATGAAATACTATAAATTATAAATGAATAATGTAATTAAATACAAAGAAAGAATAGTAAAATATTTGGACTATTTTAATTAGAAATATTTTTCAGTAAAATCATGATTAAAAAGTAATTTAATTACATACATAAAATCACACTTGTTTCCCGACGGAGTAGGTAGAGGCAAGATCTCCACTTGCTACAATCCTGACATACCTCTTTTGCTTCATTCAATCTCATTACATTCTTCATACATGCTCGTCGGTTTATCTTACTTTTGACTTGGCTTTTGACTAAAACCTCCCCAATTTGATCGAGGTACGTACGTCAAAGTCTTTCCCTTCTAAATGTTCCATTCACACTCTCTTTATGCACCTGTTTTGTTAATCTCTTTCATCCATTCTTTCTACATACTCAAACTATCTTAAGATACCCTTTTAAATTTTCATCACTACGTCTTCTTTCAGTCCACAACGTTCTCATACCACACTGTTCTTCACTCTATCATTCAAAGTTAAACCACACATACTTCTCGAAGCTCTCATTTCTATTGCATTTATTCTACTTTGATGCTTCTGTCATACCCATCTATCACTACCATACATCTAAAAATAATTAGGTAGTACTGAACTGGCTTATGATATTACAAAAAACAATGCATCAATATACACTAGATAAAGATCAACATCTCTGTTTTCTTAAATAATGTATTTATAAAAAATTTCTTAGTAGTACGGAATCAACCTCTTGGACCTTCATTTCCATTTCTATAATATTTGATCATCTTCTTTTTATTTCTTAATACATTCCTTTGTTATAATAATGATGTCGTAAAAAAATAAAGTATTGTTAATAAAATTATAATACGCTATGTAGTTGGATCTGTTGTTTTCTATCTGTTTTTGCTTATAAGTCACCGTTATAAAGTTCGTTATTATTGTTTTCTTCGTCTATATAATTATCTCGTCTCAAGATGATTCAATGTGTTTTTTTATCATTTAGTACTCATTTTTTTATTCCCATGATTTCCACGCTTGTCATTAACCGTCATTCCGGTGTGATTCATTTAATTTATTATTTAAATAGGTATCATTTTATCAGTCGTCCAAAATGCTTTTAAAAACACTAGCAAATTCTTATTTAATTGATAAGGTGATGAATATCTAGTATTTTCCCGTTAAACTATTATATGCAGACTCCTGCATCACCCGCCCACCCGTATATAAAAAGTGCAAAGCGTGCAAAGCACTTATTGGTTAGGATTTATTAGATTATGACTTATGATTGATTATTTGATTACGACTTATGATTGTGTGTGAGGTTGTCAGCCTCACACACAATCCTCACACACAACCTCATAAAAAAATAGAGTCAACACGAGTGTTTCGCTTCTTCACGAAGTACGTGAAACTTCTCCACGAAGATTTCTAAAACGCTTCGCTTTGTTACCAATTCTTCATGTCTTGAGTTCTCTTGCGTCTTTTTTACTCTGTCTCTAGTTCATGGTCAGAAGAATCTGAACTTGAAGGATTAAGGTTTTTTAGTCTAGCAGCAGCATTCGATTTTTTTTCTGCACTTAGCAAGAGTCTGCCACATCATCATCAAAATTACTTTCGTTGGCATAATTAGGAAGAGTTTTATCAGCTTGGCTTATAAAATCACTTTGTTTTGATCTTAAATTCATTTATAGAATTAATTCAGAAGTATTCTCTATAAACTCATCTTCCAATTCTATAATTTGCAAGTTTGTAAAACCAAAAATCTCCACTTACTACGATCCTAACATACCGCACGCTTAAAAATAAACCGGAGTAACTCAAAAAACCAAAATTTTGGGAAATCGCGTTTAAAGTTTTGTGACTTGGAGTATTTGTATTCAATCACGATTATTGATTTTATTTGTGTGGATATTTCATTATTTTATTAACCATGGCACGGTCAATAGATAAATCTTTAATATCACTATAGAAAATCATCAATATTATTAACAGTTTTTTATTAACAAGGCTTTAAAAAAAATATTGCTGACTTACTTCTTTTTTTGATTAATACCTGGAATTTTATTCAAAATCTTTACAGTTGTATGTATTAATAATGCTGTTTTCTTTTAAAATATATTTTAATCTCTAAAAATACTAGGATATACTTCATTTTATAATTAATGAATAAATGGTTAGATTCTTGTATGTCATAATATTTCAGTTTTACATTGAACTGTGTAGATCACACTGGAATTATGGTTTACTAATTAAATGAAATACTATAAATTATAAATGAATAATGTAATTAAATACAAAGAAAGAATGGTAAAATCTTTGGACTATTTTAATTAGAAATATTTTCTTAAGAACTTTATCAGTAAATCATGATTAAAAAGTAATTTAATTACATACATAAAATCACACTTGTTCCCGACGGAGTAGGCAGAGGCAAGATCTCCACTTGCTACAATCCTGACATACCTCTTTTGCTTCATTCAATCTCATTACATTCTTTATACATGCTCGTCGGTTTATCTTACTTTTGACTTGGCTTTTGACTAAAACCTCCCCAATTTGATCGAGGTACGTACGTCAAAGTCTTTCCCTTCTAAATGTTCCATTCACACTCTCTTTATGCACCTGTTTTGTTAATCTCCTTTCATCCATTCTTTCTACATACTCAGTCCACAACGTTCTCATACCACACTGTTCTTCACTCTATCATTCAAAGTTAAACCACACATATTTCTCGAAGCTCTCATTTCTACTGCATTTATTCTACTTTGATGCTTCTGTCATACCCATCTTTCGCTACCATACATCTAAAAATAATAATGTAGTACTGAACTGGCTTATGATATTACAAAAAACAATGCATCAATATACACTAGATAAAGATCAACATCTCTGTTTTCTTAAATAATGTATTTATAAAAATTTTCTTAGTAGTACGGAATCAACCTCTTGGACCTTCATTTCCATTTCTATAATATTTGATCATCTTCTTCCTTTTATTTCTTAATACATTCCTTTGTTATAATAATGATGTCGTAAAAAAAATATAGTATAGTTAATAAAATTATAATATGCTATGTAGTTGGATCTGTTGTTTTCTATCTGTTTTTGCTTAAAGTCACCGTTATAAAGTTCGTTATTATTGTTTTCTTCGTCTATATTATTATCTCGTCTCAAGATGATTCAATGTGTTTTTTTATCATTGAGTACTCATTTTTTTATTCCCATGATTTCCACGCTTGTCATTAACCGGTGTGATTTATTTAATTTATTATTTAAATAGGTATCATTTTATCAGTCGTCCTAAATGCTTAAACACTAGCAAATTCTTATTTAATTGATTAAGGTCATGAATATCTAGTATTTTCCCGTTAAACTATTATATGCAGACTCCTGCATCACCCGCCCACCCGTATATAAAAAGTGCAAAGCGTGCAAAGCACTTATTGGTTAGGATTTATTAGATTATGACTTATGATTGATTATTTGATTACGACTTAGGATTGTGTGTGAGGTTGTCAGCCTCACACACAATCCTAACACGCAACCTCAAAAAAAAAATAGAGTCAACACGAGTGTTTCGCTTCTTCACGAAGTACGTGAAACTTCTTCACGAAGATTTCTAAAACGCTTCGCTTTGTTACCAATTCTTGATGTCTTGAGTTCTCTTGCGTCTTTTTTACTCTGTCTCTAGTTCATGGTCAGAAGAATCTGAACTTGAAGGATTAAGGTTTCTTAGTCTAGCAGCAGCATTCGTTTTTTTTCTGCTCTTAGCAAGAGTCTGCCACATCATCATCAAAATTACTTTCGTTGGCATAATTAGGAAGAGTTTTATTAGCTTGGCTTATAAAATCACTTTGTTTTGATCTTAAATTCATTTGTAGAATTAATTCAGAAGTATTCTCTATAAACTCATCTTCCAATTCTATAATTTGCATGTTTGTAAAACCAAAAATCTCCACTTACTACGATCCTAACATACCTTTTTTGCTTCATTCATGATAATTTCATTATTCAGATATTATGTGCATCGGTTTAGGTTACTCTTGACCTGGCCTTTCTCTAAAACATCCCCGATTCTATCGAGGTACGGACGCCGAGGTCTACCCGTTCCAACTGTCCCATTCACACTCGCCTTACTCGTTGTATTTCGCCTTTTTCCTCGGTTCCCTTTCATCCATCCTTTATAGGTATATACCCAAATTATCTTAACATACTCGTCACAACTTTCATCGCTAAGTCTTTTTTCACTCAAAAAAAAACAAGTAAAAACAGATTTAAAGGAAAAAGTAAAGCTAATTCATTAAAGCTAATCTTAATATTTAGGCAGGTGGTAACTTACCTCCATGTACATTTACCAGCATAACAAGCTTTTTAATCCTTCTATAGAAGTAATTTAAAATATTAAAGTAACAAATTAATTGTAAGAAGAATTAAATTTTAATTTTGCCCCTGATTCTAGAACTAGATTTACTAAAAAATGGAACTATATCGTACTACTTCTCAAATGGATGAAAGCTTTTAAAAATGAAAGGAAACAAATAAAAAAGTTACTAGTAGTCAATTTCGTTTTTAATAATAAAAGGAAATAAATCTTAATGATGATGCAAATATTGCCATCATTTAAATCAAAAAGAGAAATAAAACAGACTGTATCATTTTAAGATTAATTGATATACAAAATAAGTACTTGTTTTTAATACTGTACAGATTTATTTAGTTTTATTCCCGCACAAAATACGATTTTAGTCCATGACTGAGGGCACAACACTGAATATTGCACTTTAACAGAATCGACTTGAGCTTCGCATTTAATGGAAAAGAGATGACCGACCTTTTATTTTCTTTCTATTGCTCGTTTTGGTTTGGCTGTCAAAGCTATCCTACGCATTGTGTTGAGATAATGCTGTTTATGATAAAATCTCAAAATACCGAGTTTTTGAGTTACTCCGGTTTATTATTAAGCGTGCGATACCTCTTTTGCTTCATTCATGATAATTTCATTTTTCAGATATTATGTGCATCGGTTTAGGTTACTCTTGACCTGGCCTTTCTCTAAAACGTCTCCGATTCTATCGAGGTGCGGACGCCGAGGTCTACCCGTTCCAACTGTCCCATTCACACTCGCCTTACTCGTTTTTCGCCTGTTTCGTCGGTTCCCCTTCATCCATCCTTTATAGGTAAATAACCAAATCATCTTAACATACTCTTCACAACTTTCATCGCTAAGACGTCTTTTTTCACTCAAAAAAAACAAGTAAAAACAGATTTAAAGGAAAAAGTAAAGCTAATTCATTAAAGCTAATCTTAATATTTAGGCAGGTGGTAACTTACCTCTATGTACATTTACCAGCATAACAAGCTTTTTACTCCTTCTATAGAAGTAATTTAAAATATTAAAGTAACAAATTAATTGTAAGAAGAATTAAATTTTAATTTTGCCCCTGATTCTAGAACTAGATTTACTAAAAAACGGAACTATATCGTACTACTTCTCAAATGGATGAAAGCTTTTAAAAATGAAAGGAAACAAATAAAAAAGTTACTAGTAGTCAATTTCGTTTTTAATAATAAAAGGAAATAAATCTTAATGATGATGCAAATATTGCCATCATTTAAATCAAAAAGAGAAATAAAACAGACTGTATCATTTTAAGATTAATTTATATACAAAATAAGTACTTGTTTTTAATATTGTACAGATTTATTTAGTTTTATTCCCACACAAAATACGATTTTAGTCCATGACTGAGGGCACAACACTGAATATTGCACTTTAACAGAATCGACTTGAGCTTCGCATTTAATGGAAAAGAGATGACCGACCTTTTATTTTCTTTCTATTGCTCGTTTTGGTTTGGCTGTCAAAGCTATCCTACGCATTGTGTTGAGATAATGCTGTTTATGACAAAATCTCAAAATACCGAGTTTTTGAGTTACTCCGGTTTATTATTAAGCGTGCGAAAGCATCTTATATAAAACTATCGATAGTCGATGAACAAACTAGTGCGACTGCCCTTACTCGATACATTTCTACGGATGAGAAGCTCGGCTATTTGGCTTGAAAGTTTCATTCAATAGCTCAATACAATTTGAGCTTTAACATCTAGTAATTATGAGTTAATTTTGTTTATTGATTTGCTTCCTAGTTTTTGCAGCCGGCCGGCTCGCGTTGGATGGATCCACGCGGCCGCGATGCAGTGCGGTGTGGTGTGGTGCTCTAGCATGCAATAATACGGATTATGCAGTAGAGAGAGAGAGGATAATTAAATACCTAAATCCATATGCGAAAGAGAGGCCCGGTTTCCATCCATCAAAGCAGAGAGAAGAGGAGACGACAGGAGATGTGATTGAATAAACCAATCAGAATTCGTTTTTCCACATTTCTTTCGGTGGAAATGGATCAAGTGGAGAAGAGAGATGTCTCATTTTTCTATAGAATTTTGTGCGGCGAGCGTGCGAGCGAGTTTCTAGTCGGCCGGCCGGCTCACTCACACTCGGCTAGCTCACATCTCCAATCAATCATCTCTCTCTCTGCTACACTTCGTTACAACTTCGTTAGCTTTGGTGGAAACCAAAAGGTATTTGCACGCAGATTCTGGTAAGTACCTACTACCTAATACCTACTAGGTAGGTAGGTACCTACTTACTCCTTACCCAAATTATGATTAATTATGTAAGTAGGTACTTAACTAATAAGATGCTTGCTACCTACCTACCTACCTACCTACTTACTACTTTTTGGGATATACAGGGCTAATAAGCTATAGCTACAGTAGCTATAGCCTATTAGCCCTGTATATCCCAAAAAGTAGTGTCAAGCGAAAGTCCAGAGATAGAACACCCCTTGGGGTACCCGAATCACCTCCATGTATGTTCCGCGATTTTTTATAGTTTTCGAGTTATGATTTTATTTTCGAATTTTTGAAAATTTACGACTTGAAAAACTTAAAAAGTAGAAAACTTTTTTGAGATTTTTTTTTTTGCTATTGAATTGTTAAGTATGAGTTGTTCTTTTATGGATAAAACAATCAGCTACGTAAAAATGAATAACTCGAAAACTATAAAAAATCGCGGAACATACATGGGGGTGATTCGGGTACTTACTCCTAGGGGTGTTCTATCTCTGGACTTTCGCTTGAAACTACTTTTTGGGACACCCTGTATAAGTAGGTAGGCATAGGCACCTAAGTACGCGCCTAGGTACCTACTTACACCGATACTAGTAGGAGGCATAGTAGGTAGGTAAGTAGTTAGACAAAGAAATGCCTTCCAAGAAATTATAATCCCAGATGTTCTAGGTAGGTAGGTAGGTACTTAGGTAGCAAGCATCTTATTAGTTAAGTACCTACTTACATAATTAATCATAATTTGGGTAAGGAGTAACACGTGACAGAGTAATTTACTTCCCAGCGGGTATTGACATGTTCCTGGCAAGTTTAGACATGTTTTCAGTTATCACTTCTTACCAGAGGGCTTAGGGCCTTTCTACTAAACGGTTTCGTCATTATTCTCACTTTTGTCATTGTTCGCTCCAAACAATTTTGATTATCTCGAAAAATATTACCGTTAATTTTTGAAAATGTTTACTACCTACACAAAAAATTGTTGGTAGTCATTTTTCAAGCACGCTGTGAAACTTGGTCACAAGTAGGTACCTATTCACTTCAGCTGGACGAAGATACCTGGATGAAAATAGAGATACCTTCCAGCTACTTATAATTTTTGAACAGCCATAAAAAACTTGTTTAAGGCTGTGTCCCCAGTAGGCAAACTGTTAGCGACCGACTGAGTTTGCGGCGTATCGGCTTAGTACGCCCTTCCATATATTTGAGATGGAGTGTCCACAGTTTGCGAGTTTTGCGCTCACTTTACGCAGTTTGCAGCGTTACGTGCGCCTTGTTGTTTTTCGCCAGTTTGCCGTGGTGTGGTAGCCAATGAACCACCAAAAGTTTAGAGAGCTGTAACTTTTTTCCTGTTAGTCATTTTAAGTATTATTTTAGCTCAAGCCCTAGAAAATTTCAATGACTTTCAAATTGCTGTTGTGTTTTCAGCTTTTACCATATAGATAATAGACAATGAGACTTAAAAAAAATAATTGGAAATGGTTCAATGAGTACCCCTAGGAGTACACAATGAACCGGGGGGTGGGTATTCAGTGAATCGTGAGGTACACAATGAACCATTGTCCTACCATATCATGATTTAAGCCTAGAAGGATGTTACATAAAACGGCAATTGGGTTTTTTAATAATTATTTGTTAATCAAAGGTTTTAAATTATATGATTATCAGTCTTAATATAATGAGTGAGGTATAAAAATGTCAAATCTACATGCATTGCGCCTAAATTCTAGTAGGTACCTTAGTACAATAATAGAACACAATCATAGTAATTAAGTATGTAACGTTAGGTAATTATTAGGTACCTATATTAGGAACTATTCAACATATTATGTTACCTATAATTGTAAAGTTATCACTTTATTATCTTCAGTCGTTATAATTACTTTCAATTAAAATAACGTGAGTTAGACTTCAACATGACAGTAGGAACATTGCAATATCCTAAGATATGTTACCTATAATTATAAATTTCTCACTTTAATCTCAGTCCTAATAATTAGCTTTAAATCAAAATAACTTTTGCAACTATCACTTACAATTTTTTTACTTTTTACTTTACTTTTTTACAATGAACCATGGTTCATGATTGAGTACCCAAAAAAAATGATTCATAGAGTACCATACCCCTATTGAAATATTTAAAAGTTTTCCACAGCTAACAGGAACAAGATTTGGTTACAAAAATGAATTTAAACCATGCTTATTAAACTATTTTTTAGATCAAAATCACTTAACAGTTCCTAGGATAATCAAAAATTGAGTAAAGAAACAAATAAAATCAAACTTTTTCCTTACTTTTTGCGCGCGAAAAGATAAATATCCTCCTAACTCGTACGTTACTGGTGGGAATTCGCCGACGACTGGCGGTAACAGGTTGGTGCGGGAGAGCGGTTCAAACGTGTAATAGGCGCTAGCTGGCAACGTCGCGTTTAGGCTGTAGGCCCTGTGGTTCATTGAGTACACTTGGTTCACTGGCTACCACACCACCCTACTGGGGACACAGCCTAAAAAGGATTTTCGGAAAATAAAAGGCACCACTAGAAATCATCTTTTGGTACTTTTGATGAAAAATATTCCAGTGTAAGAACTTAATTTTAATTTTCATATAAATTCGAAGGTACCTATCAAGAATAGACAGTAGAAGTGTCTGCTACATCAATCACAAGTATTGTATAGAACTAGGTAGTGTTGTCATGGGTGTCTTTGATATGTTGTGGCCTACGATTTGGCCTCTTTTTCGTTGTGGCCGCTGGCTCTGTTGCCGGAGGCTCTGTTGCCGGAGGCTCGGTTTCCGGTGGATCTGTTGGCGGTGGGTCAGTTTCCGGTGGATCTGTTGGAGGTGGTTCTGTTGGCGGTGGTTCTGTTGGGGGTGGTTCTGTTGGAGGTGGTTCTGTTGGGGGTGGTTCTGTTGGGGGTGGTTCTGTGGAGGGTGGTTCTGTTGGTGGTGGTTCTGTTGGCGCAGGCGGTTCTGGCGCAGGTGGATCTGGCTCAGGCGGCGCAGGCGGTTCTGGCTCAGGCGGCGCAGGCGGTTCTGGCTCTGTCGGTGCTGGCGGTTCTGGCTCAGGCGGCGCAGGCGGTTCTGGCTCTGTCGGCGCAGGTGGTTCTGGCTCAGTCGGCGCTGGCGGTTCTGGCTTAGGTGGTGCTGGCGGTTCTGGCTCAGGCGGCGGCGGCGGCGGCTCAGTCGGCGCAGGCGGTGGTGGATGAGTGGGCGCAGGTGGATTTGGCACAGCTGGTGCAGGTGTTGGTGGCTCAGTCGGCGCAGGCGTGGGCGCTGGCTTTGGTGAAGTTGGCGCAGTTGGCGCTGGTGTTGGTCGTGCAGTTGGCGCAGGCGGTGGTGGATTAGTAGGCGCAGGCGGTGGTGGATAAGTAGGCGCTGGCCTTGTAGGTTTAGGCGTTGATGTTATTTGTAATTTCAAAGGCATTAGCTTATGCCTTGGTCGTTTTGATGAGGTACCTCCGAGGATGATTTTGACGATGCTTAACGGCATCCAGTGGCCCGGCATGTTGGCTTCTACAGGATTCGCAATGAATATAAGTGGGTCCTTCTGGGGGTCTGGCCATTCTCTAGGTCTGGCTTGGACAGCGACAAGTAGAAGTATAGTCCTAATGATCACATTGAATGTCACTGAAAAAATAATTATATTTATTTCGTCTCACTACAAACTTTAACCTCTTCATTGCACTTTTTTTGGCGATTGAATTTGAATGAATATGAGAAATAGCTTAATATTATAACTATATTTAATTATGTGCTTGTTGAGGAGTTCTGATGACTGATCGTCTTGGTTCAGAAAAACAATGATGTTTGATGATACGAAAACAATACTAAATTAATATCTACAAATCATTTCAATTTATATGTAAATAACATTCCTACTTCATCATAACTTTGGAATCTTCAATCAATCAATGCAATATTGATATATTTTTTCGTGAACTTAAATATTTACTAGGTATTTATTTGGCATTTGCAGAGCGAAGCGTAATATCCAGATCAGATGGAGAGCATAGCTAGCTAAAGTGGTGTATTCTCCCTTCCACGCCCCAGTAAAAAAACATAATAATTTTATATTAATTTATTGCTCACAGGTCTAATAAATACAGTTTTGGTGTAACCTACTTATATTTAAGTTGACGTACGTCTAGAACATGCATATATTTTGAAGCACTATTCACTATTTTGAAGCACTATTTTTGACCTTGATAATTAAATAATTATCAAGGTTAAATTCATGCAATTAAAATAATAGATAGACATTCTCGAAATGTAATTTGAAATGGACAGGAATGGAATATTAATTAGGTATTTTCCAGATGGCAGCTGGATACAGGGGTAGAGGTAGGGTAAAGAAAAGATGGATGGACTGTGTGAAAGATGATATGAGTTAGAAAGGAGTGACTGACGAGTGATAGAGGGAAATGGAAGAAGATCACATGTTGTGCCGACCACATAACGTGGGAAAAGGACAGGAAAATGATGATATCTGCCCCTACCTGCCTTCGCGATAATACTGATGGTCTAGTTCGACATAGATCTAGACGGGCCGACCCTTACATTTAGGTTTTCATGACCATCTAGGTATAACTTAGATTTAGGTCTGCGGTTTGGGCCCTTATGTTTTGTTTTCGTAGGGATAGTCGTAGTTGTAGTAGGAGTGGTCGTTGTTGTTGGAGTGGTCGTTGTTGTTGGAGTAGTTGTTGTTGTTGTAGGGGTTGTTGTTGTTGTTGTTGTTGTAGGAGTGGTTGTTGTTGGAGTGGTCGTTGTAGTTGTTGGAGTAGTAGTTGTAGTTGTTGGAGTAGTAGTTGTTATAGGAGTTGTAGTTGTAGGAGTAGTAGTTGTAGGAGTAGTTGTTGTAGGAGTTGTAGTTGTAGGAGTAGTAGTTGTAGGAGTAGTAGTTGTAGGAGTAGTAGTTGTAGGAGTAGTTGTTGTTGGAGTGGTTGTTGTTGTAGGGGTTGTTGTTATTGGTGGCTCAATGGGCGCTGATGTTGTTGTCGTTGTAGTTGTTGACGTTGTTGTTGTAGGTGTTGTTGTTGTTGTAGGCGTTGTTGTTGTTGGCGTCGTTGTTGGCGTCGTTGTTGTTGTTGTAGGAGTTGTTGTTGTGGAAGGAGTTGTCGTAGGCGCTGTTGTTGTGGAAGTAGTTGTCGTAGGTGTTGGTGTTGTTGTTGTTGTCGTCGTTGTTGTTGTCGTTGCCTCTGTAGCAATAACATGTTTCATCATCATTATCTTGGGCTGCCTGATGGGTTTCCTGGGTTTAGGTGACGTGGGTCCACCGAGGATAATTTTTACGATGCTTGATGGTACCCAATGACCAGGCATGCTGGCTTCCACCGGATTCGCGATGAATACGAGCGGGTCTTTCTGGGTGTCTGGCCATTCTTCAGGCCTGGCTTGGGTGACCGCAAGTAGAAGTACAGTCCTAATGATCACATTGAATGACACTGAAAAAGGAATGGGGGTAAATAATAAAAGTGCTTGGTAGGTATTACCTTTCGTAAAAATAGTTATGTCTAGTTCTTTTGACATCTACCACACATTCACATCATCTACATTTACTAGAATATTGGCGATTCTACTCAACGGTTTCGACATTGCTGTCGTCACAATTTTGGTCAGGTATCTCGTATTAGTTAATTTTAAATGTACCCTTCGTGAAAGAACTTATTATCAACAAATCTTCTATTGCTCTATCTATAAGCTATCAGCTCTAAAATCAAGGTTAAAAACGTTTTTAAAATAAATGTAAAATATCAAATTGAGTAGAATCGCCCATAATATTTAAATGCTTTGAGATGTAGCCCCAACCAGGCCATATTATTATCTTTTCAGGAAGACAAAGACAGAACTATTTACAGCACTATGGGGGCTACAAATATTTTTGTTTGAATCAAGGCATCATCGTGTCAAGTTTGAGGTTGAATATTGGAATGTACCCCTTTTGAGGAAATTTGGGAAAATCTTAACCTAGTGGTTTGTCATTTTTTGTAATGAAATTAAACGCGGTCAGATTTCACCATATAAATTTTGAAACTCAGATGCACCCTTTTAGGGGTATTTTTGGAAAAATTTAAACACATTTACTGTGGAAAGTAGCTATTAATTACTATGACTTATGACCCCGTAGTGCTGTAAAAATATTAAAGGTTCTGGATTAAGGCCATATAAAATTAACAAATTTTTATTTTCCACAAAAATAAAATGAATGAACTCACCAGAATCAAAGAATCACCATCCTCAGAATCATTTCTTAAAATTCCTTTTTTGGTTTTTCTTTTACTCACGAAAAAAGGGTGCAAAGGGTTTAAACTTTGTCCAAATGATTCGCAACGTTTATTTGATATTAAAAAACAATAATTTTTATTGGTTTCCCAGATGACCTTATTGATATAACAGGGTGCAACGGAGTGCCAAATTTTCTAAATAAATAAATAATATTGTGAAATCTCATCGTGCAGTCCTATTATTTCAAAATTTGATAAATTCTTTCGACAACAAATTGATTAGGTTCGTAAAATTGAAATAATTATCCCTAAAAAAGGGGTACAAATGGGCTTATTTTGCAAGCCATGCTATTGAGTCATGTAGGTAGGATTTATATCACAAAGAACAACTATACACTTGAGTATAATATACTAAGATTCCTTTATAACTATTTCTAACATTTATTCAGTTATCTTACTATGAGGGGTATATTTTGATTGATTTCCTATCTACTGTTTACAAGGAATTAAGTATTCTAAAGGTTTAGATGGACAGATCGTACGCAATTTTCTAACGATCTAAAGGCAGCTGATCAACTGGATCTTTTATTATAGAAGCAAATACAATTGCTCCACGTAACATGAGAAAATACGTAACAGAGCCAATAAAAAAGTAGCCTCTAAGTAGTGGAACATAAAGTCTAGTATTAGTTTCTCAATGATCAAGTATCTAGACTAGATAGATAGACCAGAACATTGATCATGTTATCTAGTTTTTTTAATGCCTTGATTCGTTATCGACAGAACTGTACCTACTATTTTTCTTACTTTGTGTCCTTGTGATCCTTTAAACTATTTTGTATCTTGAACATTTTCTTTTCAATTTCCGTTTATTGTATAATTCATGTCTTAATAATGTACAAAGTTTATAGGAACATGAATGCAGTTACGGCTATTAACTTTCAGTTGAAATTGGATAAGCAGCAAGTAAGTACCTACCTATTATAATTTTTACGAGATTTAATATCTATTCCATTAAAACTTTCAGATAAAACTTATTCAAGACATACTATAAAAATGCTCAATTTATTTTTAATCATAAAGTTCTGATTATGAATTTGTTCATTTTGCCCACTCACTCAAATAATAAAAAATCCTGATAAAATAATGAAACTAAAGGATAAATAGTTGTTTTATCCGAATCCGGTTTTATTTCCAAAGAGTAAGAATTTGTCGTTCTTTCGAGCGTGTTCCCATAGGTAATGTCGAGACGTGATCTCGTGACGACACGTCAGACTGTTTGTGCTCCCATTGTGTCGTGATGACGACTACCACGATAATAGTCGTACCGTTCAAAGTGTCGTGGATTCTATAATCCATACTTCCATACTAATTAAATGCGAAAGTAGCTCTGTTCCTACGATTAAACAGCTGAGCGTCAATGAAATTTGGCAAAAAGATAGATGCATCACGAGGAAGGGCATAGATTACATTTTGTCTAAAAAAATACAATGCGGACGAAGTCGCGGGCTTTATCTTGTTTAATATATTGTGGTCCCTAATCACTTTACATAAATATTCAGTAGTTACATTAGTGAATAAGAAAGTTAGTAAACTTCGATAGAAAATAGACACAGTAAATTGTGGTCTAACTCGTATAAATTTAATTTTAATGTGTCAGCTCTACTATAATAACTAGCAAAGTGACGAAAATCTGTCGTTGCAAAAATCGTATTGTCTTAGTGACGTTTAGAGACGACTAGGATCATCACGACATAACAATGTCTACTCCGCAATACAACGATATAATTGGACTGAAATATTCGTCGAATTCAGTCGAATTAACAGTTATTTTGATGTCAAATCCAAATTATCGTATCGTCTGTAAGTGGTGTTAAAATTTTATGAGTCGATTGTCAAAAGTATGTCAAATGATAGTCGAAACAATGTAACTTAGAGAACGATTTGCACGATTATTGTGCCCATATATCATTGGTATATCCTAGCCATATAATATAAAGAACGATTATAAATGATTTTATATTGGCATTATCAAAACCGGTCTGTGTATTTAAGTGGTTAATCTAGTTACTCTTTGCAGTGATATCGAACGCCGTAGCAATATTGTTTACGATAACCATGACGGTAGCAAAAAAATGGCCAAATCCCGAGACAGACCCCTTAATTTTCATCGCTAACCCTGTGGAATCTGTCATGCCGGGCCACTGGGTACCTCTCAGCGTTGTGAAGGTCATCCTAGAACGTACTACAGAAAAGAAGACGACTCGTGCCTACGTGAGAAGAACCAGTCCTACTACGGGAAAAACACCGGCTAAAACTGAGGCACCAACGGAAAAGAAAGAAGAAATCAAACCGGATCCTATAAAAGAATCAAACGCACCTATAATATTGCTAGAAACAACGCCGGCAGCATCACCAGAAACGCCAGTGGCATCACCAGTCATCACGCCGGAAGCGGCTTCAGAAGTAGCTTCAGAAGCAGCGCCAGATGCAGAACCAGAAGCGACATCGGAAGCAGCACCAGAAGCAGTACCAGACGCAGCACCAGACGCAGCACCAGACGCAGCACCAGACGCAGTACCAGAAGCAGCACCAGACGCAGCACCAGAAGTAGCGACAGAAGCAGCGCCTGAAACAGCACCTGAAGGAGCACCGGAAGGAGCACCGGAAGCAATACCAGAAGAACTTTCCGAAACAACACCAGAACAGACACAGGATGCTGAACCAGAAACAACATTAGAAGGAGAAGTAGAAACAACAACGGAAGCAGCAGCAGATGCAGCGCCGGAAGCGTCAGCAGAAACAACGGTGGAAGGAGCAGGAGGAGCAGAAGCAGAAACATCACCACCAGAAACACCACCAGGTAAAAAGAAACCAAAAAGAGGAAAGAAAGACGGTCACCAAGACGGAGCATGGCGTAGAATGCGTAGATCATTGCTTTTACTTTAAAAAAAATTAATATTATGTAAGTATTTTTTTTGTTTATCAAATTAACTGTTTTTGTGTTTCCAATGACCCTCAATTGTTAGTGTTTTTGATATTCACTAAGCTCAAATATTATGACTCTGTCTGTACGCTTGCGGACAATCTAGGCTAGCTCTTTCCTTGGTAGTGAGTGATATTTTACGAACTATTAAAACGTATTTAAGCACAGATCGGCCTTCAGTACTCTGCTCGTAAGTAAATACAAACAAAATGAGCTTAATAATTCCCTATAAAAAATATTTTATCAACCTGTTTCTTATTAATTACAAATAATAGCTAAGTCAGTGATAGTTTGGCTCTAATTACAAAAATGATCACTAATATAAATCTTATACCTTCAAACAAGCAATTCTTCTGAATCTTGGAAACGGCTCCTACGATTTTCATGAAATTTAGTAGGTATACAGGGGGTTTCGGATAAATCGATCTAGCTCGGTTTTATTTTTAGAAAACGTCGTAAAAAAACCGAGCTAAGCTTGGTACTTTATCTTATAAGTATATCTTCAGATCAGGGGAAATATTCAAATATTTACATACTTACACTTATTATAACTGTTTATTTATAACGGTGTTGGTGAGTAAATAAATAAGTGTAGAATGAACATTGCAACAAGATTGCCATTACATTTACAGCACAAGGTTTACTTATAACTAATTATTTACTTATAACATAATTATTTAAAAATACTCAGTCTTTCGAAACATTTGTGGAATAGCTATTAAAATCATAATCGCTAAGCAAGTCATCTGAAGGTGGAAATACGCAGTCTAGATCAACATAGAGTTGTTTCTGCGCATTGAGCTTGTCCACTATTTGGGCGAAGGTCGGTCGATCCTCGAGTAGTTCCGACCAGCATTCGACCATGAGCTGGTAAAGTCTTGGAGAAGCACGCGCTGGTTTTGGAAGGCGGCCGCCGCCTGAGAGGAATGGAGGCACTTGATGATTGCTTAGCTCAGCGTAGGGGAATCCACCTAGAATGAGAAGACAGGTAATCTATTATTATGAGAATCATATAAGAGCTTAACCTGACTGACTGATTCATCATCGCCGATCCGAAACCGCTGAAGCTAGAAAGCTAAAATTTGAAAGGTGGCTTCCTTTTATAACAAAACCACCCACTAAGGCGGGATTTTTGGAAATTCCACCCTTAAGGGGGTGAAAAAGGGTGAAAACGTTAGTATGAAACTCTTTAACGCGTGGAGCGATTTTTATGAAACTTTTTGTGTATGTATTGTAAATGCAAAATAAATGGATAAGTACGTATTCCTGTAAATTTCTAAATAACTCTCTAGAAATGATAAAATGCGGTGTCAAAGTTAGTATAGGTTTTTTTTATGAATTGTGTGATTTGTTTAAAATTCGGTTAAACCGCCGGTTGAAGAGACTGGAAATTTGAAGGGTATCTAGTCTTGGTTCGTAGAGATGTATTTCGTATGATGTGTTCGTAAAGGGATTTTTAAAAATTGAACCTCTAAGAGATGCAGCGGAGGGTTGAAGTTTGTATGAAAAAACATTGCACGAATGAAGTCGCGGGGAGTCTAATTCCCCTAGAATATAAATAAATGACATTGAATATGATTGTTGATTACTTTTTGAACAAAATATTTTAATCTCTTAATCATGTCGTTATCTGAAAGCCTCTTAAATTCACAGGCTTTATGTCTAATGGATCACAATATAGATACGGTTGAGAGGTACCTACAGTTGGCCCAACGAGTCTCGGCATTCGTGAAGTTAGCCGCAAGAGCTGCGCAGTATCGTTTTTCAGTAGCAATTGGAGGTATGGAGAGGGATGGTGGGACTGTACATGCGCAAACTCGAACCTGTGGCTAATTTCACGAATGCCTAGATCCGTTGGTTGAACTGTACATATGCAACAGATAAGGTACCTAAAGTAGCGATCTCCCATAGCAGAACGGCGAATGCCCACACATCGCTTGCACTGCAGTATTGCGAATGCACTATTGCCTCTGGAGCTAGCCAGCGCAGTGGAACCGGTCTCGCCCTGGTGTGGACGTAGACTCCAGTGCGGGAGAGGCCGAAGTCTGCCACTTTGAGGACTTCCCCTGCGTCAACCAAAATGTTCCGCGCTGCAAGATCCCTGAAGCACAGAATATTATTATTAAAGCAGGGGCAATTGTGGTAGTGAACCTATTACCAAAGCCTTCTTAAGTTTCTACATTCCTCGACCAAAACAGTTTGAATTTGTAGTTGTTTCACTCATTAGGAGGTAGAAAGAAGATATAGGCAAGAGAAGTAGGTACATACCTAGGTATCTATTGGTTATTTCCAAGTTAAGTAGGTAGGTATGTATGAAAGACCAGGGATATTTGAAAGAATTTATCAAAATTAACTCTCGAAGGGAGATAAGAATGCAGAACAACGGAAGGTAAGTTCTAACTCCTACCCGAGATAACATAGCAAACACTTTTGCAAATAGCTATGTAAAACTCACGATTCAGTGGCTAAACAAACTCTTAGAAAGTTGTAAGGACATGGTGAAAGCCTTTGAGCAGTGTTTTGACTCCGCCATCAGAGTTTTCCACTAGATACGTGATGTGGTGGGTAGCGGTGTTTTTAGGCCACCCAAAAGCCTTCTTGGCTCTTTTGCTTTTTGTAGCCGACACTGACATTTTGAACGTGCCTTACGAAGCAATATAAAAACACCACCGAACGTAAAAAACACCAATAGACAGTAGTCACCGAACAAAATTTTAATATCACATACTTATGATATAGCTCGGTATTTTTTTACACTTTTTTTTGTAGGTAGATACGTGTATACCACACGTACACAAAAAAAAATGTTGCTTTAAAGATATCATATCGCTTTGCGCGTTGCTATGCGACTTTCGTCAGGCGCAGACCGAGTCACTCGCACTAATCCGGTTTTTACCTATGAGTGATTCCTCGTTCTTCCAAATGGCGCATGCCTAGTGCGACCTGCAATGCGTAATCCCTCATTTTGCTGCCATCCAGGTGCAAAGCAGGCTCTGCCACGTAGTGGTCACGGCTCTTTTCGTCTACGTACAGCTTCCCAGAAAGAGCTGGGTCTGAGTCGCTCAGGTTCGTATATTCAGCTGGAATTCAATGATGATGCTCAGACAGTATTTAAACATCAAAAACCAAGCCGAAAGTAATCAAACTAGTATTTACTCGAACCTATTGCAAAAATTAAAAACTCGAATAAACGTAACTGAAAACAGATTTTTACAGCCGCCATATTAGTGTTTTTGAAATTTTGTATAGCCTATCTCAGTCTATTCTTATCATCCAGATGAATCCAGAGTTACAGAACAGCGATAGCTAAAGGAATTAACATAAACATGCATTATACATAACATACACCCTAACCACATTACCTACCCTTCATTTACGCTATCGCATCGGGTAAAAATAAAGTCTAGTCTTTATCGTAGGTACAACTTGTGATGCAGTATAAAGGATTTTTTTGTTTTTTTGTTTTTTTGGCATAGAGGACATTATTTTGCTGCTTTGATTGGTTTGAACAGTCATCGTCAAGTGGCTAAGCATCATTTAATTATTGCTATAAGCTCTAGGTAAGGTAAGTCATGATGATAACCTTCTGACGTATAAGTCTCTTATGCTGCGCCATTTTAAATTGGCTCTTCTTCCTATCGCTGCTCAGACAGTTTACCACCACATACTACTAATATACACTTCAATATATCTTAAAAATTTACTTACAATCCCCTTCCGAAGGCCTTCCAAATCCACTATCAGCTCTTGTCCTATCAGATTCTTGAGGTTTTCTCCTCCCTCGTGCTGATCTAAGTAGCGACAGTAAATCTCCTCGTGGCGCGTGTTCCAGAAGGGCTACAAGTGGCGCCCTCTCTGTGCAGCATGCTACCAGCCTGATGACGTGCTTGTGGTGACCGACATGTTTCAGCATCAGTATTTCACGGAAGAAATCTTGAGTCTCTTCTTCTGATGCGTTTTCTGTGGACCAAAGGGTTCTTGAAATCGTTTTGTTAATCTATTTAGGACGTTTATGTAATAAACGGTCTATAGATAGTTCAATTTATCTAGATTATTCAGTCTCATCTACGGTTATGCAGCTTTCATCCCCTTTAGGGTTATTTCCGGGACAAAAAGTAGCATAGTTAATAGTAATTCATGGTATTATTTATATGTGCAATGCCAGTGCTCTTAAATGGTGAAGAAAAACATCGTGAGGTAACCGGCATACCCTAGAACCAAAAATTTGAAGGTGTGTGTAACGAGACTTTACACCCGAATGCATGTAGGTACACTAGGAATATTATGTTATCTTTTTAATTAATAATTGTAACAAACTGTGATTTGAAATAAAAACATGATTCTTAGGCTTATTCCAAATATTTGTATTTTATTTTTAACTTAACGGGGATTAGTGAACTTTTTAGTTCACTAATCCTCTAACGCTGATGCGAACTCGTAACGGGGATTAGTGAACTAAAAAGTTCACTAATCCCCGTTACGAGTTCGCATCAGCGTCAACGGGGAAAAGTGAACAAAAACTTCACTAATCCTCGTTAACGGGGATCGTCAACGGGGATTAGTGGAATAAACCATCTTGATCATGACCTTATTTTAGTTTATAACATTTCCGGTGGAGCTAAATGTATGAAAGGATATATTCGAAAAAAGTTTTTGTAAACTATCAAAAACTCATACTGGAGATACAGAATGCTGAAAATAACCAACCAGCCAACATCTTTGCCGCTACAGTGACGGTCTGCCCGCCCGGCATGTCCAGCTGTGCTGCGTGCACGCGCCCGAAGGCTCCGCTGCCGATCAGCGCTCCGAGGTGGACCCTCGATCTGCTCACTTCCCACTCATCGCTTCCATCCGGCTGGGAAATCAAAATTGACCTTTTATATACAAACTTTAGTATTTATATTTAACCGACTAATACTATCAACTGATTAATTATCTATACTAATATTATAAAGCTGAAGAGTTTGTTTGATTGGTTGAACGCGCTAATCTCAGGAACCACTGGTTTGAATTGAAAAATTATTGTTGGATGTTGGTTGTGTTGGATAGTTCATTTTCGACTGACTGTACATCAATTTGACAGTTAAATTTAAGACATTCGTGAACAAAGGCATTACGAAAATCAGTCATTTTGGGAAAAGATTATTTTGGGATTTGTACCAAACGATATTAGTACTTTATGAATTTCAGTCCAAACAGGCCGCAAACCATTTATCGAGGAAGGCTTTAGACTTTATCACATCACGCTGCCACCAATAGGAGCAGAGCATCAATGCAAAATGTTGCAAAAACGGGAAAAATTATAACGCTGAAGACCCACAGACAAAGTTGCGCGCTGGTCGCCTACCTTTAATAATCGGTTCCAAGATTGCTTACCTCAAATTCTTTGTGAAGGTACAAAGGGCTATCTTCGGTCTGACCTCGTACGGGCAATTCAGCATTCCTGCGTAAATACAAAACTCAAATCAATACCCCACAGTGGTTTCTCGTTATGCCTAGTAACTCTGTCTTCCAATCTTAAGGCCATGGGTCTGCACCAGATACCGTCTTTACCATAAGGGCATACGGGGCCCGTGCCCAGGGCCCCCATCCTTGGGGGCCCCAAGGACCAACAATTTCTCTCGTATTTATGTCGCGCACAGTAGGTAAGTACCTACATAACAGCGCCGCTGTCAAAATATCATTCATGACATGACATTAAATTGTTTATTTGATTACACATTGATTTAGAAAAATGTTAGTATTTTTCCTTTACTTTGCAAAAGGGCCCTAAATTCTTGTGTGCCCAAGGGCCCCGGCATAGTTTAAGACGGCCTTGTCTGCACCTAGCATCAATATATATTATTTTTCGAAAAATGTAAACGCACTGGGACGGTAAAAGAAAACATCAATTGTGGAAACCGACAAACAGTAGATAGAACCAAAAATTGAAGTCCTGACGCTCATAATTTTCACTACACTGATATAGTAGCTAGTAACACGATAAAGAAGAGTCTTTAGGTATTTTTGTTGCGAAAATCTAAAAATCCATGGGATTGAATCAAAGATTATACATTGCACAATTATGGAGCAAACCGTGCGTGGTAGAAACCTGCGCAATAGTGCGTTTTAGTGTGGGGAAAAGTCGATGATTTCATACACATACAAATGGAAATGTCGGTGATTTATACAATTAGTAATGGTCAAGGATTTAAATCCAGAAAAATAATCGATGTTTATTTTTTAAATCTTTAAATTCACTATGCAAATGTGGGGCTAAATCGACAATATTCGATAGACTTTAAGAAACACAGATAAACAGACTAATAATTTGGTACGAATATAAAATATACCTTGGATTACCACGTGTGTTTTTTAATCTTTGAAAAAATATGTCAGCCGCGTGGGTGAAAACGCGGGATGCCTCGCTTGTAATAATTAAATAAATAAATACATAATTATATTACGAAAGTATCATAGATATTGAAGAGTGTAGGTACTGACATTTAACTTGTATTTGTTTGAAATTACATTTATTACGAAGAGGATAGTTATACCAGAAGTTGGTCAAATGGAACCTAGGTAGGATTCCCATCACTAAAGGGTCGTATGTCGCAGGTCAACTCTTGCGCAGATGATACGCTAACAGTCTGGTTGATGGCGTAACGTAACGTAAACGTGCTTTACTAGTCGGACGTCCAACTACTAGTAAATCAAATTAGACAATGAATCACTCTAATCCCAACCTTATACTGAGACGTTAGATCTTAAATTCCGCTGTCAATTTAACTTAATTTTAATATTTTATTACTAGATGGCGCTGTGAAATGTTTACTAATATTTTTTTGTAATAATTTTAATCAAAAGAATTAAAAACTACAAATCAGAAAGTATAGTGCATTTGCATGGAGAGCGCGTTGAAATCTTTTATATGCAGCAACATTATTTGTGCAATAGATGAGTCGGCCGGTGACATTTATGTCGATGACATAAGATACAAAATGCACTGATTCAAGACTTTTCTTTCATTTGAACATTCTCTTATAGCTTCTTTAGAGCATTTTACTGCAATAATTGTAATAGAGATATCGCTTCTACAAAGTATGATGCTAAAAATAACGCAACAGGTGCAAAGATGGGTGAATAATTTTGTATAAGTCACTGACAAAAGTCACCGGACGAGAATTTTTTTATTGCACATTTACCTACAAGTAAAATACTAGGAAAAATACAGCGTCGTGGAGCAACCTACATGGATAATGAAAGGCAATTAAATTAACTGTTTATTTTTAGTTGAACTAGATGCAATGAATGTATGCCATCTGCCATAAAGTCATGAGGTAGGAAAAAATATTAAATAACTAGCTGACCCGGCAGACTTCATACTTATTTAGAAAACGTTTGTATGGGAAATAGAAAAGGGCTATTTTTCTTACCTTTTAAACCTTCCCTAGATCTCCACGAACATTTCAAGACCAAGATAAGATAAATCCGTTTAGCCGTTCTCGAGTTTTAGCGAGACTAACGAACAGCAATTCATTTTTATATATATAGACTAGCTGTCCCGCCCGCGACTTCGTTCACTTAAAGTAGGTATCTAACTAAACTGAGTTTCAAACAAATCACACTAATAAAAAAATCCCATAATAACTTTTACACACAATTTTACCCTTTTTAGAGGGTTATTTTGAAATATCCAGGAATACGTTTCCATTTATTTTGCGTTTAAAGTATCAAAACCAAAATTAAGATCAATCGCACCACCCTTTAAAAAGTACCCATTGAAACAGTGACCCAACATTTGACCCCTTTTTGAAGGTTATATTGAAAAATCCTGAAACACGTGTCCGTTCATTTTGTATTTACAGTACAAAAAGTTTAAGACCAATCGCACCACCCGTTAAAAAAATCCCATACAAACATTGACCGCTTTTTTAGAGTTACCTATATTTAAAAATTCTGAAACAGAAAACAAAGTTTAAGGCCAATCGCACCACCCGTTAACAAACATTGACCCCCCATTTGATCCCCTTTTTTAGAGATATATTGAAAAATCCTAAAACACAAAATTAAGTTTCAGACCAATCGCACCACCCATTGAAAAGTTCCCATACAAACATTGACCCCCCATTTGACCCCTTTTTTAAAAGGTTTTATTGAAAAATCCTGAAACACGAAACAAAGTTTCAGGCCAATCGCACCACCCATTAAAAAGTTCCCATACAAAAATTGACCCCACATTTGACCCCTTTTTGAAGGTTATTTTGAAAAATCCTGAAACACGTGTCCATTCATTTTGCATTTACAGTACACAAACATAGTTTCAAGGCAATCGCACCACCCGTAAAAACAGTTCCCATACAAACATTGACCCCACATTTGACCCCTTTTCGAAGGTTATATTAAAAATCCTGAAACACGTGTTCATTTATTTTGCATTTACAGTACACAAACAAAGTTTCAGGCCAATCGCACCACCCGTTAAAAAGTTCCCATACAAAAATTGACCCCACATTTGACCCCTTTTTGATGGTTATATTGAAAAATCCTGAAACACGTGTCCAATTATTTTGCATTTACAGTGCACAAACAAAGTTTCATGAAAATCGCTCCACGCGTTAAAAAGTTTCATACTAACGTTTTCACCCTTTTTCACCCCCTTAGAGGTGGAATTTCCAAAAATCCCGCCTTAGTGGGTGGTTTCGTTATAAAAGGAAACCACCTTCCAAATTTCAGCATTCTAGCTTCAGCGGTTTCGGCTGGGCGATGATAAATCAGTCAGTCAGTCAGTCAGTCAGTCAGTCAGTCAGGTTAAGCTCTTATATAGATATAGATAGATAGATAGATAGATAGATAGATTCACCGGTCTTTTTGAACTAGAATAACTACATTGTTAGGTAAATAGCCTACTACGTATAGTGAGTGGTTGATACGAATATTACTGAACTAGCTTCAGCCAGCGGCTACGCCCGCATGTTACCTTGTAAAACAAAAACATATCTTTCCCACGGAAACCGTACATATTTTCGGGATAAAAGGTAGTATGTCTTTTCTCAAGTCAGTGTACCAAATTTCATCAAAAAAGATTCTGTAGTTAAAGCGTGATTGCGTAACACACAGGCAGAGTTACTTTCGCATTTCATCATCATCATCTTCCTGCCCTTATCCCACGCTATGTGGGGTCGGCACAACATGTGACCTTCTTCCATTTCAGTTACTTTCGCATTTATGATATGAAATACATAGGTACATTTATTAGTAAAGATTAGTCCCACACCGATCTGGTGACTTTGACCTGGCATCGGAATGGATGAGAAAAAGAGTGCCATTGGCCCCGTGGTATGATGATGATGAGTTCGCCATTAGCTTACGAACTTTTCTTACTTTCCTTCAATTTGAGAGCTCTTTAGATGCTGATAGAAAGGCTTATTACGTCATCACTAATATCTCGAGTGAATGTTCGATATTGAGATTCACCTCAGATTGTAAACGTGAGTAACATGTAATGGAACCGTGGGATTTGAGAACTATTACACGCGCTACGGAACGTGTCCGCGACGGAGAAGGAGATTTTCTGTTCTCATTGGTTCATTCATAGTCACCTTGTCAGATAAACGATAAAAGATACGGCGCCACGTAGCTCTAAAAAGTAAGCTAAGTTTGTCTATGGGATTCCATCAGACATCTAGTTATAACATTTTATAACAATTAGTACTTGGGTGGTTTTTTGGTAAACGACGTTTTCTAAAAATGAAACCTTGCTTGATTGATTTATCGCCCCCGAAACCCATAAAAAATTGTAAAAATCGTTGGAGCCGTTTCGAGATTCAGATTATACTAATACAAGAATTGCTCGTCTAATGGTACAAGATACAGTTTTTTGTAGTTACATAAACGAAAATTGCTACACAATAATCTATTTGTTATCTATTTCTAGGTAAAATGTCTCTTCCAACTTATTAACCGTTTAGTTCTTGCGGATATAATTACTAGGTACCTACTGCTACCTATTTATTACTTGACATCATTGGACGGGATGACAAAATGCGTTGTTTTGTTCGAGATATTTTCATGACATAATTATGTCAACCGTTTCCGAGGTCGGCCCGGCAAAGTAGACACTCTTTCTTTTCCGTTCCTGCACAGTGTGAGGAGGCTTTAATTCATTGCTTCATTTGTATTCAAAAAGGCTGTCTTCCTGAAAAGCAGTGACTGTCAAACAACCGTATTTATTTACCGTTGTTGTTGTTGTTGTTATTTTTAGCCCCAACTGTCCCACTACTGGGCAAAGACCTTTCCAAATTTTCAGTGAGTTTTAAAATCATTCAAGTCAAGATCCTGATCTTACTTATTCATTTTAATTTTGTAAGTGCAAGTACTTAGTTATCAGTTTGAGTTTTAGAAAAGTTTTTATAAGTGGTTAGGTAGGCTTAGCTATGCTTGTGTTTGCTTAACATCTGTTATATAACGGTCGCCGGTTTTTGTGGAACTAAAGCCTTATTTATCTAATGGTGATTTTATTACATAAATGGGTACCTTCCCATTATGCAAAACTTCTGCGAAAATTAAAAATCGCAAAACAATTAATTACCTTAGAATACTTGATGGTAGCGTTGTTTTTACCCGACTGCGAAGAAGGGGGGTAATGTGTTTGGGGTATTGTATTGTATTCTGTGAGTTTTTAAGCTGTCGCTAGACATTTTGACAAATGTGGTGTCATAGGATTCTTTAAGGGTTTGCCAAATTTTTTGCTCACTTCATCAGTTATTTTATTACTTATTAGTATTAACCGGGTATTTATCGCGTTTTTTTTACCTATTTTTCCCGACGTTCCAACAGGTATAAACACGGTGATCACGGGATAATTAAGTAAGTTACATTTAAATCGAGTTACTTACCAAGTTTTCATGGCGTAGAAATATTAAAAGGTTACGAAATGCCACTTTCGTTCAGCTATTTAATTAAATGAAAAGTAGTCTGAATGGGAAGTAGATAAAAGGACGAGACACGACGAGACAAGAACGCGTGACGTCACAAAGACTTTCTTCTCAGCAGCATTATGTAATTCGCAACAGTATTTTGTAAAAGTGATCGTCTACGAGGACTCTCGATTTTCAAATTTGATGTATCATGATGACTTCCTCATCTTCGGAACTTTCAAAAATCGATAATAATAAGATTTTAGAATCGTTACGTCAATTATTGACAGACAAGATGGCCGCTATGACCCGCCGTTTTCGAACCAATAGTTCCTGAGATTAGCGAGTTCAATCAGAGAATCAAACAAATTTACTCTTCTTCATCTTTATAATATTTGTACTTATAGATATTAAATAATCCATACGAATATTATAAATGCAAAATTAATTCGTTTGTTATCTTTTCAAGACTAAACAGTCAGTTCTTCTCGGATGGATAGAACTGAAATTGATACCTATATGCACCTAGCAAAATTATTCCTGTGATTTTATTAAATACTAGCTTCCGCCCACGGCTTCGCCGCGTGGTACCTTGAAAAACAATAACAAATCTATCCCACGAGAATCGTACATTTTTATGGGATAAAATGTAGCCTATGTGTTATTCCAGACCATAATCTATATCTGTGCCAAATTTCATCTAAATCCGTTCAGCCGTTTCAGCGTGAAAGAGTAACAAACAATATGATTTGGAGCGCGGTGGAGCTACCCAATCCAGACATCCAGACATCCACACATTCTTACAAACTTTCGCGTTTATAATATTAGTAGGATCAGCAATTTTTCCAGGTACAAATTATCGATCTATCAAATCTCATGCAGATCGAATTAATTATTAAATTAATGGGGTTCTGATGTCATCGTATAACATACAAAAAAACCTTAACCACTTAATAAAATGTTAGTACGAAAAATACTTATTCTACTTTCTTCTTGTTCTTCTTTAATGATGGCATCTGTCTTATTTGAGATCAATTTTGCCAGTGAGTGGCGAGCTTTTTTAATTAAAAGTATTCAATTTTACAAAGTCACTTTTCTCTGTCTTCTATAAATTAAAACAAAATAGATTCATATAAAAACCAAACCTCTCAATTAATCAATGATCGCCGCGCCGCTGCCAGCCGTATCAATATTTCCAATTTATTATGCTCTTTATGTGAAAGTGTTACACAGCCAAGTCCACAAACAATTACTTATGGTTTTAATTCTATAGTTTATTATCTATGGTCTTCAAAGAAATAAACATGGTAATAAAAAGCAGATAATAAAACATTATATTAAACCTCTTTTCGGCTTATTCCACTAATCCCCGTTGACGACCCCCGTTAACGGGGATTAGTGAACTTTTTGTTCACTTTTCCCCGTTGACGCTTATACAAACTCGTAACGGGGATTAGTGAACTAAAAAGTTCACTTAAACTAAAAACTTCACTTCAAAAGTTAAAAATAAAATACCAATATTTGGAATAAGCTTAAGAATCATGTTTTTATTTCAAATCAGTTTGTTACAATTATTAATTAAAAAGATAACAAAATATTCCTAGTGTAGGTACATAATAAAATCACAAATTTTTGCGATTATTGATTTAAAATGTAGAGTATTAATAACGCTACATTCCTATTATGTACCTAATAAATTCACATATTTTTACAGTTATTAATAAATAATGTAGCATTAAAAACATAATATTTCTATATTTCTATAATAATAACATCATAAAATCACAGATTGTTACAGTTAGGTATTCATTAAAAACGTACTTAATATTATTATAATAATATGTACGTAAAATCACAGATTGTTACAATTATTTTTGTCACAATTGTAACAAACTGTGATTTGAAATAAAAACATGATTCTTAAGCTTATTCCAAATATTGGTATTTTATTTTTAACTTAACGGGGATTAGTGAACTTTTTAGGTTCACTAATCCCCGTTACGAGTTCATATCAGCGTCAACGGGGAAAAGTGAACAAAAAGTTCACTAATCCCCGTTAACGGGGATCTTCAACGGGGATTAGTGGAATAAGCCCTTTTTTCAACCGAGATGCGAAGTATTTACCTACGTCATTCGAACATTTCATATATGAAGTTACTTCTATTAAAATGCTACTGTGACAAGTGGTACACAATGCGTACGCGCACGCGATGTTGTTGATATTGTCACTTGAACGATGCGAGGCCATTTATCTTACTAGTGTTGGGCCTGGGAAGCTTTGATTATCAAGTTCCGGAATATTTTTTCTCGATTGAGCTGATAGCTTATTTGTTAATCTTTCTTTTGTAAGGCTGTATTTTAGTGTTATAGCACCGAACTAAAACGTTGTTATAGTGTATTATATAACTAACTGAGCACTGGTGGTGTAGTGGTAGCGCTCCTGCCTCACAATCCGAAGATCGTGGGTTCCTGGTCGTGCACTCATGAGTTTTTTTTTCGAAAAAATTATTGTATGTGCGCAATGCCAGAGCTATTTAAACGGTGAAGAAAAATATCGTGAGGAAACCGGCATACCCTAAGACCGAAAATACGAAATGTGTGTCATAGGTTAGTATTCTTATAAGCGGCGATGGGCTTGCAACCTGTCACTTACGGAATACTAACCACAGTGCAAAATGTGCGCATGTATCAAATGTCATGTCTGGAAGTACCTGAGGATTAGTCGTGACCATGTTTTTTTTAACTAACACATCTGGTTACCACAGTAGATAATACATCTAAGCTTTGCTTAGTTTTGGGATAGATGGCGTTGTGTGAAACGTCTACCAATGAATTGTAGTGTTGGCATATGATTTTTTAGCAAGAATAGGATAAATACATAGGAATTTCTCATTTATAATATTCATATATAGGATTCAAGACTCTTCCCATAACTTTCCCAACTCTACAAGGCTACTATTCCGGTTATTATCAACAGCGTAAAGCAACAATAGGCTATAACCACAGCGCCATCTATGATCTAGGCTGCCTACGTAACTGATAGAGATATACATATCATTGTCACTCGGTATATACAAAACAAGACAGTTTGACAGGCATCTCTTTAGATGTCTAATATCTATAAGGATATGTAAATGTCTAAATTGCACAATAGTTAGTAAGTTACCGTTTATAGAATTACTATACGATTACACTGTTTAAATTTATAGTTATAGCTAATAGTGGATATGGGTAAGTAAGTATAATAGTTTCCTTATGAAACTACTTGGTATGAATATGAAGGGTAGACTTTACTTATTTCTTTTATGTTTCTAGCGCATTATAATTCTGGCTGTCCAAACGTCTGTTAGAAGATTTCTCAAGACCTTACTCTTTAATAAATATACTATTAGAACTGTGACTTTGTTCGCGTAATGTTTTATGTTTTAATATTAATTAATAAATAAGTTTTGGTGGACATCTTACACAACGCCATCTAGCCCCAAACTAAGCAAAGTTTGTGCTATGAGAACCAGATGGTTGATAGATTAATAATGTACTTTTTTTGTAAAAACATACTTACATAGAATAATACTAACACCCAGACTCATAATAAACATCTGGTCATTACACAAATATAAAACTTAAACCTCGCGCTACACCCGTAAGATGTTGAATTTTAAGAATTTCTTTCTTTAGTTCACCTCTAAACCAACAAAGGAATAATACTCTACAAGTTTCAGTTCAATAAGACTGATTTAGTCTGTGCGTTGATCTGACAGTCAGTCAGTAACATATAAGTTTTATATATATATTATATAGATTGTACAATTGACTCGAGAATCGAACGCGCAACTTTCCACTCTGTCTTCGGACAACGAGGTCATTAAGTTCTCATCTTCAAACCTTGAACCTACACTCGAAATTCAATTCTCATGACTTTTCCGAAAATTTCGATATCCCGGCCATTGTTCAGAAGGTCACCCATCCGTTACGCCACACTGTTTTCATATAAACGGCGGTCAATTAGCATTTTTAATTGGTCGATTGGTCGAACAATATGTGGTCTGATCAAACAAGGCACGATTAGCAAATTAATAGTCTAACTAATCTACCGATTGCGTTTATCGATCTAAAGTTAACCGGGGTTTTACAACATGCTTTTACAAACCATGATATTTCAGAAACGTCAAAGTTTCAAGCTTGAAGTAACACTACTTCCATACAATATTTATATGTTATAGTACGAAATGTCAAAGTTATGTTACTTTGATATTGCCCGAAGAGCTTGTGGTAAGCCAATTGTTATACATAGCACATTTTTTTTAGCCTGGGGATTACAGTCGTGATATTTTTTTTTTAAAGTTGACTTTATCACCTTGGCTCACACATCAGCATTTTGAAATCCACAAATCTACTTTTGCTGTAATATTCTAAAATGTTTATTTTTTTACAACCAGCATTTATGAAAAAAAAACTGACTAAACATAATTGAAATTGCTTGTTACAGGCAGATATCTTAACATGTTTTTAGCAAATCACTTAGTCCAAAACATTTAAATAAAAAAAAATCTAATATCAATCCAGATAAATCCAACGACACATCATTTCTCAAAATCTGTCCCGCCATTTGGGCTCCAGCGACAGGACAGCCAAAGAAACTCGCATGCATACATTACAGTCGGGTAAAAATACTTGAAAAACTTGATTTTTTTTTATTCTAACCTCTTCAAACCTAGTGGTAGGATAGTTTGAGCACATCTGCAACACCCGGTAACCATTCATGACATGACCTACGCGTGGCATTGTGTTCCTCGCCACAACTTTTGTAACTCGGAGAGTTTTTACGGTAAAGTCAGTAACTTGAGTCATAGCTTTTAAATTAGTTACAAACGGCCCGATTTTAAGAGCAATTTAGGATTAGGACAGACCGTATCCAGTGTGCGAGGTCTACCAGATTTTCTAAGGGAGAATTTATCTTATTGATATATGTATAGGCTTCATTTTAACAAAATCGCGCTACAATTACACCTAAATTATGATCGTATGCACCTTATACTATTTTTTATTTATTTGGTAGTCATATTTAGGGTTCCGTACCTAAAGGGTAAAACGGTACCCTATTACTAAGACTCACGACGGTAACAGACGGACAGCCTGGTAACAGACGGACGGACGGACGCATAGCGATGCGTCCGTCCGTCCGTCTGTTACCAGGCTGTATCTCATGAACCATGATAGATAGACAGCTGAAATTTACACAGATGATGTACTTCTGTTGCTGCTATAAGAACAAATACTAAAAAACCAAATAAAATAAATATTTAAGGGGGCTCCCATACAACAAACGTGATTTTTTTGTCGTAAAAGTGGATCCAATCTGGTCTGATTAAGAAATTGGTCCCTAAATTGGATCGTTTGTTTGAATCTATGTACGTCACAGTGTTAGCTCACACGTCCTTCAGTAGTGTGAGTGACACTTCAACTTTTCCGGAACAAGGCAAGATGCATTGTTGCTGTTTCACTTGCAACTAGAATACCTAAAGTCAATGACCTGGGGCCGGCCTTACCACGAAGTCTTCCACAACGATCCTGTTTTAGAAACGTCACATTTGAAGCTTGAAGTAACACTACCTAAAAACAATTTGCATAGGTCATGGTACGAAATAACAATGTAATATTAATTCGGTAATGTATTATGAATTCGTGGTGAGGCCCCTGTACCTGCATCACAGTATCTAATTGCCAAGCAACTGTGAACTAGTATTTACTGGGAAAATTAAAAAACTCGACTGATCGTAAATGAAAAAAGATTTTTACGACCGCTATATTGGATTTTTTGACTTTTTGTAGAACCTATGTCACTCTTGGGATCTAAACGAATCCAACGACACTTTATTAGTCAAAATATGTCCAGCCGTTCGGGTTAGAGCGACAGCCAAAGGCACTCGCATACTACAAACATACATAAATATACCCCAAACACATTACCCTCCTTCTTCGCTTCACAGTCGGGTAATAAAAAAACATGACGCACATATATTTTTCGAACAGAAAAAACTTTTGGTGCATGGTAAGGATTGATCCCACGACCGGCAGATCGTGAGGCTGGGAGAGGTAAAATAACCTCTACACCAGTGCAGCGGCAATGAATTGTTTTGCAACGATTCGTAGGCTATTCAGAGATAGGAAAACTTTTATAGATTTTATCTTTATCGTAGGTACAAGTAATGTTTTGGACATTTTGGTCAAGGCTGTGTCAATTTACGTAGTGGGAAAAGAACATAAATTTAGCTACATGAGTTTCTGGCTACCAAAATGAGTTGAAATAACTTATCCTACTAATATTAAAAACGCGAAAGTTTTTAAGAATGTATGAATGTGTGAATGTTACTCTTACACGTTGAAACGGCTGACCGATCTTAATGAAATTTGGCGCAGATATAGATTATAGTCTGGAATAACAGATAGGCTCCTTTAAAAAATATATATGTATATAGATCACGACTGTAATCCCCAGGTTCGGTAGATATTTCCTCAGATCTTTAGTTACTTAGATCTTTTTGAGGATATCTAAAGGGGGTAGTCAGAGGCAAGTACAAACATGACATTTGGTACATGCCCACATTTTGCACAGTAGTTAGGCTCCTTTTTATACCGGAAAAATGTACGGTTCCCGTGGGATAGATTTGTTTTTGTTTTACAAGGTACCACACGGGCGAAGCCGTGGGAGGAAACTAGTTTATTATAATTAAATGTTGGTACCTATTTCAAATAAGCGAAATGGCATTAAGCTCTTTTGTTACAATGAAGTAGAAAAAAATAATACTTAAGTACTTTTGACAAATTAACTTTTTTTTCTCTGCAATAGAAAAAACATTTCATATTATGCTATGTTACCGTGCTAAATGGAGATCAAATTAACCAAAATGAATGATCAATGACCAAAATATTTTGTTTTCAAAACGTCATGAGAGTTATTATGTCAGCAGGACTATAGCGTAAGTTATGAACGTAGTACGAACACTTTAGATCAAGACCTTTGCGTAATGGTGAAAGGTCATATTTCCTGCTCGAGGCAAAGTACTAAGCACGGATTAAGTATGCGAGTTATAATAAGCAGGCTAGCAAATTTCGGTATGAACCGAACCTTCAATTCTAGTTTTCTTAAACTAGAATTATAATAATCTATATCTATATAAGAGCTTAACCTGACTGACTGACTGACTGACTGACTGATTGATCATCGCCCAGCCGAAACCGCTGAAGCTAGAAAGCTGAAATTTGGAAGGTGGTTTCCTTTTATAACAAAACCACCCACTAAGGCGGGATTTTTGGAAAATCCACCTCTAAGGGGGTGAAAAAGGGTGAAAACGTTAGTATGAAACTTTTTAACGCGTGGAGCGATTTTCATGAAACTTTGTTTGTGCACTGTAAATGCAAAATAAATGGACACGTGTTTCAGGATTTTTCAATATAATCTTTAAAAAGGGGTCAAATGGGGGGTCAATGTTTGTATGGGAACTTTTTAACGGGTGGTGCGATTGGTGTGAAACTTTGTTTGTGTACTGTAAATGCAAAATGAATGGACACGTATTTCTGGATATTCCAAAATAACCCTCTAAAAAGGGTAAAAAGAGGGTCAAAGTTATGTATGGAATTTTTTTATTAGTGTGATTTGTTTAAAACTCAGTTTAGATACTTTAAGTGAACGAAGTCGCGAGCGGGACAGCTAGTAATATAATATAATAATAATGCTGGACAATCCACACAGCATCATCTAGCCCCAAAGTAAGCTACTCAAAGCTTGTGTTATGGGTACTAGATAACTGATATATTTAATATATTATATACATAGATAGATATTTTTATTATACATAGATAACACCCAAACCAACGGAACAAATTTCTGCAGATCATACACAAATTTGTTCGGCGGCGGGAATCGACCCCGCAACCTCTTGCGTCACAGGCGGACTCTCGCCCGCTGCGCCACTGAGGTCGTCAAATGAAGGTTCATACTGAAGTTTCTTAACTTTATTTCTTTTTCGTTCATGCATTTACTTGCACTGTTGTCAGTTTCCGCTACAAATGTAACGAAAGAAATGAAATGAAGTATCGTAAACTATCAAAACCCGTACTAAGCCCTTTGTACTTACTAATACGAACTAGGCACTTACTTACGTAAGTACTTATATTTTTTTTTAAAGTTATTTTGCATATCAATGGTCAAAATTGAAAGTGATTATTATTAAGTAAAATACTAAATTTGATTATGTTGTACTTAACATTGATGATGATATTTCTATAGCAGCTTGTACAAGTGCAAAAAAATTACCGAGCGTATGTGGCTTTTTTGCATTTTTTGCATGTACATTTCAGTCTGCATTATGTCCACTGCTGAACATAAACGATGTCACAAATAAAGATCATGATCACGTGCGCCTGAACACACGTTTCTTTCTCAATTCATCAAACACGGGAATTGAACTGCTGTTTTTAAAAAAGCTATTCCCCTATAAACAGCTGCTTGGTTATATTATAGCTAACTCCTTATTACTCTGAAGTAGGTATCACGTAAGTATAAGTTGTGCCTTGGCCAGGGAAAGGTTCCTAGTTTGAAGATGTAATAAGATGAATTGTAATTAAAAATAATCAGTTTTAATTGCAATTATATTATTTATTAAGTACAATTAAATGTTACAATCTTACGAGTTTCTTATGTTATTATTTTGAGACAAATATCACGCCCGGTAGGTCTACCATGAGTTGTCACATTTAAATTGGCTGACGTTACTACAGTAGTAATAGTACGTTACTATGACATCTGCCAAAATTGTTACTCATGGTACCAAATTCTAAGCAAAGTAATGAGCGCAAACTACAGTCGCTGTAGTACGCTGTGACGTAGGATAGTTAGCTACGTGAGGTTTTAGTACCCAACTATCCGCTAGAGGCGCTGTACCAAGTTTTCATACATTTTTTTAACTATATATATATATATAGTAGACCCTCTGATATTGAATCGCCGTTTAGCTACCTGAGAGATTCTTAAATATTTGACTTCTCTTCAAAACCGTATAATATATCCCGAAATGGCATATGAAATAAAGTCTAGGTACGTAGCTTATGACCTTAGTAGGTATTCGGGCGAATGAGTCTTTATCGCACTTTATAAGAAGTCAGCACAACTTGTTCTTCTTTTTCACTCAGTCATTTCCGAATCCACATCTTTACAAAAACTAAAAAACGACAAAATCAAACCAAACGCCTCTACTTTATCGATTAACTTTTTTTTTTAAAACGAATCACGTACGCATAAATTTTTCTTCTTCAATTATGGCATCTGTCTTTTAGAGAACAATTTTGCCAGTGTCAAGTGTACTTATTTATAAGTATTGTCAACGTCACAGAGTCATAGTCAAGTAGTCAAGTCAATTTTAAACAAAAGATGGCTGTTTTGTTGAAAATTTTCGGGATTTCCTCCGATGGAATTTGACGAGAACTATTCACTCTAATTCACATACTTTACAATCGCGTCAAGAACCCGGGCTTTATTGGCAAAATAATTACCAAAATTACGCAATAAAACTCAAAATAACACGAGAAAACATATAAAAACCAGAGCGACGTAGTTGTCAGGCAAATACACCGCAGAAAATCCTACGCATAAATTAAAATTGTAAAGAAAACAAGAATGACATTAGCAATACTGTCAATACAATGTAAAACTCAAAACGGATGATGTTATGCAATAAGCCGTTACACACAAGCGCATTTAATTTATTGTTTTGACAGCTGACAGATCATTAATTTTGGAACAATACTGGCTTTAAGTGGGTCTACTAGACTTGCCCAAGTGTTTTGTGTACCACAATGGTACCACACAATAACTAGCTGCCGTAGAGAAAAAAAAGAATGGTCTAGCCTTATAAAGAAACATTGCCAAACTGATGTATTGTTTCTTCAAAGTAAATGAGCACTTCGTTTATTTGCTGTTAATCAAGATTACCTTAAAATCATTATAATGTCGAAAAGGTAATTTTTCCATGCAGCTTGGCTCATTTTAGCTTGGCTGGAAGAGATCACCTATTGTACTAAGCACGTACCTAGGTAGGTAGAGGTATATCAGTCTAAAAATGCACGCCCCATCAATGTATTTCCAATGTATTTACCTCTACATGCGGTACAAGTACAAGTGGAGGGGCGTGCATTTTTAGACTGAATCATCTCTACATATCTATAACTTCTATGTATTAAGTTTTTTGTACTTCTTATGACGTTTTTACAAGATAAATATTATAATTGTATTGTTTTGTAATGGTTGTTTATATAAATATAGAGAACAAGCTTCCGCCCACGGCTTCACCCGCGTGGTACCTTGAAAAACAACAACCAAATCTATCCCATGGGAACCGTACATTCTTCCGGGATAATAAGTAACCTATGTGCTATTCTAGACTATAAACTATTTCTGTGACAAATTTCATCAAGATCCGTTCAGCCGTTTCAGCGTGAATGAGTAACAAACATTCATACATCCTCAAACTTTCACGTTTATAATATTATTAGGATGTAATAATGAAATAATGGTATAATTATAGCGTTTTACTGTCTATGTATCTCATTCTCTTGTATTTCAAAAGACACTTTCAGCTAGCCCAGATTTATAAATGATGGTTTTATTAGATCGCGAAGTAATGATGTCAGAGAAGAATACACGACACAACAATTAGGCTACCTACGTAAGTACCAACAGTCTGAATACTTCAGATTGTATAATTTCAACATAATGAGTCTGTTTCACACACTGCTGTACGAGTAAGCTATGAAACCACTTTTGACAGCTCTATTCTATCGTTGAAATGTAAGTCTACAGTTGAATAAATTTGAGAACGATGTAAAATGAATTTCTTTTGTCATAAAAAGTAAGCTTTGAATCTTTAATTTCTAGCTCTGACGCAAGAAGAGCTTTACGATTTGTAACTTCTTAAAAAATAAACAAAAATTGATAGCTTTTGTTATTTTTGTAATTTATTGGCATAAATTTATATTGCCAAGAATAAGCCAACCATTTTTTTTTATTTAGTTTTTTAAATACAGCCATAACTTGTCCTAAATCACGAAAAGACCCTTTTAAATCCAAACCTGCTAATAAAGTTCACTAGTCGATGCTTATCAATCCATATTTTTACCCGACTACGAAGCGAAGGAGGACTTGTGTTTGGGATGTATTTATTTATGTATTTATTTATTTATTAGGCAACGCCAAGCACACACAACAAAACATTTAAAAAAAACAACATGAAAACAAATTATTCTATGAAATGTGTGCCAATTACAGGCATGCACAACATTTACCATAATGTTTATGTATGTATGTATGCATGCGAGTTCCTTTGGCTGACGCTGAAGCTCAAACCGCTGAACAAATTTTGACAAATGAAGTGTCATTGAATTAGTTTAGATCATAAGAGCGACATAAGCTATACAATGACAAAAAAAATTATTATATTATTGTGGCTGTAAAAATCTATTTACAGCCACAATAATAGCGCTGGTGGTGTAGTGGTAGCACCCCGGCCTCACGATCCGAAGGTCGTGGGTTCAAACCTGGTCGTGCACCAATGAGTTTTTCCATTCGAAAAATTTATGTGCGCAATGCCAGTACTCTTAAACGGTGAAGGAAAACATCGTGAGGAAACCGGCATACCCTAGAACCAATAATTCGAAGGTGTGTGTCATAAGTTAGTATTCTTATAAGCGGCGATGGGCTTGCAACCTGTCACGTACGGAATACTAACTACTGTGCAAAATGTGGGCATGTACCAAATGTCATGTTTGGACTTGCCTCTGATTACCCCCTTTAGATATCCTCAATGATCTAAGTAACCAAAGATCTGAGGAGATATCTACCGAGCCTGGGGATTACAGTCGTGACCATATAATTTTTTTTTTAAATCTATTTACAGTTACTTTCAATTGGGTTTTTTAATTTTTGCAATAAATACTAGATTAAACTAGATTTACTTTTAATTTTAAAAATGTCTATTTAGTTTTTTCATCGGTAACAAGAATTCAGCTGTCAAGCGAGTTTATAACTTGCCAGTAATGGATGAGCATAGGTAATCTACAATAGACGAATCTGACATGTGGTTGCACAATCATTTTCAATGAAGCAGTCAAGTGGTTTGAGCTTCCGAAGGCCTCGAGGCGGTCTGGGGCAAGAGTATGGGGTATTTCATAACTTTAGTAGGGGTAATGAACTCGAACGTTGCTACTTTACTTATAACTGGCTTGTTATAATTTAAAAATGTGAACTCATAGTGCTTACGGTACCTTTATTCGTCATGGTATTTTGTGGGGGATGGTTAACAAAAGGTAATCTGGTTACTAAGTGATCTCGATTGTCTAAAAATATACCTACATGGATAAGTTAAAAAGCTTATGACCGACAGATTTAAATTCAACATTTTTGAATACCTAGGTATATGTATGTATCTTAATATCAAGAGTATAGACACGGTTACTCCACTATTTTATTATTATGTAGGTATACATAGATATTAGATGTAGATTGGATGGATATAAGTATAGAAGATATAGATAGATAAATACTAAGTAAGTATTAACTTGTAATGCGCCTAGTTATTGGTAAATACACACATAATAATAAAACCACACAGCTAATAGAAAAGGAAAACCGAAACGCAATACAGAATTAAAATGGATACGTCATATACTATGTCAATGTGTACAATAGCCAGCGAAAGCACACCACAGTTCAAAACACAGTTACTATAGCCAGAGCACAGAATAAACAACACTTACTATGTAAAGAGTTCAACATCACAGAATAAACTAGCAGTTACTATGGTAAAACTCACTCTCACTATCGAAACGGGCCGTAGACACGATTTTGAGATCCGCGAATTTATTGCAATAAACTCAATAAGGAAATATCAATCTTATACTAAAGTTTTAAAGCTCAATATTGTGCCGGAGATAGGGTTATGAAATTGATGTAACATTATCATTCTTGGCTACGTCATGCATAATGTCGTTACTGGGAAATTAGGTGGCAGGTGATGTTCAGAAAATGATGGGTATTAGGAACGTGTTCTACTTCTAAATTTAAATTGATGTGTCTATGATTTTTAGGGTCGAACCCAAAGGGTAAAACGGGACCCTCTAAGACTCCTATCCCTCCTATGCTGACTAAGATCCGATTTCAAAAATTATGTCAACGTTTCAAAATGAATTTAGGCTATATTTTATGTAGGTACCTCGCGGGCAAAGTCGCGGGCGAAAGCTAGTCCTTACTAATATTATAAATGCGATGTCTGTAACTCACAGACAGACTGAGTTACACAATCACGCCTAAAGTACTGAACAGGTTTTGATGAAATTTGGTACAAAGATAGAATAGAGCTAAAGGACATAGGTTACCTTTTATTCCGAAAAAACGTACGGTTCCCGTGGGATAGATATGTTTTTGTTTTTCAAGGTAACATGCGGACGAAGCCGCAGGCGGAAGCTAGTAATATATAAATGCGAAAGTAACTTTGTCCATCTTTTTGTTTGTTTCCTGTTCACGACTAAAAGGCTGAACGAATTATAATGAAAGCGAATCCACACGTGCAAAGGTGCTTACGAACCCAAATCTTTATTTACGTTTCTATCTATAGTCATGATACAACTATAGGTAATAAAATATTGGGTTTATGTACTATTTGACTAATGAAACAAAAAAGAAAAATGGTAAGCTTTTAAAATAAAATAATTTTCTTAGCTTGCTATCAAAACAAAATATCTTAGCTAAGTAGCCACCATTCTGCAACTTCCGAAGAAGCAATATCCGTTTTATAAACATTGATATTTAAACTGACTTTTCAAAGGAAAGTTACTTGAGAGATGAATATGTCAGTAAAAGTGGCAATAATTACTTTACTTTATTATTAAACAAGTTAAAAATGTTTACCAACTAACGAGAGGTTAATATAACTTTCGATTATGATGACAGTTGATGAAATAGTCAGTCAAAACTAGTATTTATTGCAAAAAATTGAAAAAACCCAACTGAACGTAGCTGAAAATAGATTTTTACAGCCGCCATTTATTAGATTTTTATCCTACTAATATTATAAACGTGAAAGTTTGTAAGAATGTATGGATGGGTGGATGGATGGATGTATGTTTGTTACTCTTTCACGCTAGAACGGCTGAAAGGATCTAAATGAAATTTGGCACAGATATAGATTATGGTCTGGAATAACACATAGGCTATATTTTATCCCGGAAAAATGAACGGTTCCCGTGGGATATTTTTTTTTGTTTTTCACGGTACCACGCGGGTGAAGCCGTGGGCGGAAGCTCGTAGAATATAAATAAAAAAAAATATTTCAAGTACCTACACCGGCGAATAAGGCCCACCAATAAGGTCTCATAAACTGTGTTACTCTTATGATACCTTATTTAATTTTGTCAAAATCTGTCCAGCCGTTTGGGCTACAACGGCAGCCAAAGGTTAGGGAATAAATTTCGCATACATACATAAAAACACATTACTCTCCTTCTTTGCTTCGCAGTCGCGTAAATATCAGGTTATGGGCCTAGTTATTAAATAAATCTAAATATATATAATTCAAAGGTGACTGACTGACTGACTGACTGACATAGTGATCTATCAACGTACAGCCCAAACCACTGGACAGATCGGGCTGAAATTTGGCATGCAGGTAGATGTTATGACGTAGGCATCCGCTAAGAAAGGATTTTGATTAATTCTACCCCAAGGGGATAAAATAGGAGATGAAAGTTTGTATGAAAAGTCGCGATAATCGACATTCACGCGGGCGAAGCTGCGGGCATCAGTTAGTCAGTAAATAAATGCACAACTCACCGTCTTATAATCGGAAAGTGCGTACAAACACTCATTAGGTACATAGGTAGTAGATAGGACTAATTAAATAATTTACATTATTTATGGCTTGACATCTGACTTGCCAATCACAGATGCCTCCGTGTAAAAACTGGTAGACCTCAGCTCATTTGAGTCAAGATTCAAAGCCTTTTTTGGAATGTTAAAGAGTCTAAACATGTAGATACGTCTGTAACATGGTTACTACTTACGACTGCTATCCTCAATTTGGTAGACGTATACTCGGATACTAATTTGAAAATATGTAAAGGTAGTCAGAGGCACGTCCAAAGATTACATTGGTTAGTTTTGAAAATCCCCTTGCTAAGTTAACGTTTTAAAAATATGTCAATCAAAACTGAATTGTCATTTTAATACCGACACTTCTTTTTGAAAAAATATGGTATCGGTTTTCGTCATATCAGTTTTGAGAGTTTCTTGATTCATTTTTTAATAGATAAATTATTTTTTTTTGTCCATTATATGTCGTCGAACTCTGGTAGAAATATTCCAATTATCACTTTTCATGTTAGAAATAACAAGACAAGTCTGATGTTTTCTGTTTATTGAATCTTCTATTTGTATAGAGTCGGTGTGTTAACAGAGAAAAGTTGGAAGAAAGTTTGAACAACCAAACGTTTAAAACCAGTTGTCGTAATGAGTCATTAAACTGTCAAAGAGTTCAATGACTTTAGTGATTAGTATGATGAATGTACTAACTACTATTTGTTTGTATTAAGTACTGGCATTGAACCTTTGTAGACTCTAAAGACCTTTGAACGACCTCTGTGACTAGAATGTTAGTGCCTAAAATACATCGCAAATTTTTTGATTTCACAATTTGTAATACGCATCGGAAACATGCCTCGTGCTTTCGAGGTCGCCAGATCGATTTTTTATTCTGAAATTGCATCCAATCTGCAGGATTTAAAAAGAAAATATTTTTTTTCACTGCATCTTCGGTAATTGGTCACATTCAGTCATTTTATTCTACCTAGGATCAGGTCATCCTATTGACTAAAAACTAGTAGCGCTAAGAACGAATAAATTTACTCAGTAAAATAAATTTTACTCATCACTTACTACAATTTCACAAGAAAACGGAATTTTGAGAGTTTTTTTTTTGGTAGCTCTATCAGAAGAAAAATAATCTATAGTAGATCCCAACAGTAGTTTAAAGGCGCTCAAAGAAAGGCCAGATTAAAAAGCTTTATATAAAGTGAAATAAGAACATCGCTATAGGATAGAAAACTTCAAATATGTGGAAGAGCGATCATGACTTAACGATTGAAAATAATATTCCCAAAAATGTTTCTCCCCTCTATCGCTAGTAAAATGTCACTTTTTCTAGCCCCCCCTAAATAGATGGATGTTGATTGTCATTCAGCAACGCAAAGAAATACCTTGATAAAAAGAAAGCCAAGAAGTTTGCATAAAAAATAAAAATCTGCATAAGTATGTGGACATAAGCAAGTCAGTTCATATATCACAATAATTATATGCCCGAACACGCCTTCGCGGAAGTTACGAAAGTTTCACCAAAACATGAATATATATGCAGAAGGTATATTCGTTCCGTAGCATCAAGTTACGCAACACTATTCAATGAACCTTAAAAATACCTTTTTGTTCAGAGCACTACTGATTATATTAACAACTCCTCGCCACATACTTTTATCATTATCACCAATAAAAAGAAAATCAAAAATGTCAAGGTTTACGCAATTGGCATTGCTGTGGAGTCGCAAGAGTCTCAGCGTTGTGCAATGATATATTTAGCGAGATCTCTCTTATTTTCTATATAGATATGTGTTGCAACACATCTTTCTGGCTGCATTATGCAACCGGGGTCAGTCCCAATTGCGCAAGCGCAGTCGCCCACAACACATGCGGAGAAATGACGCTTTCTATCTACACATGATTTGAGAGAAGACAAACTTTAAAGTTTTAGAGCAATGTTAACCAACCTATTCCTTTATTTTATTTGGAATTATTCTACTTTTTAAAATAAAACCTTGAATTGATCTAACTGGTAATCGTATGTTTGTTTTCTTTGCAATCAGAGCGTGTGAGGTTTAATAAAATTTCTGAGTAGGTTTATCAGTTTTATGCAAAAATAAGAATTTTATAATACAACTAAAATTATCATACATTAAAATTACTATTTACATAAATACATTTAGGCACCGTAATTTTTTCTCTACTTATAACTAGGTATCTCGCCGGCGAAGCAGGTATCACAATTTAGTGCGCGTGTTGTGCGCTGATTAGTAGGGACCAGCGGAGTGGCCGGGGGGGCCGTACGACGAGCTCACTCCCGAGGAGCCTGAGCCGTGGCCGCCGCCGATGCCGCCGCCGATGCTGCCTCCAGAGATGGAGCCGTGTCCGCCGCCAATGCCGATGCTACCGCCTGAGATGGAGCCGCCTGAGATACCGCCACCGATGCTGCCACCGGACAGACCGCCGCCGATGCTACCGCCGCCGATACCACCGCCCAGACCACCGCCGAGACCGCCGCCGAGACCACCGCCGAGACCACCGCCAATAGAACCACCTCCGATACCGCCACCCTCCTTCTGGGTCTTGTACTTGATGAAGTAAACCTCGGGCTTTGAGGGCTGGGTGGGAGCGGCGGTGGGAATGGTGATGTCGGGTTGTTCGTCGGGTTTCTTGACCAGCACGTAGACGAGGGTCTTCTCTTCGTTCTGGGCCTGGGCGGGGATGATGGGGGCGACGGGCGCGGGAGGAGCCGGGGCCTTAATGAAGATGATCTTGTAGTGCTTCTGGGCTACGCCACCTCCTCCGATGATCTGGGGGCGCACTTCTTCGGGTTCTGGGGGGGGAACGTGGACGTAGATGTGCTTCTGCACGATGGCACCGCCGCCGAAGCCAGCGCCGCCGCCGAAGCCAGAGCCGCCGCCGAAACCGGCGCCGCCGCCGAAGCCAGAGCCGCCTCCGAATCCGGAGCCACCTCCGAAGCCACCGCCGCCGCCTCCGGACGAGAATCCACCGGAGGAGAAGCCTCCAGAGGAGAATCCTCCACCGGATCCTCCACCGTGGCCGCCTCCGAGCCCGAAGCTGCTGGAGCTCAGGCCTCCGGAGGAGAACCCGCCGCCGCCGCCTCCGAGGCTGATGCCGCCTCCGTGGCCGCCTCCGTGGCCGCCGCCGCCTCCGGGCGCGCTATAGCTGTACCCCGCCTCGGGTCTCGCCGAGCCGAGTGCCGCTACGGCAGCTAATACCTACGAAGAAACGAACTTTTAGAACCACTGATAACGTTGACCGCTCGTCTTTATCGATCACCGATCCGTCCCAGCGGTGATAAATAAAAGCGAGCGGTCGCACTGAACAATCCGGTCAGGAAGCGCTCGGGGCGCGGGTCACGCACAGGTCACATGTCACTTTCACTGCACACGGTACCTACCAAGAATGCTTTCATGTTGTCTCACGGAGGTCTCGTGGTTGTGTGATGCTCTGTGCTTGCGTCTGGTGGTTTATATACTGGTGGATCGCCGGCGCCTCTCTCCCGGCTCTTCCTAAGATTCGGCCTTCGGACCACCGAGAATTATGATAATAATGACACCAGTCCGATTCTTCTACGGAGAAAACAATGTGGATCTTGAATAGCCATTGGGCACTTTCGCACATTTTTGGACATTAAGTAAAATATTGTCATTTTGAAGCCATACTTATACCTATTACATTGTAGGTAAAGGTACTAATAGTAGTAAGGTGTCAAGTCGTTTTCACTCACTTCGCCTCCCAGTTTGCAACACAAACACTGTGGAGTCTTTTAATAGTGAAGATAATATTTTTTGTGTAAGTAATAATTACCTTAGCTTTTACTTCCTTATAGGTAAGTAAACCGTTTTTGTTCGTAATGATTTAAAAAAATCATTGATTGATAAATAGCTAATTGCAATTTATAAATCAGTAGATACTTGTCTCCTTAAATACAAAATATTTCACGATACTATAGTTGCCAAAAAAAACTCTATATTAGAATCAGTTAAATCTAAATAGTTGTAGGTACACAAAAACCATATAAAGTCAATTGGCGGTCCTATAGCTATGAGTGAACCCTTCCAGCTTATAAATGAGCAGAGTGCTACATGTTAAAATTTCAGCTACTTTGTTGCATGTTGGTTTGCGGGTTCGATTTTCGGATGAAAAAAGTGGTCACCGAAACGGTCAAATAAGGTTGCCGTTTTGGCAGGACCATTTATAGCTACGGTCACGTAGCTGGGTCATGTCAGTGCGGAAACGCAAAAAAGTGAAAATTATTGAATAGTGCATACATACAAAAATGGTAGTTTTATAAATTACAAAAAAAAATACAAAATAAGAGGGCAAATAATATAAAGTCGTAGTTTAAGAATAATACTTATTTATCTTCTTTTTATGTGAATAGTGAAAACGTCAAAGTGCTCTCAAAATAACATTTTGTGCACTCTCCAGCATTTTAGTTAGTTAATTGACTAATTATTTATCGAATAGTTAAAAAAATGTACACAACAAAACTACCACCAATAATAAATACAGCAATAATGCACGCTTTTATTTCCATGAAGGAAATACTACACAAAAGTATTGTTACCTACATAAATCACAAAGAGTTTGGTACATAAGTACGATATAATTATTTGCGCTGTTATTTTCATAACCTTAAATGTATCTATTAAATATATCAGTTATCTAGTACCCATAACACAAGCTTTGAGTAGCTTACTTTGGGGCTAGATGATGCTGTGTGGATTGTCCAGCATTATTTATTATTTATTATTTATTAACTTGTGGCTTAGAAATTATTTCTTTTGTCCTCTAAATCTCAAAAGGAACATAGCTCAAAATTAAAGCTTTCAACTTGGTTTCGGCTGTGCGATGATAGTCAGTCAGCAATCTAAAGATTTTCATATACTTATAAAAAGTTTTTTTATCATACCGCTGTAAATAAAAAGAATATTCGATGTGTATTTTTTTGACATTAATGTGACGTGGATTCCCGCCAAGGAGAAAATGGCGGTTAGGTTAGGTTAGATTAAGTTAGATTATAGAAAACGGAAGAAATTAATTTAAGCAAGACTAGGCAGTAAGGTCTATGACTATAAGCCTGCTCAAATGAGCGAATAATTTAACAATTAATGTGACGTACCTACTGTGACGACAAATATAAATACCTAATGCGCACATGTTTTTTTATTTTTTTTATTTAACCCCACACTAAACAAAAGGCTTTGTCGCTGAGCGGCCTTCCGCCTAATTGGTACATATTTACAATTTACGACGTGAAAATGGATGACATCTTCATACATACGCGTAGGAGGATTTGATACCATAGAGATATAACAGATCACTTTTTCCTATACACGGACTTGATAAGAGTGACGAAACAGTCACGGTGATAAAAGTAACCCGTGCGCGCTATCTCTTATAGTCTAGAAAATGATCTTAAAAAACTCAGGAAAATCTAATTTCCTCCAAGGAGTAATCCCTAGGGTTAACCGCAGAAAAGCCAGAAGAATTCGCAATGCGAAATTCGTTTAGCGCGGTAGGCTCGGACGAGTGCGGGCTCACCCTAACTTTCTGTTATAAATAAAGTATGACTGGAAAAGATTTTATGCTAACATTATTAGGGAGTTAGATAAACAAAGCTTATTATTTTTTAATTTTAAACGTGTTTTTTTGAGAGTTTTCTAACCATTCTAATATTTTTTTGTACTCTGAGTAAATTTCACCTGGCTGGGTTTTTTTGGTAAACGACGTTTTCTAAAAATAAAACCTAGACTAATTTATCGCCCCCGAAACCCTCCCAAATTTCATGAAAATCGATGGAGCCGTTTCCGAGATTCAGATTAGGCCTACTCCATTTTGTGACATAATTATAGTTCTTAATACGGTAGATCGCATCCAACTTAATATTGTACTACTTCCTACTATCCTACTAATATCCTATCCTATCCTACTAATATTATGAACGCGAAAGTTTGTGAGTATGATGGATGTTTGTCACTCTTTCACGCTAAAACGGCTGAACGGATCTGAATGAAATTTTGCACAGATATACATTTGGTCTGGAATAACACATAGGCTACATTTTATCCCGGAAAAATAAACGGTTCCCGTGGGATATATTTTTTTGTTTTTCAAGGCACCACGCGGGCGAAGCCGTGGGCGGAAGCTAGTTACTAAATAAAATTATAGCGTAACAATTTTTGAAAAACTATGCCATATGAAAGCTCTATCATAACACATTGACGACTAGGTCACTCAATGCATAATGACTAGACCCGTCTAGACTAGATCATAGTAATTACAGAATTTGATATTATCAACCTAAGATTGAGTGCTATTACTTACTGATTGCCTTAAGGTTTAAAATGTAACATTGAAGCATCGTTATCCAATAGAAGTTATAACACATTATCACGACTGTAATTCCCAGACTCGGTAGATATCTCCACAGATCTCTAGTTACTTTGATCTTTGAGGACATCTAAAGAGGATAGTCAGAAGCGCGTCCGGACATGATACTTGGCACATGCTCGTATTTTGCACGGTAGTTAATATTCCGTACGTAGGTTGCAAGCCCATCGCCGCTTATAAGAATACTAACCTATAACACACAATTATAATTGAATAACGGGTATTTATCACGTACCTATTTTGTTTTATTCCCGACGTTTCGAACACATTACAGCGTTCGTGGTCGCGGGCAGACTCTGCCCGCGACCACCGACGAGGTACGTGATAAATACCCGTTATTCAATTATAATTATGTCATCAAATCACGGAAGTTTAAAAAACTATAACACACATTCGAATTTTTGGTTCTAGGATATGCCGGTTTCCTCACGATGTTTTCCTTCACCGTTTAAGAGCACTGGCATTGCGCACATACATTTTTTGAATAGAAAAACTCATTGATGCACGACCAGGTTTGAACTCACGACCTTCGGATCGTGAGGCAGGGGTGCTACCACTACACCACCAGCGCTCTTAGTAGTTATAGTGTCATCAATTCTTTCGAACCAGCGTGGCGAAAGGACTGATGCGCCTCAAAGGGTCTTTTTAGAACATTTGAATTATACCTATGCAGGCGAAATCGCGGGCAACAACTTGTAACAACATAATATTAATAAAGTATCTGATATCATTTCTTCAGATATTTCTTACATAAAAGTCTGTCCAGACGCAAGCTCTTACATAAAGGTCGATCCAGACGCGCCGGCGACTTACTAAAAGCTTGAGATATATTATGGTTTGATGGGGGTGACCATAAAAGGGCTTAGTGTCAGCACGTATCGACAATACAATCAAATAAAATTGATAAGACACTTTTGTTTTTATAGGGTCATATTATGTTCCTTTTACCACACTTTTACCACACTCTGGTCGAGTGTGGTAAAAGTGCGCTTCACAATTTTTTGCATTTATATGAATTAATAATTATAAAGGAAAGATTTGTTGGTTCCGAAACTACTGGACCGATTTAAAAAAATCTTTCAACAATGTTTATAAAGAATGAATTTTCAGGATGGACATCCTACTAATATTATAAACGCGAAAGTTTGTAAGAATGTATGGATATGTGAATGTATGTTTGTTACTCTTTCACGCTAAAACGGCTGAAGAGATCTGAATGAAATTTGGCACAGATATAGATTATAATCTGGAATAACACACAGGCTACTTTTTATCCCGAAAAAATGTACGGTTGCCGTGGGCGGAAGCTAGTAATACTTACATATTAGTAGGATAGGATAAGTGAGATAAGATTACTTATATACTCGTATAAGTTGGGAATACATAGAGTAGGTACATTACATAATATACGTAGTAATATAAATAAATGAGAAGGTGCCTATTTGGTACATAATAAGGCTACTGTGTGACAAGACAACTAACGAAATTAAAACTAAAGAATTTACACAATCTGCTATTAATATTCATTGGAATTATAACATTATGTATTAATACATATTTTAATGTTATTTGTAACGTGAAGGTTCAACGGTGATGAACTCTGTAACGTGATATATATATCGAGTTGCTACACCAGGAAAATGAAAATGGATTATGACACTGTTTTCTATGTAGATAAAAAATAATATAATCACGACTATAATCCCCTTGGTAGATAATTATCTTCTCAGATCCCGAGTTATTTAGATCTTTGAGGATATCTCAAAGTATGATAAGTACATTATAATATTAAACATAAACTTAACTATATTATCTTAATATATAAAACAAAGTCGGGTTTGTTCACTTATAACTCTAGAACGGCTGGACCGATTTTCATGATTTGATTTGTTGGATTTGTCTCCGCTCCGAATAAACCGTTTTAAAACAGACTATTCCAGACTCTAATCTATCTCTGTGCCAAATTTTATCAAAACCCGTTTAGGAGTTTTTAACGTGAAAGAGTAACAAATATAATAATATCTACATCCATACATATTTACAAACTTTCGCGTTTTAAAATCGCGTAAATATTACTTACATTTGTACAAAATGTCTACGTTACATCTAATTTTTGATGTGAATAAAATAAGATCGATCACATTTTGTGTAATTTTAGCTATTTCGTCGAAACATCAGGATTACCGCCTTAGATTAATCAGGCCAGGAGAATAAAGGAAGATCTATAGCTTCTGAGACGCACTTTATACCTTTAACCACACTGGCTTTTACAAAAAAACTGGCTTTTAAAATTAGCGACACGATAAGTGAAAGTTATTATAGATGTTTATTGAATTCGACCCCCGTATTAATTTACTAAATTAATGTTTGCATAGAAATCTGTGTTGCAATAGTGAATGCACTGTGTGGTTAGAATCTATGCCAAATTAAAAACATTCGCTCAGAAAGTGGCGAGGTCAAAGCGGTCAAAGTTAGCGTGTAAATTTGTAACATCGCGCCTTTTAACTCGATATTTGTGTCTTCTTCTTAAAGTAAAGTAGTAAAGTAAAGTAATTATTTATTGCATTATCTTCTTCAATTATGGCATCTGTATCTTAGAGAACAATTTTGCCAGTGTCAAGTGTATTTATTTATAAGTATTGTCAACGTCACAGAGTCATAGTCAAGTTGTCAAGTCAATTTTAAACAAAAGATGGCTGTTTTGTTGAAAATTCTCGGGATTTCCTCCGATGGAATTTGAAGAGAACTATTCACTTCTTCTTTATAATGGCATGTTTCTTCTTCTTCTTTAATTATGGCATCTGTCTCTTATAGAACAATTTTGTTACTGTCAAGTGTATTTTTGTTTATGTGCTGTCAGTGTCACAGATACCCAAGTTGTCAAGTCAATTTAAAAAAAAAAATTGGCTGTTTTGTTTAAAAGTCTTGGGTTTTTTTCCCGATGGATTTAAAAAGGAACTATTTCCTAAATTGAAATGTTATACACTCGCGTCAAGAACTTGGGCTTTACTGGAAAAATAACCTCCAAAATTACACAATAAAACTCAAAATAACGAGAAAAAATATAAAAAACTAAGCGATAAAGTTGACAGTCGAACGCATCGCAGAAAATCTCTATTAGTGTCCTGTGAACTTCACAACCGGAGTTGACATCTTGAGTGGAAATGTCAACGTGTCACTGCCATCATACTGCTGTCATTTAATACTAGCTGTATAACTTCCGCCCGTGGCTTCGCCCTTGTTAAATTATAGCCAGTGGCAAATTTCATTCAGATCCGTTCAGCCGTTTTAGCGGGATTGGGTAACAAACATACATCCAAACCATCGCATTTATTATATCGCAATATTTCTAGCTGTTACCCGCGGCTTTGTCCGCAAAAATCCATTTTTGCACTCCAAAGAAATTCCCCAATAAACTGATTATTGGGGAATTTCTTTGGAGTGCAAAGACACGCAAGTGACGCAAGTCACCCATCCAAAAACAGACTGCGCCCAGCATTGGTTAACCAGCATTTCCAATACAAAATTTCAACCCCTATTTCAGCCCCTTCAAGATATTTTTTTAAGACAAAATATAGCCTATGTCCGTCACGAGGGTATTATAACCTATCTACTTTCCGAATTTTTTTACGATCCGTTCAGCCGTTCGGTTGTGGAAAGGTAACAAACAGAGTTACCTTCACATTTATAATATTAGTATGGATAATAATAATATAGTAGGATAAGGTGGCTACCATAATGTTACCACTGGACTTTGTAAAATTAAAATTTCTGTGTAATAGAAACTTTCAAACATTATAATTATGAGAATGAGTAATTGACTTAGTTAGTCTTGCTTGACGAAATTTCATTCCCTTTTTTCCAAGTTCAAGCTGAATTTATGTGTACCTACAATAATGTACCACAGAGCATAAAATTAAATAACTCGCGTGTCACATCTAGAGACCATCTCTTTCGTCTTCTTCTTCTTTATTTATAGCATCTGTTAACGGCGGGACGGATTTTGACAAATGAGGTTTCGTTGGATTGGTCTAGATTCTAGATTCTAGATCACAAGAGCTATGCAAAATGTCAAAAAATCTAATATGGCCGCTGTAAAAATATATTCAGTCGAGTTTTTAATTTTTGCAATAAATACTATTTTGTTTTACCATTAATGTGGCCGAGTCGGGGACGTGGGTTGATAATCGTAGCTTTGAGTTACCTTTGAAGGATTTGATCAAAGAACAAATAAGTACCCAAGTAAAATGATTATAAGGGTCCGTTAACACCTAAGAGCTCTGACTATCCTCAGATTAAAATGTCACAAGAAACTCTTTTAATTTGAGAGGTAGTAATCCTCATACTTGTACAAACCTACTTGTTATTTAAAAACGCAATTTCGAAAACTTCAAATATATCATCGTCAAATTTTGTTTCGTGTTTTCTTCGTAAAATCTTTGTTCACACGAGGTGTGTGTCATAGGTTCCTAAAAGCGTCGTTGGACTTACAACCTGTCACCTGTCACTCTGTCAACTACAACAAAATGTGGCCATAAGAAAAATTTAATGTTTGGACATTGCCTATGACGCCTTCGATTCGATTATATTCGATTTTAATCAAAATAATTTCATATTAAAACCACAAGGGAGGTTTTCAAAAAGTTTTACGTGGAAAAGGTGCCAGTCCAACCCAAGACTTTACTTATTTAAATTCATCAATCATTTATCATTCATTGCTCGCCGTCGGGCATTTGACTAATTTCAAAGGCGTTGTGTCAGAGTATTTGTTCAGTAAACGCATTGCAAATAAGATTATACGGGTAATGGGTGTTGTATAACTATTTAATGGAATTTCTATTAAATAAGTGTTATGTGCGAGTATGCGTATAGAATAGCAACTCACAGTCAGCGTGTCCAGCGATAAATACCAGCTACAGGAGTAGTGCGAAGTAAAAATGAAAGTCGAAATATAATTATTCAGTAAAATCCTAAAGATCCCTTTGAAACGTTATAAGATCAATTTAAATTAACTATATTAATTCCAATTAATATATTTTAATTAAATGAAATTAAATTTAAGGAATTTAAGATTTTAATACTTATTTGGTACCTACATGCCCACATTTTGAACTATTGTGCAAAATGTGGGCATGTACCAAATGTCATGTTTGGACTTGCCTCTGACTACCCTCTTTAGATATCCTCAAAGATCTAAGTAACTAAAGATCTGAGGAGATATCTACCGAGCCTGGGGATTACAGTCGTAATCATATTTTTTTTATTTTATTTTTTATTACTAAATTTTTAAACTCACGTGATTAAATACTTAATTATTTGAAAGTTTCGTAAGTATATCAGTTCATACCTAGGTACTCGTCATATAAATATTTGGCAATGACTTCAAAGTTTCTATTAATATCTGCCTAATCCATTATTATCTTGTTTTCATACTTATATTTTACAGCATGAAAGTCGGTTTGAAAATTTAGAGTTTAGCTTCTTTACAAGATTAGAATCTATATTATGATAATAATAAAACACAATTTTTAGCAACAGCGTAAAAATAGATTGATTCATTTGTCCATAGTACGGAAGTTTCGCTTCTATACACCATTACACTGAGTTACATAGTAGTATATACCGACTATTTCACGGTAATCCTATTGGATGCGTACATCTCACCTACGTGACACGACACTCAAATAGTCTATAACCCATCAAGTGTATGGGTTTTACCATTTTACGTAAATTTTCATTATGCCTGGTTACGTTATGTCGTCTTGGAATGAATGGATGATTGCTAACAAATTATGTTCGTTCAGTAGTCGTTATTTTATTTACCTACCTACTATTTATTCTGGGCTTAATATTTTCTGTATAATCTCTGCCTTCTGCGCTGTAGGTTGATACTAATGTATATCGAGTATTCTGAAATCAAATCAAACTGTTTTTTTTAATTTTTTTAGGAATAGAAATGGCGATTAGCCTGTCTAGAAAGAGCAAACATACTTACATATACCCGAAACACATTACCCTTCTTCTTTGCAGTCGGGTAAAAGTAGGCATCAGCCGTATCAAGTCAAGTGAAAAAATATATCCTACTATAATATTATAATGCGAAAGTTTGTAAGAATTTATGAATGTACCTATGTTTGTTAGGTACTCTTACACGCTGAAACGGCCGAACGGATCTTTATGAAATTTGGCACAGATATATATATAGTCTGGAACAGCACATAGACTACTTTTTATCCCGGAAAAATGTACGGTTCCCGTGGGATAGATTTGATTTTGTTTTTCAAACCACGCAGGCGAAGCCGTGGGCGGAAGCTAGTTATAAATAAATGTTCAGGCATGCCTCTAGGGATTTCTCATTTGAGTAACCGAAAATCTGTGGCGGTGCCTCCAACCCCACATAGGTCGATGCTCATAGGTCAAGGTTGTTTGACTCAGAATGGAAGTTAGACGTAAAAGTTTAACAGACATTTATATCTTTCTCAATTCGTAATAGAAGATGCAATACCAATCATGATCGATAAAGGTGGACAAGTGTGAGTGGGACTCATGCTTTGTGAGGGTTCTGTTTGTACAAGTTTTCGTGATTGCATTTCGTTTGCATGAAATTTGTTCTGAAATGTTTTAATAGTTATTCTGTTTAATAGTTATTGGAGACGGAAAATTTTGAAATTCGTTCTAGCCGTTCTCTAGTTATTAATGTTGTAACTAACACTACTTTTTTAAATAAAATTTTCCTGATAAAACGTAGTTTATGTGTTATTCCAGTAGTATGAGTTTTTGATAGTTTACAAAAACGTTTTTCGAATAGTATCCTTTCATACATTTTCCTCCATCGGAAATGATAAGGAACTAAAATAAGGTCGATAATATCGAAAATATCTAATCGGCAGTCCCAGCAATGATTTTCAAACCAAGTTTTCACGATATCGAAAAAAGTTTTCGTAAACTATCAAAAACTCATATTACGGGTACAGGTCATGAAACTAAGCGTAATTCAAGTTACATCCAGATCCATTCTGCCGTTTCAGTGTGATTGAGTAAGAAACATCCATATAATACATATCATAAATAATAAGTACCTACCTAGTAGTAGGAAAGTAGGATAGGATAGAACTAATCTTGATTACATTTTTTTGTAAGAAGGATCATACAAAAAAGAGCTAGGACCGAGACGTACTTGGGTTAGGTTGGAATTGGCACATAGATTCACCTAGCATGTAAGACGTTTCAAAGTGATCCTTGTGATTGTACAAGTTGTTGATAAATATTTTTCAATTTCAATTTCAATTTCAATTTAATAGGATTTGTCATAACCAGTCATTGGGTTTTGTTATTACATGTACGGATCTCTAATCAAAATACCGATAGTTTCCGTTGCGAAGCAATCGTTATTGAAACTTAAATCGTGCTCGTCTTAAACTGATGGCTTCGATAATTTTAGATCATGATGGACAAAATCCAGGAAGGTAGTCAATGACCATTAACTCTTACGGTGAGTGTAGACTTGCTTCGTATTCTTATTATCGGTGGATTCCCAACGAGTCACATCAGATCGAGTCACAGTGTGACTTGTTGGGATTTTTTTCCTATCGAGTCACACTGTTACTCGTTGCAACTTTTTTTAATAGAAGAAATCCCAACGTGTAACAGTGTGACTCGATGGGAAAAAAAATCCTAACGAGTCTGGTGGTACTCGTTGGGAATCCACCTTATTATCGTGTGACTCTTTTGGATTGAGAATTGAAAACGCCGGTGGTGTAGTGGTAGCACCCCTGCCCCACGATCCAAGGTCGAAGATTCAAGCCTGGTCGTGTACCAATGAGTTATTCCATTCGAAAAATTTGTGTGCACAATGCCAGTGCTCTTAAACGGTGAAGGAAAACGTCGTGAGGAAACCGGCATACCCTAGAACCAAAAATTGGAAGCTTGTATTGGAAGTATTGTGTCATAGGTTAGTATTCTTATAAGCGGCGATGGGCTTGCAACCTGTCACGTACGGCATACTAACTACTGAGCAAAATGTGGGGCATGTAGGTACCAAATGTCATGTTTGGACATGCCTCTGACTACCCTCGACTAACTAGAGTAACTAGAGATCTGAGGATATATCTACCGAGCCCGGGGATTACAGTCGTGATCATATTTTTCTTTCAATCTTTTGAATTAGTGTGGTGACAGGTTTGAAGAGCGCCTTAGAGCCTTTCGTTTGTTACTTCCTACATATTGGTACATCAAAACGAATGTATGCATATAGTGTGGCGAAAAGATTAAAATGCAGCTCAGAAGCAAAATAAAGTGCCTCGTAAAACTAATGTACTTATATTCAGCGGCTTTTTAGACTATCGTGAAGTTAGCTACATATACATCTATACTAATATTATAAAGAGGAATGTTTGTATTTATATATTTTTGTATTTTTGTTTCTAATGAATAGACTCAAAAACTACTGGACCGATTTCAAAAATTCTTTCACTATAAGAATGCTATACATTATCCCTGAGTAACATAGGCTATATTTTATATGAAAAAAAATAGAGATTCTTCTGCTACCGTGTGAAGCGGCTGCGATGCGCAGTATATAAACTACACTACACTAATATTATAAAGAGGTAAAATTGTATAAAACATTGTCTGATAAAAATGTCTGATTACTATGTAAGAGTAAGAAAGGGGATAAAAAACAGGGACATTTTGTTCCAACCCCACATAATGTGAGATTAGGGCAGGGAGATGATAACTGGACACAGATTCACCTTGTAATGAAAAAATAAATAAAATTGAATTGGTAGTCTGTACTGTAAGCTTAGCTAGCTTCAATTTCGTATACATTTCGCCACCTGGTTCCCGATAAAGTTCTTACAAACCATAATGTATCTGTAACATGAAAGTTTCAAGCTTGGAGTAGAATATTTTTTTTGGCAGCGGGATGAGTTGACCGATTCAAAAATGCATGAGGTCAACTCATCCCGCCGGATAACTTGACAGCGGCCTCAGTTGACTAAAGAGCTGTAATTTCTATTTCAATACATTTTTTATGTGTGAAATTTATTGGCAAATTTCGCGGATTATGTCCCTTGAAGTACGGCTTACAGGCTTTATGCCTTCACTACTACTATGTTAAGGCTTGTAACACACGTCTCGCTGGTGTCAGAGTTCACATAGAACTCGGTCGCGTCCCGTGAGCACCTCGCTTTATATTAGTTACAATGCAGTTCGTGTTGCGGCTGCATGCAACTTTCTAAACTCATAAACACACAGATTCGCTCCTTGTGATGTCAGCCGCGGGACGAGATGGTCAGTTTGTGAATGTTTAATGCTTATTGTAACCTACTTATTACTATCTACCTACTTAGTAAAGTAATGGCTTACTGACTGTTACCCGCGACTTTGTCTGCAAAAATTCATCAATATAACACATTTCCTAGTGTTTTCTATATCTATATAAGAGCTTGACCTGTCTGATTGATCATCGCCGAGCCGAAACCGCTGAAGCTAGAAAGCTGAAATTTGGAAGGTGGTTTCCTTTTATAACAAAACCACCCACTAAGGCGGGATTTTTGGAAATTCTACCTCTAAGGGGGTGAAAAAGGGTGAAAACGTTAGTATGAAACTTTTTAACGCGTGAAGCGATTTTCATGAAACTTTGTTTGTGCACTGTAAATGCAAAATAAATGGACACGTGTTTCAGGATTTTTCAATATAATCTTTAAAAAGGGGTCAAATGTGGGGTCAATGTTTGTATGGGAACTTTTTAACGGGTGGTGCGATCGGTGTAAAACTTCGTTTGTGTACTGTAAATGCAAAATGAATGCACACGTATTTCTGGATATTCCAAAATAACCCTCTAAAAAGGGTAAAAAGAGGGTCAAAGTTATGTATGGAATTTTTTGATTAGTGTGATTTGTTTAAAATTCAGTTTAGATACTTTAAGTGAATGAAGTCGCGAGCGGGACAGCTATTCTATCATAAGAACCTTCACCTTACAATAACAAACACAATAATATATAGTTTCGTGTATTCCCGCCGAACAGGGGACAGGGCGTTCGGGGACAGCAGGAAGTGAAAAAAACTCTTTTCCGTTGTCCCCGAAACGAGGATTCGGGGTCGGGGGCAACGGGAAATCAAAATTTCACGTGTCGTTGTCCCCTTCAATCTGTTTTCCTGTTAAAAGCTTAGTTTCTAGCGTGGGAAAAAGAAAAGTGAGATAAAATTGCAATAAATAAAGAATTAGCTAAATCGGTCCAGCCATTCACGCGTGATGCCGTGCGTGACCAAGGCAAATAGGGGTTTTTATATTATAGATTTCAGTCAGAGACAAGTCCAAACATAATAAGAGTATTTGGCACATGCCCACATTTTGCACAGAGGGTCTACGATGAGTTTTCACAATCTACACTCGCTAGCGACTGTAGTTAAAAAAATGTATGTAAACTTGGTATAGCGCCTCTAGCGGATAATTGGGTACTAAAACCTCACGTAGCTAACTATCCTACGTCACAGCGTACTACAGCGACTGTAGTTTGCGCTCATTAATTTGCTTAGAATTTGGTACCATGAGTAGCGATTTTGACAGATGTCATAGTAACGTACTATTACTACTGTAGTAACGTCAGCCGATCTAAATGTGACAACTCATGGTTAGTTAATATTACGTACGTAACAGGTTGCAAGCCCATCGCGGCTTATAAGAATATTAACCAATGCTATGACACATACCTTCGAATAAATTTCCGAATGAAAAAACTCATTGGAGCATGATCAGTTTGAACCCACGACCTTTGGATCGTAAGGCAGGGATTCTACTACTACACCACCAGTGCTATTTTACTTAATCTACCTACGTATAATATTATGGATTCTACAATGATTCATGTTTGGATGTGCCTCTCTGACTACCTCTTTTAGATATCCTCAATCCCTATAGGTACAGATGAGAGAAAGATACCTAAATCTAACAGAGGTCATAATGTTTTGCATAAATAGTTATCATCATCATCATCATCATCAGCCTATAGCAGTCCACTGCTGGACATAGGCCTCCCCTAATGAGCGCCATTGCGCCCTGTCTTCAGCTCGACGCATCCAGCCTCCACCAGCAGCCTTTCGCAGATCGTCACTCCACCTAGCCGGAGGGCGTCCTACACTACGTTTGCCGAGCCGCGGTCTCCACTCGAGAACTCGTTTACCCCAACGGTTATCGGTTCTTCGACAGACATGGCCAGCCCACTGCCACTTCAGCTTGCTAATTCTCTGAGCTATGTCGACAACCTTAGTTCTGTGTCGGATAGTCTCATTACGGATTCTATCCTTCAGAGAAACTAAATAGTTATGTTCAATGTTAATGAATAATTCAAAAAATATGAAGTCATTATCTTTATTGCATAATTATTAATTACATCTACTAATCGACACTAAAGCAATCTCATAGTGTCATAATTATACTAAATTTTGTGGCGAAACCAATGTGTCAATAGTTCTTTGGAACCAGTGTACTGAAAGTACTATCAGGGCTTGGAAACCGGCATAAAGAATCAAACCGGTATCGCTCTAAATACCTACAACCTTTTCTTTCCGGTTACGTTTCACCGTAACCTCTATTAAAACGGTTAGTCAAGAACGATAAATCCAAAAGGGTTTTGCTCAATTAACCGGTTAGAACGAAATAATTTCATTCTTTTCCACGTGACTTCCGCGACGCGCCCGCTCTTACGACGACAAACGAGAGTTCGAGAAAATCTATTGGTGCACGACCGGATATGAACCCACGACCTTAGGATCGCACGAGGTTAAAGTACCACTAGACCACCAAAGATTTCAATGGCGAAATAATAAAATATAATGAAATCGCTAACACAACATTAATTCGTTGTTGAAGAATTAATTATCGACTCTACAGTTTCTTTAAAAAAATACTTTTCTTCGTAACAATTGCATAAATTACTACTTAAACTATCCGTGACTTCGTTCGCATCATATTTTTCCATATAAACTTCATCCTCCCGCTGCACCTCTTTTTTTCATCCCATATTTCAACCCCTTCAAGCATTTTTTTGCGATAAAGGTCCTATGTCCTTTCTTATAATCATAATCATAATCATAATCATTTATTTCGTTAATTACAAGAATAACACGTCACAAAAAATAATAATAATATTCTTAAGCTCTAGTCTATCTTTGTACCAATTTCATCAAAATCGGTTTAGCGGTTTAAGTGTGAAAGCGTAACAGAGTTACTTTGGCATTTATAATATTACTAGCTTCCACCCACGGCTTCGCCCGCGTGGCACCTTAAGAAACAAAAACAAATTTATCCCACTGGAACCGTAAATTTTTCCGGGATAAAAAATAACCTATGTGCTATTCCAGACTATAATCTATATTTGTGCCAAATTTCATCCAGTTCCGTTCACTCGTTTCAGCGTGAAAGAGTAACAAACATACATCCATACATTCTTACAAACTTTCGCATTTATAATATTACTAGCTGTCCCGCCCGCGACTTCGTTCACTTAAAGTAGGTATCTAACTTAACTGAGTTTCAAACAAATCACACTAATAAAAAAAATCTCATAAATAACTTTGACACCCAATTTTACCCATTTTAGAGGGCTATTTTGAAATATCCAGGAATACGTTTCCATTTATTTTGCATTTAAAGTATCCAAACCAAAATTAAGACCAATCGCACCACCCGTTGAAAAGTTCCCATACAAACATTGACCCCCCCATTTGACCCCCTTTTTAAAAGTTTTATTGAAAAATTCTGAAACACGAAACTAAGTTTCAGACCAATCGCACCAGGTTAAAAAGATCCCATACGAACATTGACCCCACATTTGACCCCCTTTTCAAGGTTAGGTATATTGAAATATCCTGAAACACGTGCCCGTTCATTTTGTATTTACAGTACACAAACAAAGTTTCAGACCAATCGCACCACCCGTTAAAAAGTTCACATTTTCAGCTTCCTAGCTTCAGCGGTTTCGGCTGGGCGATGATGAATCAGTCAGTCAGTCAGTCAGTCAGTCAGTCAGTCAGTCAGTCAGTCAGTCAGGTTAAGCTCTTATATAGATATAGATAGTAGGATCGATTAACACATGGCTTTCGAAAAACGTGTATTCTTAGAGAAATATTTTATCTTCAATACTATTAGTTATCTAATCTGTCTATTAACTAAATAATTAAAATCGAGAGGGGAACCAGTTTTACGAGACTGTGTCAAGTGGCTCCTTTTGTTTGTTTATTTTATGTTTTTACATAACTCAAATCGAGTTTCGCCTGTCTAAGGTTAAAACATATAAAACGATTTCGACAACTTATTACATAGTTCAGTTAATCAGCTTAGGTCAGTGCTTAGGTACTCGTATTACGTAAAAAACTACTGTTTTTTCATTTTTAACTGCTGTGACAGATACTACTCTGTTCAAGTTTTAATCTTATCTATCTTATCTTATACCTTTAAACGAGCAATTCTTGTATATATATATATATATAATTGGAATCTCGGAAATGGCTCCAGCGATTTTCATGAAATTTAGTATACAGAGGGTTTCGGGGATGATAAATCGATCTAGCTAGGTTTCATTTTCCAGCCAGCCCACTGCCACTTCAGCTTGCTAATTCTCTGAGCTATGTCGACAACCTTAGTTCTGTGTCGGATAGTCTCATTACGGATTCTATCCTTCAGAGAAACTCCGAGCATAGCTCTTAATAATTTTCAATATGAAACTGGATTTTCAAAAATTTCAAAAATAAATTATTTGCTAGGAAAAGTCACCTAAAAAGAGATTTTTCACTACATATAACATTATAATTGGCCTCGCCCGCGTAGTACCTTGAAAAACAAAAACAAATCTATCCCACGGGAACCTTACATTTTTCTGGGATAAAAAGTAGCCTATCTGTTATTCCAGACTATAATCTCTATCTCTGTGCTAAATTTTATCAATATCTGTTCAGCCGTTTCAGCGTGAAAGAGTACCTAACAAACATCCATCTATACTCACAAAATTTCACTTTTTTTTAATATTAGTAGGATAATTCATTAGGTAGTAAAATTTCAAAATGTAACCCTCATTTAGTTTTTGAGTTGAACAAGATCGTTAAGTAGGTACCTACTTACATATTTTATATTTTTTTAGATAGTTCCAATAAAACAACAGAATTACCACCATTATCTAAATAAACAGTTTTTTTTCTAAATTCAAATTTAAAGACGATTCTTTCAGAAAATAAAAACTTTTTAGAAAACATAATTTTATTCTAGAAAGTAGGTTAGTACATTTTTCTAGCCTAGATTTTACCGATACGGAACAACTATTTATGAAACAGGTTTTTAAAAACCATCTTACGGGTATCATGTATTGGGTAGTCAACCAGAACCAAAGAATTTGGAATTTCCTATATCATTGTTAATCACAGGAAGACCGAGAAAGAACCAATGAGCCGAGAGAAAGGAACAGAAGCTCAAGCTTGCCCATCATTAGTTACTTAATCCGAAACGGATTACGTAGTAGTCGTCTTCACTGACTGACAGACCACAGGTAATCACGAGGACAGCTGGTTTACTCCATTGGTCGCTTAGGTTTTGTTATAGTAACCCATCATTTTAAGGACTTGAGAAAGCTAATGGAACATCAAAAAACTCGAATAATAAAATTAATCCGGACCTTTCAAAATAAGTGCTTCTCTATTCAAAACATAATATTTCCTTTTTTTTTTTTTTTTTTTTTATAAAATATATACTTACAATTATATAAAATTTTGGTGATTCTCGCGGCTTGCTTTAGTTTTGTTTTTGACACTAGAAAACCCAAAATCCAATATAAATTCTTCTAAATAAGATGTATTCTAGTCAAATTCTGGCAACTCAGACAATTGAACGTACATAAAGATTTAGGCAAGACTTTTTAGCAGTTGGCTAGAAAAAAAGAGTAATATTTTAGAGGGAAACATTGATCTACTATTTGACTCACCGCCAGTTCAAAACTCATTAGGTTACCCCAAGTCACAGAAATTTTATTCAAAAGCATTCAAGATTAGTTTACGGGAATTGAAATATTTTACAGTGTTGCTTCTCACAAGTTATTTAGATCTTTGAGGATATCTAAAGAGGGTAGTCAGAGGCAAGTCCAAACATGACATTTGGTACATGCCCACATTTTGCACAATAGTTAGTACTCCGTACGTGACAGGTTGCAAGCCCATCGCCGCTTATAAGAATACTAACCTATGACACATACCTTCGAATTTTTGGTTCTAGGGTATGCCGGTTTCCTCACGATGTTTTCCTTCACCGTTTAAGTAGTCCCCGTCCCAAGTCAAGCGTGCGTAAAGAAGTTTTATTTCAAAAGCATTCAAGATTAGTTTACGGGAATTGAAATATTTTACAGAGTTGCTTCTACAAATATTCTAATCGTACTCCGGCTATCTGGCAACACCAGTAGAGTTGACGAGCTGTCCTGTCCGCTGCGAATGTTAGGATGTGGCAACACAGATAATCGGTGACCACTGCAACGCAATCGCATAGTTGTGTTGCGCGAAATATTTAATTTTGTAAGTTTTCACAAACTTATGGCACTCTAGTGGTTCGCCCGTGACTTTGTCCGAATATAACTTGAAGTATGTAACTTTGAATATAACTTTGATATTTTGTACCTATACAAATGCGAAAAATTGGATGGATGTAAATATGTAAAATACTATGTTTGTTACTCAATCACGCTGAAACGGCTTACCACCAAAATCTATATATATATAATTCAAAGGTGACTGACTGACTGACTGACTGACATAGTGATCTATCAACGCACAGCCCAAACCACTGGACGGATCGGGCTGAAATTTGGCATGCAGGTAGATGTTATGACGTGGGCATCCGCTAAGAAAGGATTTTGATTAATTCTACCCCCAAGGGGATAAAATAGGGAATGAAAGTTTGTATGAAAAGTCGCGATAATCGACATTCGCGCGGGCGAAGCTGCGGGCATCAGTTGGTTACACAGTAAAACTCAAAATAACACGAGAAAAAATATTTAAAAAACTAGAGCGATAAAGTTAACAGCCGAAGCATCAGAAAAAGTACGTTGCGTGAATTTGCGTGTACGAAACTATTTGGTAAACATCAATGACAGCTGACAGTGACAGCGGCTAACCTTCAACTGTTGGGTAATGATTAGCTAGATTTAACTTGAAGTCTTGACCCACTCTAGGGCTCTTTTCTGGTCATCCATCATACTAACGATGCTACCGAGCAGACAAGGCTTTTTCTTAGGTCAAGTTTGCGTTCTTGTCAGGTATTTATGTAGGTATTCAAGTAAATAGCGGTCAAGTATAAAGTAAGTATTAACTTATCTGCTTACAAGTTATTTGCGATAGGCCCGTAGGCGCGCCTACGTACAAAAACCGGCCAAGTGCGAGATGGACTCACGCACGAAGGGTTCCCTACCGTTATCTATAATTAAATAATTATTTTATTCTGTTTTTTAGTATTTGTTATAGTGGCAACAGAAATAAGTACATCATCTGTGAAAGTTTCAATTGTCTTACTATCACAAGCTTCAAGCCTGGTGACAGAAGAACAGATAAACGGACGGACAACGGAGTTTTAGTAATAGGGTCCCGATTTAACCTTTGGGTACGGAACCCTAGCATTCAAGATTAGTTTACGGGAATGGATAGATTTTACAGTGTTAAAAAATTGTTATCAGATTATTGTTATAAAAATTATAGTAAGTACTTAATATGTAATTGTTAAATACAACTTCTCATCAATACAACATAATTTTACGGAGAAAAAAAATGTGTAGTGGGAAACTATGGGTTGAAACAATAAAAGATCAAAAACAGCTGTCAAAATCAATCTTCATGAAACCAGATGACATAAATGAAGAAGAAGAAGGAATCAGAAGATTATTTAAGGTCCGGCGCTACAGTTCATCATTAGATAGCATTCCGAAAGTAAGAGAATAAATCAAGCCTTAACTACATAACTACTCGTACTTACCTAATTGTTTTGTTGTTCGAATAAATGGTGTGAATTCGGTGTGGCCACCATTATTTAGTTAGGATTGCGCAATATTGAACCTAACACCTTCGCAAATAGGGCATATAGTTGCTGCTCTTTCGGCAATCTTGTTTACGAACGGCGTTACTCTTTCAATATTGGATTTTATGGCCCGTTCACACGGTAGGTTCCTGTTTTTGCAAGAGCCGTTTTTTCTAGGACACCTAGGTATTACCATGTATTGCTACGTCCGTTTATTAATCTTAGGTACCATTAGCATGTCTGTGGTAAAAATTATGAAAACCCGACTGAACGTAACTGAAAACAGTTTTTTACAGCCGCCATATTATTATTTTTTGACATTTTGTAACCTATGTCACTCTTGTGATCTAGACAAACCCAATGACACCTCATTTGTCAAAATCCGTCTAGCCGTTTAGGCTACAGCGACAGCCAAAGAAACTCGCATACATACAAACATATTTGTAGATCAGTCTAAAAATGCACGCCCCTCCAATGTATTTCCAATGTATTTACCTCTACATGCGGTACAAGTACAAGTGGAGGGGGTACCTACATACACCCCAAACACACTGCCTTCCTTTCGCTTCGCAGTCGGGTAAAAAATGCCTGTCACAGTAACAAGATCTGTATTAGAAAATATCAAGATCTGTAATTCACAGGCGTTATGGAATAAACCAAATAAAATTGGAAGTTAAACCAACGCTCGTGTGGAGGAGCCGTAACGGTCAGTGTTATGCAATATTTAACCTAACACCTCTACATATAAGGCTAGTTTCTCCTTACGAAAGGTTTCACTGGGCTGTTCTTACCAACTCATTCGATATAAGTGGAGATAGTTTTGGGATGTTGGGCAAAACTTGCTCAAGAATGCGGAATCTTCGCACGTGAAGCGAAATAGACGAAAGATTTCATGAAATGTTGGTTTGAAGATTAAATTTTATTGTATTTGTAGTTTTTTATTCAAAACTCATGATTTGATCCTGCACCACGAATATTCGAATAAATAAGAACATCCTAAATCTTACTTTTATTATAAATGCAAAAGTTTGTGCGTGTGAATGTTTGTTACCACGTATCACTGTAACTACGAAACTGATTTTGATACATTTTGGAATGTAGATAGCGTAGATACTGGAATAAGACACAAACTAATAACTTTTTTTTTGGAAATAAACTCCTAAAGGGGTAAACAGGGTGGTGAAGTTTCTAAGTAAAATTTAATTCTTTGGTAATATTCACTTAAAACTTGGTTTGGATGCTTAGGTATAATGCAAAATAAATTGACACATGTTTTAGTATTTTGCAAAATAACCCTCACAAAGTGGTAAAATGGGGTGTCAAATTTGAACTATGAGCCTATTCAAACGTAACATGGATACACCCTTACTTAGACACAAATACTGCTAAAAACAACGGAACCTAATTACGTAAACACAAACATTTATTCACACAACACTGCTAAAACATAACCATTTTTTTAGCTTTGCTGTAGTCGGCTAAAAATGAGCAGTACAGTCGAAAAGAAAACATTTTATGATAGGTCTTGATAGGCAGATACGTAAACATGTGAGTTTAAAATTAATTGCATTAAATTGCTCCGTAACCTTTGAACGTTACATGAAGCCATATCCAAACCGCGGCTATACGCCATTTTGAGCACTATAACATAAGGTGAAAGGCTATTTTTCTTTCTCCATGGATCCGCTTCGCTCAATGAAATGTGTACTTTATCTGTTAACGCCATGTTTTATCTACGTGATGCGAATGATTAATGGTTAATTAATTTGGGTGTATTATATACGTGAAGATGATGTATAAAACTAAGTACCTACCTGTTTAATACCCATTTATCTATCGCCATATAATATATCCATGGGTAGTAAATATTGAGCACTGTTGGCGCAGTGGCAGAACCCCGTGTCTTGAGCCGTAGGTCATATGTTCAAACCTGGGGCCATACCACGAATTCATAATACATTACCGAATTAATTATTACATTGTTATTTCGTATGAAAAATGGATTTATGCCATATTCGTCCCTAATGTTCGGCCCTCTCCATTAAAAAGTCTTTGTTTGTCCCTCATGATAATATTTGTCCACATTCGTCCCTCATACCAAAATTATTGAAACTACAGTGAACGTCATAAGTGTAATCACCACGACCAAAACGGCTGGTACACTTATCCCTACCAAGCTATCCCTACTGGTAGGGATAAGTGCACCTTTGTGTAGATCTATTGCTACCGGTAGGGATAGGCGCACAGAAAATTTCCACTATTCCTTACTGCTATTTTAGTATACTTAATGTTAAATGTTAAATGTAATCCAGTCTCCTTTAGTTTCGTAGTTTTAATAAACAAATTGACTTATCGTATTATTATTTTATTTTTTTAATCGATAATTAATTCCAACCATATACCGAACTAATGAACTAATACATACCAGATACCAGGATAGCAGAAACGATAGAGAGGTATTTCACTGTAGAATCACAAAGAGCCAAAAGATCACGGGTAGCGAAAACCTCTTCATGGTTTATGCATTCCTGGTACTTGGACTTCTACATGTTTCCTGAAGTTATTGCATTTTTTTCAACAAATTAACTTATCGTATTATTATTGTATTTTTTTCATCGATAATTAATTCCAACCATATCGTAGTGGGTACACGGGTAAACAGGAATTATCCCTACACCCACCGGTGGGTGAAGAAAAACATAAATATGTTCAAGTAAATAGCTTATTTCAAAAAAAGGGCTGGGTTGATTTGTTTCAAATTAACTGATTTATATTTATGTGAAATAGAAATTCAAAATACCTTACTGTTCTGGATAAATTAGGGAATTTCTGAATTTTCAGAGGTGTTTTTGACATGATTTTTAACCTAGGTTTTCTAACTAATTCGTGTTTTGGCTCCGGTTAATTTATCACTTATATCCTTGAGTAGCGTGTAGTTCAATTTCAATGTAATCTATTAAGCGGTAATAGAATGATTAGGGTTGCAATACTTCCAATTTTCAAAATGCTGGGCCTTAATACATATTATAGGTAAGACTTATAAAACACTTTTATTAATATTCATCCGTTTACATTTCGTTTAATAAAGTATTATAGAAAAAAGAACTTCCGAGGTGATGATTAAATATGTAGGTTAAAAATTTAACGTTTAATTATATACCTATTCAGTATGAATCCGTAAACACTAATCAGCCAAAGTCATAATTTCTAAAAAATATTAATTTAATCTTAGCCGCAGCTTTCTTTTGCATCGACTACCCCAAAACGTGCGCTTTAAATTGAGTTTACCCATAGAGTTTACCTTTCTGAGCATTGTTCATATCATACTTACAATATAAAAGTCAAGTAAAGACTTATTGCTTCAACTGTACTAAATCAATGATAATTTGCCTATACAAAAAACGTGGGCCGAATGTGGAGCAGAAAAGTGGGACGAAATAAGATTTTATGATATAAAATATATTATGGGCCGAGTAAGGCATACAATGTGGGACAAACGAAGATTTTTTCATGTGGGCCGAACTTTCTAGGGACGAATATGGCATAAATCGAAAAATGTATTGAAGTATATTACGTTAAAACGGAATCGTTACGAAATCGTAACGGAATCGTTCTGGAAGACTTCTTGGTAAGGCCCCTGGTCGAGAACCAATAGTATTTCCATTCAAAAAATTTATGTGCGCAATGCAAGTGCTCTTTAACGGTGAAGGAAAACATCGTGAAGAAACCGGCATACCCTAAAAATTCGAAGGTGCGTGTCATAGGTTAGTAATCTTATAAGCGGCGATGGGTTTGCAATCTGGAAAATTAACCACTGTGCAAAATGTGGCCATGTGCCAAATATCATGTTTGGACGCGACTCTGACTACCCTCTAGCTAGGATATCCTCAAAAGATCTTACTAGAGATCTGAGGAGATATTTACCGAGCCTGGGGACTATAGTCGTAAGCTCGTTTGTTTGTTTTGTTATATTGTAAATAGCAGTGTGTTCTAAGCGCCCTACAGTACCTAGTGTCAACTTGCTACCAGCTTAACCCTCACAAAACATACATTACATAAAAGCTCTTGCATTATTAATTAATGGAACAAGTTTGACGAATATTACACAATAATGGTCCAAGTCCAATGCGAAGGTGACACAAACAAGGTAGTTACAACCACGCAGGAGAATTTTTATTCATAATCAAGAAACTAGTATTTTGTAAACATAAAAAAACCCGGCTGAAAGTAATTGAAAATAGCTTCTGAAAGCCACCATATTGGTTTTTTTCATTTTATGTTATTAATGTCAGTCATGTAATTAAGACGAATTTAACGACTCCTGGGGTCTTACCACAATCTATCATGTTTCAGAAACGTCAAAGTTTCAAGCTTGAAGTAACACTACTCCTATACAATTTTTACATGTCATGGTACGAAATACCATAGTTATATTACTTTGACATTGCCCGAAAAACTTGTGGTAAAGCCACTGACTAACGACATTTGTCAAAATCTGATTAGCCGTTTGGGCACCAGGGCAGCCAAAAGAACTAGCATACCTACATACATATGATACATATAAATACCTATACACCCCAAACACTCTACCATATTTTTATCCGGATGGAAAGGAGAAATCCGGATAAAAATAATACATTCAAACAGGAAATACACACATAAACCAACAAGAACAAACAAAAGTTTTGTAGGTTATACCCGGGTTTGACAACATAGATTACTTTAATCCCGGAAAAGCCCCGAGAGGATGAAAGGTTAAAATCTGTATGATGTGTGTTTAATGGTCACATTAGCTTCATTATTATTAGTATTAGACGGGTATTTATCGCGTTTAAATTACCTTATATTTTCCCGACGTTTCGACAGGTTTGCACGCTGTCGTGGTCACGGGTAGGTGTCGTGAGTCTACCCGTGACCACGACAGCGTGCAAACCTGTCGAAACGTCGGGAAAATATAAGGTAATTTAAACGCGATAAATACCCGTCTAATACTAATAATAATGTGTTCAGATCGCGTAAGTTTAAAAGTACATACATTAGCTTCAATAATGTAACTATAATTATGGTGGATATTTCACATAGCGTCATCTATCTCCAAACTAAGCAAAGTTTGTACTAATACCACCACCAGATAGCTGATAGATTAACTATATACTTTTGTAAATACATAATGTAGAATACATAATAACACCCAGACACAGAACAAACATCTACCGTTCATCACACAAATGTTATTTCTGGGTGGGGATCGAACCCACAACCTGCAGCGTAGAAGGCAGAGCTCCAACCAACTGAGCTGTGAGACCGGCCAATATGAGTTACATTTTTTAGTCGAGTAGATATAGTTATGTATAAAAAAAACGATTAGAAGAAGCTAAGCGACCGACGCAAAGTGGCCAATGTCCAAGTGGCGTGATCTTTCTCGCTGCGCTCACCAGATCAATCAAGCTCATGAAGCAATCTAAATATATATAATTCAATGGTGACTGACTGACTGACTGACATAGTGATCTATCAACGCACAGCCCAAACCACTGGACGGATCGGGCTGAAATTTGGCATGCAGGTAGATATTATGACGTAGGCATCCGCTAAGACAGGATTTTGATTAATTCTACCCCCAAGAGGACAAAATAGGGGATGAAAGTTTGCATGAAAAGTCGCGATAATCGACATTCACGCGGGCGAAGCTGCGGGCATCAGCTAGTTACGTAATAATTACTGCATCAAACAGTACGTCTACCATGAGTTGTCACATTTAGATTGGCTGACGTTACTACAGTAGTAATAGTACGTTACTATGACATTTGTCAAAACTTTACTCATGGTACCAAATTCTAAGCCCATTAATGAGCGCAAACTACGCTGTAGTACGCTGTGACGAAGGATAGTTAGCTACGTGAGGTTTTAGTACCAAACTATCTGCTAGAGGCGCTGAAGGCAGGCAAGTTTTCATAATTTTTTTTAACTACAGTCGTTAGCGAGTGTAGATTGTGAAAACTCATGGTAGACCTACTGGGCCCCAAACGCAACTGAGACAGTAAAGGCAATAAGAATCACTATTGCTAAACGTACAATAGACTCGGACACGCAATAAGTGATCTAATGGTCAACATTGCATGTGAACTTACACCTAATGATACCTCTGAACTGATAGATGGTTCCCGCCCTTAAAAAAACAAATGTAAGTTAACGTTCGTATATTTCACGAGGATCTTTATGCAATAGATTTAAGTTTCAAAATGCAGTGACACGCGTCTTTTTTCGTGAAATAGAAGAAACTATTTAATACTTAATTCGCGTTGGACGCAATAAGCTGTCTTAGAATTTAGAGCAATAGCATAGTCAGAAGGTATTGCCCTTTATTTTATAAAAATTAGGCATTCTCTATGGTCGACGTGAAATATCAGCGATAATAGATGACAATTAATGTTGACATTGAGATGCAGCTATTCGACTTCATATTTTTACCCGACTGCGAAGAAAAAGCGTAATGTGTTAGGTTGTATGCATGTTATTTTCTTTGGATGACGCTGTAGCCCAGGCTAAACGGATTTTGACAATGAGATGTCATTCGTGTGGATGACAATAGTTACAGGCTATATAAAATGACAAAAAATACCAATATGGCGGCCGTAAGACGCTATTTTCAATTACTTTTTATTTTAATCGTTTTAAAGCCAATAAAAAAATTGTGACATTAAAACCTATTTTTAGTTTACTTTTCAATTACATTTTTACATATATTTCAAGGTTTTTTTAGTCTCGCTAATATTCAAACAAATAATGCCCAACCTACAAGTTAGATGTTTGTTAATGTCGCAATCCAAGCCAAGGTTCGTGAGATTTTGTAGATTTCGCTCTGTGTCATCTAGATGTGGCATCAGCAGATAGTTTTGTATACTTAGATCGCATGATTGCGAAGCGAGTTTATAAAATGTTTGTAAAGTTCTGAACTAATAGACAACAAAAGTCAAGGCTTGCATTTTTACAATCGAATATCCGGAAAATCCGAATTTAAAAATGTTTCCCTTAAATACCAGTGGGTGAAGGTTATATTTTTGTTACAATTGCTTTTCTTGGTAAGAAGTATTATTAGGGTGGTTTTCCTGTAATTCCCATTATCATTATTAAGTGCTATATAGTCTGTAGCTAGAGTTTTGTAATCTATCTATCTATATATTATATGAAAATGAATTGCTGTTCGTTAGTCTCGCTGAACTCGAGAACGGCTAAACGGATTTATCTTATCTTGGTCTTGAAATGTTCGTGGAGGTCTAGGGAAGGTTTAAAAGGTAAGAAAAATTCGAATAACTGCCGGGAAATCCCTAAAAATAGCCCTTTTCTATTTCCCATACAAACTTTTTCTAAATAAAATATAAAGTCAATTTCAATTCAATCGATAATTTAATCGATCATTGAATCGATCATTCAATCGATCATTCAATTGATCATCCAATTGATTATTGAATCGATCATTCAATCGTCCATCTAATCGATCATTCAATCGATTATTCAATCGATCATTAAATCGATCATTCAATCGATCATTCAATAGATTTATTAAATCGATCATTCAATCGATCATTCAATTGATCATTCAATCGATCATTCAATCGATTATTGAATCGATCATTGAATTGATCATTCCATCGATCATTCAATCGATTATTTAATCGATCATTTAATCGATCATTTAATCGATCATCCAATCGATTATTAAATCGATCATTTAATCGATTTTTTAATCGTCCTTTTAATCGATCATTCAACCAATTTAATTGAACATTCAATCGATCATTCAATCGATTATTCAACCAATTTAATTAAAAATTCAATCGAACATTCAATCGATCATTTAATCAATAATTTAATCGATCATTCAATCGATTATTCAATTGATCATGCAATAGATTATTCATTCGATCATTCAATCGATCATCCAATCGATTATTCAATCGATCATTCAATATTCTAAGATACAAATAAAGAGACTTTTTCTAACGGCGGCCTTTCAGTTAACTAACTATAATTTATTAATTATATTAACTGACTAAGACTAACTGTAACTAATAATCTCGCTAAAACTCGAGAACGGCTAAACGGATTTATCTTATCTTGGTCTTGAAATGTTCGTGGAGGTCTAGGGAAGGTTTAAAAGGTAAGAAAAAATCGAATAACTGCCGGGAAATCCCTAAAAATAGCCCTTTTCTATTTCCCATACAAACTTTTTCTAAATAAAATGTAGAGTCAATTTGAACTGTAATACTATTTTATAAAGTTCATATTAAATTATAATCACTCACTGTTGTATAAGCAATGTAGAAGGCGGTACGAAGTTTGCCGGGACAGCTAGTATGAAATAATATAATCTAAACACAAGTTCTTTGTTAAATCCTACTTCATATTCTTTCTTTTCTTACACATCTTAATAACCTGTGTACAATAAAGTATAAATAAATAATAAATAAATTTAATGTGAAAGAAAAGTGTAAATGTTTGGATGGATGGATTTTTAGTTTTATTCGGGTAAGTACCATGTGAAAATTTGGATGGATGGATGTTTGTTAGTCGATTATGCTGAAACAGCTGAACGGATCTGAATGAAATTTGGCACAGAGATAGATTAGGTTTAGTCCGGAATAGCACATAGGTTTTCATTTAATAATGTTTCACGAGCCGAATCCTTGGATTGAAACTAGTTACTGTATAATGCTATATCAACAAGTAACTAATTCATAACGTTATTATACATCTTAATAAATAACATACGTATGTGAACCAATTTCATTGTAATATATTCATTGTAATATATTCATTAAACATCTAGGGACCAAAATCATAATATTGTTCTCAATCGTTCATACGTAAAATACAAATATTTTCCTAGTTTTGCGTGGGTTGGCTCATGCATAATTAACTAAGACCTTTCCACCATCAACAAGTAAGTGCTAAAGGCGCCTGTACACGCAGAAAGTAACTGGAGCATGCAAGCTAAATGTACAAGTCACTGGACACGCTCACTTACTTACACAATGTAATTAATTCGCACAAATGACTGAGCGCTGGTGGTGTAGTGGTAGCACCCCTGCCTCACGATCCGAAGGTCGTGGGTTCAAACCTGGTCGTGCACCAATGAGTTTTTCCATTCGAAAAATTTATGTGCGCAATGCCAGTGCTCTTAAACGGTGAAGGAAAACATCGTGAGGAAACCGGCATACCCTAGAACCAAAAAATTCGAAGGTATGTGTCATAGGTTAGTATTCTTATAAGCGGCGATGGGCTTGCAACCTGTCACGTACGGGATACTAACTAATGTGCAAAATGTGGGAATGTACCAAATGTCATGTTTGGACTTGCCTCTGACTACCCTCTTTAGATATTCTCAAAGATCTAAATAACTAGAGATCTGAGGAGATATCTCCTGAGCCTGGGGATTACAGTCGTGATCATATTTATTTATTTATTTATTTTTTTTAAATTACTGAACAAGTTTACGTATGTATTTAGATACCATAATATATATTTGTAATGAAAGATCAAGAAAAGATGGATGGACTGTGTGAAAGATGATATGAGTAAGAAAGGAGTGAGTACTGATATGACGAATGGCAGAGGTAAATGGAAGAAGATTACGTTGTGCCGACCACATAACGTGTAAAAAGGGCAGGAAGATGGTGATGATAAATGTTTAATCTATATCTATATAAGAGCTTAACCTGACTGACTGACTGACTGACTGACTGATTTATCATCGCCCAGCCGAAACCGCTGAAGCTAGAAAGCTGAAATTTGAAAGGTGGGTTCCTTTTATAACAAAACCACCCACTAAGGCGGGATTTTTGGAAATTCCACCTCTAAGAGGGTGAAAAAGGGTGAAAACGTTAGTATGAAACTTTTTAACGCGTGGAGCGATTTTCATGAAACTTTGTTTGTGCACTGTAAATACAAAATGAATGAACACATGTTTCAGGATTTTTCAATATAACCTTTAAAAAGGGGTAAAATGGGGTGTCAAAGTTAGTATAAGAACTTTTTAACGGATAGTGCGATTGGTCTGAAACTTTGTTTGTATACTGTAAATGCAAAATGAATGGACACCTGTTTCAGGATTTTTCAATATAACTCTTAAAAAGGGGTCAAATGGGGAGTCAATGTTTGTATGGAATTTTTTTAACGGGTGGTGCAATTGGTTTGAAACTTTGTTTGTGTACTGTATTATGCAAAATAAATGGACACCTGTTTCAGGATTTTTCAATATAATCTTCAAAAAGGGGTCAAATGTCGGGTCAATGTTTGTATGGGAACTATTTAACGCGTGGTGCGATTGGTTTGAAACTTTGTTTGTGTACTGTAAATGCAAAATGAATAGACACGTATTTCAGTATTTTTCAATATAACCTTCAAAAAGGGGTCAAATGTCGGGTCAATGTTTGTATGGGAACTTTTTAACGGGTGGTGCGATTGGTTTGAAACTTTGTTTGTGTACTGTAAATGCAAAATGAATAGACACGTATTTCAGTATTTTTCAATATAATCTTCAAAAAGGGGTCAAATGTCGGGTCAATGTTTGTATGGGAACTTTTTAACGGGTGGTGCGATTGGTTTGAAACTTTGTTTGTGTCTGTAAATGCAAAATGAATGGACCGTTTTACAGGATTTTTCTAAATAACCAACAAAAGGAGGTCAATGTTTTTGTATGGGAACTTATTAAAGGGTGGTTCAATTGGCCTGAAACTTTGTTTGTGTACTGTAAATACAAAACGAATTGACACGTGTTTCAGGATTTTTCAATATAACCTCAAAAAGGGGTAAAATGGGGTGTCAAAGTAGTATGGGATTTTTATGAGTTGCTTGATGTGTTTAAAACTCAGTTTAGATATTTTATGTGAACGAAGTCGCGGGCGGGACAGCTAGTGGTACATATAATTCCTGGAAGAAAAAAAAAAATATGATCACGACTGTAATCCCCGTGCTCGGTAGATATCTCCTCAGATCTTTGGTTACTTAGATCTTTGAGGATATCTAAAGAGGGTAGTCAGAGGCAAGTCCAAACATGACATTTGGTACATTCCCACATTTTGCACATTAGTTAGTATCCCGTACGTGACAGGTTGCAAGCCCATCGCCGCTTATAAGAATACTAACCTATGACACATACCTTATTGGTTCTAGGGTATGCCGGTTTCCTCACGATGTTTTCCTTCACCGTTTAAGAGCACTGGCATTGCGCACATAAATTTTTCGAATGGAAAAACTCATTGGTGCACGACCAGGTTTGAACCCACGACCTTCGGATCGTGAGGCCGGGGTGCTACCAATTCCTGGAAGGTAAGATAATATACCAGTAGCTACTAAGCTTTCAAGATGGAAAGAGTTTGCTTCGCATGCGAGTTACTTGCATGCCATCGTACAAGCTGCTAGCTATGAGTGTTGCCCGCATTATAAACCCACTGAGCTTTTTGATGGTTTATACATTATTTGGCATGTTTTTGTAAGTAGTAGGTTTAAGGCGGTACCCCGAGTCAAACTAGCGCCGCCACCTATTTTATCTAATTATTCTGTAAAACAAAGGAATTTTCAAAAAGTGATTGGGTAATTTGTGATACCTATCATAAGTTTTTTTTTAATACCTCTGTTGCAACCTGTCGCGGGATACTAACTACTGTGCAAAATGTGGGCATAAGCCAAATGTCATGTTCGGACGTACCTTTGTCTACCTTTTATAAATATCCATCTAAAATAACTTGAGATCTGAGGAGATATCTACCGAGCCTGGGGATTACAGTCGTGATCTTGTTTTTGAAACATTATGTAGCTTCTGGCAAGGCCCCAAGAAATCGTGATATAGATAGGCTCTATTATTGAAGATAGGTAGGTGTGACGGCAAATCTTAAGTAACTTAAGGTTTGCCACCCCTCAACTCGGTGATAAACTGTTTATCACCGAGTTGAGGGGTTGAAATGTTTTGCATGTTTCGCAATACTCATTATCAAGCCGGCAATAATGTTACATAACTAATGACCTGTAAACTGTGGCTATTAACTCAGCGTTTCATGGTTATAATAATTTTAAGAGGACCTTTCAGAAATTTACAGTGAAGTACACTTTAAAACGTAAAATACGTTATGCTCAGAAAAATGCTATGATAATAATGCTGTAAAACCTTGACGACATCTTTTCTAGTGTCATTTATTTCACTTTTCTTAACTCTTCTAGAGACAAATACTGAAAAGGACGGAAATGTCTAGTACTTTCCCGCTAAAATTATTATATAATGAAGTTATTATTATTAACCCCAACACAATACCTCAAATAGAAACTCGACACGCGTGTCGAGTTTCGTGTACACGTGTTTCGCGTCTCCACGAAGCATCCTCAGGACCGTGGACTCACTCCGCTCTGGTGTTGATCCACCGAGCGCCGAGAGGACTTTCCTCTCTTTCATTTTGGAACATTTTGGACATTTCCGTCCTTTTCAGTATTTGTAAGTAATGGATTTCCGCAAAGTCACGCTTGAGTCAATCATTATCTTCTAGAGACATTTATCTCACTTTTCTTATCATAAAGCCCCATTTACGTTCTGTTATTATTTGCCCTTTGATAAACACTAATGATGAGTTATAATAAGTACCTATCAATACCATAGGATTTATTTATTGGTTGTCCTAAATAAATAAAATAAGCTCATAAATAAAGAAATGAAATGTTTTTTTTTTCACTATCCTTTCAGAAATGTTCTTATTCAAATGGTTATTGTTTTTAAATAGGTAGTAGATAAGTAGGTATTTATCTCTAAAACGTGTCATGGATGCTGTGGATTTTTCCATATTTTCCAATATGTCTTTGAATATTATCAAAATATTAGTTTTTTGATTAAGTACCTACTTACTATCATGCTACGAACGTCAGAAAATGGTGATTTTGATTTGATTTGTGCACAAATTTGTGTCGTTCGTGGTTTTATTGATTTAAAAGTGTTTTCTACATAAGTTAAAGTTCATAAATCGCTAGTTTAGTGGCGTTACACGATTATATTCAACTCCATTAGATAGAGCGGGTAAAACACAGACTTCTAAACACGTTATAATCTGTGCAATCTGACAGCCACTCAAATTAGAAGGTATACCTACAGCTCACTCAACAGACATAATATACCTATCACTGGTTTATATAATATGTAATTTGTAACAGTTATTAGAATAAAATGCATTGGATTAATTTTACAGCGTCGTATTTTTATTAAATAAATAAAAAAGTAAGTACTTACTTATTTATCCGCCTTCGAAGAAAGAGAGCAGTGCATTTGGGGAGTTGAAATAAATACTATTTGGTAGCAAATTTATGGTTTGAATCTGTGATGGATGGCACCAATTATGCATACTACTGGCAATGACAGAATCTTTATTTTCTTTTATGAAGCTGTTTCTGTAGCATGAGCCTAGTCGACAGCGCTCTCTATTACGGAAAAAAGACAAAATAATATTTGCAACCATGTTTTCTTTGCCTATATTTGATTTGATCTTATAAAATAAGATATTATCTTTCCATTTTCCTTTCTTACTAATTTTTCCCTTCTTTAGCATAGCTTCTTTCATCTGCGAATAATTTTGTTATAATTTTGTTTTAATTATTTTTGTTTAAACATTATCTAATTTTTATCTCTAATTATATGTATATTATAGCTATTACTAACTCTCTTGAGCCTTCTTACATAATCCCGCGTACTTTTATTTTCATTATTGTTTCCCTAATTTTTTTGTGAAAAATAAAATAAAATTGCAAATGCATACAAAATGTGACGCTTAGAAAACACTTGTGATGGCAATATTGGCATTTTTGCTTGACCAAATTGTCTAATTGCCTTCTTTTGCGTTGGAAAAACGCTACAATGCGCAAACTCAGGAGGTTTGAGGTTTGGATGCCAACCTGACTCCAAACCTTCCATCGAGAAAAACTCCATTCCACTTCCTTTTACATGATTTGTGATCATTAAAAAAATGAGCTATCACTGTGAATATTAACAAGGAAGCACATTCAAATGAAGCAGCCGATGCAATCTGGGAAGTGAACCCGCACTAGACAATAGTCGATCGTTTCCGCTCTGCCGAAACGATTTTAATCTCTTATGTAATTTTATAGAAGCGAACGAGTTGAGACAGCCGCATTCGATTATCATCAGCATCCATCACATTGTACCTATTATACAATTTGATAAAAAAATATTGTGTTAAAAAAATCTTTTTTATTTGTAGATGAGTCACTAATCACTGGCTGTGCCCGCGGTTTCACTCGCAGCTATCATCATCTTCTTGCCCTTATCCCACGCTATGTGGGGTCGGCACAACATGTGATCTTCTTCCATTTCCCTCTGTCATTCGTCATCTCAGTACTCACTCCTTTCTTACCCATGTCACTTGCAGCTATGCGGCATTAAAATTCAAATTTCTATACATACCGTAACCCCCCCTCTTTATTCTCTAAGTTTTTCCGAGATAAAAAGTAACATATTTTGTAATAGGGTTCTACATTCGCATCAAATTTCGTCCAAATCTGTTTAGCTGTTACATATTATGTAGATAAAGACACTATCGCGACAAACACACACACATATAGTACCTACCAGCCGTGTATCCCCGAGCGCCCTGTTACACGGGGACAGTGGGACGTGAAAAAATCTCTTTCCCGTTGTCCCCGTAACGTGGTTTCGCGGATGGGGACAACGGGAAGTCAAAATTTCACGTGCCGTTGTCCCCTTCAATCTGTTTTCTTGTTAAAAGCTTAGTTTTTAACATAGCAAAAAGAAAAGTGAGATAAAAAAAAAAATTATACTATTATACTCGTAATTATCTATAAAAAATTCCACGAGCGGCTTCATGCGGGTTTTACTTTATACATTTAATTTTTAAACATTTTGGGATAAACGTAGAGTAAATGTATCTTTACACCTTGGGTTACCTACATTATTGAAATTTTAGTAGAATCTCTATTTTTTTCTAGTAGGTAATAAATATAACCCATGTTTCACATGAATAATGTAAAATTCTTACGGTGAAAGAATTTTTGAAATCGGTCCAGTAGTTTTTTAGTTTATTCGTTACAAACATACAAATCTTAGAAAAATAAAAAATAAATATGATCACGACTGTAATCCCCGGGCCCGATAGATATCTTCCTCAGATCTTTAGTTACTTAGATCTTTGAGGATATCTAAAGAGGGTAGTCAGAGGCACGTCCGAACATGACATTTGGTACATGCCCACATTTTGCGCAGTAGCTAGTATTCCGTACAAACATACAAATCTTACCTTTTTGTAATGTAAATGTTATAATATAATATTTATATTTAAGTACCTATACATTTCTGTAAATAAATTAATACCTACTGTTAGTAAATATTGATTATACAAAATGTACAAATCTGTTGAAACAAGCGAAAACAAATAGTAATATGTTTACGTTCACATAAAATACTATTTGCACGGTACCTACTTACTACTACTAGGTAGCTACACTTGTTTCAATAGTGTATAATATTGCTACACAGTAGCTAGCGTATTTACTTGACAAATTACGAGTATAATGTAAGCTTTAGTTTTTTCTATGAACCAGAGGGGTGAAAGGATTAGTTAGCGGTTTAGAAGAGACTTCTTTATTGCAATTGAGATATCTCTTGGACTAAAAGATGTCGATGTTTTTCACTGTTGTTCAGCATTTGAGAATACTAAGTACCTACACGTACCTAAATTTTTCGAACGGAAAAATGTTGCACGGATTAAAACCAAAACGCTCAAATGTCTTACGCCAAGTACTACCAGTGTTTATAAAAAGCGACTCATCATCATCTTTTTGCCCTTTTCCAACTTTACGTGGAGTCGGCACTACATGTGCTCTCCTCCATTTCCCTCTATCATCCGTCATCTCAGTACTCACTCCTTTCTTACCCATGTCATCACTCACACAGTCTATCGATCTTTTCTTTGGCCTACCTCTACCCCTGTATCCATCCACATTCATATATAACACTCTCTTCGTCACATGACATTCATCTCTCCTCATAACATGCCCATACCACGCTAACCTATTACTCCTCATCTTTCGGTCACCGGCGCAACTTTCAAAATTCCTCATATTTATAAAAAGTGGCTATGCAATGATTTTGGGAGATCCAAGATTGGCCACTGGTTCATGACGATGTGGAAAAACGAATGGATAATGTACCTAGCCTTTTATTTTTATCGCCTGCATTCACATCTTCTCGTTCAAGTAATAAAATTAACAAGTGGGCAGATAAGTAGCACTTACAAACATTATTTTTGAGACAGAATTGTTTCCAAATGTGGGCCGAGGTTGAGAGATAGCCGAAACTTTTACGGTATTTTATATTTTTGACCTTAATTTTGTCACCTTTTGGCCTATGAACCTTGCTCCAACATGGTTATAAAGTAAATTATCTATATAATCTATACAAAATTAACTATAAAAAACTTGTCTCTTTTTATGATTACGAAGTTCAACGTCACGAATAAAGCTCATGAGTTTCACAAATGAAGATTTTTCTGATGTTTTGGACTGACAACTTATCGCTTTAATTTTTATATTTTTTCTCGTGTTATATTGAGTTATATTGTTGTGTGACTTTTATGGTTATTTTTACAATAAAGCCTGAGATTGAAATTAAAACAGCCATCTTTTGTTTAAAATTGACTTGACAACTTAACTATGACTCTGTGACGTTGCCAAAACCATATTATTAAGAATCCTCTGGATACAAACCGAAATAATACTCGTAACAGGTTTCCAGCTCAATGATTTAATCCAAAGCCCACAATCTTACAACGAACGGCCGCGCACGTCCGTCTCCGTCTACCGCCGATGCCAGAATGGCGGTAGACATTAAATTCACAAATGATGTAAATAAAATAAATTATTTTTAAGATACTATTCTAAAATAGGATAAATTAAGTATACACATATTTTATACAAATAAGTAGTCTAAATTCTAACAGTCGGCCATTCTGCTGCAGGGATGTCCCCATTCCCGAATTCAGCTCGGCCATTCATATAAGTGGGTGTGTCCTCACACTATAACTTTAAGTAAGTTTAACAAACGTGAATTAAGAACAAGTAAATCGTCTGATAAAGAAAGAAAAAAAAAACAAATAAAAAATAATAACAATTAAAAATAATTAATTATAACAAAAAAAATGTTAGTACTCGTAGTAATACTTATACATATAAGAAGGAACATAATAAGAATCAGTCTTAGATTGTTTCAGTATATAGAACGTAATCATAACTTTGATTTTATACAATTTATCATAACTCCAAACATTATACAAGTTATGTTAATATTTATTTTCTAAGTAGGTATTTAGTGCAAACGTCTTTACTGTTACGATCTATAGTAAAAGTCTAAAGTTTCTCATACATTCTAATTAAGTTGGTTGTTTTTCTTTTTATAACATCACAACTTTTATAGTTATTGCTAGTTATTATAAATGACTGAGTTTGGTAATGATGCGATTAAACTGTACGTTGTACAACGTACTTATAAATAAAGTCTTAACGTTCATTTTGTTGAATAACATTGCATAAATAATAATTAAACTGCTTATTATTTTAATAAAATCAACTGTAATTTGTAATTACATAAATCTGTTCATTTAATTTAATAAAATATATACTTAAATCATTTCAAATTATTCATTACAGGTGACCACACTAGGGGTGCTTAAAATATTAACACAGTAACCTGCCGCACTGGGGGCTTCACAAAATATGAACACAGTAACAAGCCGCACTGGGGGCTTCACTTCACACATGCACCACACTAGGGGATACATTCTCACTTAATCATAAAATGATACTTATTCACACTAGGGAATTATGGTTGATGCAGATATTCGATTTTCATACAATAGGCGACAACAACGTGCCCTCTACACTAGGAGAGGGCCTGGATAGGTCAACGACCATCATTTGTTTTATTTTGGTCGCCTTGATCTGTTCCGGTCAGCACCTAGGCTGTAAATGTCAGGACAGGAAAGGTGGGTGTTAGTGTGCTGCTTAGTCATAATATCGGTAATAATAATCTATTCCGAAGTTGACTCGTCACTGTTGGAACCCGCATCACTGCCCGAGTGAAGCGTGTCAACTGTGATCCATGATTTTAAATGATCAGCTGGAAATATATTTTTGTACATACGATTTGAATGTCCCTGAATACTTGAAACTTCGTATCTATCTTTTCCTAAAACACCTGTAACTTTAAAAGGGCCTTTAAATTTAGGGGCTAACTTTTTACTTTTACCTTTATCGGGGTTATGATTAGGTATCATTACCAGATCGCCTTCTTGAAATGTTTTTGAAGGTGCCCTACTCTTGTCAAATAATTGTTTCATTTTTGTCTGATTGTCATCTATGCTTTCCTGTACCGTTCGTCTAAGTTCCTCTCTTTCTTCAGTTGTCATCTGCTCTGGTTGCTCTAAAGCTCCTTTTATTATTCCCTCTGATTGTCCTATTGTTTTCTGACCAAATACAATTTCAGCAGGAGACTTTCCCGTACCCTTATTGACCGTATTATTTAGACTCCACTGCAATTTGCCTAGATTACTGTCCCAATCTTTTTCATCTCGGCCGTGATTCATCGCCGCTAGTGAGTTCAAAATAGTCCGATTGTACCGTTCAATCTGCCCGTTTGCTCGTGGTGTTGCCACCGCGTTGCATACATGTTTGGTACCAATCGAGCCGGTAAAGTTTTTGAACTCACTGGAGGTAAAACTGGTACCCTGATCCGAGATGATTACTTGAGGTTGACCAAATACAGAGAAAATTTCTTCTAAGACCTTAATTGTGCTTTTCGATTTTGTGTTCCTCACACCCTTTATAAAAATGAACTTACTAAATGCGTCAATAACGCCAAGAATATAGCAATTGCCGCGTTTGCTTTTTATAAACGGACCTAGGTGATCCATATGGACGGTATGGAAGATAGCATTAATTTTCGGAATAGGATGTAGAAATCCGCTTTTCTTTCCCGCCAACTCTTTATTGTACGCGCAATTTATACACGCTTTGACATACTTCTTGATAAAGCGATTCATCTTTGGAAACCAATAGTCAGAAGCTATCTTTTCTAAAGTCTTTTCGATCGAAAAGTGGCCCGCTTCATCGTGGTTCATCTGACAAATCCTCCAACGTGCAGAGTTTGGTACTACCCATCTAAGCTTATTCCCAACCTTCCTATAAATTTTGTCGTCGCGGAGGATGTAATTCATTGTAATGTCTTTAAGCTCATTTTCGTTTGTCTGTAAGATGGTCTTAATGCTTTTCAAATAAGGATCTGTCATCTGAACTGTCTGAAGCCAATCGTTGGTTGTAATATTAAGAATTTCCAATTCTTCTTGGTTTGAAATCTGGATTGGGTTTCGACTGAGTGCATCCACGTGCTGCATATTATGTCCCGGCCTATATTCTATAGAAAAGTTATACTCTTGAAGTATAAGCCACCATCTTGCGACTTTTGGTAACAGGTCCCGCTTCGTCAGGGTCGCACGTAATGCACTACAGTCTGTGATGACTTTGAATTCTATGCCAATGAGATACACGCGAAACTTTTTCAGTGACATGACGACGGCCATGGTTTCGAGTTCGTAAGAGTGCCAGAACTCTTCTTCCCGAGTAGTTTGGCGACTAAAGTAAGCGACTGGTTGCAATGGCGTTTCTTCATTACGTTTCTGTAGGAGAATTCCACCTATGCCTACTTTACTGGCATCACAATGCACTTCTGTAATGAACTCAGCGTTATATAATGCCAGTATCGGTCTCGTTATAAGTTTTGATTTTATATCGCGAAATGCTGCTTCTTGTTCTTCACCCCATGTCCAAGTCACATCTGTTTTAGTCAGTTTGGTTAGAGGTCTGGCAATGCATGCAAAATTATATACAAAACGCCGAAAGAAACTCGCCAGACCGACGAATTGTCTAACTTGATGGACATTGGTGGGGCAGGGGAATTCCTGTACAGCCTGTATCTTCTTACTGCCAGGTTTAAGGCCCTCTTCCGATATCTCGAATCCTAAATAATCGATTTCAGATTGGAAGAAGAAACATTTCTTTAGATTTAAGGTAAGATTAGCTTTCTTCAATAATTTGAAAATTGACTCTAGTTTGTTGAACATTTCATCGGTGGTACTACCCGTGCATAATAGGTCATCCAAGTATGGTATAGCCAAATCGAAACGCTTCGCACCAAGTGCCTTATTGATCATACTCTGGAAAACAGCAGGGGCATTGACAAGGCCGAAGGGCATGCGAGTATACTCGTAATGTCCATCGGGAGTTACGAAGCCTGTGACGTGTCTCGAGTCTTCGGCCACTGGTATCTGATGATAACCCGAGGCAAGATCCAAACTCGTGAACAATGACTTCCCACTTAGTTGGTCCAGTTGATCTTCTATGACAGGCATAGGGTAACTGTCCTTCTCAGTTTTCTTGTTTAGTGCTCGATAATCAACACATAGGCGACATTCACCATTCTTTTTGCGTACTAGGACAATTGGGCTGGAGTATGCTGATTGTGATTCTCGGATGATACCATTTGATAATAGGTCACCAATCATTTCCCTTACCTTGGCCCGTTCGCTAAACGGAAGTCTGTACGGCTTATAGATGACAGGTTTAGTATCGTTTAGTCTTATGTTCATCTCCGTTATATTGGTAAGACCGAGTTCACGCGTGTGTAACGCGAAACAGTCTCTAAATTCATTAATCAACCGAATTAGTCGTTCTTTGTCAGGCTGGCCAATTTTTGGGCCAACATTTATCATGTTCATCGTAATTGGGCATTTTGCTTCGGGGAGTAATGTAGTCGGTTCGTTGCTTACATTGATTTCATTGATGTGATAAGATCCGGCACAGGGAAGAAATGCACTATTTTGTGGTAATTTTATAGCACGAGCTATTAGTTTGTTTCTTTTGAAGCACAACGCTTTATTTGATGAATTAATTATTAAAATTTGACCCCGATTATTTTGAACCTGATATACACCTTGTAAAAGAACATACTGATTGTTAGGTTTCATGCAAATACTACCTGGTACAAATAACGGTCCCGAATATTCATCGTCTATCCGTACGTCTACACTGTTTAATCCTACCTGCATTGTGACATCGTTTAAGCAGTGAAGATTTACTCTCTCCGCTTCCGAATCGTCGCAATACAATATCAGAGTAGAGTTCGTTTTATGAGCTATAACCGTTGGCAATTCGGTCAGGGATTGCCCTATCAAGACCTCCGTATCTAATAAATGATCCTCAACGACAAAAGCTTCTACGTCTGCTTCCACTGCGTCAACTACAATACTTACAACAATTTTGCCCAAAGGGACAACACTTCCTAAAGCAAAACCCTTAAGGATGGGTAACCCAGACTTGAGAAAAGGTATCTGAAATTCGTCTGCTACGCTTTTGCGAACTAATGTACATTGACTACCGAAGTCGATGTATGCAGAACGTTTGGTATTATTTAGGGTTATAGATTTTAAATACTTGCCATTTGCTTGGTCGTCAGGTGTTATTTTTAAAACTTTCTGCGCTGACTCCGTTTTATTGCTTTGATTCTCCTTGATATTCAGATTAGATTTTCCTCGAAAATTGCTGATTATTTCGCATTTTTGACTGTCATGTCCAAGACGAGAACATTTATCACATCGTTTTATCGGTTTCGAACAAGTGCGAGACGTGTGGCCTACCTCAAGACAATTATAACATTGTATTTGCCTAGTTCCCTCACGAGGTATAGTAGAAGATACTTTTTGAGATCCTGTACTTCTCATATTCGGGGGTTTTTCACCGGCCTTCGTGCTGGGTTCATATCTGCTACCTTGATTAACTTTGCGTCCGAGTGTGTTACTTTTCTTGGAGATTCGACGAAGGTACTTTAGCAATTGAGAAGGTTTCTTGAAACTAGAACCTTGTGCATTAAGACGTATATTAAAATTGAATATTCCATTAATAATACAATCCACTGCATTACGTCCTGTTATACCGCATGTCTTTACCAATCTTGCTTTATCATGATAATAATCTTCCAACGTTTCTTCTCTTCTACTTCTTCTTTCTAGCATTTCTGATAATCGATCGGCATAATTTGTATCATCTGGAAATGCTTTAATTATTTTCCTTTGCCATTCTCGCCAGCTTAAATTTATCGTACTCCGACCTTGGTACCATTTTTTAGCATGCCCAGCTAATTTGGGGATGGCGTAGAAAATAATTTGTCTGTCACTCCATTTATAGATTCTAGCAGTTTCGTTGACTTTGCGTATCCAATTTACAGCCGACTGGTCATTTTCATCTGGGTTGAATTCAGGAATCACATGTTGTGCCCCTTCAAAGTGATGATCCGTTTTACCGAATAATCGTGCGAACTTCTTTAGAACGTCATAGTCTCGATTCGTCTTTGATTTGGAATAACGTCGTCTTTTTCCGTATTTTCTCTGACGAGACCTTTCGCGTGATCGTCTTGTTTTATTTATGTCTGATTCGGACGATAGCGAGTCAGAAGTGATTTCAGAACTAGATCGCTGGCGTTTCCTACTCTTAATTCGAGAGCACATACTATCACTAGAGTAATCGCTACCTTCCGTTGAGGTAAGAGAAGAAGAAGAGTATCGATGGTGATTAGTACATCGCCGTCGTCTGCGTGTCATTGTTCGTGACGAACTATTTCCAATGGAAGGCTGACGACGACGCGATCTACTACGATACGTCTCACGTTTGCGTCGCTGTCTGTCCATCGGGCTAGGTTTAGATCTACGTATAGGGTGCCCATGACGACGTTTACTACGGGACCGCCTCTTGTTGCTTTGTCTATCAAGTGGCGGTGTATAATGTGATCTCTCCGAAGAAGACATAGTATCAGAAATGGGTCAAGTGTGGAGCCTGTTATGCATGGACCAATGTTGTTGTGTGTGATAGTTGCATTGTGTAACGGATATAATTAGATAGTAAAATTTGTTAGTAGGGAAGAAACAAGCCAACAAAGAATAAACATAAGTAATAGATCATGAGTTACCTATTATACCGTGCTAGTTATTAAATAAATAAATAAATATTAAATAAATAAATAAATTATTATGAATGGTTATTCGTCAAGTGGGTAAACTAAAATCATTGGTAGGTACATTAACACTACCTACCTTTAATAACAAGCAGTACATTTATCTAATATTAAACCGTTTTTCATACTTAGGTATTCATCATTATTACCAATTATCTCAGATGTAGATATAAATTACTGTTTAGATATTGCCCTGTGCACATGACTACGTAAGTAGATGTAGGTTTGAATAGGTAGGTTATATCTATTTTGAAACATTATAAGATCTAATGTTAGCTTCTACTAGGTTAGGTAGGTACTGTTAAATGAATCAAGTAAACCCTATACCTACATGGTTATTAAATAAAATAAAATAAATAAATAATGCTGGACAATCCACACAGCATCATCTAGCCCCAAAGTAAGCTACTCAAAGCTTGTGTTATGGGTACTAGATAACTGATATATTTAATACATTAGATACATAGATATATATTTTTTTATTATACATAGAAAACACCCAGACCAACGGAACAAATTTCTGCAGACCGTACACAAACTTGTTCCGCGGCGGGAATCGAACCCGCAACCTCTTGCGTCGCAGGCGAACTCTCGCCCGCTGCGCCACTGAGGTCATCAAATTTCAATTATTGTTAGCAACCTTCTAGTCGTTTGTTCGTATCACCTAATTATTAATTAATGTTACCTACTCGCAATTCAACAATTAATCTGATAGCAGATAGGTAATAGCTCGCTCAAATTAACTTACCAGATTCCAGTTTACTTCTTTAGGAGCCTGCCTATTTTGCTTAACCAGGTTGGTAGGTAAGGTAGGTAGTTACAATGAACGCTCGTAAAAACATTATATTCCCTCATCAAACCGGACAATGGTGTTCGGTGCAGTTTGTTTACGATATAAAAGTAGTTCTTATGACGGTATTTAGATAAGTCTTAGGAATCTTATTACTTGTTTTGGAAGTAAATTGACTAGAACATGTTACTCTTCGATATCTTGTATGGATTATCTATGTGGTGTATGCAATAACATGTTGAATAAAACAGATATAGGTAAATATAGTGTACATACCAATAAGTCTTCACCAACGGTCGTATCCCACTTCTGAATTATTAAGAATCCTCTGGATACAAACCGAAATAATACTCGTAACAGGTTTCCAGCTCAATGATTTAATCCAAAGCCCACAATCTTACAACGAACGGCCGCGCACGTCCGTCTCCGTCTACCGCCGATGCCAGAATGGCGGTAGACATTAAATTCACAAATGATGTAAATAAAATAAATTATTTTTAAGATACTATTCTAAAATAGGATAAATTAAGTATACACATATTTTATACAAATAAGTAGTCTAAATTCTAACAATATAGATACACAAAATACACTTGACACTGGCAAAATTGATCTCAAAAGAGACAGATGCCATATATAAAGAAGAAGAAGAAGAGTTTCACAAATGTATTTTACCTATGAGTAAAACGTTCCTCTTTTTGCTTTTGTTATACTCCGATTATCCTACTAAATATTAGTAATATAAGGGAAAGTTTGTAAGGATGTATCGATGTATGTTTGTTACTCTTTCACGCTGAAATGGCTGAACGGATCTGGATGAAATTAGGCATAGATATAGATTATAGTCTGGAATAGCACATAGGCTACTTTTTATCCCGGAAAAATTTACGGTTCCCGTGGGATAGATTTGTTTTGGTTTTTCAAGGTACCACGCGGGCGAAGCCGAGGGCGCAAGCTAGTTGTAAATAAAAAAAACTTTGTGCAATATGTACGAGTATAAGCTGTTTTGTTTTGTAAAACTTAGATCATCCAGTCTAGACGTCAAACTTTGTATTCATACTGAGGATTCTATTTAGAAATCACTGTGTTACGTACCTATTCTTACATAAACTATGTAAGATGAGTCATGTCATTTGAGACCGGAATCTTGAATGGGCAATGGGAAAGAAAGTAGAGCCAGTCGTGTGGACCAGTGACGAATGTGAATCAAATATTACTAAGTAACAAGGTTACATAGTCTGTAACACGGACGAAAGGTGGACAAAGATAGTCTCGGAATGGGTAGATCCTGGTGGAAAAAGAACAAGGGGTCGCCCCAAAGAACGTTAGGCAGACGAAATAGTAAGAGCAGCAGGAGGAGACTGGATGAAAAAGGCAAAAGAAAGAGACAAATGGAGAAAGATGGAGGAGGCCTATACCCGAGATGATTTCTGACAATTACTTTTAAGTGTGTCTGATATTTAAATAGTGTTTTTTCTTGTTGTCATGGAAATAAAGGCTTAATAATAATAAACAGGTGGTAGGACTCTTCAGCTACAGTCAGTCTGGATACTGCTATCACCACAGTGCTAGATATTCTGCCTTCAAGCATAGTGAACGCATTACATAATGTGTTTAGATTTCAAGGGCACTGGAGAATGTGAAAATTCTGAACTATTCCCATCTGCCCCCCGCTCTGTTTCTCTCTGTAGGGCAGCATATGGAAATAAATTCCCCCCCCCCCCCCCCCTTTTGCCAAGAGGGGGACAAATTGAACTTTAATTAATTGGAAAAGTTCTTGCCAAGACAAATATTACGTTTTTGTCCCATCTGTCCCTCCAAGGGGAAAGAGCAGAGGGATAAATGGGAATAATCCAAAATTCTATGCAAATAGACAAAATCTAGCGTCATATTTGCCATACACAAAAAAATAATGAAAAGAATCAAATTAGTCTAATTTGGCAGCTCATAAAACTAACGATTTATAGAAAGAGACATTAAAATTAGCTTACACAACTACCTACTAGTTGACCCAGAATAAAAGGTCCATTTATCAACTTACTCGAACTGCCAAAACCCTGTCGGACCTCTACAATTAGTTCATTCACTACCGTATTATGTCAACATCGCAAAGTTTCCGACATTTACAAACCTACAGGGGTTTAGAAAATCATTCCATGAAATTCACAATTTTGACCGATGTTTGCGAACCGTTGAACTTATCTAATTAGTTTTGTTGGTCGAACGAACATTACAATGTTAGTTGTATGCTTAAGTTGTAAAATAACTGCTTCCGGATCCAACGAATGGTTTGTATAAGTAAGTTTAAGTTATTCAAATATTACTTGAATGTGGTAGGCGCCTGAGTTATGTTGGGGACGGAATAACTGAGTGGATTACGGATTGCTATTAAACTTTTGAAGGGTTTTCGCAAAGTGTATTTATCCAGTTGAGATTAAGTTAATAGAAGATTTCAATACTATATCTTTGAAAGCTTTAGAATAGGTACTTACCACTTTATATAGAAGGGTTAATCTGAACAAGGCGAAAGAATCGCCTAAAAAAACACTTCAGAGCGGTCGATTCAGACAAATACGCGTTCATCTTTAGAAAATTATATAATTGCCAATCAAACTAAAACTCTATTGCTAAGTACTCACGGGTGCAGTTGCAACGGGAACCAGGCAGGCCGGCGACACAGTGGCTCGAGCGGAGCGGGCGCTGGCGCGGGGCGGAAAGCGTTTAGAACTCTTTTTACTAGGCGAGCGCTCGCTGCGATCAGTGCGCCCATTGCGATAACGCAGGTCCCACCGAAAACTGCCCACAATATCTAAGGATAATAAAAAATTGCATTACATTATTATTTAAATAAAAAGTAACATAATTAAAAAACCCACGATGGTTAAAAAGTAATTGAAAAAGGATAAAAAATGGCAACATGGATTTGCACAAACAAATACCCTCTCACCCCAAACGCATACCGTCTCCGTTCCGTCGCGGGTAAAACGAGATCCAATAAAAAAAAGTTTGCTACTCACATAAGTTCCTAGCGGTATTTTTGAAGCTTCTACCGGATCTGTAACAAACAGCTTTCTTAGCAACGACGAAAAATAATCCATCAAAATAAAAAATAGTAATAAAAGTTTACTGGTTTAGGACTAGATGGCGCTGCTGTATGAAATGTCCAGCAATTCTTATTTCAAAAAGTTATCTACTTACCATAAGCGGTAGCGTTCCCCGCTGGTCCGACACACCCCCTATCATCTATCAGGTTCACTCTCGCCAATAACCGCACATCCAATACGATAGTGCGCGGTTTCGTCCGCTCTCCGCTCAGCCCGCCGCTCCGCTCAGTCACAGGAAGCAGCAGCCATCGAGCGCTGTCTCTATCGGTGACCGCGCCGTCTGCGTCGACGTATCGAGTCACGGTGTTGGCGAACCACGGTGCTGGGTGCGCGTTGGACACCATTTGCTTACCGATACTGTTAAATAAAAAGGTTTAGGTTGCACCTGTTCCTTTATCATCATAACAATTTTAATTTTCTGGTGGTGTAGTGGTAGCACCCCTGCCTCACGGTCCGAAGGTCGTGGGTTCAAACTTGGTCGTGCACCAATGAGTTTTTCCATTCGAAAAATTTATGTGCGCAATGCCAGTGCTCTTAAACGGTGAAGGAAAACATCGTGAGGAAACCGGCATACCCTAGAACCAAAAATTCGAAGGTATATGTGTCATAGCTTAGTGTTCTTATAAGCGGCGATAGGCTTGCAACCTGTCACGTACGGAAGACTAACTACTGTGCAAAATGTGGGCATGTACCAAATGTCATGTTTGGACTTGCCTCTGACTACCCTCTTTAGATATCCTCAAAGATCTAAGTAACTAGAGATCTGAGGAGATATCTACCGAGCCTGGGGATTACAGTCGTGATATTTTTTTTTTGTTTTTTGTAGTGGTAGCAAGGAAAACATCGTGAGGTAACCAGCACACCCTAGATCCCAAAACTCGAAAGTGTGTGTCATACATAGATTAGTATTCTTATAAGCGGCGATGGGCTTGCAACCTGTCACGTACGGAACACTAATCACTGTGCCAAATGTGGTCATGTGCCAAATATGGTCATGTGCCAAATATCATATTTGGACGTGTCTCTGACTACCCCCTTTAGAAATCCTCAAAGACCTAAGTAACTAGAGTTCTGAGTAGTTTATCTACCGAGCCTGGGGATTATAGTCGTGATAATGTTTACAATTTTAGTTCAGCATAACTCTATTGGACAAAAGGCCAATTAACAGTCTTTATTTTCAGCAACCACTGTCCCTAGTCGCTTTTCAAGTTATCTGCGTTAGTTACCATGTCGTCAAAATTAACGCACTTTTGGATTGAAGTTTTTGAAATCGATATTATCAGTTATTGCCCACCGTCCACCTCCTGAGTCCACAGTTCACCTTGGTATCAAAACTTTTTAGATTTGAAGTGCTTAGAAATTATGATTATTAATGGCCTATTTTAATATATGTCTTTCATCCGTCAAGTTGTTCCTCTCTACTACCGTATCACCAATAGCTACACAGCGCTATCCAAGACAAGAATCAAGAATCAAGAATGTTTATTTGCTAAATAAGTGTTACATTATTAATTGTGTCCACAAGCTCAACATGAACACTGTGCCATTCAAATATTGATCTAACTGAAGCCCTTATTACACTACCCTGAATTCAGGGACCCTTACCGTAAATAAGAGTGGTGTAATAAGAGTTAGGGCGTAAGGCGTAGAGGCTAGGCGTTAGGCTCCCTTACTACCGGGCCCTGAGGGTCTACCATGAGTTTTCACAATCTACACTCGCTAGCGATTGTAGTTAAAAAAATGTATGAAAACTTGGTACAGCGCCTCTAGTGGATAGTTGGGTACTAAAACCTCACGTAGCTAACTATCCTACGTCACAGCGCCAGCGTACTACAGCGACTGTAGTTTACGCTCATTAATTTGCTTAGAATTTGGTACCATGAGTAACAATTTTGACAGATGTCATAGTAACGTAAGTACTATTACTACTGTAACGTCAGCCAATCTAAATGTGACAACTCATGGTAGACCTACTGAATACCGTGTAGTGTAATACCCGTTTAAATACTTTGCAACAAAATTTCGTGTACGTTACCTCACAGCATACCGATGTTTCATCAACCCGGGGGGTAGCCTCTGTGGGTATTGAGGAGGTGGGGTGACCCAGCTGACGTTGACGAAGATATCACCCTGGATGGAGACAGTATGCGCTGAAACTGCAGGGGAGGGAAGCCGGGGGGAGTGGGCGCACGAGCACACGCCTGCTACACATTCTGTCGACAATAATAATACAAAATAATAATAATGCTGGACAATATGTACTTTTAAACTTACGCGATCTGAACACATTATTATTAGTATTATTATTGTCTACCCGTGACCACGACAGCGTGCAAACCTGTCGAAACGTCGGGAAAATATAAGGTAATTTAAACGAGATAAATACCCGTCTAATACTAATAATAATGCTGGACAATCCACACAGCATCATCTAACCCCAAATTAAGCTACTCAAAGCTTGTGTTATGGGTATTAGCTAACTGATTTATTTAATACGTTTATAGATATTCTTATTATACATAGAAAACACCCAGACCAACGGAACAAATTTCTGCAGATCGTACACAAATTTGTTCCGCAGCGGGAATCTAACCCGCAACTTCTTGCGTCGTAGGCGGACTCTCGCCCGCTGCGCCACAGAGGTCGAAAAATTAAAAATTATAAAACCCCCCGACATCGAAACCTTACCCTAACATGTCATATTTAAAGTCATGATTACCATGTTCTTTCAATATCATTGAAATAACACGGTACCAAATTTCGAATCGATCTGACATAAGGAAGTTAGTCAGATCCTCTCATCAACTAGAAAAGAGCTGATGATCATAAACAGCTGAACAAATTTTCATGAAACATGGCTAAGAACACTCGGGATAAAATTATCTATGACACAAAAAAAAATAAACGGAAATCGGTTCATCCGTTTGGGAGCTACGATGCCACAGACAGATACACAGACACACAGATACACTGACAGACACGTTAAACTTATAACACCCCTCTTTTTCGTCGGGGGTTAAATACATAATGGCTGCGACATTTTTGACCCATAATTACCATCAAGCTCGACTAGCAGATTCGCGGACGTGTGTCCATCCCACGGGTGGGCTATGAGGCGGACGCTGTACGCACAGCCCGGCTTAACGGCGCATGTTTCTGCTATAGGGTTGGGGTTAGCTGGTACTTCCCACCACCATGCTTCCTGGATACAAAAGTAAGATAAAGAATAGAGCTGTAGCAAACCGTATGTATTCGGTATTGAGTAACGGGTACGCCATTTTGAAACGAGTATCGAGTCGTTACTAATGCATCTGGGTACACGCATTTTTGTAGTATCGGAATCTAGTGTCACAGGTTGTCAGACAAAGTACCTATTTTAAAAATCAAATTACGAAAAAGTTAAAAAATGCACCTTACGCAGTTTGGTACGTTTTCTACAAATTACGAATGTTGTAACGCCGCGAGACGTCATACTGTACACGTACGCAATACGACTTTGTTTCGGAGTATTCGGATACCTCATAAATAACAGCGTTTTATGTATGAGGTATCAGAAGTAGCGAGTAACGTGTTCGATTCGTAGTAGCGAGTACTCATTGTTATAGTACCGAGTAACTGCATACGATTTCGCTTTTTGTCGTTACTTTTAGGTACACCTCTAATAAGGAAACTGTTGCAAATTATTACAAAACCAGAATCTACAAGCTGTTTTTAAACGAAATTACCTACGAGTGTTTTAGATGCCCCAGGGAATTCTTACCGAGCTGACTAAACCGCGGATTTCATGATCCTACGCAATTTATATACTTACTTACATGTAGTTACATAGGTACATTAAGTATATATAAATAACCTACTAAAATTACACCTACACATTACATTAAACCTACTTAGGAGGCTGTGAAAGAAACAAAACTTACACCAGGAATGTTGTATTCGTAACACATCGGCGTCTGGCAGTCTACAGTGTCTGTGACACTGCTAACTTCTATAGAATAGTCACTTGCTGGTACGCCTGCAATAAAAACAAACTAAAAAGATACCTGTTTGAGTTCTTTAGTTACTGTATGTGAGAGCGGTTTCGCACTACGTCCGATCCGAACCCGTGAAAATATGGATCTAGAAAACTCGGACCGAATTCGGATAAGTATTGCTTACGCACTAGTCCGATCTCTGATACAAATCCAAGCAATTCAGGAGCCACCTTTTGGCAAACGTCAGTTTACGTGACGGAAATCGGATCTAGTGCGTAAATTAGGTACCATAGAAATAGTTTTACTACTACTCTGGACCATATACTTAATCACGGGTTCTGATCGGATTCGGATCGAACGTAGTGCAAAACCGCTCTTAGAATGATAGAAAACATTGTAGTAAGTAACGGGAAAACGCTATGTTTAATAACAACGCTTTGAACTGGACAGAAAACTAATTTTCGGGTCATTGCATGTTGGAAACACTTCACTTGTTAACTTTTTTTAGGCTTTAAATAAAGAGTGATAAATTGAATGGAGAAAGTGGAAATAATAGAATAAACGTATTCTACTAATATTATAAACGCGAAAGTTTGTAAGAATGTATTGATAGGTATGTGGATGTCTGGATGTCTGGATGTATGTTTGTTACTCTTTCACGCTGAAACGGCTGAACGGATCTGGATAAAAATTTGGCACAGAGATAGATTATAGTCTGGAATAGCACATAAACTACTTTTTATCCCGTAAAAATGTACAGTTCCCGCGGGATAGATTCCCGTGACCACGACAGTGTGTAAACTTGTCGAAACGTCGGGAAAATAGGTAAGAAACGCGATAAATAAAAAAATAAAAAATAAAAAATATATGATCACGACTGTAATCCCCAGGCTCGGTAGATATCTCCTCAGATCTTTAGTTACTTAGATCTTTGAGGATATCTAAAGAGGTTTAGTGAGAGGCAAGTCCAAACATGACATTTGGTACATGCCCACATTTTGCACAAATACGATAAATACCCGTTTAATACTAATATTAAGACACCGTGTTTACGGTGTGTTTGTAGTTCACGCGGCATGTTTGATGTTTAGACTGGAACGTGCGTGGTTCAACAGACGCCAACCAATCTGTCTAAAATACCTACTACTTAAGTGTACAAATACAAACACATACCTACCTAATGACGCATTTGTGTTTTGGAAGCCATGATTAATGTGTTTGAACTGTGTACTGATCGATACTTTTATTGGTAGAAATGTACAGATAATAGCTACTATTAGCCGCATGCTTGTGTTACAGTACAGTAGGGGGACAGTGTTTGTTCAATATCGGGGAACTGATGTTTCCAAATTAGCGAACCTCAGTTCCTTTGGCAATGAATTTTAAATTTAAACCATGAGGCCACATCTATTTAATGTACAATACTTGATATAGTGTCCAAACTGTGCTCGGTTATTTTTGGAACGAAGTTCTTTATGGCGCGTTGTGAAAGGGGGCTAGACGGAAAAAATTCTCACGAAAAGTTGTAACGACACTTTTTGCTATAGTTGTAAGCCGTGCGGCGTGCGAAGGTTTCTCTGTCTGTCTCTCTCTCTCACAAATTAATCGAAAGGAACTTCGTTCCATCCCGGTGTCCCTTGACACCTCTCAAGTTTTTTTTGTAAATGACGGTTTTCTAAAAATGAAACCTAGCTAGATCGATTTATCGTCCCCGAAAGACTCTGAATACAAAATTTCATGAAAATTGTTAGAGCCCTTGCCGAGATTCAGATTATATAAATATAAAGAATTGCTCGTTTAAAGATAGAATACTGAAGTAGTGTTACTTCGAGCTTAAAACGTGACATTTCTGAAACATGGTTTGTAAGAGCTTGCCTCTAGTACTACCTAAGGAGTGTTGCCAGGAGACGTTGAACTTGAGCTCGTGGTATGAGTCTGCCAGCGCCAAAGGAAACACCGCCAGACTCCGAGGCAGACCAGCATGCTGAACTATGTGGTGAGGGTCTGGAGTATCGGGATCCGTGTTCTGAAAGAACGATACTGTTGAACATCTAACAAAGTTACAGAATAATATAATAAATAAAATAAATAATGCTGGACAAATGCACACTCTTGCGTCGCAGGCGGACTCTTGCCCGCTGCGCCACTGAGGTCGTCAATATTATAAATAAACAGTATAGAAATGCAATACATATATACATACATTGCTCTCATAATAGGTATACTTATTATAAAACTTATTTGATTGAGCTATTTAAGGACTATTACAAACGATCTAACACATAGCTCAATTGATCAAGATCACTATTTATTAACACATATTTTTATTTTGTCAGCATTTCATGACTGTTTTAAGGTAAAATCTAGAGAGTATTTGTTAATATAATTTGGAGTAATTGGTTAGCTAGGGCATGTTATGAGGAGAGATGAATGTCATGTGACAAGGAGAGTGTTATATTAGGTATGAATGTGAATGAATACAGAGGTAGTAGAGGTAGGCCAAAGAAAAGATGAATGGACTGTGTGAAAGATGATTAAGTAAGAAAGGAATGAGTACTGAGATGACGGATGATAGAGGGAATGGAAGAAGAAAACGTGTTGTGCCGACCCCACATAGCGTGGGAAAAGGGCAGGAAGAAGAAGTTTTTTAACATGTCCTTAACTATAACTATTGAATTTTAACGTAATTTTAAGAATTGAATTCGAATAGACATTTCCGCTGCCGTCATCAAAGATACATTAACATGACGAATTTCCTCAAATGATTCAGTTATGATTGGGCTACGATATGCCATTGTTATTGTGTATCTGCCAACAGCATTCATCAGGCCCGTTCTGATTTTCTTTGTTGTGCATCACGAAATACGCAATAGGGACTAAGTAGGTATAGGAAGCCAAAGATTTAAATCGTGGATATGCCCGTACGGTACTGAGACCGCGCCGCTTTGTTGCCACACGAAATGAGATAGCTCGCTCATTTGGCACACCAAATATTTTCAATTTCAGGGTACAAAAGGAATAAGTATATTTTTTTACGAAAGATCGTGCAATATAATTGCACAATAAATGGTGAAATAACTGTTTGGTTCATTTTTTACTAATCATTAGTGTGCGTGCATCGGCATTTTGTTAACTCACACAAGTAAAAACAGTGCCACAGTTTTTGGCGTCCGGGCATATCTACGATTTAAATCTTTGTAGGAAGCTACATTTCTTTTCGTAGATATCTATAGCTGAAGAGTTTGTTTGTAGGCGCTTATCTCAGGAACTACTGGTGCGAATTGAAATATTATTGTTGTGTTGTATAATCATTTTATCAAGGAAGGCTAAGGCTATGTAACATCATGCTACGACCAATAGGAGCGGAGCATCAATAAAAAATGTTGCAAAAACGGGAAAAAATAACGCGCTGACAAATCTGCGCGAGAGTCAGCTTCTGATATAATAAGTAAATAATTCTTCTATGGTTAATGAAAGTGATTTTTGTATTTTTGATGTTGTAGGTAAGTAAATACTATTATTTGTTCTACAAAGCATCATATTCGCAAAGCGAATAAACTTTTTTATAGATTTTTTATAGATCGAATAGATTTTTAAAAAATGTAGAAAATTAGGGGAATAGGTAAGTAAAAGATGTTCAGTCAATGATAGATAGGTACCTACCTACTTATTAAATAATCGAACACTTTCTTCTAATCGCAACAAACTTGAGTTTCAGCAATCTGTCATTTGTTTTAGTTTATTTATCATTTTACTTTGGCCCAAATACCTTCTACCTACTTAACAATTTTTAGGTTTTTAATAGTCCTAAAAATGAGTTTGCTCAGATATAATTATCCGAAGTAATTCTGCATAAAAGTATTATAAACTTACATAAGGTTGATTTACATATGATCTGGAATATTCCTCGGTTTTAAGATTTTCAGACGGTTTCACTTCCGAAAACATTTGCCCAAAACACCCGCTAAGGGTTAACAGGAGAGTCAAACTTGGAGGCTGCATTTTTCAAGTTCATTGTTACACACAACACGAAACTGAATTTAAATTTCATTAATTATATTTGACACTGATCTTAAACGGCTCTGAATTTTATAAGACGTAAAATTTTGGTTAGGTTAGTGATAAAATAACCAGAAACTCAAGATTGTCAGTAATCTATCAGCTAAGAAAAATTCTGAGATCACTTTAATCAATCAAATTCTAAAAACTCTTTACACAAATCTTCACAGCCATTAATATTCTAAGTCCTACGCAATACCTCAATATATGAATAGAAACTAATTCGGTAAATAAAATTGTTTTACAATCACGATACGGTTATCGATAAACCGAGTTCTGGATTTGAGATAGGTACTACTTTGATAAGGGGTCTTGAATTCTTGATAAAATAATCGCTAGTGATAATGATAACTCTTTCAAAACGTCTACTGATGATATAAACTGTGACAAATCTAAGGGTAAATTGCACTAGAATTATCCCTCCTACGGTGATATTGGCATAGCGAAAAATCAAGATTTTTTTAAATCTACATACATTTCTACCTATTATTAACTACGTTATTTACAGACTCAATCGCAATTGTTATCTATTGTACTACGAGTATGTATATTATTTCAAATATCAGTCAAAAAAGTCATTAGATCTGAGGAGATGTCTACCATGCCTAGGGAGGTACAGTCGTGATCATATTTGTGTTTGGTAATAGAATAAAAAACAAAAGTAAAATCATCTTCAAAAATGCTTCGGCAAGACTTGATCCAAAAGATGACGTTATTTTAAGTTTTACAGGAAAAGAAGAGAATAAATAAATACTTAATATCAAAACAGATTTACAATTTTAGCAGAGCGTGTAGATACTATAAATACCTAATGGACGAATTGAGAATATTTTATTAATATATTGAGAATTCTGGTAACATTGCTTGGAAGTCTATTAAACGCTTTGCAAACAAATAAAGCAATCGAGTTCGTTCTTTATTACGAGGAAGCCAGAAGTTTTTACTGGAGTTCCTTTTATTTGTTTGTATACCGAGATGGGCCTTTATTGGTAGGCTTCTGAGGCACTTACTTCACCACACTGGCTCGAAAGAACTAGTGAAACGATAAGAAAAAATTATCTACCTTACTTTCGTCATAAAATCTAGTGATTTTATTGATTAAGTACCTACTAGCTTCCGCACGTGGACCTCAGTTTGCGCGGTCCGTAGGTCTACCATGAGTTTTCACAATATACACACGCTAGCGACTGTAGTTAAAAAAATGTATGAAAACTTGCCTACAGCGCCTCTAGCGGATAGTTGGGTACTAAAACGTCACGTAGCTAACTATCCTACGTCACAGCGTACTACAGCGACTGTAGTTTGCGCTCATAATTTGCTTACAATTTGGTACCATGAGTAACAGTTTTGACAGATGTCATAGTAACGTACTATTACTACTGTAGTAACGTCAGCCGATCTAAATGTGACAACTCATGGTAGACCTACAGGCTAAAAAGTAGCGTGCGTTACTCCGGGTTTATACTACGCGTACCTATTTCTGGTTTCATTCAGATCCGTTCAGCCGTTTCAGCGAAAAAGAATAACAAACATCCATACATCCTCACAAACTATCACGATTTGATTTGTTACTAGGTAGGTACTTTTATAAGTATTTATACAGTAGGAAGGTATTGTTTTTCGTGTAAAATAACTAGTTGTTACATTGAAATGTCATCCCAGCTATGCAATCCAGTGACCTTGGATATTGTTATTGTATCAAAGTTCCTAAAAATCTGCCTTATCAATTTTGGAATGCTGGATTGGATCGAATAAGAATAAGTACCCTACTAGGTATTTGCTAAATGTAAGCCACTCGCCAGTTGACGAATAGAATAACTCGTCATTTGGTAGGGTAGGTAATAAGGTAGAGTTATGAATTTGATTTTTGAAGCTAACTAAATGATTACACCAAGGAACTTGGATAATAAAAGATCGCTACTTACCTATGTATAATATAAACCAATATTTACGTGTCACCCAATTACATATATTCAATAGATTATATTAAGGGCTTGGCTATTTACTTCTTTTCTACATTATCTATGATTTACGATTGAATTATTATTTAATTAATAATCGTATATCTCGATAGTGATATGCTAAGGGTGGTGCCACACTGTGATGCAAATAACACCTGTGTGTCATGTCGAATACTCGGTACTAGTAACTTCGAACTCAATTTTTTTTGCGGTTCTTATTTAGGCACCGTATTTTTACTATTTATCAAAAGCCCACCTAGTAGATACTTACCTTGTTTACCAACTGAAATACTTATAACTATTAAGTAGTACCTACCTACAGATGACAGATCGACAGTCGACTTGAAGTTAGGAGTTCTTTTAGCCAGACCTACTTTAGTACCTACTTTTTCCTATTCTGAAATATGCCGCGTGACTTTGCCTTTAGATTATACACTACGAGTTATATCGTTATCTAAACCAAATTAACGAATACGGTAGGTGGTAGTAGGTACCTATCTCCCCTAAGTGACGTAGGTTATGACATAAGCTTACTAACAGCGCTACCACGACTGTAATCCCCATGCTCGGTAGATATCACCTCAGATCTCTAGTTACCTACTTATTTCTTTGAGGATATATAAAGATGGTAGTCAAGTCAGAGGCGCCTGCAAACATGATACCTATTTGGCACATACCTACCCACATTTGACAGTTAGTAGGTATTCCGTACGTGACAGGTTGCAAGCCCGTCGCCGCATATAATAATATTAACTTTATGACACACACCTTCGAATTTATGTTCTATTTACCTATTTATATATCTATCTACCTATAGGTAAATGATCCGTGTAGGTAGTCACACTATACCAGTGTGACAATCTGGTCACGAGTCCGCAGTCGTAAAATCTAATCAAAAGCTAATTAATATAAAAAAATATATCGAACTAACAAATTTCATGGAAATTAGAACAAACAATAGTCTATAAACTTACATAAGGCATTGTAAATTCCATTTCAGTTCCATCAGTTGACGCGATGGCAACCACGTCATATCTCCCAACGGATTTGCCCCCCATCAATCCCTTTGCAGTCCCGGAACTTGTGTCCAGGCTGGGACTTGTAGTTCCTCTGTACCCGACTAACTTCGGGATGATGTTGATGACACTTTTTCCGGGTAAAAGTGACGTTTTGATTTCCGTCCGGGCGTCTAGTTTTGAGACTAGGAATAGGCATAGTGCGATTGGGTATGTCATGTTGGAGGTAAAAATAACACTTGATATTTCACATTTTAAATCAATGTTACCATTCGAGTCACTAAACGATGTATAGTGGACTTCCACTACACGATACAGGTACCTAAGTACTTTTTTAATCTTCTTTTTCTTATATTTTTACACTTATCATACTTAGTTTATTTTCACAGAATGGCATGTAACTATACCTACTTCAACACAAAGTAATACCTAAGCATTGTTGCGCCCTAAACATTTAAGCACAAGCCTATTCGCAATACGAACATGGAACATAAAAGAACAAAATAATAAAATAATAATGAAAACGACGAAAAAAAAGGAGGTTCTCAAGTCGACGCGTAGGTATGTAATTATTTTTTGTCTTGTTGGGGTGAAGTTGTCTATTCCAGTGGAACTGTCACAGCTGATAAACAAAAATGGCTTAGTACCTTGTTGGTACTAAGTAATTAAAGTACCTACCTAGTAATTACTTAAATAACTACCTATGTATTATCTTCTTCTTTGTGAATGTCATCCCTAACATTAGTTGGAGCACTTATACAGTAGGCCTACCTATACGGGTATTGTTAATCCTCTCTCTGACTTTCTTTTTTACCTCACTCAAGGGATTATAGGTAGGCAGGTATTTTTGACAATTATTTTCCTCACTCAACTTAAATATCGTCATATTTATGTTTGAAGTAGGTAAGTAGGTACCTATAAAGAAACCTGAAATTTGAAAAATCGCCTGGATTCCAGACACACTCTAGACAACGCGTGAATCCATGTTTCGGCATACCAAAGGTTAACCGACCAAGTAAACAGAGAGGTTCCCTCTACTGTTTGATTTCATAAAATATCTCCCGAATTCAATATAACTTTTTATTTATATTTATTGCTTTTATTGATGTTTTTTCTTCTTAGCAATGCTAAAATTAATATTTCTTAAAATAGAATATCCACGCGTGAACCACCTACTTAGGTAAAACACACGGAATTGCATTTTTTTGCGTAGCGGTCAAAAGGTCAAAAAGTAAGGGTTTTAAGTTTGTAAGTTAAGTGACATCGGGGGTTTTAACTAGTCAAAAAAACACGATGGTAGGTAATCTCTTATCGTCCGGCAAGTTTTAATTTCTCAATTATGTAAGTATGTACTTACTTGCATAATTGAGAAATTAAAACATGCCTAAGGGTAGGTAGGTACCCACTTTATATTGCGTGACAAAATGCGCCTGATAATTGGTGCAAAATTGTCATGTCATAGCTATTGTGAATCTACTAAGTAGGTACACGCAATTTCACGCAATTCCAAATTTCATCCGACCAGTCCCTTCATTTAAATCCGACCACTCCTAGTATTGCCTAATGATCCCTTTAAATTTATTTTATTCATAAATTAGGTATGCTGTAAATAGGTAGCTACATGACGTAGATATTGCCTACCTACTGGTAAACAAATTAAGGATAATTGTATGTAAGTAATACGAGAAGATTATAATAAAACTTGCAAATGAAAAATAAACCAACAACATCACAAAGAGATTGCTCATAATTTTGTCTATTTATATCAGGCACCTAACTTCCTGTTCGTTAGAACTTGAACGAACAATTTGAACTTTATATTTCACATTAAATTTCCCACATTTTCTATGCCAAATAAGTCACTTCAGCAGTCATCATAATTTTGTTTATTTATAGGTATCAGGCACCTAACTTCCTGTTCGTTAGAACTTGAACGAATAATTAACAATTTGAACTTTTTATATACATTTTCTATGCCAAATAAGTCACTTCAGCAGTCAATTTAATTAATTAAACCCGAAGTGCGTGTTCGAGTTTGGGCGGGCGGGACGGTAGAGCGGGCCGCCCAACCGGCAGTTGGCGATATACTGTCGTTTCCGGGGCACTGGGTGCGTTACCATGGGTAACGTAGGTACTATAACCATTGTATCTCGATCGACAATCGCTTTTACGTCCACTTAAATTGTTTGGAAGCAGTCGTGGTTTCGATCAAAATAGAATACTTAATTAAGTTACGGAGAATATTGCTTTATTGAGTTTTGATTAACGATTGACGAATTCCGGATTTATTAATGGAATTAGGTTTTACCTACTATAGAAAGTTGAACTAATTAAATTATTTATGGTGACTTATGTACATACTTTTTTACGTTACTTTAGTAACTATTACAGATCACTGTAGGTAGGTATATCTCGCGAAAACCGTACCTTTTTCCGGGATAAAATGTAGCCTATGTGTTCTTCCAGACTATAATCTATATCTGTGCCAAATTTCATCCAGATCCGTTAAGCCGTTTCAGCGTGAAAGAGTAACAAACATACATCCATGACATCCTGACATCCATACATTTTTACAAACTTTCGCGTTTATAGGTAATATTAGTAGGATTGGAACTTAACGCGAAAGGAGCGGGGTAGGTACTGATTTGTATGATAGTGTTGGGCTACAGTGATAGCTAAAAGAACTCGCATACTTATAGTTATATACGAGTACATACATACATATACTCAAATACATTATCCTCTATTATTAGTATTACGGGTATTTGTCGCCTTTTTTTACCTATTTTTCCCGACGTTTGACGGGACCACCTCTTTTTGCACTTTATAGAAATTTCCAATTAACCGATATCAAAGAATTAAATGCGGACGAAGTCTCGGGCAAAAGCTAGTAGTTTATAAATGTGTGATAATAGCGAAAGTTAAAGAAATATTATGGTTTTACATGATCAATACATACAGAGCTAACTGTATTTTTCTTATGTAACATCTACAATGATGTCGTGAGTACCTATGTAGTGTGACCCTTATTGAACAAACACTTGTTTAACTTATATCAGTCATTCACACTTTAACTTATAATTATCCTACATAGATAAGATCGCATAACTATAATACTTCACGCGAATATCCCTTTTTGAAAACAAATAATGAATTCAGTCCAATTCAATTCGGTTTCGCACTACGTCCGATCCGAACCCGTGAAAATATGGTCTGGAGCAGTTGCAGAACTATTTCTATGGTAACTTACGCACTAGATCCAATTTATTTCCGTCATTCGTCATTTCTGTCACGTAAAATGAAGTTTGCCAAGAGGTGGCTCCTGAATTGCTTGGATTTGTAACAGAGATCGGACTAGTGCGTAAGCAATATCCGAATTCGGTCAGTTTTCTAGATTCATATTTTTCAGTTCGGATCGGACGTAGTGCGAAACCGCTCTTATTTGATTATGAATCTTATATCAATCACAATAAAGGTCATCGCACGGGGTTTTGTGAAAAAGAACGCAGTACTAGAAATGCGATCTTATACCATAAAGTGTAATTATATACACCAATTTCTAACATAGGTACTAGTTGTTATTTTTGTATGATATTTTTATTATTTCTTATTATACACAATATAAATATATTATTTATATGGGTTATTCCCATCTGTCCCCCTGCTCTGTCCTCTTAGGGGGACAGATGGGACTAAAAGGTATATTTTTTATATAAAAGCTGAAACAAAAATGCAGTAACACAATATCAAGCCTGTACTTAACTTACAATCTTACTAATGATAAATGCGAAAGTTTGTGTGGTTGTTTTTGATACTCAATCTCTCTTCTTTTTCAAAAATATTTTACCGATGTTTAGATTGAACTTTCAGGATAAAAATAGGCTATATTTTATGTATCTCGCGGGCAAAGTCACGGGCGGAAGTCGGTTTTAAAAATATTATAACTATGTAATGCTAATATTATTTTTATAACAACTTTGACGCTCCATTTTTACATTAAAAAGTTGTTTTTTTTGGATAAAAAATATCTCGTGTTTAAATCCAAGTCATAGTTATATCTTTTCATCTGTTAAAATGTGATTAAATAGCAAATATCAAAACTTTCGTATTTATGCTGTTGGCCGCGACTGTATCCGCATTTATTTTTTGTATTTTATTACAAAATCTAGCCTATGTCCTTTATCAAGCTCCAGACTATCTCTGTACCAAATTTCATTTAATTCGGTTCAGTAGTTTAGGCGTGATTGCGTAACACATAGACAGTTACTTTCGCATTTATAATATTAGTAAGGATTTAACAGAATTATTTATACTTCTATGCAATAGAAGAACTTTTCTATCTGTAACCAGTTCGTTGCAATTAAAAAATACATTTCAACTAAGATTTATAGATAAATATTTTATTGCTACTTTGATTATTATTAATACATTTAATCATAGTTTGTGAACTATTTCTGATATAAAAAATACATTATAAAAATGTGTTAGATGATTAATTTTATTGCCTTATGTCCTTATATACATTACGTTTAAGAGAACACTTCGATATTTATTCACTACTTTCATTAATTCTAATTATTAAAACGATTACATAATGGTTATAAGGTACAAGCAAATAAATATAATTGAAAATTCATCTGCGATATTGTAGAAGAACATTTTTAAATAATATGAAGTTTTTAAATACATACATAAAATCACGCCTGTTTCCCGACGGGGTAGGCAGAGACCACGGATCTCCACTTGCTACGATCCTGACATACTTCTTTTGCTTCATTTACTCTCATTACATTCTTCATACATGCGCGTCGGTTTAGGGTACTCTGGACCTGGCCTTTCTCTAAAACGTCCCCAATTTGCTCGAGGTACGTACGCCGAGGTGTTCCCCTTCCAACTGTCCCATTCACACTCTCCTTATACAACTGTTTCGTCAATCTCCTTTCATCCATCCTTTCTACATGCCCAAACCATCTTAGCATACCCTTCTCAATTTTCATCACTACGTCTTCTTTCACTCCACAACGTTCTCTTATCACACTGTTCTTCACAAATTTTTAAATAATATGAAAAAATAACACTCTCACGACTGCAATCTCCGGGCTCGGTAGATATCTCCACAGATCTCTAGTTATCTAGGTTAGGATATCTAAAAGTAGTCAGAGGCACACATGATATTTGCCACGTGCCCACATTGTGCACAGTAGTTTGTATACGTGACAGGTTGCAAGCCATCGCCGCTTAAATGAACACTAGTCTATAACACAAACCTTTGAATTTTTAGTTCTAGAGTATGTCTGTTTCCTCACGATGTTTTCCTTCACCGTCTGGCATTGCGATAAATTTTTCGAATGAAAAAACTCATTAGTGCACAACGAGGTTTGAACCCACGACCTTCGTATCGTGAGACAGGGGTGCTACCACTACACCAGCAATGCTATGAACTTTTTAATATTTTTGCGAATTTTTGTTGAATACCAAAGAGATGTGTAGCTTTATCGAATTTGTGTTTTCCCACTGTGGTTGTGTCCAACCATACTCTTAATTGTATAAGCGGTACTTGAATGTCTCGATCACTATTCCAGCAGAGTAATAGATATTTACAACTAAAATTGATGAATGGCACAGAAAACTAATAAAATAACTAAATAAACATGTTACGTTACGAAATACTAGTGTTAAATTCGTTAAAAGGCAAGATCTAACATTACTCACTAGTATAGTATAAAAACTCGAAATACACAATTTAGGGAAAGATGAGTTGCCACGAAAACTGCGAATAGCTGAATAGTGTTTTATTCATCTATTCTACATCCTCTTCTTTTTTAGATTACTTTTCTTCAATTCACATTTACACATTTAGATTCAATTAATACTTTTTTTTGTAAATACGTACATATAATAATAACACCAAGATACAGAACAAACATCACACAAATGTCTGTCCTGGGTGAGAATCGAACCCACAACCAACAGCGCAGAAGGTAAAGCTACTACCAACTGAGCTGTGAGGCCAGTCATTATGTAAAACAAAGTCGTATTAGGCTGGACCAATTTTCATGATTTTTGATTCGTTAGATTTGTCTCCGCGCCGAATAGCAGAATTACTATTAAAAAACATTTTAAAATGATATAAATGCGTACGAAGTCGCGGGCAAGCTACTGTATAATATATTAGTATTCCAGCCTCACAAGGGCTCAATATAAGAAACGATATTATAGATCCTAGGTCATAAACAAATGTTTGATAGATAATAATATTTGGTTCTTTATTATTATCAGCTAATTGGATAATTAACACGTGATGAGGAGGGATGAAAATCATGTCACCAAAAAAGTTATGGGTATGAGTGTATCTTTGTAAGAAAGTAGAGGAAGGCCGAAGAAAAAGTGGTTTGATTGTGTGAAAGATGATATAAAGTAAGAGGAGTAGACTCAGTTGACAAATGGTAGGAGTGAGTGGAAGAAGAAAACATGTGCCGACCCCACGCGTGGGATAAGGGCAGGAGAATGATGATTGTTATTATCAGCTAATCGCAATAATCGTGGACACAAGAAACTACAGACTAAAAATAAATTAATAGAACAGAAAATAAATTGATTTCTTACAACAGTTCAACAATTGATATGTGTTCGATTCGAGCAAAATATTCTCTAAAGAAAATTCTGGAAGAAAAACAGCTCATTAATTTACACCCTTGAAATAATCCATTTAGGGGTAGTCAGGGGCATAACAGAACAAGATATTTAGTAGATTTCATAAATAATAAGTAGTTACTTGTTTAGATCACTGGAACTGCCTGTTTAAATTAATTAAACAATTTTAAACACCTTTTAAACAAAAATAATAATTTACTATCAAACCGACATCGTACAAAAATTCTACTTATTATCGACTAATACTTCAGTCTCTGATGTTTAAGTTAGTCCCGCCTCCAAACTCAGTACAAACACAGCAAATCTATCTATTTCTTTCGTTCAGTTACGTGAAAAAACGAGATAGAAAAGTTTGCTGTTTGTAGCAAGTTTCAGAACACACTGCACGGACTGTATAAATTGACTCAGTGGCCAGTTCGTAAAAGATATGTTTTTAACCTTTTGTAGAGGGCATAAGGTTCAAAATTGGGATTCCATGGTCCGCTGAATATCAGGTAAGGCATTCAGTTGGAGCTGCTCTCCGATGAATTTAGGACTTGAGACTTCATTTGTGCATAGGCGGCTTGTATACTCTCACATACAAACTTGTATTGGCTCTGTAAATAGAATAAATAATTATTGTTAGACATTTCATCTAGCCCCAAACTAAGCAAAACAGATATTTGATGGATTAATTATATACTTTTGTTTTGTGAATACACATTAAATCCTTTCTCACGATTTTGGGGTTTGAATTTAGAACACATCTCAATTCTCATTCGAACTCCATCTCAGTGCTATACAACCTCCTTGTGGAAAAAATACTTGATACAAACTCTTTATACAAAGAATACTCGATATTCACAAGTTGACCATCCTAATAATAATCATAAGAAATTTACTCTTAATATTAGTAATTGTTCCAATTTTGATGTGCATTTAATTAGCCTTCTTTTTTCTTTCATTAAATGTCTATTTTCACTTAAATCTTTCTTTTTCCCGGAGCCATGATATAAATTATAGTATGAAACTCTTTTTTATGGATTTATATCGAGGACCATGAATCTCTCGCGTTGCTAAGGATTCTAACACATGAATCACTCGCTGCACTTGTGATTCAATTATCACGGATCACTCCCTACGGTCGTGATTCAGTCGTTAAAATCCTTCACTTACTCGTGACTCATCTATGGCTCTCGCTTTAAATCCGTTGCATAATATACTATAATTATTTGTACTACGAGCGCTGGTGGTGTAGTGGTAGCACCCCGGCCTCACGATCCGAAGGTCGTGGGTTCAAACCTGGTCGTGCACCAATGAGTTTTTCCATTCGAAAAATTTATGTGCGCAAAGCCAGAGCTCTTAAACGGTGAAGGAAAACATCGTGAGGAAACCTTAGAACCAAAAATGCGAAGGCATGTGTCATAGGTTAGTATTCTTATATGCGGCGATGGGCTTGCAACCTGTCACGTACGGAATACTAACTACTGTGCAAAATGTGGGCATGTACCAAATGTCATGTTTGGACTTGCCTCTGACTACCCCCTTTAGATATCCTCAAAGATCTAAGTAACTAAAGATCTGAGGAGATATCTACCGAGCCTGGGGATTACAGTCGTGATCATATATTTTTTTTTAAATTTATATTTCGTCAAATTTACTGAACTACCATTTGGTAGCCTTAGTTTTTCTATGGCAACCACTTTATTTACATTTTTGTTCTCTGATTATGAAGCAGACTTCTCATTCGTCTTGTACTAACCGCGTTCTGTATACACATGGGTCGCTGCCGGCGCATGGTGCGCACTAGCTCGAGAGGGTACAATGGCTGTCGACGCGCCAACATCTCGAGCGCTGTCTCGGCCAGGATGAGAACCCCGGTGCGGCCGACTCCCGCGGAGCAGTGGACGATCATCGGCGGGTCTGCCAAGCTTTCTTCAACGTTGTCCGAGTCTTCTTCTACCACGGTCGGTATCACTAAACGAAAGAAGTAGTATTTATTGCGAATATTTAAAAAACCCTACTGAAAGAAATTGAAAATATATTTTTTTCAACTTACACGATTAGAACACATTATTAGTATTAAACAGGTATTTATTTACCTACGTAAGTACATACTTTATTGAGTTTTGTCGGTGAACGGAAACACGAAAACATGCCTTGAGCTAAAAATTGACCCTACAAAAAATGTGCTGTGGTAGGCGAGGCTTGTCGATTATGCCAAAGAATGATATCAAAAATGTGTATATTGGTGGTAATTCGGTTGTTTTGCAGACTAACTTAAAAAATGCTACCATAGGTACGATATTATTTGGCTTACTATAAAGACCAAATTAGCGTAACATTTTTGAATGACAGTTTTAAAAAGATCTAAAATTGACATAATCATTCTAACTTAATTAATTTTCCACCATTTTCACGTAGCTTTAGTCAACACCAATTTACATGGCTTCTAAAATAAGCTAAAACACGTCAATCATACGTCAGTTTAGTCAAATTTGGAATTGTAATTTAAAATGTTTACGCTAATTTAGTATTTGACATGAACAAAATAAGGTCTCGTTTATTTCAGCATTTTTTTAGTTAGTTCGCGAAACAACAGAATCACCACCATTGTACCTACACGTTACACGGCAATTTAAGCCCAAACGTCGAGGGAATAAAGTCTACATTAGATTTTTGGCAAATCCACGAAGGAGTTTCGCTGTGTGTTTGTGTTATGTTTCGCGGATATTTCCCTTGAAGTAATTTTTCTCTTAGTGATTCTTTTGTGTTTTTTTCCGTTCACAGAATTTTAATTGTTTTTATGAAGTACTAGTTTCCGCCTGCGGCTTCCCCCGGGTACCTTGAAAAACTTGAAAGATTTTTGAAAATCGGTCCAGTAGTTTTACAAACAAATATATAAATACTTAGGTATACAAAACTTTTCTCTTTTTATTATTAGTATAGATTAGTAGTATATTTACAGTCGCGTCGGTTCCTGAGCCGCGAGCAGAGCTGCGTGAACGCGATGAACTCGCCCGTGTCGGCGGGCACGCCGTGGTCCGGCCACGCCGTGTACTGCAGCTGCGTCACGCTACGGCACGCGCCCCAACACTCCTAGAACAGTTAGGGGTCATCCATAAATTCATAATCATCATCTACCTAAATATAAACTCAAAGGTGACTGACTGACTGACTGACAGTGATCTATCAACGCACAGCCCAAACCACTATACGGATCGGGCTGAAATTTGGCATGCAGGTAGATGATATGACGTAGGCATGCGCTAAGAAAGGATTTTGATTAATTCTACACCCAAGGGGATAAAATAGGGGATGAAAGTTAGATTTTGAGTATATCTAAAGAGTGATCTTTGAGTATATCTAAAGATATCAGAGGCATGTCCAAACATTACTTTTGGCTCATGTCCACATTTTGCACAGTAGTTCGTATTCCGTACGTGACAGGTTAGGAGCCCATCGCCGCTTATAAGAACACTAAATTATGACACACACCTTCGAATTTTTGGTTGTATGCGCACACAATTTTTTTGAATGGAAAAATTCATCAGTGCATGATCAGGTTTGAACCCACAACCTACGGATCGTGAGGCAGGGGTGCTACCACTACACCACCAGTGTACTTTTTTAATAGATTAATAATGTTCAAAAATAAAATAGATTAAATATAGTTGGTAATAATGTAGCAACATTTAGCGCGATCATTATACGGATGGATGACTTGGTCTAGCGAGCCTTTTCTTTGCTTTGGAGTAATAGTGCCTTACCTAATGCCTCTAATGCCTTACCTTAAGGGTCATTTCCCTTTGAACATAATGCCCAAAGCACTGTTCACTGTTTGTGGTGACGGTGAGCGAACCAGTCGCTTTCAACGGCGAAGTGCCCACTTTGGGCCAATACTGGTGGCATTTGGCCCGCCCGGTCTCGGTTAGTACTGTCAGCATCACTACAAGGGTGCTCTCGCTCTCCCATACCATCTGCCAGAAGTCGCCCACTGTGGTGGATAGTGGACCTAAAAAAAAAATACTCACATTAATAACTGTTGTATTTAAAAAAAAAAAGTAGGTATATAATTAATCTATCAGTTATCTGGTTCCCATAACACAAGCTTTGCTTATTTTGTGGCTAGATGGCGTTGTGTGAATTGTCCATCAATATTTCTCTATATTAACTAGTATTTATTTCAAAAATATACAACCTGACTGGAACTAATTCAAAATAGTTTTTACAGCCGCCAAGTTAGGTTTTTTGACTTTTTATATAGCCTATATCAATTTTGACAATTGGATGTTGGATAATTCTAAATTTTCATAATCCATCCAGCCTTATGGTCTACAATAGCCAAGAGAACTCGCATACATCCCAAATACAATACCCTCCTCCTTCGCAGTCGGGTAAAAAACAAACATGGTCACGACGGAAATTTCCAGGTTTTATAGAATTTTCAGAGGTAAGTACACGTTTCACACAGTATAAGTTGAATTTAAAGAATTCCTTTCTTCATAATGTTATGAAGAAAGGAATTCTTTAAATTCAACTCCTTTAAACTTCTTTAAATCTCCTAGCTTCAGCAGTTTCGGTTTTTTTATAGTAAAAAATTAGGAGGTCTATAAACTATGTATTACCTTGTGTCGCGATGTAACTTAGGACTTGATCCGAGTTAGGTATATCCATGTTGATGTATGAAGCGTTGATATAATCGCCGGTTGGTCCGTTCTTTAAAACTACTATAGTTGAATCATCTGTAAAAAATTTACATCTATACTTTAATCTGTATATTGAAGAATAGTGTATTTTATGCAGAAATTAAAACCAAACCCGACTAAAAGTAATAGAAAATAGCTTTTTAGACCCGCCATATTGGATCTTTTTCATTTTGTACAAAACACAACAGTTTTTGACAAATTTTCTGCAAGTTTTACAAACAAGTATACTGACAACTTGTTTTAAGTGTAACCATCATCATCTTCCTGCCCTTTTCCCACGTTATGTGTGGTCGGCACAACATGTTATCTTCTTCCATTGCCCTCTATCATTCGTCATCTCAGTACTCACTCCTTTCTTACCCATGTCATCTTTCACACAGTCCATCCATCTTTTCTTTGGTCTACATCTACCCCTGTATCCATCCACATTCATATCTAACACTCTCCTCGTCACATGACATTCATCTCTTCTCATAACATGCCCATACCACGCTAACCTATTACTCCTCATCTTTTCTGTTACCGGTGCCACTTTCAGACTTCTTCTAACATACTCATTCCTTATTTTATCCATCCTTGTCACTCCACACATCCATCTCAACATTCGCATCTCCGCCGCATGCACTCTTTTCTCATCCGTTCCCTGTGTTTAAGTGTAACCAATAAATGAAAACAGTTGATACAATTTGTAGAATACATGTTTTATACCTTGGTTTTATATATAAATTTGACTACGGATCTCCACTTGCTACGATCCTGACATACATATCTTGTTTCATTCACACACACTCATTACAAACAACACCTCTCATTCACTCTCATTACATGTACAACTTACATGGAGCAATATCCCTGTATCTATTCTTATTAATATTCTTCGGTAGTTTCGATAATGCTGTAGATTCTTCTGGAACTCTTCGTTGCAACGTTTCGTATTGCGTCAGAGCCGCGCCATTGGCTAGCCCGTCGCCCAATAACAGCATGGATTGTTCTAGTGCGTCTCCTTCTAACTTCACCGAGCTGAGAGGGACGAAGCATACCGCTGGCTCTTCGGAAATTCCGTCTTGGTTGTGCGTTTCGTATATTGCTGTAAGAAATCGTAAGTAATTATGACCATGGATCGACTATTTCATACAGATATAATATATCCGTTGTATGTAAGAGAATGAATATATGAATGAATGAATGAATGGAACATTAAATGTTAAAAATAACTTAAGCTTTTTTTTAACTTGAACTTAAAAAGTATATTTAAACAGCTTATGATAATAACTATTATGGATATTATATCTTTATCTGATTCTGGGAAACGGCTCCAACGATTTTCATGAAATTTAGTATGCAGGGGGCTTCGGGTGCGTTAAATCGGTTTCATTTTACGAAACGGGGTTTACCAAAAAAATCTAGCAAAACTGGGTCATCCAGGTACTGAGTATATTGGAAAATTCAAGATATTAATTTTAACAGCGGTCGGATCCAGTTCTGATTATGCAGCGATGAGCCGATGGTACGGTAAGACGGTGACCATCGAACGACCTGACTGCCCACTTACCGTTATGTTTGACCACCAATGACAATACTCCTTTAGTGCTGCGTATTAGTTGTACGATTTGTTCGTGTGTTAACTCTTCAACATCGGTTCCATTTATCGATAGTACCTGTAACAGAAATGAATATAATTTTTATAGGTACACACAGAAGGCAATTGTGTTGTGTAGTTCACTGAAACTTGAGTCTTATTATCATGTACCTAAGGTTAGTGTTACTTGGTCCTGGCGACGACACAGTAAACTAAATTGAATCTTATTATTATGTATTGCTGCAGCTGTTTCTTCGTCCTGACGGCGATGTGGGATACTAAATTAATTCTTATTATCATGTTACTAAGGTTGGTGTTACCTTGTCCTCTTGCTCAGTTGCTTCTTGGCAGCGACGCGGGAATCTAAATTGAGTCTTATTATCATATAGCTAAGTTTGGTGTTACCTGGTCCCCTTTCTGTAGCTGTTCCTTGGTCTTGGCGACGAAGCGCCATACTGAATTGAGTCTTATTATCATGTAGGTAAGGGTGGTGTTACCTGGTCCCCTTGTTGCAACTGTTACCTGGTCCTGGCGATGAGGCACCATACTAAATTACAACCCAGTCACATTATCTCGAGACCTCGCTGGAATGCGAACCTCCCGCCCCGTTCTCCTTTCACCTCCGTACGGTTAGCGCGCCAGAGTGAGAGGGAGAGCGCCGACGTCATCGACGCCAGGTTTCGAGATATTGTGACCGGGTTGTAAGTCTTATTACTATGTAGCTGAGGTTGGTATTACCTGGTCTCCTTGCTGCAGCTGCTCCTTGGTCCTGGCGGCGACGCGCGACACGAGCACGGGCGCACCGCCCCCCCCGCGCACGTTGAACCCGAACACCCCCTCCGCGTCGGCTGACAGGTGCACGCACACCGACTCGTCGTGAGTCTCCGAGGCGGACTCCGACTCGTCCACGTACGTGAGGGGTATGCGGAGCACGCGTTCCAACAGGTCGGTATTGCTGGAATTAATTATATGTAGCTAGCTGACTCTTGCGCAACTTTTTTACTTAGATCATTGAGGATATCTAAAGAGAGTGAGAGCCACGTCCAAACTTTGACGACCTCAGTGGCGCAGCGGGCGAGAGCTCGCCTACGACGCAAGAGGTAGCGGGTTCTATTCCCGCCGCGTAGCAAATTTGTGTCAGATCTGCAGAAATTTGTTCTCTTGGTCTGGGTGTTTTCTATGTATGATAAAAAAAATATATCTATCTATGTATATAATGTATTAAATATAAATCAGTTATCTAGTACCCATAACACAAGCTTTGAGTAGCTTACTTTGGGGCTAGATGATGCTGTGTGGATTGTCCAGCATTATTTATTTTTTATTTTTTTTATTTGATATTTGACACATGCCCACATTTTGCAGTAGTTAGTATTCCGTACGTGACAGGTTGCAAGCCCATCGCAACTTATAAGAATACCAACCTATGACCTTCGAATTTTTGGTGCTAAGGTATGCCGGTTTCCTCACGATGTTTTCCTTCACCGTTTAAGAGCACCGGCATTGCGCACATAAATTTTTCGAATAGAAAAACTCATTGGTGCATGATCCGGTTATAAGGGTCTATTTAATCTCTTTTCGGCTTTACGGGTATTTTTGTAACACTCTGTATATCTAACATGGGCCCGGGTGAGGCACGGCGACTAAAAATAATATTCTGTGTAATAATCAGAGGTCGGAATTAGGTAGAGTTATTTATGTACTTGCATCGATATGTTGATATTAATATGGATCTTCCCGGGATTTCTAATGGACGATCGTCCATTAGAAATCCCGCTTTCTTTTCTTTTTTTCTCACAAGCTATTTTGTGCGAACTACAAATGTGGCAACATTGCGCGTGTGCGCATTGGAATTTTACAACTTCGGACATTTGATGTCGACGATGTAAATTTGGCAAAGTCACGCGTGCACTTTAAATTGTGTAAAAGTAAATAACTTTTTTACTTGTTTAAATATATACTCTCGGGACTTAATCGCGTATTGTGAAACATTCTATTTACCTCGACGTTTCGATGATATTACAATCACCGTGGTCACGAGTAGACTGAGGGCCGGCGTCCGCTCGCATCTTCAACTGACGAGACTACCCTCAATCAGTCATCACAAACTACTAGGGTCGCGACACACCACACTAACAATGTCCGGCGATATGTTAGACGATTTTTTACGATGCGAACACATTTTGATGACTGGATCCCACGTTGAAGACGGTTTGTATTTACGTTGTTGAGATGACATTGGTAAGAAAGGAGTGAGTAATGAGATAACGAGTGACAGAGGGAAATGGAAGAAGATCACATGTTGTGCCGACCCCACATAGCGTGGGATAAGGGCAGGAAGATGATGATGGTAATAATGGCAAAGCGTATACGTACTTGAGGTCTGGCTGCGAGTGCGCATCTGTCCAGGCGTGGCGCGGCGCGGGCTCCGTGTGTGACGTGACGCGCGAGCCGCGGCAACTGATCGCCGCGCCGTTCGAGTTGGGCGACGTCGTGCCGGCCGACTGCGACCTGTGGCGGGAGCTGCTGCGTCTGGAAACATTAAACATTCATCATCATCATCATCGCCATCATCAGCATCACATCATCATCATCATCACCATCATCATCGCTATCACCATCATCATCGCTATCATCATCTTCATCACTGCCATCATCATCATCACTATCATCATCATCATCACCATCATCATCGCTATCACCATCATCATCGCTATCATCATCATCATCATCACTGCCACCATCATCATCATCATCATCGTTATTACCATCATCATCGCTTTCATCATCATCATCACTCGACGACCTCAGTGGCGCAGCGGGCGAGAGTCCGCCTGCGACGCACGAGGTTGCGGGTTCGATTCCCGCCTCGGAACAAATTTGTGTACGATCTACAGAAATTTGTTCCGTTGGTCTGGGTGTTTTCTATGTATAATTAAAAAAAAATATCTATCTATGAATATAATGTATTAAATATATCAGTTATCTAGTACCCATAACACAAGCTTTGAGTAGCTTACTTTGGGGCTAGATGATGCTGTGTGGATAGTCCAGCATTATTTATTTATTATTATTATTATCACTGCCATCATCATCATCACTATAATCATCATCATCATCACCATCATCATCGCTATCATCATCATCATCATCACTATCATCATCGTTATCATCATCATCACGCTCAGTGCTGGTTTCTTAGAAAAAGTTGTTTATATTGATGAAGTTTTCGGAAGTAGTCTGCTTTAGACTAGTTTAGTATTAATCTTATATCTTCAAACGAGCAATTCTTGGATATAGATCTATAGATCTAGTATATCTATATACTAGCTTCCGCCCACGGCTTCGCCTGCGTGGTACCTTGAAAAACCAAAGCAAATCTATCCCGCAGGAACCGTACATTTTTCCGACTATAATCCATGTCTGTGCCAAATTTCATTTAGATCCGTTCAGCTGTTTCAGCGTGAAAGAGTAACAAACATACATCCAGACATCATTACAAATTTTCACGTTTATAATATTAGTAGGATATAATATAATCTGAATCTCGGAAAGGGCTCCAACATTTTTCATGAAATTTTGTATGCAGGGGGTTCCGAGGGCGATAAATCGATTTAGCTAGGTTTAATTTTTAGAAAACGTCGTTTACCGTAGGCACTGTTTTTTCAGACCACACCGCTCACCTGACAAAGCTTCTATTACTGGTCCTCGATCGAGCTGCGTCACTGATAGCTTGCGTCTCTGTCCTTAACACGGCCGGGTGTGCGATACCGGCCAAGGCCCCCAAGGCCGCCAGTAATGGCCGCCGCCTAGGCCCGCGCAGTCTGAAGAAGCCGTGGCGTTCAACACTGCACCGCCAGAGGGCCTTTGCAGCGCGGGATGTACGCATATTAAAGCCGAGAACTGTATCGTAGCTTTCAGACTGAAATAGAGATTAAATTCATTATTTGTATATAAGTACTATCTGAGCCGACAGAGTTTGTCCTGTCTTAAAACCTTCTCCTTACAATAAATAAATAAATAATGCTGGACAATCCACACAGCATCATCTAGCCCCAAAGTAAGCTACTCAAAGCTTGTGTTATGGGTACTAGATAACTGATAAATTTAATACATTATATAGATAGATAGTTTTTTTTTATTATACATAGAAAACACCCAGACCAACGGAACAAATTTCTGCAGATCATACACAAATTTGTTGCAAGGCGGGAACTGAACCCGCAACCTCTAGCATCGCAGGCGGACTTTCGCCCGCTGCGCCACTGAGGTCGAACAGCATAATAACAGAAGATATATTAAAAAACAAAACATTTACGTAACATATATAAAACATTTATGTAAAAAAATATTAAAGTAACCTTAAAGTAATATAAAAATTAATAAAAAAATAAAAAAGATACAATGTACAGTAAACAGGCAGGATTTTTAAAGTTTGTTGGATAATTTTGTTGAACTTTTAAAAAGGATTTGGATGAAATTTAGAATAGTCTGCAATTCAGCTTTTTATAATAGTGAAATAATAAAGAAAAATAAAAAAAAAACAAAAAAAGAAAACACTTACTTCAACTTCACTTACCGCTTCCCGCTTCAACTGAATAAAAAACCTCTTCTTCTTGAAGGAAATCTTCACGATTTTACCCCAAGAGAACGTGTTAATTCGGATATTGTTCTGAAATACAACAATACCTATTGACGTCACGCCAATAAGTATGTCTTTGCCGTGGTAATCCTGAAAACATAAAATTCAAATCAAATCAATATTGTTCATTCAATAAAATCAAAGATCATCAATAAAATAAAAGGGCTCGAGTAGTAGAATACTATAAAATACACTACGACCAATTTCAAATCCAACATGGCCGCCACGGCCACAAAATGGCGGACAAAGTGTCGGGGGTTTTGTAAATTTTTAATTTAATTTAACGAAATATTAACTTATTGCAAGATGTGAGGATGTGCCAAATATCATGTTTGGACGTGTCTTTGACTACCCTCTTTAGATATCCTCAAAGATCTAAGTAACTAGAAATCTGAGGAGATTTACTACATTTAACATTGTTTTACATATTTTTGTAAGAGACTAGTTTCTTGCCTGTTATTCTAGGTTGGAATTGGCACATAGATTCACCGCATGTGAGACGTTTCAAAGTGATCCTTGTGATTTTATTGAATACTAGCTTCTGCACGCGGCGTCGCCCGCGAAGTACCTACATAAAATATAGCCTATGTTCATCCTGAAAGTTCATTCTACACATTGGTGAAAGAATTTTTCAAATCGGTTCAGTAGTTTCGGAGCCTATTCATTTCAAACAAACGAACAAACAAACAATCAAAGTTTTCCTCTTTATAATATTATTAGTATAGAAAATATTTTTCAATTTCAATCTATCAAGCTTGGGCCAATCTACCAAGCCAGTCATGATCATTATTATTTTTTGAATTTGTCACCATGGATACCCAGTAGAGTTGTATCCAGCAATAAGAGCTTTATTACCTTAGCAGGATGGGACTCCACACCGTAACAGTCCAATCTCTTGGCGTGTTCTAGAAAGTTCGCCTCAGCGTCGGCTGGGGACTGACCGCTGTGCAGTTTGTGCAGCTCTTTGATTTTCCTCTCGTCTTCTGCCGTCTGCTTGGGCAGCAGGCACAGCTCTGATAGATAGTTTGACGAGTGCTCGGATTCGTTGTAGTCACCTAACTCAGCTGTGGAGGAAACATGACACATTTAACTGAATATGGACAACTGACAACTGAATGCTGGACACTGTGACACATCATCATGTAGCCCCAAACTAAGCAGAGCTTGTATTATGGGAACCAAGACTGATAAATTACATAGATACATTTTTTTTTTTGTAAATACATACATATTTTACATAGAAAACACCCAGACCTGAGACAAATATCTGCAAATAATGCAAACATTTGTCCCGCGGCGGGAATCGAACCCGCAACCTTCTGCGTCTCAGGCGGACCTTCGCCCGCTGCGCCACAGAGGCCGTCTATCAGCATTGAACTAGTATTTATTTCCATAATCTAAAAACCCTACATCATGCCTTAGTTATATTCATGATTTAGTGTGGCCTATGACACTCTTGAGATTCAAATAAATCTAATGACACTTCATTTGTCAAAATCCGCCTAGCCTTTTACCTACATCAACAGCCAAAGAAATTCACATACATAATGTATATAAGACCGAAACATATGTAATTTCTACGCTTGGTAAATAGCTATTCATGCACATAAAAAAAACTAATAAATACTTAAATAAAATTGGTGGACACTTCACACAACGCCATCTAGCCACAAACTAAGCAAAGCTTGTACTATTTCCCATAGTAGATTAAGATCAGATAGCCAATAGATTAATTATATACTTTTTTTTTGTAAATACATACAGCATACATAATAACATCCACAGACGAAACAAACGTCTGCGTTCATCACACAAATGTTTGTCCTGGGTGGGGGTCAAACCCACAACCTACAGCGCATAAGGCAGAGCTACTAGCAACAGAGCTGTAAGGCCAGTCAACTATCATAGTTCTGACACCATTGTAGTCTTATCATTTCAAGAGTTTTTTTAAGTGCACAACATACACTGGTTTAACCTCTGATGTGTTTTAAGCAGCGAAAGTAGCCCCCACGTCTGCCCGGCTTTTTGAAATCGAAACTTCAAATCTGTCTAGAAGTGATTTTTTCGAATGGATTTATTGAGAAATCATTGTATATTGTTCATTCGTTCAGTAAGATGTGCCAAAATAAAAATAAACCCTAAAACGTAGTTATACAGTTTAATATTCAGTAAAAACCAACAGGCGTTATTTGTCGCGGATCCGTGTCTAAGCAGACGACGGTAGTAACCAGGATCCGTGCTTAAACACACGGGAGGTTAACAAGACTAGTGACATAATATGAAACTTCATTGTTTGCACATCCATAGCTTTTATAGTTGGCAAAATTGTACCTGTGGTATACCTATTTATTATTTAACATTGAATTCATAACATTACAAGGATAAACAAAACTTTGTATACAAGATAAATGACTACAGGAAAACTATAATGTTCAGCAAAAACTTCAGTTTTAAAGTTATATGGCAAAGTTATTATTAAAGCATTTAGCCAATTGCTACAAAGCTAGTTATTAATAGTATTGCCTAGCATTTCCGTATTTGTCAAAACAGGGAAACAGGAAGCTTCTAAATTATACCCTGTTCTAATAGCAGAAGGTTGCTTTTTAGGAATAATTATATTTTATTCAGAAAGTATATAAGACTGCAAATGTGTATGTGTATTCTGTATGGCTGGACAGATTTTGACAAATGCGGTTTGGTTGGATACTTATGGATCACAAGATAGACTTAGGCAAAAAAAAATTGCCTAATTGTGTTTTAATTTTAATCATATTTTGTTTTATTGTTCAACTATTTCCTGCCTTAGCTTACGTATCTACTTGAAGTATAAGCCTTGTTCCATGTGCAGGAAGGTTGGAAATTAACCTACCTTGAACAGTAAATGAAGCAAGGAGCAATGCTGTGTTCCTCGGAGCATTGATTCTACCATCCAACAGTAGTCTCCTCATCTGAAGGCAGAGGAGGTATCTGGTGTACTCCTCGGCCAGTCTCGAAGGCTCCGGTGGATAGAACCGAACCGCCAGCCAGAGCTGTGCGTTCACCCCAACTTGTTTCTTCACAGACTTAGCACTGTCTAGCCATCTCTGAAACATAAAAAAATAATGAGTAAAGAACTTTTCGCACAAGCCCGGCACTGTCGCCTTGCATGGGATTCGTTGTTACCAGAAGAGTATGGAGCTGTATGTATAATATACTATCATCATCTTCCTGCCCTTTTCCCACGTTATGTGGGGTCGGCACAACATGTGATCCTCTTCCTCTTCCCTCTATCATTCATCATCTCAGCACTCACTCTTTTCCTACCCATGTCATCTTTTACACAGTCCATCCATCTTTTGTTTGGCCTACCTCTAGCCTTGTATCCATCCACATTTGTATCGAAAAACTCTCCTCGTCACATGACATTCATCTCTCCTCATAACATAAAATACCATATAATACAGAAATATACAGGCACTGACTATATTCTATTGGTGTAAGAATTTTTGAAATCAGATGGGTAGTTTCAGATATTACCTCCAACACACAAACAAACAAACAAACAAACTTTACCTTCTTTATAATATTAGTATAGACAACTTCCTTATTAAATGAAATGTATAGGCGACCAAGAAATTGGTTTACCACTCTAAGGCTGAATAGCATTTGCACGTACAAAACATCGAGGGCTATTTTCGCTTGACAGATTAATAACTGCTATGTCAGAATCTGTCATAGTGATCCTTAGCGAATAATTATGTTACTGGGAGATGTCATCAAAAGTAGTAAACCAATTTCTTGGTCACCTATACAAGTGAATTGTTTTACCTATATTTCAGTATTTTATGAAGAAAACACTGATTACTGATCTTAGGTAGCATTTTGGTACCTATTAAATTCAATGCTAAATAACTAATCCTAGTCCTAATATGAAGAATAATTTGTAGATTTTAACAGAAAAGTGACATAAATTTACCTACTTAATAGTATATTAATCACCATAACATAATCAAACTTAATATTATATACTTGACTACCAATAGTAATGTCCTAATGAGCCAAATACAATATTTAAACATGGCTCTTACTAACCCTCTTTAGCTATATTCAAAGATCTAAGTAACTAGAGATATGAGGAGACATCTCACAAACCTGAGAATAGCATTTAGTGTTATGAAAAATGTGATAGCAACAAAATAAGGCAAAATATACCAATATTTATACTTTTTCATACATCATTGTTACACATTAAATAATGATATCAGTATGAGTAAGTTAACAATGTAACATGCCTACTGATATTAAGTCAAAAGGTTAATGCACTCAGCCATGGACCTATGTGATAGGTAACCAGATGCAGATATGCAAACTTAAATCAAGGTTTGTGTTGTGTATTTAGAATTGCTAGTTTTAGATCGATTTTGTTTATAGGTAAGCACCCAGAGGTAGGTGGGTTCAGTCGCATTAAAATATTATACAGAGCACACTATTGTGGTTTTTCTATCATCATTTACCTACATGCTAAACTGAACCCTAGGCAATCAACAGTTTGCTTGTAATATTGTGAACAGGCTAATTTTGATATAGGAGCATAACAATATTTTACCGTTGTGTCACCGTTCACAGCATTAGGTGGTAAACCATTCTCCGTAAACTGGAGACCGAAGTAATCTTTTTCAACCAATTCCAGATGTGTGAATACTTGCTCTAATAACACACTGCCTTTTGCTTTTTTCTGAAAAAAAATATTGATTCAGTTCAGATTAGGATAGCGATTACAGATTGGTACCTGAAGTTAGATAACAATTGCAGATATGTAGTTTTTTTTTAGTTATCTGTATAGTTCATGTATATCCTGAAAGCTTCCAACAACCTTCAGGAAACAACTAAGTAAACGCTGATTGACACAGTATCATGTGAAACTTTTTACTCACATCAAGGACGCTATAGATCTTGGGACAGTTTTGAGATGTAGAAGGCTAGCCTGCACTTACATTAATCCATCTACGCAGCTTAGCAGCCTTTGGTATACTAGTTTTAATGGTAAACAAATAGCAGATTGTATAGATCTATCATTATTTCTGAATTTGTTCCCTAAAGAGTTCTGTAGGTTAACTAGTTATAGATGTAATAAATTTGGTCTTGTGTTCTAGTCACAAGAAATGATAGAAAACGAGAAATACTCACCTCAATTTGAAAAGAATGTTCCGTTTCATCCAAAAATTGAACTGTGACATTGAATATGTTCAGTTTTCTATCTCTCGCTAATTCTGACGCCCGGACATTGTAGGTGCCACTTGTACTACTAAACGCGCGTCTTGATACGCTTTCAATCATCTCACAGGTTAGTCTCAGTTACCCTGTCAACAGTTCGCTGGTGAAGCGAAGTTCCTTGATCCCACTGCACTACACAGAACAGCAATATAGCCGCCGTGCCACTGCACTCCGCAGTTCGCGTCAATTTACCTTATGAATCATTGCAGACCCTCGCATTACCTCCCAGTTCATCGGTGTAGCGCGCGGTATTCCCGTAACACTGTGACGCAATTTATAAATCCATTGCGAACATCCTCATGTTTATTTGTATTGTCAGATGTTTGCTGGATGTATTTTTGTTCAGCTATTTGAGGTTTGTGTCGACAAAACTTGCATTGCATGCAATAACTTTACTGATCCCTGTCTGCGTGTATTAGTAAACGTTCTCGTTTTACTATTTTCACTAAGTAATTCGTACTATCAATCAATACAAAAAAACACTCATCACAAGCACTGATAAGAAGTTTTGCGTTCTGTCTGTACGCCTCTGCCCCGCCGCCAATCTGCCATCGCCATATTTATTTAATCTAGTCTAGTGATGTAAGTAAATAAAATATCTTTGGATGGTTCAGTGCATTTTTATCAAACGATTCGCTTCCCTCCCGCCCACGGCTTCGCTCGCGTTGGACCTTACCGCTTCTTTTTCTCTTATTTTATTTTTTCGTCAAGTTTTCAATATTTTTAATTGTTATTCTGCTATTCGGGACGGAGAACCGAGTTTCAAACAAGCCACACAACTCATAAAAAAATCCCATACTAACTTTGAGACCCTATTTTACTCTTTTTAGAGGGTTATTTGAAATATCCAGGAACACCGCATCCAACCAAAATTCAGACGAATCGCACCACCTGTTAAAAAGTTCTCATACAAACATTGACCCCCCTTTTGACCCCTTTTGGAAGGTTATATTGAAAAATCTTGAAACACATTTCCATTAATTTTGCATTTAAAATACCTACCTACACAAACTAAGTTTCCTGAAATCACTCCACGCGTTAAAAATTTTCATACTAACGTTTTTACCCTTTTTCACCCTCTTTAGAGAGGGATTTCCAAAAAGCCCGCCTTAACGGGTTGTTTTGATATAGGTAGGTAAAAGCAAGCCACTTTCAAAATTTTAGCTTTCTACCTTCAGCGGTTTCGGCTCGGCGATGATGAATCAGTCAGTCAGTCAATCAGTCAGTCAGGTAAAGCTCTTAAATAGGTTCAGTCAGTCAGGTGAATAAAGCTCGTAAAATAAGTATAGATATATTTTTCAAACAAATGAATGGCAGTGCACCTACGTAACGTACCTATCACATCACATTCTGCCGATGCCGTAATGTTATTCCAATGTTTTTATAAATCGATAGTTACTAAATAAAACGTAGATATAAATAAACTGCTATTTTAGCGCTAAATATGCAAATTCACACAAATTGCATGCAAGTTGGCACAGTCATCGAACGAAGTAGGTCTGCTCTGCTCTGCGCTGCTGTGATCAATAAATTTAAACCTAATTAGCCTTTCCCAACACTACTTCTAAGCGACGTTTTATTTTGACATTGACGTGACACTGACACTGACTGATAGTGTTTTTTTCAACTTCAGTCTATTATTTACCTACCTGAGTTACCTACTTAAAAATGATTATAGATGGCAGTACTAGTTGTACCTAAGTCTAATTAATATTTTAATATAAATAAATAGGTAGGTGTGAAGCAGGTAGATCCCTCAACATAATCACTAATTAGTTTATTAATTACAATAAAGGTGCATGCCTAATGATAGTAGATGGATCAAATCTAGCCCTTAGTGTTTACTGCAACACAAGTTGACACCACTATCGATATCGATAAAATTGCTCATGTAAGAAGAGTAAGGGTAGGTAGGTACCTACTTACTCCTACTTTCGTAGGCTAGGTGCCTATTACTTTTTTTCAGTGGTATAAAATTATGTACAAAGTAGAGAGTCTTATAAAGACCAAATGAAATACTTAAGTAGGTAAATAGGCGCACCAGTTTTTTATACCTATACTCGTTGGTAAGCTTTGAAAATAAAACAAGCAATCAAACAGTTATCTGCCTTTAATCTGCTTCCTTTCTTAAATCCAGCAGCCATAGTCATTCGTTCGGTACCATTAGGGAAGAAAAAATTAACACACTATTACATACAGTTACAGTTTGGTTTGATTATGTGTTTACAGCTGAAGTTATGTGTAGAGTTTATAATTGTATTAATAATTATTTATTTACTATTATTATAATATGAATCATGAAAACCAGGGTGCAATGCGATTTTGTAGGATCACTACGTATTTTATTATTATTAATTATTTGTTACAGGACTAGTAGTTTATCTCATTTTTATTATCATTTGTACTTATTCTATGGTCATACTATTACGCTATTGTTTGTGGAAAATCAGTTTAGTCATAATTTTTGGTAGCTTTTTACAGTGAGAATTAAGATTATGAATTTTTATATATTTTTTTGTGTTTTTTCCAATGCTATTTTCTTTTATAATCAGGTGATAAAATTATTTATCAAAACAAATCTACTAACTATTCAAAAATAAAAATGTTGATCATGATCAAACTGATTTCTTTGAGGCAGAGATCCTTTGCAATATCGCATCGCAGTTGAAGTCACTGTTTACCATACTGCTGAGTGTGGTTGTAGAGGTGTCGATAAAAATACTTTCCGAGAAAAATTTTGTTATGGCCAAACATTCCTTTTAAATACATTTTCTGCATTTGTTAATAATTTTTGAAAATATAAATTTTGATAATATTTTTTTTCATTTGTTCCTAAATATTATTCCAAATAGTTTTATTATCCTTAAATTGTATTTACAATTTTCAACAGCCGAAAAATATGTTTAATTTTTTTATAATTATTATTTTTTAACGACTCTTGTTAAGTAGGTAGGTAACAGTACAAATATTAATGATCACAAGTTGGTTTTCATTGGTCATTAACATACAATATTACAATACAGCCTTATTCTATTGGTGGTACAATTTAACAGCAGGTCTTTGTTTGGGTTAGTACCTACTAATTTTAAATAAAAAATAATTATTGAAAATGCTTCCAAAAGGAATTATAAAACTATTATATAATTTTAAGGCACTAGTCCTCAAAGAGATGGAAATAACTTATTATACAAAATCAAGTTGCATTTAAAAAAAAATGTTGTTATTACATAACTTTCGGGCAGGCTATCAAATAACACAATTATGAAAAATAATGTCAAAATTTTAGTATTTTGGAATTTTCTAATATATTTTTTCAAAATCTACTTTCCAAATGCGAGGCAATTTTTTAAGTATAATTGTGGCTGCCCGTAAATTATGTAGGTACATAAAAGAGATAAATTTCAAGACCTCCTGTTAAGTACTGTAACTTTACTTCTATGAAATTCTAATAGATGCTTTAACAAACTTTGCTATTGTGAAAAAAGAAGTCAATATCGCCACAAAATCCAACTTGTACCTGTTTTTAGTAATCTAGGTACCCTTATGACAATTAAACTTTTTTGAAAAGCTAATAATTAAACTAATAATACATTACAAAATAAAATTACTCAAACAATATTTACAAGTTATAAAGACATCGTTTATTAATATTATGCTATTTAGTATAATTATCGTTTTAATACCTAACTATCAACAAAACCCTACTAAAGATAAAAAACTCACAGTAGGTCCTAAATGACGACACATTTTTAACTACTTTATATCGAGATTATCCTTATCACTATAAAGTGCAACATTCGCTAGTAGAACGAAACAACTCAAGAGTATTTCAATAAATTATTATTATTGTATCAGCTTTGTCACATTTTGGCTGATTCCATAAAGTATTGTACTTATTTACAAAATGCATTTATTTCTTAATTCAAATAAAATTAAAGTAAATATGTAGGTACCTGCTCTTGAAACAAAAAAACCACGTAAAATGTATTTAACAAACAATGTTAATTATAAATACCTATTATTGATTTAAGTAGCGTAGTGAATGTGAAATAATTTAACTTTCTATGTCTATCTACAGAATTCATTTATAAAATCTGCCTTGCTGTTTTTCTGGGTTCAAAGTAATTTATGTTTAATGCAAACAAATATTTTAATAGAATAGGTAACGAGTATAATAATTGTGCTTGCATCTTGCTTCAACAACTGAGAAAATTTTATAATTTTGAGAATTTGATGACTCAACCAATGGTTCGACTCATCGTTTTGTACTAATCAATAAACACCTACATTATTACTACGACATCCTATTCATGTCATTGTAAACTACATCGAGACGAATATTTCAGTCGAAATTGTTTTATAATACAATTACGTTACACTTAATACTATGCATCTACTTTCCATGTTTAAATTGGCTGGAATCGCATAAACATTTGCGGTAATATTAATTTTATTAAGGCCCGAACATTCTTCATAAGAAGTGAAAATTATAAACACTTTTGTCAAAATACTTAACTACCACCGATGCAAAAAAATAATAATACGTGAGTTTGACAAGACCACGACTACGTGCAGATCTTAAAGCGACATCATCGATATCGATAAAAATTTGGAGGAGTTCCCATCACTAGGCATTTTAGGGAAGTTTTATTAGCTGTCCAAATTTTTGACGCGGGATGGTTTGAAATTTTTTCCTGAATAATAATTAGTTTTTTACTTGATAAAGTTATATTTTGGACTCAGTTTTGCGATCAATAACTATAATTAATTACGGAATATACGTTAAATAATAAATTTGTGAAGTTGTGCGCGTTCCAAAAATGGACGCGACCGAGGTCGACTCTAGATCTCGGTCCGGAAGAAATAGTTCCATGAGTGAAGAAGAGATAGCAGGCGTGCAGGCAATCTTTGACATAAATAAAAAATGCGAAAATTCATTTGTGAAGGAGACACGGCTGCCGGCAAAACGAGCGAGGAGCAACAATAGAAGTGATGATGATGACGAAGGATTTACTCTGGTAGGGAAGAAGCCGATTAGTCGTGCGGTTAGAAAATCTCAACCGCATGTTTTGAAAGGTACCGATAAATTTAATAATAATTGTTTTGAAGTATGCGTCTCGTCACATAAAATGCTGCCAAAACAAATTGGGCTCGCTATGTTACTGAAAGCTGAAGGGATAACTAATGCGACAAAAATTAAATACAAAAGCCCGTACAGAGTGGTCATTAATTTTGAAAATAAAGAGGACGCCAATAACTTAGTCTCGAGTAAAGCTTTTATGGAGGCAGAGTACAGATGCTACTTGACCAGCGAAGTTAGCGTAACCTATGGTGTGGTGAAATATCTGGAGCTCGATGTAAAAGACGAAGATTTGATGGAGTCATTACAATGCGAACATAAGATCGTTTCAGTTAAAAGATTGAAGAGAATGTCGGAGGACGGTGTATGGGTCAGTAGTGAGACTGTGCGGTTTGGTTTCAAGGGCTCTACTTTACCGCCCTATGTTTTCGGATATGGTTGCAGGTTCAAGGTAGATCCTTACACATTCCCGGTGACGCAGTGCGCCTCATGCTGGAAGTACGGCCATCTGACTAAGCAGTGTCCTACGAAAAAGAGTCTTTGTCCGAAATGTGGCAGAGGACATGCAAACTGTGAGACGACGGAGTATCGATGCATCAACTGTAAAGGCGAGCACATGGCCCTGAGTAAGTCCTGCCCATTTTATTTGAAAGAAAGAGAGGTCAGATCTATTATGTGTCGCGAAAACTCCACTTACAAAGTTGCATTATCGAGCTATATAGAGAACAAAACACGCAAGTTCGATGAGTTCTTTGTGAGTCCTCCTGTATTCGCGTTTGGCAATGAATCGAATACGAAGAGTTATGAACGGGTTCGACCAAATATGTCCTATAGTCAGAGTGTTGGTGCGAAGGCTACACGAAGAGATGCTTCGATTCACCTGGACAAAACAGACTTTCTGCAAGATAATGTTGAAGGAGAAATGAGTGACGAAGAGTCTAAAGATAGCTGTGAGGAAACTTTGCCAAGCAACAACAGAAAGAGATCTAAAAACGGAAAGAAAAAGAAGAATAAGAAACATGAAAAAGTACCATCGTACCCCACTGAAGGCTCTCAGGGTCCATCGACAGCAGCGCCGTCAGGTGATAAGACACAGTTAGGTAGAGATAAAAAGAAAAATATTGATTTTAGCAGTATATTTAGTAAGGCTAAAGATATTGTGTTCTCAGGCAAAAGTTTTGAAGAAAAGATAAGTCAGGTGTTGAAATTACTTTTTGACGAACTAGTGTCTTTTATAAAGCAGATGTTTAGCAGTGGTGATGTCATTACGAAACTCTTAGGTCTTTTTTATGATGGATAACAACATTTCCAATATAACTGCAGCCAGGGCGCTCGGGGCATATTCCACTGGCGAAGTTCAATCATCTGATGAAAATCTCAGAGTCTCCTAACTGTTCGACTTGCGGAGTAATAGAGGATGTGCATCATCTGCTAGTGGAGTGTGACCGGAGTCAGTCTCTGAGGTCGCTGATGAATAGTCAGTATGATTTGAATTTGTTAGATGTTGGTGCATTCCAAACTGTCTTATCAACACCGTTATCTGAGGCAGCTAAGACACTTTTTACAATGGTGTACAATTTAGTTAAGTCGTAGATAGTTTATTGAAAACTGTAACAGGGCTGACATAGTCGCTAAGCGACTTCAAGTCCTTTGTCAAATTTAAGAATAAAAAAAAAAAAAAAAAATTAGCTGTCATTATGTTTTTAAATTTATAATTAAACCATGCCTTTGGACATCATTCTTACGGTGTTCTTGAGTGCCTGGCGTTTGTTACAGAACCATATTCGGATAACTTCACGTTCGTATCCTAATTGGTGAGCGAGGCCGGTGATTTCCGTTCCTGAAAAAGAAAATGTAGATTTAAAATAATACCTACATTCCTTTTTGTCTTTTTTTGACAGCGGGATGAGTCGACTGATTCAAAAATGCATCCCTAAATAAGTTCGCCTCCAGTTGACTAAAGAGTCCTAACAAGATTTCTTGTAGGTAGGTAGGTATCTACCTATTCTCATGTTCTCTTTTTGAATTTAAAATCCGATATCCATTCCGCCAGCTGCGAAATTAAAAATCCCTCAACCATAGTTTTTCTTCTTTGTTTATGGCATCTGTCTCTTTCAATTTTGCAAGTGTCAAGTTTTTGAATAAGTAGGTATTGTCAATGTCACAAAGTCATAGACAAATTTAAACAAAAGACAAAAGATGTATGTTATGTTCGACATTCACGGGATTTCCTCCGATGCATTTAAAAAGACGAACATAGTTACTGGCCTAGTAACGGGCTGGAAAGTTCTGGTTACTTACCAGAGGGATGCGTGTTCCTTTCAAAATGTGCGTTCAGCAGCTCCAAAGCCTGAGGAGTGAAGGACGTGCGTCGCTTGCGTTTCTTGCTCGGCTCCATCCCTATGAAGTCCGTGAGATGGTTCTGGCCTGACGCGTACCTGGAATGATGGAGTTAGAACATTGATCAGATGTTTTTAAACATTACATTGAATGAGGCTTGAAGGATTAATTTTGTTTATTAATAAGGTTGTTGTCGACACCTTTGAGGACAGATGGTAGGAGGCTTCAAAGGATAGGGATGGTTGGCGTGATTTGGGGGAGACCTTTGCAGAGCAAGGTGGAAAGTGGGACAGGTTAATCAAAAAATAAAAAAGGTTGCAAATTATTGCACCTAAACTGTAAAATTAGGTAGGTAGAAGAGATAGGTTAACCTATTGTAGGTACCTATTGTTACTGCTAGCTACTAGCATGATGTGTAAGGTTCTGCTACAACAGCTCGCATGCAAGTAGGTAGGTACTACACTACACTAACATGCTAGGAATACCTACCTTTTTTTCCTAATTTATATAAAAATGGAGAAGAACTGGGGCCTTACCACAAGCTCTTACAAAGCAATCATGTTTTAGAAACGTGACATTTCAAGCTTGAAGTAACAATTCAATACAAATTTTATAGGTCATGGTACGAAATATCAATGTTATATTACTTTGATACCCGAAGAGCTTATGGTGAGACCCCTGTTCATTCTTTAGACGTTTCTTCTTCTAGAAAAAAGCATATAGGTACCTACCCAAAGTAAAGTTCTTCTAGCGATATCGCAAATACGAGTAATTTCATTAATTCCAATTTATGGGAATGACATTTTTGATCGATAAGTCACGTGATCAATAGATTGATATTTAAAAAGTATTACACTTGACACTGGCAAAATTGATCTGACAGATGCCATATAATAAAAAAGAAGAAGGAGAATTATTTTATTCCCTAATGTTTGAATACGTAGTGATTATATTCTCTTTGGTTTGAATGACAATTTGTCTATAACCTAATGTCTACCTATTAGGTACGTATCAGGATTGCCATTCAACGTGGTAATGACGCCAGCGTCTTAGGGACACTTCGCTAGCGATCTGGATCAGTTGAGCTATCTATAGATTATTCTTCTGCGCGTTTTAAGTAACACTTTATAAATAGGTACCTACTATTCCTAACTAGATACCTACTTACGGAATAGATTGAAAGTTCAAACTTGACACCCCATTTTTTACCCGTTTGAGAGGGTTTATTATGTATCTACCTACATATTTCAAATTTTATTGAAATCGGTTTAGTAGTTACGGGATATGTGGTTACAAATATTAACAAACTTTCACATTTATAATATTAATAGGAAGCTCGATGCGTACCTACAGGTTATAAAAGAAGTTAGATTTTTCTTATAGACATTAATATTTAAATGAAATATTGACCATCAAATGTATATTGCCACAGGATCATGCCTATGCATAATCGAAGTTCAGAGGCGGCTCTCAACATCGATAGATCTCCGTCTACCGTTTGCACTAAAGTGCAGATTCAACTAATGTGCAACTAAACAAATTCGTTTTATTTGCATAATTGATAAGGAAAACAAAAAATATATACAGGGTTATAGGTATCTAATCAATAACCTCGTAAATCAAGACTAACAACATTTGTTCTATGACTTTTGCCAAAACGTAATAGATCTCAAGGTTTTGATTTTTTTTAGTTTTTGTGAGAATTTCTATCAATTGTTAGCTCTATGTCTCGTAAATAAATACCAACCTATGTCCATATATTCGATTCTGACGTATGCGCAGTCAGCTGAGTCACGCTGAGTGCTACGACTTTTACGCAATCGCTCGGCCGAGTGTGCTACACACACAGCATGTACCGACTTGTCTTAATCTGTGACCGTCTAGAAAGAGCTAAGAAGATTAGAACTGGAAATTTGCCTATTTATTTATTTGTATGGAAAAAAAAACATTGAATTAGCAAAAATCGTAGAACAAAAGTTGTTAGTCTTGATTTACCCAAGTCGCCTTTTCAAGGTTATTGATCAGATACCTATAACCCTGTATATTTGACATAGTTTTGGCCAATATTATAAGTCTTCCTAAAATACACAAACTTACAGAATGATTAAAAATAAGTTTGATTTTGTTAATATTTTGTGCTAAAGTTTTGCCATTTCGTAGGCTTTCGTAGCACATTCGTAGCAGTAGGTTTCTACAATCTTCAGTTTATTTTTAAGGTTAAAAAAATTGATGTCGATACATTTTATTGAAAAAATATTATTTGGCTTTTTGGGCCCAAAATAAATCACTTTCGTCAAGTTTCCGGTTATTAGGATGTGACACTGTATGTTAAAAATCACGATACTTATAGTATCTTAAGTAACATTGAAAATAAATAAGAATAATAACAATACAAGGATTTTTTAAGTCCTTGCTCTGATTCCACAATAAGTATGAATGATCTGTGGAATCTTTTATTTTGTACGATCGTTAGTTTCGTATTTATACGGTGTGTGTTTCTATCGAGTGATAGAGGTCTTTGAAACACGAGCATATTATTATAACGAGATGAATTTATGTGTAGGTAATTATTTTTTTTTGGTGATTCGAAATTGTGTGCCATTGGTTAGTATTCATTAGAGCGGCGATGGGTTTGCAACTTGTCACGTACGGAATACAAACTACTGTGCAGAATGTCGGCATGTGCCAAATATGATGTTTGAACGCGCCACTGACTACCCTCTTTAGATGTCCTAAAAGATTTAAGTAATTAGAAATCCATCATATTGGATTCGACCATGTTGGTTTGATGTTAATTTCAATTAATTTCTGTCAGATTTTTTAAAATTTTTGCAATAAATACTCGTTTATATTATTGAACAAATATAAGCTCAAAAAAGTAAAGAGTATTTAAGGTAGAACATTATGAGAGATTTTGTGATGAGAAAAAAGCCGAACGTATAATGTATGGGCATTCGTTATACTGTGACATATAGCATTAGTTACGATAGGGTTTCAGTGACATAGACAATGAGTACAAACTCATGCAAAACAAACTTAATAAATATGACATTTCATACCAATTTTCTTCGAGATTCAATCTTGGGTCGCGTGGAGACTGTGATGCGTGTATAACGGACCTAGGAAGAGATAAGGCAACTTATGAGAAACTGGTACTTAAAAAGTATCTTCTTCTTCTTCTTTGGCATCGTCTCTTTTAAGATCAATTTTGCCAGTGTCAAGTGCTTCAATTAGTAGTATTGTCAATGTCACAAAGTCATAGTCAAGTCAATTTTAAACAAAAAATGACTGCTTTGTTCAAAATTCTTGGGATTTCTTCCGATAGAAAAAGGAACTATTACACTCACGTCAAGAAGTCGGGCTTTATGAGAAAAGAACCACCAAAATTACACATTAAAACACAAAGTAACACGAGAAAAAATGTAAAAACTAAAGCGGCAAAGTTGACAGATCAAAATTTAAAATAATATCTAGATTCAGATTTGATACTAATTTTAAAATAAGTTGTATGTAATATAGGGTTAGTATTTTACTGTCATGTAAGTACCTAAAAAATTACATGACGCTAAATCATGTAGAATAGAGATGCAAAAGCCCTTTTTAATTTCTCCTTTAGTAAGGAATTGGTCGTAACTTTTAGTCATTAAAAATCTTTATAAAATTAATTTTAATTTTGAGTGATTGATGAGACCAAAGTTTTGGCTATTATGTATACCTAGCAAATAGAGCGCTTTGTTTGTTATTTATAATGATCAAAAGCGAAATTGAAATAAAAAAAATAAAAATAAAATATGATCACGACTGTAGGTAATCCCCGGGCCTGGTAGATATCCTCAGATCCTTTAGTTACTTAGATCTTTGAGGACATCTAAAGAGGGTAGTCAGAGGCAAGTCCAAACATGACATTTGGTACATGCCCACATTTTGCACAATAGTTAGTATTCCGTACGAGACAGATTGCAAGCCCATCGCCGCTTATAAGAATACTAACCTATGACACATACCTTCGAATTTTTGGTTCTAGGGCATGCCGGTTTCCTCACGATGTTTTCCTTCACCGTTTAAGAGCACTGGCATTGCGCACATAAATTTTTCGAATGGAAAAACTCATTGGTGCACGATCAGTTTTGAACCCACGACCTTCGGATCGTGAGGCAGGGGTGCTACCACTACACAACCAGCGCTCTCTTTTCAAATAACTATACTATAAAATGAATATCAATACCATTGAAGGTTTCATTGAAGGTTATTTTTCATGAAGTTTCAACAGCGGAACCTACTTAATATTTCGAAAGAATAATGAAGCGACATCTATGTATTAATTCAAGGACTATCGCCACCGCGGCCGGCCGCTATAAATTACCACCAAGAAACTTCAAATTGCAAATTCCACATTTGCAATGTTAAATCAGCTGCATCCAGATAATGCATTTTAATGACGCAAAATGTTGAAATCGATATAGTTCACGAGACGAAAGTTGTTTTTTTGCGTCAAGCTCGAAACTTAGCTTGACGGGTAATTGTAGACATAAACTAGCTCCCTCTATAAATATTTATACTTCTTTAAGTACTACTTGATATTCAAGAGAGATAAAGTTTAGCTAGATTATAATGATGGATAGCTAGATAATCCCCGAGTGTTTTTCTTTTATAAAACACTAGCTGTCACTCGTGACTTCGTCCGCAAAAATCCACCAATAAAGGTAATATAAAACATAAACTGGTTACTCAGGGATAATATAGCATTCTAATGGTGAAAGATTTTTTTAAATCGGTCCTGTAGTTTCTGAGTTTATTCGTTACAAACTTGCAAAAGTACAAATCTGTCCTCTTTATAATAATAGTGTTGTTACTAGCAGGCAAACCAATTAATAATAATAGATCTTCTAAAACTAGCTATATCACTAGATTTTATTACAACCTACTCGTAATTTTTAGCATGCATTGGTGTGAAATATGTACTTAAGTTGTCATCTCAAAAATGTCAGTGTTGACCATTTGTGGGAAGATGTGTAAAATAAACCAATAGAATCAAATGAAATCGAAATAACATCATCTACGAGCGATTCCATTGGCTGATATAACACATGTCCAGTTTCTTCAGTCAAATTGTTATTTACTGCCAAAACCTAGATAAAAAAGCTCACAACTGTAATTCCCCATGCATGGTAGACATCCGCTAAGATTTCTCGATACAAATCCTAGAGGATGTCTTTGGAAAGAGGGGTGTAGTCAGAGGCAAGACAAATATTAATGTTAGTGCAAAATCGGCGCATCCAAATAAACAAAAAGCCTAGCCCGTAAAAGCGATAGTTAGTCCAGATTTGAGAAATGTATTTTACAACGTTGCTAAGCGTTAAGGCCAAATATTTCACGAACACGGTAACACACGTACAAGTCACTTCATAGTTACCTCTCTTCAGCTTCCTTCATCCAACGTTCGAGGACCGGTTTGATTTTCTGCGCACTTTTTGGTGTTATATCCAATTTCTCAAATCTGTATCGAACATAAATGTAATGTTAGAACTCAAGCACGCGCCGAGCTTAGCGTCGGAAGCACGAAACACGCGGACTTCACCCAATCGAAACATGGGCATAAACACAGGACATTGACATTGCTAACGATTTTAGACAGAGAAAAAAAAACAATAGGCAATTTAGGCTGCCGGGGTAATCAGTTTGATTAATACCGAACCGGGTAACAATAAAACAACGAATTCAATTAGAAACGAAAGGTAGCGTATGCCAATGCCCTGGCTTTGAATTGCGCAAAATGAATATAAAAATATAAATAATGAAGGTAATACATCATGCTATATTAGATGGAAAGTTTTATACGACGTGATTACAATAAGTGTTATTCTCAAAATTACTTATAGTGCCGAACCGACATCGTTTGGTAGCCAGCACATTTAGTCTTGCCATCAAAATGTAACGCGGCCGTATGATGTATGGCGCCTTAGCTATAATTACACCATGCAAATAGCGTATACGTGTGAAAAGGAAAAGAAAGAACGGGTAATTACTAATAATTATATACGGCACACATTGAATGTATGCTCGGATCGCCGATGAAGATAAGATTACATTAAACAGCGTTGAAACATTTTGATTTAAAGACAAGCTACTTGTGGACTTCGAGGATGAGGAATCAAAGCGTGTTCTTAACGTATGTAAAGTATGCATCTTTCAATTCATCATAGCTAATGATGATTCTGAACTTAAAACTGAGAGTATTCACGGTGATGATAAATTCAAAGATGCTGTAATTGTAATAAAAAACAAAACACATACATGTTTTGTTGTTGTGAAGACAGCTGAGCTGCTAGCATCTGCGAAGCCAGGGCACTGGGGACGGTAACAAATCATTATGTTAGATTATCATAAATGGCGACCATCTTGCAAGAGAGTTCGATGCGACTATCTTCCAAGGGTCTCATCAAGATTAAGGATAAGAAGATAAAGCTGCACGCTTGTATACGAGTATTAATATGACTATCTTTTTGAGTTAGAACGCAAACTCTTTATGAATCTAGACACTGAAGTTGGTTATCGGGTTGCAAGAGAAAATGAAATTTCCGAATACAGCCAATTTGAGCGTAAAGCCACGAACAAACGGACGCAAACAAAGAAGTTACGTTGTTGGTACGTCAATCACGCGATAGACGTCTGTATTTTTAACTAGAGTAAGCACACTGCACTTCGGTTTTGCATGGCAAAACTGTACCATTTGATAGTCCTGTCACTTGGTCCGTTGGCGAGTTGGTTTGAACATAGATTTCTTGACAATTTAAAAAAAATAAACGCGTTTAAATATGGTACCGGTAAACCAATAAGTACCGTAATAACGTAATTTGCAAAAACAGTCTTAAATTTTACGACAATAAGACAATTTTTCTTCAATGATACATCAGAAAATATTGATCTTCTTCGTCTCATCGATTTAGATTCAGTAGTAAATCAAACGGCATACGTTTAATGGGAAATGGGTTTGCTGACGCACAGACGTACATTAAATTATAATATCAATCGATCGGTCATGGTTAATGCAGTGTTTTGTAATTCATATCGTGTGTCCTCTGTGGCAGTGACCCGGCATCTTGTCCAGAAAAACAAGCAATAAAAACAATTCTTGTTGATCACTGGTTTATATTTGAGTTAATAAGAAGAAGACTTTTATAATTGTAATATTACATACATACTTAAAATCACGCCTGTTTCCCGACGGAGTAGGCAGAGATCACGGATCTCCGCTTGCTACGATCCTGACATTTTTTGCTTCATTCACTCTAATTACATTCTTCATACATGCGCGTCGGTTTAGGGTACTCTTGACCTGGCCTTTCTCTAAAACATCCCCAATTTGGTCAAGGTATGAATGCCGAGGTCTTCCCCTTCCAACTGTCTCATTCACACTCTACTTATGCACCTGTTTCGTCAGTCTCCTTTCATCCATCCTTTCTACATGCCCATTCCATCTTAACATACCTACACTTCTCAATTTTCATCACGTCTTTTTTTCTCCACAACGTTCTCTTATCACACTGTTCATCACTCTATTTAATATATAATACCTACGATAGTATAAAATTACGTAAAAAAAAAAAAAAAATATGATCACGACTGTAATCCCCGGGCTCGGTAGATATCTTCCTCCAGATCTTTAGTTACTTAGATCTTTGAGGATATCTAAAGGGGGTAGTCAGAGGCACGTCCAAACATGACATTTGGTACATGCCCACATTTTGCACAGTAGTTAGTATTCCGTACGTGACAGGTTGCAAGCCCATCGCCGCTTATAAGAATACTAAACCTATGACACACACCTTCGAATTTTTGGTTCTAGGATATGCCGGTTTCCTCACCATGTTTTCCTTCACCGTTTTATTAAATAAAATTACGTAATATTACATTAAAAATATTATATAAGTATTCGTTATTATTATGAACTTGTAAGTATATTATTAGGTAATATGCCTCAGATGACTCTGAATAGAGCTTTTGTCACAAAAAGTTGAAAGAATTATAAAACAAAAACAGAAATGTTCCTTTGATGCAAACATAATGCCAAAACTTTTCGTGTTGTTCAAAAAATTTTAACGAAATTGTTTTTTGACATTGTTTTCCTAAAGACGTAAATACAACTGGCTGTCGAGCTATCAGTAGGTCTACCATGAGTTGTCGCATTTAGATCGGCTGACGTTACTACAGTAGTAATAGTACGTTACTATGACATCTGTCAAATTTGTTACTCATGGTACCAAATTCTAAGCAAATTAATGAGCGCAAACTACAGTCGCTGTAGTACGCTGTGACGTAGGATAATTAGCTACGTGAGGTTTAAGTACCCAACTATCCGCTAGAGGCGCTGTACCAAGTTTTCATATTTTTTTTAACTACAGTCGCTAGCGAGTGTAGATTGTGAAAACTCATGGTAGACCCTCAGTTTACTTAACCCTTCCAGTGAAAAGATGGAAAACGAATGTACTAAGGGTAAGTACGTTCAAAGTTACAAAATAAGCATTTGTAGAGCATCTGAGTAATGAGATATTATAATTAGATTCTTCTGTATAAAGCACATGAAAGAGTTCCTATACAAAAGCAACAATGTCGCTCAGCGATGAATTAAAACGAACTCTCAAAAACAATAATATGTTTTAATTAAAATGCAAATTAATTAAGTCCAGCATAATGGAAGGGGTAACTACCATATTCGTCGCGACGACGCCAAACGGGAGACGAAAGAAAAATTAATGGAAAATGAAATCACGACGGAACAAAGACAGGGGAATTCTACTCTTTTTAATTACACGAAAAAAGTAATTACGGCAAGATAATTAATTAACTGGAAACAGAAGTAACGATTAATGATTTTATTATACGGAAGGAGGTCGGGGCCTCGGCGCGGGCCGATTCTGTTGAGGCGGCGGCGGAGACATCTCATCGCCATGTCATCGGTAAAGTTGATGACGCATTTTTACAACCGATTTTTTTTTCACCGGTTTTTTCGTATTTTTTCCGACAAGCCAATCGACCTATTTCTAATCATGTTACATTTGTATGTAATGCATATTCAGTAATATTTATATAATATGTAAGTACCTAAGTATTTTTTTCTCTAAATCTTTAATTTCTTCTTCTTTTTATCGTGACCTCTTTTAAACCAGTGTAGTGAAAGGATTAAAGTGCGCCTCAGAGGCACTTTTGGTGCACGACACAATTCTTCGAACATTTTAAGTTCTAGGACATGCCGGTTTAATGATATAGCGCACGTACCTACATTTTTCGAACAGAAATCGGATTCGAGCCCACGACCTTAGCACCTTACTACCACTAGACCACCAGCGCTCTCAATAAGAAAACAGACAAAGAATTAGATACGTATTTACCAATTATACTAATAATATTATTTACAGGAAACATTGAGATCTAAACAAAATGGTCCTAAGTCAATTGAAAACGACTGATTTATTTTTCAGTTTCAAAACTTTGTTTCAGTTAGCAATGTAATTACATATATTCAAGCGGCAGTCTTTATAAAATGTGAAATAAATAATAAAACCGGCCAAGTGCGAGTCGCGACTCGCACACGAAGGGCTCCGTACCATTATCTATAAAAACGAAAAAATCACGTTTGTTGTATGATGGGAGCCCCATTTTTTTGTTTAATATTTGTTTTATTCTGTTTCTTAGTATTGTTGTTATAGCGGCTACAGAAATACAATCATTTGTGAAAATTTCAACTGTTACGATTCAAGACATACAGCCTGGTGACAGTCTGACAGACGGACGGCCAGCGGAGTCTTAGTAATAGGGTCCCGTTTTTCCCTTTGGGTACGGAATCCTATAACGGCCCAGAATCCGTCTCGATTGAAATTTCCTCGCTGAACGGCAGGCGTCTTGCATTGAAACACGATTTGTTATGACAGATTTGATTCAATTAAACATTTTCAGCGACAAGTCCATAAATTTAAATACAAAGATATGATAATCTTGTTTGTGCCTTATTCAAGGCGACAGGAGTGGTCAAAATAAGAAAACAAACTGTTTTTATGCAAAGTTTCTGAAGAAAATATACCATGTGGAGCTTTAAAAATTAATAAAGTATAGCACATTATGTTGAACTAATGTCTAATGAATCGAAATGCTTGCGGTAAGCATTCAATACTAAATTTAGGAAAGTGTAAATAATAGAATATTAGACGTTTTGCAAAAGTGTGTAAAAGAAACGCATTTATTTTCAGTACGTTCAATTTGTTGAGTACGTACCTATTGAAACACGTTATTGTACAGTTATTCTTATATCCTAAAAATAAGATAAGAATTTTCGTCTGATAAAAATGACTTTTCCACGAAATAATGCGATAATACCTAAACATACGAAAAAACAAAACTTCATTGATATCGAAATGCTCTAGGTTATATTGAAATTTACTATGAGTTTGCGACAAACATTATATTGTAAAAAAATATTATAACAAATTGCTTTTTTTTTTATAAAAAATTGCATTTTAAAACAAAAAAATCCTCCGTTGTTGCTATGTTGAAAAAATGGTGCCTGCCACTCCGTAAAAAATGATGTTAGCTTCAAACGGAAGCAGTCAGAATCGTAATTAATTAAACAAATTGTAAGCAATGAAAGGAGTCATGCTGTTTTACAAATCACTTCAATTAACGATATAAAAAAAAAACTCTGAATGTTAAGCGTGACGATCAAAATGTTGAATTTTTATCAGGTAATTTCTTTCAACAAACGTTCCCTATTCTGACAAGCGTGCGACTTTTATCTCCGATTTCATAAATCACAAGTTTGTATATAAAATTATTACTCATATAGATTTTTGTTATTCTACATATTTCTCTTTTGATCTTGAATAGATTGAAAATAAGATTGTGCTTTCAAAAGACTCGTTCATTCATCTATTTACCCGACTGCGAAGAAGGAAAAAATGTTTTTGGAGTTAATGAATGTATGCCTGGTTGTATGTAATGTATGTCGTAGTAGGCAATGGACATACCTACCGAGGTGGACTGAAATGATGATACATGAGACATTTTCGATTTCGGATAAACTAAAAACGAATAAGAAACTTATAGATATTTGTTTCAACAATTCTACGCAGTCGGGTTTTAGTATGTTTTATATAATTTTTAAACTTACGTGATCTGAACACGTATTTATTAACGGGTATTTATCGCGTTTTATTTACCTATTTTTACCGACGTATCAACAGGTTTACACACTGTCGTGGTCACGGGGGGATGACTAGAGTACCTACAGGACTACAGGAGCTACCGCCTCTGCGAAGCGGGGGCAGCATTATTTGAAACTACCCTCATTTCGTTTTCGAAAATAGGGATGTCCATCTGTACACTCGGACGACAAACAACACTAACAATGAAAATAAAAAACGAAATAAAACGCGATAAATACCCGTTTAATATTAATAATAATGTATATTTTATATACTTAAATACTGGTTTCGGTATATTCAAAGCCAACATACCTGCAAATAGCACTTTGACTATACGCTGGGCCTTCAGTCACGGATAAGGCTTGTCCAACCTGGGTTTGGGTCAGCCCTAAGCCAAGCCGCCGTAGTTTGAAGGCTTTCGCGAATTCCTTGATGTCTTCTAGATTGATACCGTCTACCACTTGGCTGGACGACTGGCTAATTGTTTGTTGATCTGTGAAAGAAAAACAACTTAAGTATCTATTTATGGTTGGTTAAGTATTTATTTAGAATGATAGAGGGAAATGGAAGAAGATCAGTACGTCTACCATGAGTTGTCACATTTAGATCGGCTGACGTTACTACAGTAGTAATAGTACGTTACTATGACATCTGTCAAAACTGTTACTCATGGTACCAAATTCTAAGCAAATTAATGAGCGCAAACTACAGTCGCTGTAGTACGCTGTGACGTAGGATAGTCAACTACATGACGTTTTAGTACCCAACTATCCGCTAGAGGCGCTGTACAAGTTTTCATACATTTTTGTAACTACAGTCGCTAGCGAGTGTAGATTGTGAAAACTCATGGTGACCTACACATGTTGTGCCAACCCCATATAACGTGGGAAAAGGGCAGGAAGATGATGATGATGATGACGGTTAAGTATTTATTTATGTTTAGGTATGCTTATTGGATAGGTAGTTAGGTATACGTCGTTTTGTCTCTCGTTTGAATGTTTTTTGTCTCTTCTATGTAGCTATACCTTATTGTGTCTAAGTATTTAATTTTTTTTTTCTGAGATTAAAGAATACATTTTATTTTTAAAACCTAACCTCAAAATCTGCTTTCCAAACGAACATCTCAGTTTTTCTCAAACCACAACCACTTTATTAAAAGCACGCATAATTCTAATCGTTAGCAAGCGAGGTGCTAGGAAAATTATTGTCAAGTTCAGTAGGCAATTTATGTAATTAGTAAGTACCTATGTGTGCAGATCCTAATTATGCGATGTCATTAGTGGATAGGAGACGTGGTACATTCGCGGAGGTTTGCGTGTGAATCATCTCTACCCTAGTCTCTCCCTCCCCTTTTATGGTGCCAACAAACTTTGAATTATGGAAACTGACTTTTTTTAGAGTTACTGGTGGTGTAGTGATAGCAACCGTACCTCACGATCCGAAGGTAGTGGGTTCAAGCCTGGTTGCGCGCAAATTAGTTTTTCCATTCGAAAAATTATGAACTCTTAAATGGTGAATGTATGTATGTTTGTATGTTTCCAGGTTCCTTTGGTTGCCGCTGGAGCCCAAACGGCTGGACAGATTTTGACAAATGAGGTGTATATCTAGTGTGAATACTAGTTTTATTTTCCTACGTTCGACCTTGCAACAAGGGATTACTGAGAAATATAAAAAAAGAGGTAAATGCGATGTAGATCCATTATAGTGTCATAAAGATCTCAATTATTTAGTATTTTATTTAAATCTGGATCTCAAAGCGTTACACAATACAATATTATATTGAAGCAAACTCTCTATCTGTATGTTCCTTCTTTCGCAATCAGTCTGTATTACTCCACTGTGGGTGATAGACGTAATTAATTTGACATCTCTTTAATCGAGCACTGGCGGCGTAGTGGTAGCATCGCCGCCTTCCGATTCTAAGGTCGTAGGCTTCAGCTTTGTAAAATGTGTGAGTAGTGGTCTCATAAATGGTTTCCTACCTGTTACGTAAGGAATACTATCTGTGCTCTGGTGTAGTGGTAGTGGTCTTTCGATACCAAGGTCATGAGTTTGAGTCCAGTCGTGCAACAATGGATTTTTATATTCGGAAAAATGTATGTGCGCTATATCAATAAACGGTGGGTGAAAGAAAACATCGTGATTGAACTTAAAATATATGAATATATAAAGATAAGTACCTGGGTGACCGAGCATTGCTCGTTTTTTTGGGGTAAATGGCGTTTTCTAAAAATGAAACCTATTTAGATCGATTTATCGCCCCCGAAACCCTCTGCATACTAAATTTCATGAAAATCGCTGGAGCCGTTTCCGAGATTCCAATTATATATATATACAAGAATTGCTCGTTTAAAGGTATAAGATACAGCCTCATGTAATAATAACTTTAAATTCATACTCTGAAACCAACCTTTAGTTCATCCAAAAACAAAACAAACGTCGGAAATGAACCAATAATGAATCAAAATCACATTAAGAAGCTATTTCATCCCCCAAAAATCACATAACCTCATTACTGTCTATTCGGAGTGCTCTTGAGAACGCACTACATCTACGGACCTACTTCATAACAACGAGATTAGAGTTCCGTCTGGCTTTCGTACCGGTAAACGGCAGAAGGATTGCCAATTTACGAACCCTACCCGTCTTAATTGATGCAGACTACCTCTTAAACTATAGGTTGAGTAATTTGTCATCGGTTAGCTAAGCAGGTAGACGCGGCGCGGTGTTGCCAACGTAACTATGCTAAGGCAGAGGGTCTACCATGAGTTTTCACAATCTACACTCGCTAGCGACTGTAGTTGAAAAAATGTATGAAAACTTGATACAGCGCCTCTAGCGGATAGTTGGGTACTAAAACCTCACGTAGCTAACTATCCTACGTCACAGCGTACTACAGCAACTTTAGTTTGCGCTCATTAATTTGCTTAGAATTTGGTACCATGAGTAACAATTTTGACAGATGTCATAGTAACGTACTATTACTACTGTAGTAACGTCAGCCAATCTAAATGTGACAGCTCATGGTAGACGTACAGCATTGCCAACTTAAGATAAAAGTTAAGAAAAATATGTAGAAATATAACAAATATGGGGAATGAGCACTGGTGAGTGGTGATGTATATACATAATGCATATGATACCCTGATGACCCCTTTTTATGTCTCACTGCTGGACAAAGGCTAGTTCTTCTTAAGAAAGTTCATTCTAAATGTAGCGATTCTGTGCAACGTTCTAATAAAATTATAGTTTACGTAAACTTACTTCTGTATACCTACTACTTACTATAAATTAATTGAAAACTAGCAAAATGTCCTGCCCTTCTATCTACAAAGCCATTTAAAACGACTCCATGTTTGTACATCATTAAGTAGGCAGAATACTAACCACTGTGCAAAATGTAGGCAAGTGCCAAATATCATGTTTGGACATGCCTCTGACTATCCTCTTTAGATACCCCTTAAAGATCTAAGTAACTAGAGATCTGAGGAGATGTCTACCGAGCCTGGGGATAACAGTCATGATCATGTTTGTTTTCTTCATTAAGTTGTTTTTGTCTGAAGAACATTTTTAGAAGAATTTTTGGTCCTACATTTTACATTTTCTATAGGTACAACTTGTATTTCCAAATGAATTACTACTGACTACCTAACGAGTTACTAATAATTGGCATGTCAATAAGTCGTTTAGGTTGCAATCGACAAAGTAACTTAGAAATTGCTGTACAAACGTAAAAACAATATCTAAAATGGTTCTGCTTTCCAATTAGAAACGTTGCGTGGTGAGCGCTCAGTGCTATTAATTAGCTACCAAAGATAAGTCAATTGGTTAAGAGCTGTAACTACGTCCCGAATTCAATAACAAAGATACCAGTAATTGTTTAATACATGTAATAAATTAATTAGATACAATTAAAGTTCGCGTGCGGGGTGCGTTTTTTGAACGTTATGTGTTCATGTTAAACTAGCAACACGCCCCAGCTTTACACGGGTAGAAAAGTACGTATCTCTATTTTTTTATATAAAATATAGTCTATGTTACTCAGAGATAATGTAGCATTCTAATGGTGAAAGAATTTTTTTAATCGGTCCAGTAGTTTTTGAGTTAATTCGTTACAAACAAAAATACAAAACTTTCCTCTTTATAATGTTAGTATAAGGTTACGTGGCGACGTAATTTTTTGATAAAGGGCCTGACACACGAAAGAAACTCAATGTGACGATAGTATTGTCGTTACATCGTGGTAGAATGCGGTTTTTGAACCCGCAATAAATACGCTACTGGCTTTGTATGCGTGCGGCTTCACTGTACGGTAATTCGTCACAGCAATTATTATCGACTTGACTTTCCATACAATGTTTTGGTAGTTTTTAGAGAAAGCTTGATATTTGAAGGATAATAAAGTGGCATTTAGTTGAAATTGGGAGAAACAAAATACTTCTGTTGTTACGCGAAATGTCAGCTGTTAAGTCATAATTCGACTGTCATAACGGATAGAAATATTGAATTATTCTAAATGGCTGTTAAAAACGAACCTAGTGCCTAAAAAGTATGCAAGTACAAAAAGTAATATTGCAAACTGCAAAGTTGGTTTATTAAAGTTAAATAGAAATAATAGAAAATGGTGAGATGATCTCATCTCCTTTGACAGAGCTAGTCTAATTGGCACAATAAAAAAGCCCTTGCCTGAATAGTGAAATAAAGTTAAATAAGGTATCTCACTGAAACAAACCCACTTAAAAAAAGTCAACTAACAGCTATTATTAATTAATACGTTAAAATCGATTAAAACTTGAGTTTTTTAACGAATACTTCGATAAAAAAAACTTCTGAAACAATTCGTCGTTAACTCAACGACAGTTTAAGTTAGAATCGACATAAGTTTAAATATATTCAGAATAATCGTTTCATGATACGCTAATTATAGATTTGAGCACGTAATGGGTGAAATTACACGCGCCGAATCAACTTGATTCACGTTACGATTATTCGAATACGCTATACGATTATTCGAATACGCTATCGATTATAATTAACGGATTATTAACGTAACTGTTTTAAGTACTTTGAACGAGTTTCTTGAAGAATTTAAGCGTTCGGTAAAAGTTTTGGGCTTTTCTTTAGAGGGCTTTTCATTTGCTTTGACTGTTATTAAAATCCTATTTCGTTAAAAGCTTCGATAATTATTGATTGTTGAGTAATAATTTAAATAAATTACTTGTCTTTGGTAGGTATTTATTAATTTATTAAAATAATGGCAAAGGTTGGAGCTTTTCATCATTTTGTGTTGAGTAAAAAAATACTTTACTTATTAAAACAATTTAATGATATATAAAATACAATTTCGGCTCTCTTTCTACTTAGCTCTGTTATCGATCACCTCTCCTTCTAAATGGTGACCGCACTCAATATTGCTTAGCTGAGCGCTTCAAGATAGTGAAAACTCTGTTATATGTATGTTTAGGTTATTTTTGTTTATTATTATAAGTATGAAAACAAATTACCTACAAAGTAAACTCAAACAAGTTAAGTATTTAATAGATATAAATCATCCAGAATTCCTCTCATTTTATTTAGCGTCTAAATGGAAAGTGGATAACAAATGGTCTACCATAGTAGTACCAATTTACGTATTACGTCGATTAATTGCAATTAAGCGTTTTAAATGAGCTCTAAATATCGAGCGGTGGGTTTCGAATTCGAGTGATAAAGAATAGGGCCCTGTGCTTTTGTGAATTAGAAGTCACGAGATAAGTTTTGTAGAGCTAGTATGTTTTTCCTTGAAATTTAACAGATTTGGCATAAGGTTTTAAAACTTAAGAATAAGTATAACAATTTTCTACCGTTATAGGAATACTAGCCTAACAGCTCAGTCGGTAGTAGGTCTGCCTTCTGCGCTCTAGGTAATGGGTTCGATTCCCACTCAGGATAAACATTTGTGTGATGAACGCAGATGTTTGTTCTTTGTCTGGGTGTTATATCTGTTCTATTCCTGTGTGTTTACACAACATTTTGCTTAGTTTGGGGCTAGATGGCGTTGTGTGAATGTCACGTAACTATAACAAATCACTGATAAATGTCCACCAATATTTATTTATATTTATTTACTACTGTCATACTGACTTAAGTTTTCACCCTCACTTCCTCACCCCAAAGTCTACGCTGCCGCAACTAGAGACAATTTATCGTAAGTACTAAGTTTAAAATGTAGCTATGTTATTTCACCTGTAGTAGTAAAACTAGAACAAAAAATAAACAAAAAATGTTAAGAAAGACATTTCGGGTCAAAAATGTAAATTTGCTCGGTAATTTGTGTTTTCACGCTTCTAAAGTTTTACGATTTAGGTACTGGTGTGAGTTTAGACGAATTATAGTTTTCTTGACCTGTTTTACGATCGCAGCGAATTTTAAATTGATATATTATCATTGCTGTCTATAACGTGAAATCTTTAAACTGCCTGTTACCAATTAATTAATTTTATATTGCAAAAATGTGGCGAAAAAATAATTTGTGTCTAAAAACATTTGCAAAGAATCTGCGATAATTGATGACGGTTCGAAAATCCAATACAAAATATTAAAAAGGAGGACAAATATCTTTTACTATTCCGCTAGATTATTATTTCATGAGCTGAACCTAATGTAGATGCGAGCACCACCCACCCATCAAAATAGAAAGCCCAAATAAAAAGCCATGTAAACCCAAATAAAAAGCTATACAAAGCGTCAAAATAAGCACACAACCCGTGCATGCATGCAACCTCAAAAAGAAATTTGACGCATGTTTCGCTTCTTCACGAATCCTTGAAGTGGATTCACAACTCGGTTCTCAGTGGAATTAAAATCTACGTGTCTGTACTATTGATTTTTAAATTGAAAATTGTGCTGCCTAAAGAAAACACGCTGCTTAGCCCAAAACAACCGATTTTGAAAAAAAAAAAACTGTTTATCTGTGCGTTTGTGTACGCTAATCTCCGCAACGACTGAACCAAATCGAATGCAGTTTTCACTAGTATATTTAGACTAACTTAGATTCAAAGTTAGGCTTATTGTTTTATCGAGATCGGTTAAAAAATAAAAAAATATGATAATTTTACTTTTTCCTCGCACGCGTAAAACTAACGCGTGCAAAGTCGCGAGTTACAGCTCCTATAGAATATTCGGTCAAAAATTACTTTAAAATATTATCTACCACTTATGCTACTAAATTCAACAAAGGGAATGGAACATTAAACACCAAAGGAAACGTCTGAATTGATTAACTATTCTGAATCCATTACAAATAATGAATTATTCGTTAAAATATAATTGAAACGATAAGAAAACAAAGAGTTTTGATCTATTCTAACAATAAATATTCGATGAGTGTTTAATTGCAATCGAAATAATTAGCCAATTATAGTATCTAAATGTGGAAGTCAATAAACAGAACATTTTGTACCTTACCTTAATATTTTATTAAGACTGTACCCCACCTCAGAAATGTTCTACAATACAGAATTAAACCGTCAAAAAAAATATTCAATCACTAAGTAATTAAGTAGATATATAACGTACTGTTGCGATCGCTGTAAATCATATCATTATTATATACTGTAATACTATACATACTCTTTTTAAAACGATATTTGCTTTTTCTACACTAACATTAGAAAGACAAAAAAATTATATTTTTGTATGTAACATATAAACTCAAAAATTACGAGTAACAGCTAGTTATGAATAAAGTAAAACAAGTAGCAAAACATTGAAAAAAATATATTATTTATTAATTTTATTAATTCACTTCACACTAGTTTCAATGTATATTATAATCAATTGTTTTGAGTTAGTTTGTAGTAGAAGTTCTGTAGTCTTAATTCGACATACAAGTAATGTAACAGAGGAACCGAGTCATTTAGTAATTGTATCAACTAACAACGAATTAAATAGTAATCAATAGAGGAGCCTCAGGCACGAAACATTCATTTATAAGTTCCGATACGATATTAGTGTTTTCGATTATTTAGAATTTATCACTCAATTATTATTAACCATTGATGTATGTATGCCTTTTAAATAGACCGCAGGCGATCTTTTTAGTCTGCTAAAATAGAACCTAATTCTAATGCAGTAACGCATACGACGCACAAAAAGTCCGTTGAGTCTGTGAATAATACGCGACAGACTTTTCGCGCGCCGCAGACTCTTTCGCACAAAAAGTCTGTCATCTGAGCTACACTTATTGACTGGCCTCATAGTTCAGTTGGTAGTAGCAGAGACGAGTTATATCAATATCTTGATATCGTCTCTGGTAGTAGCTCTGCGCTGCAGGTTGTGGGTTCGATCCACAGCCTGGACTAACATTTTGTGTGATAAACGCAGATGTTTGTTTTGTGTCTGGGTGTTATTATGTATTCTATGTATATACGTATTTACAAAAAAAAGTATTTAATTAATCTATCAACTATGTATCTGGTTCCCATAGTACTTACGTAGCAGTGTGAATAAAAAAAACGACTATAGAAAACATTATATTTTTGACCTTGCGTAAGCGAAAGTAATAATATAGTTCTTTGACACCTTTTCTGATTTTTGACAATCTTGATTTTTGGAATCAGTCCGTTGCAACTGTCTCCTAACATTTCCCTTGCCTGAATAAAAATAATTTTCCAAATCCGGAGTTTGATATCTTTCGATCCAAAAATCTTGGATCAAATCTCAGCGCGTGCAATTTTTTTGCGAAAGAAACTTAAGTTAAAGTCCAATAATTATCCAAAATGCCCAGTGTAAGTGGTAAGAACACTGGATATATCGTATATTATGAATGTCCTTGATGGATTTGCTAAGCTATTGTTTTAAATGGGTACTTAAGCTTAAAGTTCGGGGCCTAATTTCGCGTGTTTCGGTTCACGTTGTCTTTGCAGACTAATACCGTAGCATGTAATAGGTACTTTAAGTAGGTATTTAGGTAGGTAAGTTTGCGTAGACAGGGTTACTTTGATCTATTTGGATGTTTTACCGCTACTTAAATTTGAATTAGAGGACATTGGGGTTAATAAACCCTGTCCGTGTTTCTGCCTAAGGCATAAGTAGCTACTATTAGTTACTAGGCGACTTAAATAAATAGGTCCTAAGTTGCTGATTTCCTCCAATGATTTATATTGTGAAAACACAGGAATTAACACATAATTAAAATATATACTACGTTATCTTGAGGGGAGGCGGTTCTTGACACTTATATTAGGTAAACGAACAACAAAATGTTCTAAGACTTTTCTGAATTTGATAATTTTGAAAAATGTGCAGAAAACTTTACCCATAACGTCACCTAAAAAGTATCTAACTTTGCATAACATTTTTAAATTTACTTCTATAGCTACCTACTCCATAAAATTGTTGCCAATAAATAAAGGTTTTACATTTTATATACTGAAGTGAAAATAAAAATGTATAGAAAACTTAAATAAAAATCGCATGACTTCTGAGGAATTGTACCCTTACCTACATATGTTCATTTTCATATCTGAATCATCCCCTTCTGGCATAACATACTAGTCCGGATTTAGTATAACGTCTGAGTTTAGCAGTAACAGATTTTCAATAATAAATGTATCTATTTCCAACTTAAACCTGCCATGTAGGTCGAACGAATGTAAGTTTGTATCTAAAAATTTGTCTGTTCTAAAAATGTAGAAAAGAGGCCAATGAAAATAACTTTGTCTTTAATAAATTGGCTTCGATTGCCTAACTGGAGGCTGATTTAGTTAAAAGTATTAATAGAATGAACCTATATTAAAGTTTTGGCACTAGATGTCGCTTATTATAAAGGTTAGACCACATTGAATGCTAAGTACCTGGATGACCGAGCTTTGCTCGTTTTTTTTGGGGTAAACGACGTTTCCTAAAAATTAAACCAAACTAGATCGATTTATCGCCCCCGAAATACGAAATTTCATGAAAATCGTTGGAGCCGTTTCCGAGATTCAGATTATATAGTACCTGGTTGACCGAGCTTTGCTCGGTTTTTTATGGTAAATTTTGTTTTTTAGAAAATGAAACCTAGCTAGTTCGATTTATCGCCCCCGAAACCCCCTGCATACTAAATTTCATGAAAATCGCTGGATTCGTTTCCGAGTTTCCGATTATATATATATATACATATATATATACAAGAATTGCTCGTTTAAAGATATAAGATATATACATATATACAAGAATTGCTCGATTAAAGGTATAAGATAAGATAAGATATTTCCAATTTTGACAGTTATCATAGGGTAAATAATGACAAGCGCGCTATATACCAGGAATAAACTTTCATGTGACTCGACATGCCGGGATCTGTAGTAATGCAAAGAGCGTCGTAATGGGAATAAAAGTAACTTTATAAACAAAAACGAGATTGAGGGAAGCGACGTAAAGAGAACAATTCATATGAAGTTTATTGGCTATTATTGGTATAGTGATTCAACTGTTGCATTTTAAACTAAATCGAATTAAAATTGCTGTACTTTTCTTGGATTTGACTAACTTCTGGTATAACTATCAAAATAATGTAATGTCAAATGCAAGTACATAGGTAAATGTAATTGTACCTACTCATCGATAACTACGATTTATTCTGGGTATGGTCGAAACCACCCTAAGGGCTAGTTTTACCATGCTCTGTTAATTAAACTAACAGCTAGTTAGTCTTTTAATCGCCTGTAAAAGTTTTTTTGTATTCCATCATGTCATGACAAAAGATTTTCTTCCGTAAAATGAAATGACTTAAAATAGATAACTTATAATAGATACTTTAACATTCTTGTTTAACTTGCTTGATCAGGTAATACTTTGTTAATAAAAGTTTGGTAAAATTGGACCTTAGTACAATAAAATTAAAGGGACTCCGGTAAAATTTATTTAATTTTAAGAAATGCAAAAAGAACATTAGCTTTTAAATTAAAACTAATAACGCCTAAATATCCCCAACCGTATAATTACCAGCAAGTAACCCACAAATGATGCATTCTTACATTATTCTAATTCGTCCACTTATTCAAACTAAAATAAGATATGAACAGCATTAGTACAAAAATGTAAACACCCACGGAAATAAAAGAGCAAATTAAACAAAAAAGCCCATTCGAGGCTAAATTAACTTTACAAATGCTTTGATAAGATCAGTGCGGCTCACCTACGCCGAACTGCGCGGGCTCGTACTGCGCAGAGTGCAGCTAGCTCACTATTATTAATGCACGATCTATATTTTGTAACTTTTACTTGCGCGACAAACCTGCGAAACTGTAGACCTGGGGATTCCACAAGCTCTTACAAACTATCATGTTTCAGAAACGTCATAATTCAAGGTTGAAGTCATTTTAGCACGTAACAAAGGATCTGACAAAAAGTGTGAACCAGACGCGATTTTTGCGAATGCGAAATAGAAGCAGTTTTTGCAGCGATTCATTCGCGTTTCTCGCTACAAATTCGCTCGCGAAAAACCTGCGAAAGTAGAGAGGCCTTAAGACCGGTTTCAGCGACGATCGGTGCATAAGACGGTCGCATTTGTAATTTAAAACCCTATTTATTGATACCTTACTTAACATATTAGTTCATTGACTTATATAGCCTTCGATAGTATATGGCGTTTGGATGTCGTCATTTAAATTTTGATTACTGTTATTTCACAAGATTAGGACAAATCGATTGACGTATGAATCATCAAAATGGCCAACTCGTTTGGTCTCTAGAGCGCTTCAATGGAACAAACATACATACATAGGCTTATAAGTAAATGAATAAATTACCCGCCTTCACGCTACGTCGGATAAAAATAAGGAGGGCGGAGTGACCTATCTGTTTCAAAAGCAGTGCCAGTAATCAACTTTACAGAGTCAGTGGACAGCTAACTGGACGCACTCGCAACTTTTCAACCCTTAGCACTGGTTATAAACACTTTCAAAAAGCAAGTCCATTGCAAACTTTGCACATCGGCCAACTCTTGGGCCTTATATACTTTTAAACCTTGTGCCTTACTACAAGGCTTTACAGAACCATGCCAATTTATGACACAGCACTGGTGCCTTGCGAGTTGATCAGGAACTAGTACTTTAGGTCTAGCACAGCGCACTCTCCAGCAACTCTTTATAGTGTTAGGAATAACTCCTGTGACATAGACTTCGAGCTAATGGTTCGCCTCTATGCTTAGGCCTCAGAGTAATGGTAGTAGACTATAGCGTTTACTTGCATTTTATTGTTTTTATTCTTTGTGACACTGAAGAATAGAAACAATAAAATGCAAGTAAACGCTATAGTCTACTACGATTACGCAGACAGTCGTCAAATTATTGATTTGTCAAATTTTATACTCGTCAAATCTTTATTTGTCAAAATAAAGACACGTCAAATTCTTGATTTAATAAACTAGAGACTGAATCAAACCTAAATTTGTCAAATACGTGATTGTCTTTCGAACCAGTGTTGTGAATATTAAAGGCTCCTTTCGTGCACTTGAAACAGTCCTACAAGTTTTTATGTTCTACGATATGCCGGTTTCCTCATGATGTTTTCCTTCGCCGTTTGTGAGTACCTACTGGTATAGCGCGCTAACATTTTATGAACAGAAAAATGTTTTATGCACGAGCGGGTTCGAACCCACGATCTTTGGATTGGAAAGTGCGGCCACTACCAATTAATAAAGACCAACAGTGGTTTTTATTTTGCGATATGTAGAAATAAAATAGGATAGTTGCAGTTTTTTAACCTTGAAGCGTTGTTTTACGTCAAAATGTTGAACCAATTTTTTTTATTAAATACAGATTTTTTGCTATTGTTTTAGAAAAAATCTCACTGTGTATTTTATCCTTACTTTAAATCTTACTATATGCACAATTATGAATAAATTATCAAACTAAACGTGTGTAGAGCGAAACTCACCGCACTAGTGATGCGTCTAATATACATTGGTTCACACCCAAAATAACTTTGAGGAGTATTAGGCACCTAGGCGATGTCTATTCTTATTGTTCTCAGGCACAGACTGCAAAACTTTTATGGATAAGTAGAATCGAGTTAGCTGTGTTGAAAATAGCGTTCAAGTTCAGTTTTGTTTTGTTGTTCATGAGTTAGTTTTTGGAATATTAAATCGAGCAGTTTTAAACTGTAACTGAATAATGAATTGTTCAGGTGTGACTTACCGGAAATCCGTTACATAATATTTAAAATGAAGAAAAATATTTCGAATATATTTTTGAGTGTGGTTTTTTTAATTTATGTTTGGTTTAACACTGCATAGTTTTTTATTTGCAAATGGTGGTGGATGTGGTTTCACTGTATTTAAATTAATGAGTAATAATATGCTAGGCTATATAGCCACATGCTAAAAACCCACCTATGTCAATAATGATTTGTTGAAATATCAAAAAATATGAAAACGCGATGAGCCTCAGTTCCCCACGGGTCTAGACCAAAAAAAAGCACAAATATGTGAATATAATTCTATCAAGACCGGCATATTTAGATCATAATATGCTAAGCTTTGTAGCCCACAAACTATAAACTCAGTTTTATGAGAATGATGATTTTAAATTTCAAAAACTATGAAAACAAGATGGGACTCAGTTCCCCACGGGTCTAGACCCAAAATGGCGCAAATATATTTAAATATATCAATATAACTGTATCAAGACCGGCGTATTTAAATCATATAATGCTAAGCTAAGTAGCCACATACTGTAAACTCACTATCTTGATTGATGCTTTTAACTATCAAAAATCATGAAAACTCGTTGGGCCTCAGTTCCCCACGGGTCTTGATCCAAAAAGGCGCAAATATACTGTATCAAGACCGGGCGTATTGCGCCCATTGAGATTCTCAGCACACTTACTTGGTGAATCAGCAAGTAGATCGTTCTCGTCGTGGCTTGGCGACTTCGCTGAGCCGGGTGACATTTTGATCGGCGCGTGCGGCGACGGGACCGGCCCGGATCCGGCGCTGCCAGCGCTGCTGGCGGGCCCGGCCGCTGCGTTGTGCGACGTAGTGATCGTGATCTCGCCATTCGATGCGGTAAGTCTGTACAAAAATATGATCAATCATAAAAAAACTTAACCTTTTGGTGAGATTAGGTTAGGCTTTTTTTATTTTTGGCACTATATTTTTAGAAACCTTCAATGAATTAAATACCTTCTCATTGGCTCTGATATTTAATAAAAAAAAAACAATTTTTAAATTTAAAAAGTAAACCTACACGTTTCATTCAAAGAATAAAGGCAGATAATTATTATTGTCAATCAAAAGAGCTATTAAAATAACGTATGTACTTTAAACTTTAAAATTAGCTTTAGTTATACTTACCTTGAATCAGGGCCATGGTTTTAAATAATTAAAATGAAGGAGAAGCGAACAAAGTTACGGACATCCCACTAGTCTATTAACAAAATTATTCTACTCTACTGAATCTAATTAGGAAGCCACTTGTAGCACTTTTGAGCCCTTTAAAATTGTCGGCCCCTAAAACAATAACCCTTCCTCTTTGTAAACTAACTTCACTATATTCTGTGGCCAACCAACTTCCTTACAAACTTCATCGTAACCTGTGACATTCGAAAACTTATTCTATTACGTCACATTTATATGTTCATTCTTATAGACCTGTACAAAACTTGTTACACAAAACTGAATCTTATTACTAGGTGTTAAAGTTGGAAGAGCTTGAGATTTCGTCTAGTCGCCTGAAAGTGTTAACTACTTGACACTGTAAAATAAACCTTATCGTCGCGTGTTAAGGTTAAAAAAGATGAAAGACTTGCTGTTACAAATGAGGTGTACGCTTCATTAAATGCGCCGCTGCATTAGTAATAATTGCTGGCTAATTAGGGCCTCATCCGTTGCAACAAACACACACATACAAGCTCACCCCCACATGTAAGAGGTGTATATATGTAACTGCATTTACGCTGGACTACAGTGCGACAAGTGATGATGCGAAATAATTTGATTTTAAAAATCCTTATTATTCTTAGAGACCCCTTTTCTTCTTCTTACATTACATTTAATAATTTACATTAATACATTTTATGAATAGAAAAAAATATATTGGTTCACGACCGGGTTCGAACCCATGACCGTAGGATCAGAAGGAAGGACTACTATCACTAGACCACCAGTGCTTTCTTACCCTAAAAAGAAACGACCCTTTACATTTTATCTCTCTAGGAGTTATGATTGGGGCTGTGTATTGATAAGTCAGTCAGGCAGTATCGCAAGAATTTTATATATTTAGACTAGCTGACCCGACATAAATAGTCCTGTTTTAACTATGTATATTGTTTTTTTTTTGTTTCTTAAGAACCTTCACCTTACAATAACAAACAACAAAAAAAGAATTTGCGAAATTGGTCCTTCCGTAGGGGCAAGAGCGAGAGGTGCGAGCACACATTTTCTTTCTCTCTTTCTCTCATAGCCAGTTACGTTTCGTATATCTAAAACACAGTGCAGGCTACATACATATAGATGGAGCTAAAGAAGTTTTACTTCAGTCGTGTGATCTAAAAACACACGTTTTTTTATTGACTTTAGTGTAGGTTCTTTCATAAATATTTGAGACACATTTTCTAAAAGTCAATTATGTTATTGCATGTTACCTAGTAGGCCGTATTTCAAAAAGTTGCCAACTATAAATAGAACCAATTAATCTCACCATCAAGCGGTTTTCCATCTTACGATAATTATCAATTTAAATGTAAATTAAAGCACCCTAGTCGCACGCTTATTACGCGAATCGTCACACGCACACGGCGATCGAAACCACTTACTTGCATTACACACACAAACATATAAACAAACACTTGCTAAACTGTTCTTTCTCTATTAACTAGATGTCTCTGTATTTTAAAAACAGACTTCAAAAAATAAAACTCGGCAAGTGCTAGTCTGACTCACGCACCGAGGGTTCCGTACTTATTATGAGGGAAGGTCGTTCGTCCATCGAGAGTTGAGTCTCCAATATTTTTGCTTAGAAGATTTTGATAAGGGTTTTCGAATGTTTTCCTATTTGCGCTTTTTCGAGCTACTTTTTGCTAAATTTCATGATTTTAGATTAAGCGGAAAAAAACAAAAAAACTTATAACCTAATTTTTTTTTCTTGGCAGACAGACAACGAATTAGTTTTATACGGGTTCCTTTTTTCTTTCCTAGGTACGGAACTCTAAAAACTACTTATGATTATAGCATTTGACTGGCCTCACAGCTCAGTTGGTAGTAGCTCTGCCTTCTGCGCTGTAGGTTGTGGGTTCGATCCCCACCCAGGATAAACATTTGTGTGATGAACACAGATGTTTGTTTTGTGTCTGGGTGTTATTATTGTATTCTATGTATGTATTTACAAAAAAAAAGAAAATTATTTAATTAATCTATCAGCCATCTGTTACCATAGTACAAGCTTTGCTTAGTTTAGGGCTAGATGGCGTTGTGTGAATTGTCCACCAATATTTATTATTTATTATTATTTATTTACGTTCCTTTATGTTCTTTCCTAATAAATTAGTCAAGTCAATTTTAAACAGAGAGAGCGCTGGTGGTGTAGTGGTAGCACCCCTGCCTCGCGATCCGAAGGTCGTGGGTTCAAACCTGGTCGTGCACCAATGAGTTTTTCCATTCGAAAAATTTATGTGCGCAATGCCAGTGCTCTTAAACGGTGAAGGAAAACATCGTGAGGAAACCGGCATACCCTTGAACCAAAAATTCGAAGGTATGTGTCATAGGTTAGTATTCTTATAAGCGGCGATGGGCTTGCAACCTGTCACGTACGGAATACTAACTATTGTGCAAAATGTGGGCATGTACCAAATGTCATGTTTGGACTTGCCTCTGACTACCCTCTTTAGATATCCTCAAAGATCTAAGTAACTAAAGATCTGAGGAGATATCTACCGAGCCTGGGGATTACAGTCGTGATCATATATATATATACATATATATATATATAATTTTAAACAAATGATGGCCGGATTACTTAAAAATCTCGGATGACTTTAGATAGGAACTGTTAACTCACTTTAATTATCATACCTCACATCCGTGTCAAAAACTCGTGCTTTATTTAAACAAGATACATTTTAATAAAAGTTATAATTAAATTTTACAATTTAACCTAAAATAACACTAGAAAATGTTTAGTGATACATGTCACAGTCGTAGAACATCAGAAGAAGTGGGATGGTAAGTCATGTGGTGAAGCTAAAGGTCATACCAACCCTACCACCATACAGACTGTCACTGTTGGCTTTAGATCCCTCCGTAAGCCACCGCTATTAATAAAAACTGGAATCCCTTTTATTAAGGCCAATAATTACTTTTTAATTCACATACAGTTATCGTCTGTTGTTATGGCACTTTTATATAATACTAGCTGTCCCGCTCGCGACTTCGTTCACTTAAAGTATCAAAACTGAGTTTTAAACAAATCACACTAATAAAAAAATTCCATACATAACGTTGACCCCTCTTTTACCCTTTTTAGAGGGTTATTTTAGAATATCCTGAAATACGTGTCCATTCATTTTGCATTTACAGTACACAAACAAAGTTTCACACCAATCGCACCACCCGTTAAAAAGTTCCCATACAAACATTGACCCCACATTTGACCCCTTTTTGAAGATTATATTGAAAAATCCTGAAACACGTGTCCATTTATTTTGCATTTACAGTGCACAAACAAAGTTTCACACCAATCGCACCACCCGTTAAAAAGTTCCCATACAAACATTGACCCCACATTTGACCCCTTTTTGAAGATTATATTGAAAAATCCTGAAACACGTGTCCATTTATTTTGCATTTACAGTGCACAAACAAAGTTTCATGAAAATCGCTCCACGCGTTAAAAAGTTTCATACTAACGTTTTCACCCTTTTTCACCCCCTTAGAGGTGGAATTTCCAAAAATCCCGCCTTAGTGGGTGGTTTTGTTATAAAAGGAAACCACCTTCCAAATTTCAGCTTTCTAGCTTCAGCGGTTTCGGCTCGGCGATGATCAATCAGTCAGTCAGGTCAAGCTCTTATATAGATATAGATTGCTTAAATACTTATATATTTATTATGAATTAATTTTTAGTGAAACTAATTTTGTTTAAGTAGTAGTCATTATAAATACGTTTAATAATTATTACAGTCAGACAGACAAATAGACAAGGCCAAACTAAAAGGTTTCTTGTTGAAGTTTGGAGCTCTAAAAAGTACTATTAAGTTAATTAAATTGCACACAATTTTTCAACAAAACGTTTAATAAAAATATTTCCACATAAATTAGGGTAATCTCATTCAATAGTGCTAAGCGTACCACAAGAGGTGACGGCGAAAAGGAAAAACCGGCCAAATGTGAGTCGGACTCGCGCATGAAGGGTTCCGCACCATCGTACAAGATTTAATACTATGTAGGTACTTTTCATCATGCACTAATATATTTTTCCAAGCAATAATCAGAAAATTAAGCATTTGGAGACCAAAATTTCAATTTTAGCTTTTGTTAGAACAGTTATTTAAAAAATGTTATGGCCAATTTAGACTTTGGTGTGATCAGAATAAGATCGTTTGTGTTTTAGTTCAGACACCACTGTACAATGACATTGAGGTACTAAAATTTTCCTATCTAACCTTGAATTCACCAGATCTACCCATCCATTATACTGTAATAAGTAGGACCTTCTATCTAAGTGTGCGTAATAAGTACCAACAGACATCAGTGTGTGCGTAATTCAAAGACATTAAGTTAATGCGACCTCATAATTACTGGTTAGAGACATTAATACTCGCATCAGTAATTAAGTTTAATACCTCATTTCTGTTCAGTTCTTGGAGTAGTAGTAAGACACTGTGCCGAATAACAGCTGGCAATACTGGCATAATGTGCCGGTAGAGAGAAAGAAAGACTAAAAGTAGCAACACTGATATAATGTGCTGGTAGGGAAAAAGCTAGCAACACTCACAATGTGCCATTAGGGAGAAAGAAAAAATACTCGTAAAACTAGCAACACTGGTATAATGTGCTAGTAGAGAGAAAGAGAGAATATCTAATACAATAGTGTAAAAGTTTAATACGCTGCGATCAAAGCCTAACGCTTATAGCGTGATAAATCTTCTTCTTCTTCCTGCCCTTTTCCCACGCTAATGTATGGTCGGCACAACACGTTTTCTTCTTCCATTTCCCTCTATTATCCGTCATCTCAGTACCCACACCTTTCTTACTCATAATATCATCTTTCACACAGTCTATCTGTAACTTTTTAAGTTCATGCCGTTTCAGAGTATTGGTATTTTTCGAACTAAAAAAACGTTTGCAAGACCGGACTTGAACCCACGTCCTTAGGTTTAGGACCTCCTAAACCTAAGGACCCCTACCTAGGGGTACCACTAGGCCACCAGCGCTTTAGAGTACCTAATCTTACGCAATAATGTTCTACTTATATGCTGCTTTTCGAACGGGAAAAATTATATTGCAAAACCTGACTTGAACCCACGTCCTTAGGTTTGGGAGATGGGGGTACCACTAGGCCACCAGCGCTCTATTGTACGAGTACCTAATCCCGCACAAAAAAGTACTACTTATATACTGCTTACTAGATAAACTTGTTTGAGTTTGTGTCCTATTAGTCTAAGGCCAACCTACAATCTGGATAAATATTATGTCATTTGATGTCTAATAAAGGGACATACATTAAAATTGTAAATAGAAGTAGATAGTGGTTTGTTTCAAGGTTTTAATGCTATATACATGTGGATACTTTATTTGTACGTATGTATTTTTAAGCGTGTATTTGCAAATGATTTTCTCTACGTTGTAAAAAACTCGTGTGATGGTAATGTAAAATAGTAGCTATATTGCATTTTTTTAACATATTTTAAAGCATAATTATATGACTCATGTGATCCAGATGAATTTTTAAGGCGGTTTATTTTTTTTCGTAAATAAATATAATAAAGGGTGGCACAAAAGTAATGACCCTGTTTATAAAAACGTACTATATTATTGTGTCAATCAGTTCATACTTTTACGCCACCCTATAATATTGTTTTGGGTTTATACTGCCAATGTAAGGCCGAACACTTAATTTTTATAACATTTATAAATAGAACGGTTCAATAAAATTACGATTAACACAAGAATACGTAACGAAACTATACCGTAAAGTTATAATAATCATCCCTAATAAGTAACACCTAACATTAAGTATTCCTGTATAATTACCTTGGCGCCGTGACGCGTCTAATCCACCGAGTAATGGTGATAAATACATCCAATACGGATATAGCCTGGAATATATTAACGTTTACTGAAGATTAGGGGTGTCAATATTTAGGCCTATTAGTGTACCACCTTGTATAGAAATTTTGATAATTACTGGGACTTCAGTTAATATTTGGGTCTATTTAGTGTACCACATTGGGATACGATTTTGATAAATAGTATGACTTAGTCATTAACTATACAGTGCACGGATAGAGCCTTTCATTACACTGGTTTGTGACCCAATGAGAAATAAATGTACTTACTTACCACATTCAATAAAATCTTGATAACCAGTGGGACGTAGTCAATATTAGTTTACCGCCAATTTTGATAAATAGTGGGACTTTGCTCCCGTTTTTTAACATACTCCTTGATTAGCATCTTTATTACCAAAATTAGATAGACTATTATGTCATTGAAATAAATAATATGTCAGATTTTCTTCTGATATCTTCGACTGTGGAGTTCTAGTTTTTATATTTTTTCATGTATTATTTTGTGTTTATTTGTATAATTTTGGTGGTTATTTTCGCAATAAAGCCCTGGACTTTTTGACACGGATGTAAGATAATGTAAATTAAGTTCCTTTCTAAATCCATCAGATTTTTTTCCAAGAATTTTAAATATAACAGCCATTTTTTGTTTATGATTGATTTGACAACTTGATTATGACTCTGTGGCGTTGGCAACACTTATATAAAAATACCCTTGACACTGGCAAAATTGATTTTTAAGACAGATGCCATGAATAAAGAGGAAGATGTAATATGTCACCGATCGACACTTTCATTGAAAAAACTCATGACTTGTTCTAAGGATTTTCTGCGGTGCATTTGACTGACAAATACATTGCTCTGGTTTTTAAATTTTTTCTCGTGTTATTTTGAGTTTTATTGCGTAATTTTGGTGGTTATTTTGCCAATAAAGCCCGGGTTCTTGACGCGAGTGTAGAGTATGTGAATTAGAGTGAATAGTTCTCTTCAAATTCCATCGGCGGAAATCCCGAGAATTTTGAACAAAACATCCATCTTTTGTTTAAAATTGACTTGACAACTTGTCTATGACTCTGTGACGTTGACAATACTTATATATAAATACACTTGACACTGGCAAAATTGTTCTCTAGGAGACAGATGCCATAATTGAAGAAGAAGAAGAAGACTTGTTCTAATAAACACGTCATTATTGTACTTAATGTGTTTTCCTGTTCCAAATAATATCTACCTAATCGTGTTATGCAACAACTGTGTGATTGAAACTAATTATTGAATTAATGAGAAATGTTACCGTTACACTGATTGTAGTAGGTAAACCATTAAACAACATTATTAGCTACTAGCTTCCGCTCGCGGCTTTGCTCGCAAGGTACCTACATAAAATATAGTTTATGTTACTCAAGGATAATGTAGCATTCTAATGGTAAAAAAAATTGAAATCAGGCCAGTAGTTTTTGAGTTTATTCGTTATCAAAAATGCCAAACTTTCCTCTTTATAATATTAGTATAATATAGATTAGTATATTGAGATTTTTTTATAACAATATATTTTTTCGGGATAAAAGGTATGTCATGCCCATGTCCTTTCTCAAGCTATAGTCTATCTTTGTACCAAATTTCATCAAAATTGGTTCAGTAGTTTAAGCGTGATTGCGTAACACAGACAAAGTTACTTTCTCATTATTTGACAAACATACTTGATTTCAATAAAAAATCCTAAGTACAGTGTCAAACAAAAATTATAATCGTACGTACTCGAAAACAGCATACCAGAATCGTATTATATTAGTTTTTTTTTTGGGCCCTACAAACGAGTTTTGTTTAATGAATTTTAAACTGTATAAACAATAGGCATAGAACTGTATTTTCTATTCACTATCAAACGTTCACCGTTCTTATGTTCCGAAATAAAGTGCTATAATATTTATGCCATTACACAACGTGTCACTGTAACGTATCATTTTTTTATACACATTTTCCGCGCTACCATTACCAGAAAATTGTACGTATAAAACGCGTGAATACAGCATTATGTATGTAATTATATCAGTAAAATAACATCCTGTATATAATCAACATTAAATAGCTCATTATAGTAGATAATGGCTGGTGAGTTTACCTCAATTATTTGCGATAAAAGTTGTTTTATTGTTAGTTTTTTAGCCTCACTCAAGTGCGAAGGGAAATGAAATATAACTGTTTTTTTACTACCTACATAATACCTTCTTGTGTAATACTATTCTTCGTACTGTGTCACTCATTCTATCGAACTAGTGTGGTGAAAAGATATGCATACAAGTTAAATTGAATAAAAAATAAAAAAAAACCCCGACACAAATTTTGCCCGCCATTTTGTGGTGGCAACCATCTTGGATTTGAAATTTTTCATTGTATATAAATTTTTAAGTAGAATATTGATATATTGAATAATGTATAGTATTGAGTAGTAACTCAAGCCCTTTCATTTGATACCTATAATTAGGGAAGTTGTGAAAAAATATGTAATCCGCCATTTCGTGGCGCAAAAATTGAAACTGCGGAAAAATAGGTAGCTTTAACTTGCAAGAACAGTGTTTTGAAATCATTTTTATTGAATTTATACGTTCATTAAGAACAGATTATACGAAAATACCATTATTTTTTGTACCATTGTGACATAAACAGTCCCCGAACATCGTTGTATATAATTACGTGTAATGATCAAAGGACATTACTGCGATAGCATCGCACTTTTACAGCAATTGTATTAAAAAATAGGGTGACTTTGAATTAGCTAAAAAATAAAAAGTACGCATGACTGTGGACAGTGGAAGTATTATATAGTATTCCTTACAAAATTAACAAGGATCATACAAAAAAAGCGCTGGGGCCCAGCGAGTTTCTTGCCAGTTCTTCTCGCACTGGGGATAGGACTGGAACTGGCACTTAGACTCACCTAGTATGTAAGACGTTTCAAAGTGATCCCTGTGATTCTATTGAAAATAAACATATTTTGATTTTGATTTTGATTTTATGCTCATGAAAGTGAGAGCATCGCACTTTTACAGCAATTGTATTAAAAAATAGGGTGACTTTGAATTAGCTAAAAAAAAAGTACGCATGACTGTGGACTGTGGAAGTATTATGCTCATGAAAGTGAGACAATTTATAAATGTCATTAAAAACAACACAACAGTCAATTTTAAGTTTCCGTGTTCGATTTTCTGTGATGCATTCGACTGTCAATTTTGTCGCTCTAGTTTTTATATATTTTCTCTTGTGTTTTTATTTTTTCAATAAAGCCAGAGTTCTTGACTCGAGCGTAAAATTTTGAATAAGAGTGAATAATAGTTCCTTTCTAAATCCATCGAAGGAAATCCCGAGAATGTTGAACAAAACAGCCATGTTTTGTTTAAAATTGACTTGACAATTTGACTATGACTTTGTGACATTGACAATACTTATAAACACTTGGCACTGTTAAAATTGATCTCAAAAAAGAGATGCCATAAACAAGAAAAAGAAAAAGTTTTCACGTTACTTGATACTTTTTACACTCTAGATGTCATGTAGGTCTAGCAATTTTTTTTTTCAATTTCACTCGAGCGACGTCGAATGTCACCTTTCCTCGTACTCATTAATTAAACCTCAATTTGCGCGAACTTTTCTTATTATACAATAAACATTATAACCATAGCGTACTTATTGCTTTCATGCTAAGTAGTATAGCACTCCAGTGTGTATACACCCTTGCGCTAGCGTGTGAGGTGCATTACTCATTTAATTAATTAAATTAGCGTAACACGTCACCACCTTCTTGACAAGTCGGTTAAGGAAAGGCAAATAAGTAATAACGGTTCTGGGAAATAACCGTATAAATATCTATAAGGATATACTTATACCTAATTTGAAGCGTATATTAACATCATTTTTAAACATTTTAAACTTCCGTGATTTGATGACATAATTATAATCTGAGTCTGCCCGCGACCACGAACGCTGTAATGTGTTCGAAACGTCGGGAATAAAAACAAAATAGGTACGTGATAAATACCCGTTATTCAATTATAACATCATTTTTGTTTGAACATGCCTTACTATGGCTATAAGAACTCCCCGCCACTTTGTTTGCGTAGCCCAGTCGTCTTCTTCTTCTGATAGTGTCAATGGTTATTTTGAACCAGTGTGGTGAAAAGATTAAGGTACGCTTCAGAGGCACCTTTCGTGCATTTGACACAATGTCTTCGAGTTTCTTAGGTGCCGGTTTCTTCACGATGTTTTCCTACACCGTTTAAGAGTATTGTCTCCTAGTATGAGTTTTTGATTGTTTACGAATTTTTTTTCGAATAGTATCCATTCATACATTTACCTCCATCGTAAATGTTAAGGAACTAAAATAAGGTCTATCAAAAACTCATACTAGGGGTAATGTTATAGCGTAAATAAATTTTTCGAAAAGAAAAATACATTGGTGCACGACCGGATTTGAACCTACGATATTAAGAGAGGTAGGCGGGGCCACTACCACTAGACCACTAGTGCTATAGACTAAATCTGTCGCTCACGCTACTCAAAAGAGACTAGTTACAAACTCAAAGAAAGCAAAAGCCAGAGCTACTACCAACTAGCCTGTGAGACCAGTCTTTCATTTGAATCGCTCCATCCACGAAGCTACCAATCACTAACTGGTTTGTAACTAACCGACCAGTTATCAAAATTACAGCGTCATTTTTGAGTTAGCGCTAATGCCTTTATGGTTTACTAGCTTCCGCCCACGGCTTCGCCCGCGTGGTACCTTGAAAAACCAAAACAAATCTATCCCGCGGGAACCTTATATTTTTCCGGGATAAAATGTAGCCTATGTGTTATTCCAGACCATAATCTATAGCTCTGCCAAATTTCATTCAGATCCGTTCAGCCGTTTTAGCGTGAAAGAGTATCAAACATACATCCATCCATACATTCTTACAAACTTTCGCGTTTATAATACTCGTATTAGTAGGATTTTCATACAAACTTTAACGTCATAATTTATTTATACCAAATTTTATCGAAACGGTCCACCTGTTACGTTCCAAACATCGAAACTTTTGTGTTTATATTATTTCGTGTAATTGACCCTAAAACTTAAGGTAAATGGTAAATGGTACAAGTTCATAATTATTTTCCTTATTATAGATTTACGTAAACTACTTAATTACATTAAACAGGTAAATAGTTAATTTAGTAGATCATTATTCACGTTTGCAACTATTATTGTGGACTTTGACTATTTATGTAGGTATTCTATTATCAGCGCTATTATAAGCGCTGGTGGTGTAGTGGTAGCACCCCTGCCTCACGATCCGAAGGTCGTGGGTTCAAACCTGGTCGTGCACCAATGAGTTTTTCCATTCGAAAAAATTATGTGCGCAATGCCAGTGCTCTTAAACGGTGAAGGAAAACATCGTGAGGAAACCGGCATACCCTAGAACCAAAAATTCGAAGGTATGTGTCATAGGTTAGTATTCTAATAAGCGGCGATGGGCTTGCAACCTGTCACGTACGGAATACTTACTACTTTGCAAAATGTGGGCATGTACCAAATGTCATGTTTGGACTTGCCTCTGACTACCCTCTTTAGATATCCTTAAAGATCTAAGTAACTAAAAATCTGAAAAGATATCTATCGTGATTATATATATATATACATTTTTTTTCTATTATCATTCTTTAAAAAAAACGATTTGTGGAGCTAATCGGTAAACGACCCACCTGTTTGTAAACTATTGCGACACAAAGGGCCTTAGCACTAGCTCGAAGTAACACTACTTCAATAAAACTTTTATAGGCCATGGTACGAAATATTAAGGTTACATTACTTTGATATTGCCTGAGAGCTTGTGGTAAAGCCCCAGGAGGTATACATTTTCTCTATCGTGACTATTTTGTGTTTTTCCCACTGTGTTAAATAAAGTCTAATGCTGATTAATCATATTCCCTACGGAATGGTAATAGAGAAGTAGAGTTTTATACTGATTCATTCAACTACTCTAGGTAATGGCCGGTGTGTGGTATGACAATCAAAGCGCTTCTTAGCAATAATCAAATGGGTCTAGACAAGATCCGTTTTCTGTTGGCATTCGAGCCAGGGAAATCATATTGTATGGAAATGCTTTCCGCCGGCGTGAACGCTAAAAGAAAATGGATCAGGGGGCTAGAGAAAGAGACATTCGAACATTGAAATAGAAAAATTAGAAAATATATGGCTGTGATCATGTGACTAAGATCATCATAGTAAGGGTAGTCAGAGGCACGTCCAAATATGTTTGGACATAAAAATTTATCATGGTATTTAGCACTGTGTAATAAGAAATCTAACATAACAAACCCCTTAAAATTTTTGTTTCTATGATAATGTCGGTTTCCTAACGATGTTTTCCGTCACCGTTTAAGACCATAATAAATCGTAGTTATCGTAAACTGACATTTTTTTCGTGACATTACATTATTCTGAGATAAGATGTAAGTATAAAAGAAATTGTCAAATTCACACATACTCGTAGAATGTTACTTTGTGTAGACCTTTTTGTAGAGTCTAGACTCTAGGTATAATAATAGGTGCCTAGGTAGTACAGATTGAAAGATAAGTACTGCTATCACCTTGTAAATAATACGTGGAATTCCATGAACGAAGAAACTAGTTATTAACAAAGTCATAAAAACAAAACCTAATAAATAATGCCCTTAATACACGAACATAATAAAGGTTGATTAGTAATTCACGCACACATACATCATACGTGTGTTGGTTGGCGTCAGTGGAATAATTACACTCATTGTCACATAATTACAGCCAACACTTGTCGTTGCACCCACGCGAGGCAGCCTGCATTCCCACTGAACCTTATTTTTAAAGCCAGAAGACTCAAAATCGATTACTGTATCTGTATCTATAATAGGGTCATCACGGAATGGGATATTGTTAACAATACGCAATTCTTAGTTTCGGAAGCGAAAGTTGGGATAACAGATAATTTTCATGAAACCTGTATTTTAAGTGGGTTTCGCGTGTAACTACAATTGAAAAGCTTAAGCCCAAGATTAAAAGGTTTATCGGAATTGAAAAATAAACTTAATATGTCGAAAAATATGCCCCGTGATTTAACCATCAGTTTTGCAGTTTTAAACGGTAAAAAAAGTACCCCCTGTTAATATAGCTAAGTGTAAACTACTTTGCTACCAAATTTCATACATTCCTATCAAATTTAAAAATCTGTTAAATTCAAACATAGTATGATTAAAAAATTGACTTACCTGTTAATACTGTTCATAGCAGAAGCACCAGCATTTTCTCTCTCGCTTCTTTCTCTTGCTTGTCCCACAAACCTCTCAAAATTCTCTCTCTCTTTATAATGTCTATCCGGCCTTGGCGAAGACGACCGTCTCCCAGGCATCTGCTGAGGCAAATTATTCTGTTGCACCGTCTGCAGAAGGTTGTGATTCGCTTGCGGCTGCTGCAACGCTTGGAGCAACTCTTGGGCGTTCGTCGCTCCGTTCGACAGAAAGTTTGGTAGCCCCTGGTTTCCTAAAGACTGCCCTAATCCCTGGTTTAGTAACGCGTTAGTTAGATTTGGGTTCAACATGTTTGGTCGTATGTTGGCTTGTTGTTGGTTGGTGTTGAGGAGTTGGTGGGGTTGGGCCATCGCTTGGAGGTTGGCTAGTGAGGTTGAGACGACCTGTCCGTTGTTCAGGGCTAGGTTGACCATCTGGTCATTGGAATTCACGTGGTTTACTGGTATGGTTAGGATGGTTTGAGTCGCAATTCCTGGAGAAGAAAAGTTTAATTGGTATTTAAATCATCATTCTCATATTTTTTTTCTCCTTATTCCACGCGTGCGTTTGGCACAACTTGTTTTCTCCTTCCACTCACTCCTATCATTCGTCAACTCTGAGTGTACTCTTCTTACATTAAATAACATCTTAACTTTCAGTCCGGATGAAATATCTGCAGAACATGCAATTTCTCCCGCCGCGGGAATCGAACCGGCACCTCTCACGTCTCACCACCGAGGTTGTCTTAGCTGACACATTGCCATTTGTCTATGTATTCCAGACTATAATCTATATCTGTGCCAAGTTTCATTTAGATCCGTTCAGCCGTTTCAGCGTGAAAGAGAAACAAACATACATCCATACATCCATACATTCTTACAAACTTTTGCGTTTATAATATTAGTAGTATTGGATAGTTTTACTTTATATTGATGGACGTTTTTACCTTGAGAAGTAGGTATGAGGAGCTGGGCGCCTTGGATGCCCTGCACCAGCTGACCAGAAGCAAGTATGAGCTGCGGCATCGGAGACGGCATTGCTGGTGGCAGCATGTTATTATTCGCTACTGGGTTTGGAGAACCCATACCTGGACAAAAACATAAACGAAATTCTTGGAATGTCCATGTAAGTTTCAGTACCTGGGTGACCGAGCTTTGCTCGAGCTTTTTTATTTTGGGGTAAACGATGTTTTCTAAAAATGAAACCTAGCTAGATCGATTCATCACCCCCGAAACCCCCTACATACTAAATTTCATGAAAGTCGTTGGAGCCGTTTCCGAGATTCAGATTATATAAATATATATATATATGTATATATACAAGAATTGCTCGTTTAAAGGTATAAGATTTGATTATTAACTTTGAATTATGATAAAGGTTTTTTTTTAATTTTTCGGGCTAAGATTTTGATTCCCATTTGGTTGAAAAGTATAATTATTTAAAAAAAAAACATGATCAAGACTCTAATTTCCGCTCGGTAGATATCTCCTAAGATCTCTAGTTACTTCAATCTTTGTGGATATCTAAAGAGGATCGTCAGAGGCACGTCCGAACATGATATTTGGCCATGCCCACGTTTTGCACAGAATTTTAGTATTCTGTACGTGACAGGCTGCAAACCCATCGCCGCTATTTTTATTCTAAAATCATTGATTTTAATATCGTATAATCTAGCAAAAGTTAGTTATTGGAGAAAAAAGTTATGAGAAAATCATTATTTTAAAACGTGTGATTTAAATACTAAAAATGTAATTAATACCGTGAATAATCTTTAGTAAAAAACACAAGATCCATGTAAAATTACAATAATGTGAGTTTCTCTATCATAGAATATTATACATACCCATAAACTTACCTCATCTTTTAATATAAAAATTAGTTTTGGCAAATAAAATATTGTTATTATCTACAGCTAAGACATGATAATTCATCAGTCATGGTAATAGAGGACTGTTTGACGAAATTTACATTGTCACAGTTGAAATGTTAATTTTAGTTAGCTTTCTATTTTGACTGCTCTTTTCAGCCTAGGCCTTACAAAAAATACATCTGGCAAAACACTTTCTGTACGTCTACCATAAGTTGTCAAATTTAGATCGGCTGACGTTACTACAGTAGTAATAGTACGTTACTATGACATCTGTCAAAACTGTTACTCATGGTACCGAATTTTAAGCAAATTAATGAGCGCAAACTACAGTCGCTGTAGTACGCTGTGACGTAGGATAGTTAGCTACGTGACGTTTTAGTACCCAACTATCCGCTAGAGGCGCTGTACAAGTTTTCATTCATTTTTTTAACTACAGTCGCTAGTGAGTGTAGATTGTGAAAACTCACGGTAGACCTACAGAGTTATTCGGTAACTATAGAGATAGCGCGCACGGGTTACTTTTGTCACCGTGACTGTTTCTTCACTATTATGAAATCCGTGGTTATGTATGGAGATCCGCGCATGTTACGACACGTGACAACTGACACACAAGTAACCCGTGCGCGCTATCTCTAACGGCTTGCAACCTACCACGTACATAGTACTAACTATTATGCAAAACGCTGTCATGTGCCAAATTAGACGTGGCTCTGACTACCCACTTTCGATCTCCTCAAAGATTTGTAGATTATGTCAGTATCCAAATTGGGACCATACTACAAACTCTATAGGTAATAATAAATGTTATATAATTTTAATATTTCGTACCATAACCTATAAAAATTTTATTGAAGTAGTGTTACTTCAAGCTTTAAATTGGCGTTTCTAAAACGTGATGGTTTGTAAAAGCTTGTAGTAAGACCCCAGCCGTGTGATTCTGTAAGACCACATTTTAAACTTCGAATCTGAATCCGCTGTGAGTTTCTTGATTGGCATTCTAAAAACTCGGTTGATAATTCGAATTTACACTAGCGCCACTCTTGCGAGCGTGTCAGCGAGTTGAACTAAATTGACGGGGAGATTTTGACAGATAAAGTATGAGATGACGTAAGCAGTGGCATTCTATACGGTAATTCCCAAGTCACTTCGACGCTCGCTTCGCACTTGAACCCGATTCAAAGTGTCAAATAATAAGCGTCTTAAGCGAAGTGAGAGTGAATAGTGATGTGAGATGCGAGATGATGTTTGAATTTTACAGAATCGACGTACAGAATGGGGATTACAGTATTGATGTTATTTTTTTTATTTTTTTTTATAATTATGTAACCATTTGCTCCAATATTTTGATTTGTTTAAAATCAGTGAATCGTAGTTTGAATTTACCTAAACATGTACCTACGGGTCGAATATAGACGGTGAAGTTTTTGTTAATCCGATTTTAAGCCTTGTGGACTTAGCTTTAAGAATTGGAATAACTTTGTATAATTCCAGATTTGTATGTTGTTTATAATTTTACACTATGAAAAATTTATACGTTAAAACAATCATCATCAGCAGCCCTTAATGCTCATCCCACATTATGCCTCTATTCGCTTTTGCCATTACCCTCTATCTTGTACAATCTCACCTATGCACGGGGTATATACTCGTAGGTCACAAAACAATCAAATTTCTTTACTTCTCAAAATAATTATACGCAATCTAATAACACACGAATGTGAGTATACAAGACTTGAGACTAGACTATCTTGTAGTCAACAATAGCATTTTCATACGTTAAGTCTAATCTATAATACTCAAAGGGCGGACAAGATTAGCAATGTGGTCTTTATACCATTCAAAATAAGGATTACTAGCTGCTAAGTTCGTTGCCCGTAAGGAAGACACTTTACTAGGAGACCTCACGCGGAGAATTTTACAAATTAGTAACACCTGCATATAAAGGTACCTACTAATACAAAAACTGGCAATCAAAGTAAGCGATAGGATCACACGGAACCCATCGGCATCCGAGCACAACAAATTCACCGCGAACAAAACGAACCGGGCATCTAAAACATTATCTACGTGCTTTACAAGCCCGTTAAAACATTAACTGAACGTATTCATTTAAACCATGACATTTCACATTTTGTAATAAATGCTTTTTTCTACGGCGCATCAATTAAGAACCGAAAAAAATGTATAATTAGCTCTATTAAGACAATAAAACTCTTAATGATACCGCAACAGTCGTATCGTAATATCTGTGCGTTCGTGAAAAAAATATGTAATTATACTCATTATTTAAATAGGTTTTTTTGTTCCATTATGGCGTAGGTTTAATGGGCGGGCGAGCGAGCCGCTATCTCAAATTCATTAAATCGATTGGTTTCGGTAATCACCTAATTACGAATCACGTGGTCTCGAAGTGGAGAGTTTAATGCGCGAACCGTGTACGCCTGATTATCCCAATCTGTCTAATGCTGGATAATTAGTGGCTCGGACTCGCGACGCGACCAGCAGACCGAACCATTTAGCTATTTAAAGACAGTATTTCACTTAAAAAGTTAAGGGTAGTAGGCGTAGCCTGCGATCTGATAGCTGCAATATCGATTTGAATACCACGCTTCTACAACTCCTCTGGGGTTAATACTTCTTCCGTAAACTTAAAATAACTCATCATTATTATTTTCTACGTGGTGCAGTATAATTGAAGTCAGTTTTCTATTTAATTTTAAAACGTATTATTTAATGAAATCACGAAATAATTTTGAAGTCTTAAGAGCGGAGTCCCTAAGAAACGCGCGAACAAGCACTTACGGTTTTAGAAATTTCCATAAGAAATCACTTCATAGAAGGACACAAACTAATAATACGAATTCTCAATAGATGAGTCTACACTAACACCGCGTGATTATTCTAAAATAATTCTTAATTTTTGAGAAAAAAAATCGTCAACATTGATTAAAAACATCGAAATCGACCTTTTCTATTATGAGTTTTTACGAAATTATCGTTGTTATTTTTGTAATATTTTTGGACAAATCGTGAGACAAAATGTTAAACAACACAGTCACCAGGAGTTTTTTCTACTAATTCAAACCAAAAAGTATTAATCTGAGCCTAAACATTGTTAATTTTGTGAGCAGAAATTGTTCCCCGCCGCCATACATTTTAGTATGGAGCAAGCGCCTGCCAAAATACGCTTTATAATAGAATAGGCGCGTCAAAAATATTCAGTACCGTCTCAGTCTCCAAGGTGATCGCACGTCCCTTTGTAGTTCCACGCCGAGCTCTTTTGTTTGTTTGGACTAGGCAACGGGTGGGTCGCGAGTGTCGGATACTAATTTGTGACTACTGATTTGTAGGCATACATAGGGATATAGGGACAGGGAAAACGACTTTGTTTTATACTATGTAGTGATTCTTTAATTTATATTAGCCGCAAGTTACATTTTTTTTAATTTATTGTAAATAGGTACATGGTAAAGGTAGGGAGTAATTTGCAATATATACATAACTAGCTTCCGCCCGCGGCTTCGCCCGCGTGATACCTTGAAAAACAAAAATAAATCTATCCCGCGGGAACCTTATATTTTTCCGGTATAAAAAATAGCCTATGTGCTATTCCAGACTATAATCCATATCTTTGCCAATTTCATACAGATCCGTTCAGCCGTTTCAGCGTGAAAGAGTAACAAACATACATCCACACATACATTCATACAAACTTTCGCTTTTAATAATATTAGTAGGATTTACATAGCAACCTAACTAAGAAGAACATTGAACAGTTCAAATTATTAGCACGTATCCACCAATAAGTAAGTAGCTCAATGGTAGATACTTACTGAGTATGTGTACCTAGGTAGGTAGGTACACTTGCTCAATAGAATACTATAGAACTTGTAAAATAAAGTAAGTACCTACCTGACTATAAGTAGGTACCTACCAACCTATCTGACACACTAAACTACACAATAGGTACGTTATTCTATAGGTAGGTTGGTAGGTAGGTACTTGTAAAGTCACTGTCTAGCTATTAAAGTTTCACTTTCAGGAGATTACCATTTTACCACAATCTTAGGAAACGAAAGGCAGATTTTTTTTAAATTTACCTACCTACTAAGCCTAAGTATATGACCAGTACAGTACGTACATACTACCTAGCTAACGTAGGTAGCTCTAGCTGAGTGTACCTACCTACATAAATCTAACAACCGTCGACGTTTGCCCCACGTCTGCCCGCATTCGGGTCGCGTACTCAGCGATGAGCGACAGCCGACATCTTCCCCCATCCCGCCCGCAGGCGACTCACTCACCCGCGCCGCCGGACCGCTTAATAATATCGCGCACTCGGTTGTTTATCGTCATAAATATTTTAATACGTATTTGTCCAAATGATGTAGTGTAAAAGACAAAGTTTATCTACTTGAAATACCAGATGCGATAAAAAGTATTCATTTTGATTAGGATCAATTTGTTACTGCCAAAATGTGCATTAGAAATAAATTATAAGATTTTATTGTATTTATGGTTCACTATTTTGACGATAATGGCTTATACATAAAAGATAGATATATGCCATCGCGGACTTTTTTGTAGAACTATTTAAGATAAACATTTCCATTCAACATTATATACGTGTAACTGCAATGGTTTTTGCAGCGCACGCCATAATAGCTCACAGCTTCTACCGCGAAAAACAAAAACATCGCTATCCCACGGGAACCGTACATTTTTTCGAGATAAAATGTAGCCTATGTGTTATTCCAGGCCTTAATCTATATCTGTGCCAAATTTCATTCAGATCTGTTCAGCCGTTTTAGCGTGAAAGAGTAACAAACATACATACATACAAACATCCATCCATCCATCCGTCCATCCATACATTCTTACAAACTTTCGCGTTTATAATATTAGTAGGATATCTTTATACTTAACCTTTTCTTTTCTTTGTTAGATAATTATTAGTGGGAAGGTAGTTTTCCCCTCAGGAAGCTAAAACTTGACTTACTGTATACTTGTACATTACAAAATGGTTTTAATTTTTATTCCAGGATGGATAGTTTTTAAATATTATGAAAAAAAAAACAAGATTTTCTTAGCACGGGCATAAGTACCTACTTAAGTAGGATAATAATATATCTGTTTGTGATTAGGTTACGTACTCGTAAGCATGGCACCTATGCAGTATGGCAAATATGCACCTATGCCTAGTACATAAAGTGTATCCAAAAACTTCAGGGCGTGAATACACAATGAGGATTGTGGAAATCGCGCGCAAGATCTCAGTTCAGGGCGAAGTACACTAGTACTAATATTATAGGGTAATTCATTATTAGCTGAAAATATTGAAAATATTATAAAAATATATATATAAATATTTAATAAGTCACGCTTATATTGCGATTGAAAATGGTTTTACGAAATTTTATGTTTTAAATAACTAAATCAATATTATTTATTTTCAATCTTTCGGAGTAAAAAAGTTTAATTAGTTTTAATCTGTACATATTTTATTCCATGTTTGTACTAAATATTATTTGATTTTAATAATAGTTTTTTCATCTATAAATTCCACATTTCTCATAACACACAGAACATTGACTTGACAATTATCTTGAATTTTTCCATAAAAAGAAATACATAGTTTAAAATGAAATCAAAGAGCATACACTCTGACCCAACCCTTTGCCGCCGCCGTGACGAACTGCCCGCGCGCCGGTAACTCGCCGCGGCTCGCGCGCTTCACGATGCTACTAATACATTGCGTATTTTCTATGACATTTATAAACATCCCACAAAGACGAACGCGTAATGGACGCGTAACTTGTTCGAAACATCGAAAGTAGATTTATTCGTTTCCAGGGTGTGTATTCAATACTGAGCGATGCATTTGTGTGAGTAGAAATTATCAATGTAGGTGTTGTGTCAGAAGTTCCCACGCTCGCAGACGGCAGCCTTAAGCTACAATTGCAGATTATTCTTGATTCTTTATTGTACACAAGTTAAATTGCATTTAAAACTAATGTCATGTAAAGTACACAAGCGAGAGTAAATCATTTATTTTTGGTTTTGAATCTTTATTTCGACACTTCAATTTGACTAGATAGCCGTTGTTGACTAAATCCTTTCATGACTAGGTAAATCTCGACATGCTTACATCGCATTAGGACAAAATTGCGTTTGGACTAAATAAGTCACCATGATAGAGATAGCATAACGACTATTAATTATTGTTGTTTGTTTTCTAGAGTAGGTACAGATTGTAAATAATTAGTTTTATGACGTTTTACATCACCAGATAGGATGTCTGTTTACTTCAATCTCTGATTAGATTCACGACTTGACGTTAGAAATATCAAAATTTCGTCGTTTATCGTTTATAGATATAAACAATATACATAACCAAAACGACTTATACCTACTTTGTTTTGGTATTCAAACAAAAATCTATGACTTCTTGCGTCTATTAGACGTATTACTTAATTAGTTTTCTGGTCGCACGAGCGCTTATTATTCTGTGCAAAAAAGTTATGAGTTATGAAGTTAACTTACTGAAGCAAACTATTATACTATGTCATAATGCACTGAAAAAGTTGATTAAGATGCGGGCGATGACAACCAGATTGCATAATATTAGCTAAACAGAAAAGTCTTGGCTTCGTAAATCTTTTTATTCTGTGGTCGCTTTTCAATTTAATTTTATTCATTGCGTAGCGATGAAATATTTATTTTACATTATTTAGCTAGCGTAATGGTAATTGAGATACTGAATGAGTTGAGGTACGATATTAGTTCATTGTCTTATTGTTTGTAATTTTAAAAAATAACCCCAAAAGCCTTGTTTTTTAAAACTGTTTACAAGAGAAATAATAACGATGCCAATCAAGACTTTTTACAGTGCCAAAGGTTCGTATTGGGTTCGAACCTATAAATGTATGAAATAATTCCATTCGTTCTTACATTCACCCGCTCATTCTTACCTGGAGCGCTGGTGGTGTAGTGGTATCACCCCTGCCTCACGATCCAAAGGTCGTGGGTTCAAACCTGGTCGTGCACCAATGAGTTTTTCCATTCGAAAAATTTATGTGCGCAATGCCAGTGCTCTTAAACGGTGATGGAAAACATCGTGAGGAAACCGGGCATACCCTAGAACCAAAAATTCGAAGGTATGTGTCATAGGTTAGTATTCTTATAAGCGGCGATGGGCTTGCAACCTGTCACGTACGGAAAACTAACTATTGTGCAAAATGTGGGCATGTACCAAAATGTCATGTTTGGACTTTCCTCTGACTACCCTCTTTAGATATCCTCAAAGATCTAAGTAACTAAAGATCTGAGGAGATATCTACCGAGCCTGGGGATTACAGTCGTGATCATATTTTTTTTTTTTTTTTTCATTTTTACCTGGCGCGCTGACGCTCAGGTTCAGAGGAGAGTTGATGACCGGGTTGGACGGCATAGAAGTCAAACCCTGCAGGTTAGCGGCGAGCTGGGACATTTGTTGCGACATCTGTTGCTGTAGCTGTTGCGACATTGGCATGTTCTGTTGCATGTTGGCGAGGTTCTGCAGATTTTGGAACATCGACGCCACTGGGGACAAAATGGAGCAATGAAACTTTTTATACGCACACTTACATAATAGGTACTGTAAATATCAGCAAAACCAATTTTTATAATATTTTGTGAAATGGCATACTTTTTAGTAATTTCAGATAGTACTTATGATACTTTATTAATCTTTTTACCGTTCATTTCATTCATTTTGAAACTATGTGGAAAAATTGCTCTTCTCTTGAGAAGGGAGTTGATTCTGCTTTACATATTTTTTTAACTCTTGCAGTTATCTGCATTTTCCTTTGTTGATCGAGCGAGCGAAGCGAGCGAAGATCTCAGTGGCAGCTATGCGATTTGGCGTTGTATGTATGCATATAATATGTTTGTTAGAGCATAACTTAAGAACCGTACATCCAACCTGCATGAAACTTGGAGGGTTTAGAGATACTGCTAATCAAATTTACTGGGAAGCATAGGAGTTTTATTAGTGAAAAAAAATTTGGTTCCAAAGTCAAAAAAAAAACCTTATTTACATAATTTATTGAGTGGGGTATCCAATGAAAGGCCTTTACTTGTACATTACAAAATGGTTTTTATTTTTATTGTAGCATGGATAGTTTTTATATAAAACAAAAAATAAAAATTAAGAAAACCGCGGACTAAGCACGGGCAAAAGTACCTACTTAGGTAGGATAATCAAATATTTCTTTGTGATTAGGTTACGTAACATGGCACCAGCTATACATTAGTACATAAAGTGTATCCAAAATCTTCAGGGTGTGAATACAAATGAGTATTGTGGACATGGCGCGCGAGATCTCAGTTCAGGGCGAACTACTAGTTATTTTGTGTTACATTTTTTTAAGTTCTTTGATGTTGCGCTACTGCATGTCATTTATACCTGGTAAACAATACGTCATACCTACACGTAGCGCATGAGTGGCTTGCAGACAAATAATTTCCGTACGCGACTGAGAATTACAAAGTGACGTCAGCGATAAAAGAAAGCCAACCTTAGCCGAATAGTCCCATCGCGTCGTGCATTCATACCATGGCGTCGCGAATCTATTGTTGTTAGGCTGCTTTTTATATAAAACGGCCATAGACTTGCAACTGACACGTAGACTAACTACTGTATGTACAGGTAGGTACGCCAAATATAATGTTGGGCCGTGCCTGTGATTATCCCTCTTAGATATCCTTCAAAGGTTTGTAACAAAAAATCTGAGATTTGTCCAAACCTGGGGATTACAGGCGTTTAATTTTTTTTATTGTTTAATACTATAACTACTGTAACACAGGAACGCCAAATATAATATTGGGCCGTGCCTGTGACTACCCCTTTTAGATATCCTCAAAGGTTTTTGTCACTAGAAATCTGAAATTTTCCGAACCTGGGTATTACATCATTTTTTTATGGTTCATTCTAATATTTCTTACTGCGTCGCGAAAATCACAAAGTTCAGTGATCAAATATTAATTCTCATTTATGTGAATGATCAAAATTCATTCAATAATAACTGATTATCGCTTATCGTTAAATGTAACATGATCATAAACTTTCAGTGTTTGAAGTGTTTGAGTAGATTTCATTAGATTTTATGTTATTGGGAAAGATTTAACTTGCACATAGTGAATTCTTACGATTCTATTTGTCGTTTCGTTATAGCATTATTAGAATTGACACCCTTAACATAGGTGTGTATTCTGTTTCTGGGTGTAGTATCATGTCCTATTGTTTCTATATCACCATCTTCCTGCTCTTTTCCCACGCTATGTGACGTCACATGTTTTCTTCTTTCATCTCCCTCTGTCATGCCTTATTTTAGTACTTACTCCTAGTTTTCTTACTTATATAAACTTTTAGATTAAGTTAGATTTTTATGTCTTATTGCGCGTTGACCTAGCACTAAATAGACTGAGTTTGCTGGTAAAAAATGCCCTCTAGGCATTAAGCCCTCTATTTGTCACGCATTGTTATCTGTGTATAATAAAGTATAAATAAATAAATAATCTTTCACGCAGTCCATCCATCTCTTCTTAGGCCCTACCCCTATAATCCATCCACATTAATATGATACATCTTTTTTTTAACCTATATCATCCCATATTTTTGTCTGAAAGTGGTACCGGTGACAGAAATGATGAGGTTGCGTGGTATGGGCATGTTATGAGAAGAGATGAATGTCATGTGACGAAGAGAGTGTTAGGTATGAATGTGGATGGATACAGGGGTAGAGGTAGACCACAGAAAAGATGGATGGACTGTGTGAAAGATGACATGGCTAAGAAAGGAGTGAGTACTGAGATGACGAATGACAGGGGGAAATGGAAGATCACATGTTGTGCCGATCCCACATAACGTGGGATAAGGGCAGGAAGATGATGATCATCCCATATTGTTAATGTAAATATATATAACTCAAAGGTGACTGACTGACTGACTGACTGACTGACTGACTGACTGACATAGTGATCTATCAACGCACGGCCCAAACCACTGGACGGATCGGGCTGAAATTTGGCATGCAGGTAGATGTTATGACGTAGACATTCGCTAAGAAAGGATTTTGATTAATTCTACCCCAAGGGGATAAAATAGGGGATGAAAGTTTGATTTTGTTTTTCAAGGTACCACGCGGGCGAAGCCGTGGGCGGAAGCTAGTCATAGATAATTTAAGTCTAGTAAAAATATAAATAAATACTATACGAACTCACTGGAGCCATTCAAGTGCGGCTGGTGCGGCGTGCGCGTGCGCGGCGAGGGGGAGCGCGGCTCGGCGGTGGCGCGCGCGCCCCCCTCCGGCGAGCTCGCGCCGCTCTCCCGGTCCGACTCCGCCTGCTGACAATAGAGTGTACTATCAATTACCTGTCACACGGTGAAAACCGCATCGAAATCCGTCCAGCGGATCCTGAGTTACAGGCGTGTGCGTCGGAGTCTTTGGTAGTTAAATTTTTCGCCTTTCATTTAAATTATTAAGTACTTACTTAAACTTTGTTTAATATTATGTACTCGTTTATAACTATAGTTTTTTGTATTACCCTCTACAACAAAAAATAAAAAAAAACTAATTCCAATGAAAAAAACTCATGGATATTGTGGCTTAGTGTCAGTAGTACCATTGATTTGTACCATTGATGGTACAAGTGACACAAGTGAGTAATTGTAATGGTATCTATTAAGAGATTGGGGTGGACTTCATGACATAATGACTACATGATGATTACAACAAAAGCCGCGCTTATTATATTAAATTATAGTAAAAATTATAAACAGAAACCAACAATTGGTCGTTTTCCGGAGAATGACGATGAAAGTCTGCATGAAAATCAAAATTATTGTTTGTTATAAGTAATTAGTTATGAATTACATAGCGTATCTACTTATTTCAATTAAAATAAAAGCCAACATTGGCATTCATCTCAAGTGGCATATTAATTTTGACTTACTACATCTTGTTGAGTCGTAAAACCATTTTATAGCAAAGCATTATAATGATTGTTGTAAAAAGGTCAAATTGCCCGGCTTTTAATTAATAAACCTATTAAATTATTGCAAGGAAACGCCTTGAGATTAATTCCTTGTAATCATAATCATTTTGGTATTTCAATAATCATTTTGGGGTTTTTTATTTATTGTTCAAACACGCTTAGCGTGGATTAGCAATTCGTTCTCTATCAATTAGGTACAATAAAATTATAATTAATCAATTTTTAAAAATCAATTTATTGGTTATTATTTGGTAAGTTTCCGATTTATTTGTAAATATTCTAACTGAATTAAAGTAAGGTGTCAGTATTTTTATTTTTTGGAACTGGTCTGATGCGATATTTTCGACCTTCTAGATTTGTCGTGTGTCTAGGAACTTACTCAAATAATTTCCGATGATTATGAACTACCTACATTATAATTAAAAAAAATATAATTATAAAATGATTTCTCATAATAATTGATTAAGTATTTTTTACATAACATAAATCTTTATTTACTGAAATATGGAGATAATAATAACAATACCTACATAAAATAAGCAACATATAAAATACATGTGAAATAGTTCAGTTATTTAAAGTCCCGTAGGAAAGTTTCCTCTAGCTAGACTAAGGCACATATGTAGATAATTTAATATTAAGTAATTTTATTTTTGTATCCAAGTGAGAATTAAACAAAGAACCTTTATCTAGTAAAGAACCTAAAATGAAAGCGATAAAATATTAAAATACTTACAAAGGACAATGTCATTCTCTCCACGCCTAATAATTTTCACTTTACTCCACTTTCAATTCTATTATCATAGCTTTACAATTTCAAAAATTCCCAGAATGTTTCGGGAGCGCGTTCCGAAAGCGAAAACTTCGACAAAACTTCCGGTAACTTGACACCGAAGTTAGCCGACCAATAAAAATGTCTAATAAAATAATATTAGTTCTAGAACACGAAGCACTTCTATACACGGTTGCTTAGCGCGAAAGTTATTAGTGTTCGGAAAAGTTTTGAATTTAGAACGGATGCGTAGATAAACGCGCGGAAAAAAGAAGAATGATGCACTATCGACAAAGCGTTCACATAGTTTTTTTTTACTTTTTTTTTTATTTATCAGCCGGTAACACATACAGCCGCGCGGGCAAGTTGCACAGCGCGGAATGAAAGCGCGTCATCAGTTTAAAAAATCAACCCCTTCGGTGGTGGCGGGAAAAAAATGCGGCCCCCTCGGGGGGTGGGTGTTCCGACCGAAATCCTTGCCAAAGCGATCGCCATCGGCCCGACTTGTCACTTGTCGAATAAGCATGATAATTAAAGTTTTTGTTTCTAGTTGTTCCCGTTTACTTTCTTATTTAGCTCCGGTTTGTTTTTGATTGCTCGACGAGACTCAGTTAATTAGCTTCTGAATTAAGTTTGTGTAAATATTTGTTTAATGAATTCGAAAGGATTTTTAAGAAAGCTCGCAGAAATTATTCGTTGGCTGATCTTAGTGACCTTTGGGGTTGTTTTAGGCTTTCTTTTTTTTATTGAAAGTGTTCATTATTTTTTAATCTCTAGGACCTAGAGACCTAGAGAAACCTAGAGTCTAGGTTCCTACTTATTTAAGCCTGGTATTTAATGTACCTACATACCTACACAGTTCGTTGCAATGCGCTTTGGACGTATGTTGAATTAGTAGTAAAGCCTTTGGTAGTGTGCTTGCTACGTTCGTCACTGCGTTAATATTTTATGATCCGTCAACGCAAAGGGAAATGAAAAAAATAACCAAAATCACAATTTACCTGGCGGCTAATGAAAAAAGTTGAAAAAAATTATCATCAACAAGCAACATTCGGAATAATCAGCGGTACACGGAAAAAATCGGTAATTATTCAGATGAAGTTGGACGAACGAAGGGGGTAAGGGGGGCAAGGGCCGGCCAAAATAAAAACGGCGTTGCGTAGGGGTGACACCCTCCCCCGCCTCTACAAATGTTATCTAACTGCGTTCGGTTCGCGGCGCCGCTTCGCTCAGTATTAGCGCCGGACCGGCGAAATTTCAATTTGAACTCGATTTTTTTCTCGGATAGTTGGTCTAATGGAAAAGGCTAGGGCGACCGGCGATTCCAGCTGAAGTGGTATTCGTGTGAGGCGCTATGCTCGTGCGGCGCTGGTCAAGTGGTCGGCCAGGCGGGCCGCACGGTAGGCCGGGTGCTGCGGCTCTAGGTCGCAGCTCGCGACCGCATCGTCTGGCCAGCGGCTCATTATCGGCCGCGCGCACACACGCGAAGCATTGTCCGTTCGGGTGTACGTGTAGATTTTTACTCATTAATTTTAAAACGCTCTGGATTTTTTTCAGGGCGGGTGCTAGGGGGCCGGCGGGCTGAGGGGGGCGAAAATTGGCGATGGCCGCCGGGTGGGGTGTCACCGTCGGGGGTTATTAAATAGATTGGTCCGCGGCCGAACGGAGCCGCCGATCTGCACTTGTACCTCGCGTCATTAACGGGTTGAGAACCGATTTTAAATCGTGAAATAACAGCCTGTTACAGGAAAAGTTGAGCGCGGCTTATCGGCCTCTCCCGTGTTCTACAAGTTTAATTGCATTAAAAGTGTATTTTTATTACGACAATTTTCCTATTCATTATAACGCTCTCCGCTAATTGTTCGCCGTCTCGACGAAAGGCTCGACACAGCGAGTTGAGTTGGACACGTCGCGATCGGGCCGCCTCTACGTCACAACAGGAACAATACCTTCCGGACGCACACACACGCGCGTTTTTTCCGCGGCCGTTCGGTGGGTGAAGGGGTGTAGGGGGTGGAAATGTGAAAAATACTCGAAAAAAGGCGAAATTGTAGCAGATATATAATTAAAGTCCAACGTACAGCTACGCGTACAGCAATGTATTATGCAGGCTTGTTCGTCGGTGTCACGAGTTGCGATACTGTGTTGCGGGCCGCCCTGTGCCAATGTTTGAATACGTCGAGAGGCCTAATTGATGAATTATCTTGACGTCGTGTTTTACCATTAGACTCTAATAAACAGATATCGATCTTACGTGTGCATGCGTCTTTATTCACAATGAACAATCACCTCATTTATGTGTAGAAGTTTGAATGTTATTATACAATCAAGTCAGCTGAATCGATTTTGATATAAAGATAAACTATGACCGCGATGAGCTGGACACCTTCAAAGACTACCAGTGGAAGGAAATGGCGTTAGACCGAAAGGACTGGAGAAAATAAAAACATAATTTTTAGTCAAAAAAATCTTTTGAGTTTGTATGATAATATAAAAGTCTTTAGATATCCTCAAAGATCTAAGTAACTAGAGATCTAAGGAGATATCTACCGAGCCTTGGGATTACAGTCGTGATCATGTTTCATTCATGAAGCGTTTTTTTTAATAACGATACGCGAACATAGAATAGCTTAATGTTACCTACTAGCTCAAAGTTCCAAAAGTCTAAAGGGGTTGATTGTAAATATACAAATACAAAAATACAATACAAAAATCTTTATTAGGAACAAAGAAAAACAATGTAGAATAGGTACAGTTGTGGGCTGACTACTGCAAAAGTTAAAAACTGTGTAGCAGAGTCAGCGCCCTCCTCCGCTAGCGAAACAATATGTTCCATCTAAAGATATTAGGTACTATTATAAATAGGTGTTTAGATTTACAACCCACACTCTACATAAGAAACGTTATTAAAAAAAATCACAATGCTATAAAATCTTTCTAAGTTTCATTGAAATACATTAATTATTTCTATAACATGCATTAAAATTATAGTAAGTACATTAGGTAAGTACTCACCTACAAAGTTTTTTACGACGACAATAGGAAAAAAAAATCTGTTGTATAACATTCTTAAAATAACTTTAAATTTCGATTACGTACATTATAATTGTATAAGTTACCCTACTTTGTGTGAAAAGTTTATGATAAAAATAACTCATTGTAGGTAATATCAATGTTATTTAATTTTATACTTCGTAATATTATGCTGAATGCATATAAACAGATAATATATAATATATAACCTACATACTGTCTGGTCTCACAGCTCAGTTGGTAGTAGCTCTGCCTTCTACGCTGCAGGTTGTGGGTTCGATCTCCACCCAGGGCTAACATTTTGTGTGATGAATACAGATTAACTTAACATATTTTGGACTTAACTTTCCCTTATTTCAACCTTTTCAAGCATTTTTTCGCAATAAAAGGTAATCTATGTCTTTTCTGAAGCTCTAGTCTATTTGTACACCAAATTTCATCAAAATTGGTTTATCGGTTTAAGCGTGAAAGCGTAACAGACAGCTACTTTCGCATTTATAATATTAATATGGAATTTTAGAGTAAGTTTGTCACTGCCTACTTTTAAACTGCTACAGTACAGTTAACGAAATAGTGATGGACCTTTGAAACATTTTGACATTTTTACCCCAACCCATTTTATATCGATATTTGTATTCGATACAATTAATTGTATCGAGTTCGATACCGTAACATATTCCGTTTAGCGTCAACTAGACACAAACATCGATTCGATCCGTAAATCCACTTACAGAGCGCTAAATGAAAGGTAATTGAAAGGAAATTACGCAATAAATGGGGGGTTATTATCAAATAATGTTAAATTAATCGTAAAGGGGGGTACTGGGTACCATCTGTCGTGTGTCGCCCCCCACTGTTTCTATGTCGAGATGCGAGATGAATTCGATTAATTTGTTATTAACTCGAGTGCTTCTGTGAACGGTTCAATTTTATTGGGAACTTCAAAAACTAATAAGTACCTAGACAAACCACTGTTATCGTATGCAAAGTTGTAGAGGCGCTTAGTAACTTCCTACTTCGATTCCCGGTTGGCATATTTCGAAGATACAAACGTGTGTGATTGCTATTTCCAACCTTAAATCAAATAAGCTAGGGTTTAGGTTCAATTTCACCGAACTTTTGTAAGCAAAGCATACCTGTTTGGGCATTCAAATTAAGAAGATTTTTTTAAAGTACTGTATAATTTTTACGTGATTACATTTTACGGAAGACAATCCTTTGTCAGGACATGGTAGGACACAAAACATCTTTAACAGGCAATTAAGAAACAAACTGTTAGTTTAATTAACAAGGCATGGCAAAACTAGCCCTTAATCTGTGTTGACCGTCAACGTCACAGCCGTTGAATTAGTAAGCAACTAAAATGATTAAATACTTCTTCTAATTATTATGTACTTAACTAATTCTTTCGAACCAGTAAAAGACCTCTGAGGTTATTTTCGTGCATAATTGTTTAAACATTTAGGAAACATTAAGGCGCAGTGGTCAGGTGGTCAGGTGCTTTACCCTCGGTAAATAAGGGTAGTGGAAAATAACTGAAAAATCACTGAAAATAATCAATATTTTATTTATAAAGTTTGAAATTTTGTTTAAACGTCGTACTAACTTTAGTATTAATTCTCGTAAAAACCTCAGAAAATAAACAAAATCTGCTACTCCTTCTAAAGTTGAGGTCATTTTCATATTTTTTTTACACCAACAGGTAAATAATTTACTAATAAATAAAATGTTTGTTTCATTTTTATTCTTTAAATTTAACACAAATTATTATTTAAAATTATTACAATTCGAAGGGATAAAACTTACGACTTTTCATGCCGCTGGCCACTGGCTAGCTGCCGCGCCTTAAGTAAGAACATTATTATGAATTGAAAAATGAAAAATAAGAACGTAGAAAACAAGAATAAATGAATAGATAAAAAATATTAGTTCAGTTCAATTCTAATGTCATAGGGTTGTTTAAGTCCCCTCGACCGGCGCGTGGGCACTCGACTCGATCTATTCATTCGATTGTTCGATTTTTAAGCGTTCAAATTTCGAATTTCCCATTGTCGTCTATTTAAAATTCGAATGAAGACGCAATTAACACACACGATTGCTTCATGGCGCTTTTGTTTGAGCAACAAAGAACGAATTATGTTAAAGAATTATAATATTTATTTAAATTATAACTGGTATATTCAAAACTTGAAGTACATGTTTAGAAATTAGAATATTTTATTTCATCAAACACAACTTGCTACAAAACCGGCATATTATTATCACAGAACCTACAAAAAGTTTAAAGAGATGTCTTCACTATGCTCCGTTAATTATACTAACAGCTTGTTAGCCTTTGAATCGCCTGTTGAAGTTATTTTGTGTTCCACCATGCCCTTAAAGGATTATCTTCCATAAAATGGCAACCGTAACATTCTTGTTGATTTTGATGCCCGATCAGATAATGCTTTGTTAACAAAAGTTTGGTGAAATGGACCTCGAGAAACCCACATAAGACTTAACAATATAAGGTTTGCCGCACACAGATCGAGAGATCGTGTGCTCAAATACTTCACTAGTGATGTGACAAAAAACGCGTGTTTGTCAGTTAAAGTGTCGAATCGGGACGCGCCGCGCGAACTGCGGCAGTAGTTTTTGAAATATGCAATTTACTGATTTTCAAAAAAGAAAGAAGCTGTCCGAGTGGGCTGGACACCCACTGGGGGCGATGGAAAATGCCGTAAAAAATGACGAAAAAACTACGAAAAAATAGGCCCGCGTATGGTAAATAGCGTTGCCGGCCTATCCGCTACGTACCACCCCCTCTAAATTACGTCACTACGTAGATTATTGACTCGAAGCACTCTTTTCATGATCTCTCTGACTGGCTTTCATTAGTTGGTACTATTTGTTTTTTGTTTATGCTATCTGTCTCTTTTGAGATCAATTTTTCCAGTGTTTAGTGTTCTAATTGTCAATGTCACAAAATCATAGCCAAATTGTCAAGTCAACTTCAAACAAAAGATGGCTGTTTTGTTCAAAATTCTCGGAATTTCCGATATAGAAAGAAACTATAGGTATTTTAAGCTTGCGTCAAAAACTCGGGCTTCATTGGGAAAATAAAGCTCTAAATGACACGAGAAAAAATATATTAACTAGATGACAATCGTATGCATCGCAATCCCGTTGTTGCTCTTACTTTCGGTTTATATTGATGAACAGCTAACAGCTTGTTAGCCTTTTAATCGCTTGTTAAAGATGTTTTGTGTTCCAACATGTCCTGACAAAGGGTCTTCCGTAAAATGAAATGACTTAAAATAAATAGATAACGATACTTCAACATTCTTGATAATTTGCATTTCCGATTAGATTATACTCTGTTAATAAAAGTTTGGTGAAATTGGACTTAATTATACTAATATCTTTTACTGCAAGTGTGTTTGCACAACACTAAACAAACATAATTAAAACGACAGAAAGAAAAACAATAGTTTTTGAGCCACCGTTTGCAATTAAAATAATGGCTGTCACACCTATGATACAATTATAGTACGAATAAATTCCATGTTTTGGTACGAGTGTAAAAGCTACATAATTAGGACTAATCAAAAAAAAAAATTAATTCACTGTAATGGTTTATAATAGTCGTGTAGGTACTTGTTTATAGCGCGGTCTCCTGATATGTTGATAATGAACGCTAATTATACGTGGTTTCAGTGTTTCTTTGGACGTTTTTATTGTGGGTTTGACGTTTCCAAGTCTGCTATTAGATATTGGGAATGTACACACCACTGATGTGAATAGTTAATGTTATGGTGTAAACGCCTACGTTCTAAATAATGTAGTGCTGTGACGCTAATAAGCAGAGTTCGTTTATTTTGCATCGCCATTGTTAGTGTGTTCTAAATTCAAAATTTAAAAATTAACTTTATCCAAACTCTTTCGCATATTCGATATGTCAATTTGAAATTTGAAATCTGTTAGCATTCTATTCTATTTTTAAATTATTTCGATACAAATAGTTTTCGAAGCAAAGTTTTTATATTTATATGTTTACTAAACAAAAATGAGCTAAGTGATATTTTTTCTAGCAATAATTTTTAAAGCTCACACAAAATTTCTCAGAAATCATTTCGATTTGATAAAAATAAGCTAGTTACCTCTCCCCCCTGCCCTATAAACTTCATTGCTCACCCCTGAACTTAAAAAGGAGTTTAATTTGCTTACCGACTTGCCGCGACTAGCTGCAATTATCGCTAATGATAATAGCCTTTATTACTAATGTCCATTAGGTGTATTGTACTTTACCATTTCTGAAAGCTGCTTTATTTTCTTTTTGTGTGATACAAATGAGTCAAATAAAGATAAACAGTATGCTACAACGTTGTATTGTGAAGCAAGTTATGTTATATGTACTTTTAAACTTACGCGATCTGAACACATTATTATTAGTATTAGACGGGTATTTATCGCGTTTAAATTACCGTCTACCCGTGACCACGACAGCGTGCAAACCTGTCGAAACGTCGGGAAAATATAAGGTAGTTTAAACGCGATAAATACCCGTCTAATACTAATAATAATAGCAAGTTATGTTGTTCTAAAATACCTCATTTATTATTGATCCTTGTTTTAAAAACGACGTATCTGTAAATCGAATACTTACCTTCAAACGAGCAATTCTTTTATCTTATACCTTTAAACGAGCAATTCTTGTATATATGTATATATATATATATATATAATCGGAATCTCGGAAACGGCTCCAGCGATTTACATGAAATTTAGTATGCAGGGGGTTTCGGGGGCGATAAATCGATCTAGCTAGGTTTCATTTTTAGAAAACGTCTGTAGGTACCAAAAAAAACGAGCAAAGCTCGGTCACCCAGGTACTATTATGTATGTAAGTAAGTATACATAAATTATATAATCTGAATCTCGGAAATGGCTCCAACGATTTGCAGGGGATTTCGGGGGCGATAAATCGATCTAGCTAGGCTTTATTTTGAGAAAATGTTTTATACGTGTTTTCCAAGCAAAGATTCAAAAAGGTCACCCAGGTACTCTTAATACTGTAAGTCTTGTAAAATTTGATAATTTGTTTGAAGGTTTTTGGCATCGATATAAATAGTTACTAATAAAGGCTTGACAGAAGAAGTTTATATCTCTACGAGCTGATGCCCGCAGCTTTGCCCGCGTGAATGTCGATTATCGCGACTTTTCATACAAACTTTCATCCCCTATTTTTCCCCTTGGGGGTAGAATTAATCAAAATCCTTTCTTAGCCGATGCCTACGTCATAACATCTACCTGCATGCCAAATTTCAGCCCGATCCGTCCAGTGGTTTGGGCTGTGCGTTGATAGATCACTATGTCAGTCAGTCAGTCACCTTTGAGTTGTATATATTTAGATAGGATTTATCTCGATGGTTTTGGGCATCGATATTATGTAATTAGTTACTAAAGTAACGTTATCGGCCTGAAAATTCAGTCACCAGTATTAAGAAGTCACTTATCATGCGAATAGCCGCCTTTATTTTATGTAAGTACTATTTTGTTTGCCGACTATTTTCTGGCCGTATAATTCACGTGCTCTTTATAACCGAATGTATTATTTTTAATAATTCAAATGAGCATTTTCTTCGGAACAAAAGTCCTAATGGCAAAATAATTGGGCCGTCCATTTGTGACTATTATTCATCGAATGCAGTTGTTGATATAGAACGGGGTGAGATCGGTAACACGATAGGCATATTTTGTTAAATTTAAATAAATTATACCTTATGAATTCCTAATGTTTCGACGAAAATAATTCTGGTCGGTTCTTTTGATGAAATACTTATTATGCCAATGGGTTTTCTATACTTATTATTATATTATAAAGAGGAAAGATTTGATTGTTTGTTTGAATTGAATAGGCTCCGAAACTACTAAACCGATTTGAAAAATTCTTTCACCAATGTGTAGAATGAACTTTCAGGATGAACATAGGCTATATTTTATGTAGGTACTTCGCGGGCGACACCGCGTGCAGAAGCTAGTGTAAAATAAAAAGAAAAAGCACACATTTAAGGTAATTGAGTAAGTACCTACCTACTACACTTAAAGTAAAGATATTAATTTATGAATACTCACCGATTTATTTTATACTTAAGTAAGTACTTAGGTAAGTACCTTAAGTTTCCTTAAATTTTTTATTAGCATAAATTTTAGAAAATAAAAAATATGTGAATTTCTTACGAGTCTTCTAGGTCTAATAATATCAAATTTCCAAAAGCATTTATCTATCTATACTAATATTATAAAGAGGAAAACTTTGATTGTTTGTTTGTTTGTTTGTTTGTTTGAAATGAATAGGCTCCGAAACTACTGAACCGATTTGAAAAATTCTTTCATCAATGTGTAGAATGAACTTTCAGGATGAACATAGGCTATATTTTATGTAGGTACTTCGCGGGCGACGCCGCGTGCAGAAGCTAGTTTGTGATAAAAAAAAATGTAACTGGCTATGAGAGAAAGAGAGAAAGAAAATATGTGCTCGCACCTCTTTCCCTTGCCCCTACAGTAATATACGAAACGTAACTCTCTCTCTTTCAACCTTCATTACTTTTATATCTCTCTCAACTTCCGTTCGCCCCACCCGATCACACTTTTCGTAACGCTCATGAGCTTACCCCCCAAATCTAGCGTGCGTAAAGAATTTTCACTTCAATAATCAGTAAAACCGATAATTACCGAAAGCAAGTCAGCAAAAACAAGAACAATTTCCAGCGATCAATTCCATTATACAAGTTGCAGTGTCGTAATAGTGTCTGGAGTAGACCGGACTGCGCCATTAAGGAGGGGAAATTAGTGCATTATTGACTGATTTCCCTTTTCGACTAGCTGATAGACGGTTCGCGAACGATTTTCCATTTAAAATAACTGACTGTTTTGCTGCATTAGTCGATAAGGGTGCTTTTGTACTTGCGATAGTTTGGAAAAAATATTGATCGTAAATACGTGGTAATTTTTTTATGGGTTGTTGGTAAATGAAATTTTTCCGCGGATCGAACATTTATTTATTTAGAAGACAATATAACATTATAACAGATTTTTTCTAAGGCGATGGAACATATAAGTAGATACTTAATATAATACAATAATTTAAAATTAGAAGTGCATAATTATATGCATTAAACGGGTATTTATCGCGTTTTATTTACCTATTTTTCCCGACGTTTCGACAGGTTTACACACTGTCGTGGTCACGGGATGACATTTAATACTACCGTTTAATACTAATAAATATGTGTTCAGATCGCGTGAGTTTAAAAATATATGTTCAGAGCATGGTGGTGTAGACGTGGTAGCACCCCTGCCTCAAGATCCGAAGGTAGTGGTTACAAATCTGGTCGTTCGACAATGAGTTTTTCCATTCGAAAACTTTATGTGCGCAATGCCAGTGCTCTTAGATGGTGAGATGACGGATGATAGAGGGAAATGGAGGACGAAAGCATGTTGTGCTGACTTCACTTAACGTGGGAAAAAAAAAAAAAAAAAAAAAAATATTTAGGAACTTAAACTAGGTAGGTACATAAACAAAGTAGGAAGCGATGCGATCTGCAGAAGTAAAATACTGTGTCGCAGATTGCAACGCCCACCTCCGGGAATGTGATAATATTAGTTCCAACAAAAAGTGGCTGGAAGAAGAAGAAGAAGAAGAAACATTATACGACAGAATATAGAGAACCAAGCAAGATTATATCTATATCACGACGCACCTTCTATTTATCATGATCAGAACAAAAGTGTATTATTGAAATCGGAAAGTACATTTCACACGACTTAGCTCGCGACGCGATCGTAGGGCCTCCAATTAGTTTTTATGGTACGCTTCATTACAGCCAGTGTTAATTATTATTGTGCTGACGAACGCCCTGTTCTCACTCGACGACCTAATTAGAGCGGGTGCTTTTTTTTTTGTTTTCTTGTCAGCAAATTATGAGCATTGGGGTGTGTAGGACTTTTGAACGTACGTAGGGGCTCTTATGAGGAGCATTGTCGATGTGGACTCTAAATTTAAATTTAAATATGGAATTTAAAATTTTCATTCGGTTTTCGAATGTTTGCATTACGAATAGTTTGAATGGGATTTTCTGAGATGCATTTTACTGTCAACCTCCAATCTGTCCAACCGATTTTTATATTTTTTCTCTCGTGTTACTTTGAGTTTTATTGTGTAATTTTGGTGATCATTTTTCTAATAAAACCAGAATTCTTGACGCGACCGTAAAATATGTGAATTAAGGTAAATAGTTTCTTTCTAAAATCTTAAGAAATCCCGAGGATTTGAACAAAACAATTATCTTTTCTTTAAAATTGACTTGACAATTTGACTGACTTTCTACCAACACTACTAATATAACACTTGACACTGACAAAATTTATTTCAAAAGAGACAGATATCCATGTTAACCATGTTTGTACACCATGTAGCGTTTATAAGGCTTGTTGCAGTACTTTTGTATTTTAAAAGCGAAACCATAAATTCAACTAATTGGTGCGATTAGAAATTTTAATTATTTTATATTGTATTTCTTTGTAGTTCTTTATAGCCGACCGATTAGTTCGCAACATAATAGTTAGTTAAAATCGATTGTTAACATGTTTGTCGGTTTCACCAATTAAGTATTTTTCAAAGTTTTGATTTGATTTACTTACCTTATAAGCTTTTGAATGTTTTTTTATTGTATGTAATAGAAATGATCAAACGAACTTCCCAGGCGTGAAGTTCGATCATTATTTTAGCAAATTAAAATTTCCTTAGATGATTAACAAATGAACGAAATGAGCCTCTTTCACCACACTGGTTCGAATGAACTGGTGATACGATTAGACAAAAAATGACCTGTAGTATCTGCTAAGCAGAAGAAGTAAGAGAAATGCCGGACGTCAGAAGACGAAGTGAGAAAGAAGGAGAAAAAGAAGATAAAATCAGGAATATGGGCTGCATAAGAAATTAACAAGTCTTAGAAAACAAATATTATGTACTCAATAAAAATGTAAACAATTTTTTTTATATTTTTTTTCACACACATCTCCGAAACTACTGAACAGATTTTTATGTAGTTTTCACAGCCGGATAGAGCATAAATGTGAGAAGAGGTAGGTATCTACATATTTGTTTCACTAAAATCGGATGTCTGTAAGAAGTTATCCTCGTTCGGCAAAGTCGCTGGCAACAGTTAGTAACAATATAATTCAAATCAATTTAAACTGACACAACTAATAACGACTTTTAATAGATTGTATTATGTTCTTCAAATAAAATGGCAACAACAGTCTTAAATCCAATTGTTTTATCACAAACAGTTTTATACTTAATGTCTAATGAGATAAGATATAAAATGCGCTAATGGATGTGTGTATTGTTCATGAGATCATGGCCTGGTAAGTATGCACTTGATTTATTCGTTTAACCGTCTTGACCCACATTGAGTACTCGCTTTAATTGTTAATAAGCATAATTAAAATGCGCCTTAATTATTTATATACAAAACACAGGTTCGTATGTCCGTGTTTTATTGAGCCCTAAGGTATAAATAAAGGAGACGTAAGACAAGGAGGCTCTTGTATAAAAACGTCGCGACGCAATACATACAGAGGAGCCGTTGCGTCTTTGCCACGTCTATTCTAAAAAAAGACACAAACTATAAGTTTAAAAAGTTGCGTCCGCGTTCAGTCCGTCCCTTACGTCGTTTTCTCTGAATTGCGCCCTAACCTATCAGTCGATGATGGTTATAATATTTTTATTTAAAATACTTGCTAAAGTTGTGATTAAAAGATTTGATTTGTTTAAACAAAAGGTAGATTATTAGTTAGGTACTTACTAATATTAGTAATGCGATAGTAACTGTGTTTGTTTATTTGTTACCTTTACAAGACGGTCGAGCGGATCTTCGGTAATAAAATTTGGATAGGATAGATTGTAAACACATTGTCTGAAAAAGTTCAATGCGGATATAGGCACGGGCTACAGAGTATAAAATATAAAATAAATTGAAGAAAAAGGAATACCAATCAATGAGTGAATGGGTAACCTGACATTGTTACCATCGATAAGCTGTTTAGTTTATGGAATAATCCACTTATTATAAATCATTACCATAATCCGCATTACCTAGAAGTGCAAAACGAGTTCAGAAGTAAAGGGCGATATAATTAAACTTGTAATCATTAAATTATGCAACCTACACTGTATGTAGGGTTGTCACAAGTAGGCTACTTTGACATAATTAACGTGATTTGTTGTGACATGCCTACTGTTGTATTTATAAACGGTAGGTCTACCATGAGTTGTCACATTTAGATCCGCTGATGTTACTACAGTGGTAATAGTACGTTACTATGACATTTGTCAAAATTGTTACTCATGGTAAGTACCAAATTCTAAGCAAATTAATGAGCGCAAACTACAGTCGCTGTAGTATCTGTGACGTAGGATAGTTAGCTACGTGAGGTTTTAGTACCCGACTATCCGCTAGAGGCGCTGTAGGCAAGTTTTAATACATTTTTTTAACTACAGTCGCTAGCGAGTGTAGATTGTGAAAACTCATGGTAGACCTACGGAACCATACTTCATTGAAGATAGTATTATTGTAATAAATATTTTATTGGTGTTTCTATTGTCTTTGATTTTTTTAGGACTGACTGTGACTACCCCTATATAATGTTACATAGCTCCTTCAGCGTGGTTTTCTGTGGAAAAGCAGATAACGTAACATAATTGTGACGATAAAAATGACCTTTTTACTGCGAAGGATATGTTTGGATTGTATGTATGTATGCGAGTTTCTTTGGCTTTCACTGTAGCCCAAACGGCTGGATGGATTTTGGAAAATGAAGTGTCGTTGGATTTTTTTGGATTACAATTAGGTCACTTATGCTATACAAAATATCAAAAATCCAATATGGCGGCTGGCAGAAGCTATTTTCAACTACTTTCGGATTTTGTAATGTTGCAGTAAATTAGTAGATGGTTGAAAAAATAAAAATAAAAAATAAATATGATCACGACTGTAATCCCCGAGCTCGGTAGATATCTTCCTCAGATTTTTAGTTACTTAGATCTTTGAGGATATCTAAAGAGGTAGTCAGAGGTACGTCCAAACATGACATTAGGTACATGCCTACATTTTGCACAGTAATTAGTATTCTGTTGTTGGTTGACCAATTTACAAAAAACGGAAGCGAAGATAGAGTAACATTAACTTGTGACCACGTGACAACCCTAGGTTTAACATTAATAAATTATAATCAACATTGAATACGAAATCAATAAGTAATTTATTTAATGCGTGACCTTCACTCAGTTAATTATTTAACAATCCACGATTAAGGCATTCAAATCGCAAATTATATATTTTTTTAATACTTTATAATTACAAATCTCATAATGGAAGTTGGTACTAATTAGCTTGTATGTGTAGGATGTTTCGCAATTAGCTGTTGAGTGTGTGTGTGAAGCTAATTATGCAAAAGATTGGTGGTTTATCCCACAGTGAACTTAATAAGGAAAAATCTCGAATATTATTATCATAATACCTACTTAGCGAGATCACAAGTTTATTAGGTTTAATAACCATATTATACCACGCCTGTATTCCCCAGGCTCGGCAAATATCTCCTCAGATCTCTAGTTACTTGATCTTTGAGGATATCTAAAGAGGGAAGTAAGAGGCACGTCCAAACATGATATTTGGCACAAGCCCACATTTTGCACAGTTTTTTCATGACAGTTCGCAAGCCCATCGCTGCTTATAAGAATACTAACTTATGACATAAAATTTAGAATTTGTGGTTCTAGGGTATTCCAGTTTTTTCGCGATGTTTTCTTTGAAAAACTCATTGGTGCACAATCAGGTTTGAACCCACGACCTTTGGGTCTAGGCAGGGGCGCTACCAATACATCACCACTGCTTTTTGATAAGTAGGTAGGTACTTAGTAAATATTGTTATTTATCTTCAGACTTAGAAAGAAATTCTCCAAATTTCAGCTCTATAAAATTCATGGCGAGTGATTCTGTCAGTCAGTCAGTAACAACAGATTTTTATACTTCCATTATATACTTAGGATACAAACGTTTTCACCCCTTTTCAACCTCTTAAGGGTGTAATTTCCAAAAATACCGCCTTAGTGGGTGGTTTAGTTATAAAAGGAAGTCACCTTTCAAATTTCAGTTTCTAGCTTCAGTGGCTTTATTGGATGAATCAGTCAGTCAGTCAGTCAATCAGTCGGTCAGTCAGTCAATCAGTCAGGTTAAGCTCTTATATAGGTATAGATTAAACGCCACAGAGTAATTGCAACCTTCAGCATTAGATATTATACATCACAATTACGAAGCACATTCATGATTACCCCTAATTACGGGTAATAAGGTGACGTAAGCACGGCAATCTATTGTACTTACCTACTTATTACTAAGCGATGATAATAGGTGTTGTGTGGATCGGTGACTATTGAGCGGCCTCTCAACATGACAACATTTTTTTTATCTAACCTATTTGTCCCACTGCTGGGCAAAGGTCTACCCCAAATTCCTCCAATTGTCCCTGTTCTTGGCTGCGTCCCACCATTTGGCCGATTTGGCCACCATTTGGCCCACCAACATGACACCATAGACGTGGAAAAAAAACACGACGGTAATCCCCAGGCTCGGTAGATATCTCCTCAGATCTCAAAGTTACTTATATCTTTGAGGATATCTAAAGAGGGTTGTCAGAGGCACATGTCTACATTTTGCACTGTATCTAGTATCACGTTACATTATTATGTGACAAGGAGAGTGTTAGGTATGAATGTAGATGGATACAGGGGTAGAGGTAGGATAAAGAAAAGATGGATGGACTGTGTGAAAGATGACATGGGTAAGAAAGGAGTGAGTACTGAGATGACGAATGACAGAGGGAAATGGAAGAAGATCACATGTTGTGCCGACCCCACATAACGTGGGATAAGAGCAGGAAGATGATGATCTAGTATTACGTTATTTACCGTACATGACAGGTTGCAAGGCCATCGCTTTATAAGAATACTAACCTATGGCACATGCATTCGGAATTTTTGGTTCTAAAGTATGCTGCTATCTTCATGATTATATTCCTTCACCGTTTAAGAGCGTTGGCATTGCGCACATAATTTTTTCGAATGGAAAATCTCATTTTTTTCATAGTATCATACTACAATATATATTGCTCTATCATGCACGAAAACTTAAAAATGGCGGCGGTTCGTAAATTATACACCGATTTTTATAGGTTACTGTTTATCGCGGACTTAACCTTAAAAGGGGGTAGGTATTATCTATACCAAACTGCATGATCGTGAGGCGTAGATAAAGAACTAAATAAAGCAGACTTAGTATGTAAAGATGTAATACCTTAGATTCACTAATCAAACCAGCTACAGTACGTCGATTCTGTAAAATTCAAACATCAACTCGCATCTCACATCGCTACTCACTCGCACTTCGCTTAAGACGCTTTTTATTTGACACTTTGAATCGGGTTCGAGTGCGAAGCGAGCGTTGAAGTGACTTGGGAATTACCGTATAGAATGCCACTTCTTACGTCATCTCATACTTTATCTGTCAAAATCTCCCCGTCAATTTAGTTCAACTCGCTGACACGCTCGCAAGAGTGGCGCTAGTGTAAATTCGAATTATCAACCGAGTTTTTATGCCGAATGCCAATCAAGAAACTCACAGCGGATTCAGATTCGAAGTTTAAAATGAGGTCTTACAGAATCACACGGCTGAAGCCCATACAACGCGCCAATCGTCTTGTTATGGCCGCTCACAGAAACAACGTCATAACATTGAACGCAAGAATCCAACACAAAGCTCTATTAAAGTTCAAAGGCCGCATAAAGCCGGTGGCACACCACACAATGAACGCGATAAAGTATGCATCGCCTCGACGCGATCATAATCGAAACGTAATTAGCTGATAATGCAGGCGACGAAGTCGACCCGAACGGCCGTATTCCTATTTATGACTATGTTGAGTTTACCTTGCATGAAAGTCTATTTAACAAGTTTACGCTACACTTTTATAAAGCATATTGTAATAATAATAAACAGGTATTTGCATTTTAGATGATTTATACAGCGTCGAGTGGAAGTTTTTACTCAGGAGCCTTACATCAAGCTCTTTGGGCAATATTAAAGTAATATTACATTGTTAATTAGTACCTATAAAAATTGAATTAGAGTAGTGTTATTTCAAGGTTGAAGTTTGACGTTTCTGAAACGTGATGACTCCATGTTTAAAAAGCAGTTTTCACGAAGCGTGGTGTAGCTTGTTACTAATTATTCTGCATGATTATAATTAGATCGGTGACTTTTATTGGAAATTAAAAAAAAAATAGACTATGTATTTTTGAGGGTGACATTTAATTTTGAGCGTGATAGATTGTGGAAGTCACAACAAGTGTACGTATGTACTTTGAGACGCAATTTTTTTGGGTTGACTAGCAATAGTGATTGTTCCATTACCTATGTGTTTATTTTGTCATAAAACTATTTCTTAAACTTCCGTCATAACATTTAAAAGATTCATGACTAAATATCATTAGAGAAGATAAAAGATTGAAACGATTGGTAACATAACCAAGTTGGCACGCTAGAAGATTGAAGCTAAACTACTTTGCTCTCAAACAATAAGTAGAAGCATCCTGTACTCATTTATAAACTCACACAAACACATTACCGCGGCACTAATTATACATCATTATAACTAATTGTACAATACATCGGCCAAGAAGTATTCGCGACTATTAATGACAAAAGCAATTAGGGTGCACCCACACCAGCAAACAGTTTAATAAAGCTTGTGCTTTGATATAAGCGAGGCGAACACTATACAGTTAGAGATTACAATGCACGCAGATATTGAACGGAAACAAACGCACTCGAAAACGAAATTTAAGCCAACCTTTTTATATGATTTGAAGGTAAAACATTTACACTTTTCTATACATATTTTTTAAAAGAATTAGTATTATAACAAGAGACGCGAAACAAACTAATCAAAAGCGAGTTATCCAAAAACGTTTATACATACATATAGTTTGGCGAATTTACATTTTCATTGAAGACATTTGACAACACTTTCCGATACAGATAATATCACATAATATTATTTCTACCAACGTAATCACATCTTCTATCTTTTGTTTTATCGCTCGACGCTCTGCTATACGCTCTGCTTATACGAGAAAATAGCTAATATCGTCTTAAGCTTGTGTCATAGTTTGTTTGACAGTGTTGTGTTGCATTTTATCTGTAACTGTGCTTTGCGGTTTGTAAATTGAAGATCGTTTCTGTTTTCTTGTTGAAATGAACCTGATTGATGCGAGTGTTGTTAACAATAGAAACGGTAATTATGTTACAAAATTGTTGTTTATTAGACAAGCACACAATACCTATAATATACCTCATAATATTATTATTAAAAAAACTTTTTGATAAGCATAATTATCATTACCTGCAGATAAAGTTAATTTGTTTGAGGCTTGACATTTATTGTGTGATGATCATGTGTCTCGATTAATATTATTATAACTAGATAAAGATATAGTAGAAACACTATTAATTACTGCTTAGACATTTTGCAGTGAGTTTTAGTTTTTGGAGAAGGTCCCTTAATCATAGCACAAATCACACACTCCGGTCAAAATAGTGATCAAAAAAATCTCCATACTATTTTCTATTTACCAAGCTTACGTATCTCTATCTATACTATAATATTAGAAGCGATACTGGCTTATCTAGATATTCAGTCGTGATCACTAATCCTAGGGCTAATACAATATTTATTAATGATTATTAAGGTCATGGAATTTTCGGTATTTATTAGGATGTGTGCGTAAATGTAGACGTGAGCGTCATGAGCTCTCATTAGTCCAATGCTTAATGGTCCTAAGTATGCGGGCGAGATCGCCGCGTCAGACCGACACTACTGTCACACTGTGTCCATTGCTGCATCCAACATCAAAACGATAGGTAAAATATTATTATTTGGAAATAGTGTATCGCTAGATCGACCGTGTTAAAAAATAATAGGCAAACTATTTTACAATATGTACAGATTATAGTGATAATGATAAAAGAGCATGATAATACGGTAAAAAAGCTGGTGTGTATGCAAATTCCTTCTACTATATTGACTACCTCAACCCAAACTATGGCTAGCCGGTGTGGATAACATTGAGTCACGGAGCATTATGCAACCCGAATGAAAGTCTTTAAAATTCAAATTGACCTTTCAGTGTGAATAACGCTGATAATAAACTTCCGTCCGTCACGTAATTTAGACTAAAAAACCTCTGAGTGCAAAATATCGTGCTCGTTTCATCGAAGTATCGAAATGTCAGATCATTGACGAGTTAGGTTACGTCTAAGTTAAAATTGTAACATAAACATGAGTGAATGGAAACGCGCTACGATTCGGAGGTGGCTGCCATTCCTGGCGCGGCGTTAATGACAATAACTCGCCATTAGCCTGCAAAGCTGCTTGTGAATAAACCCGCACTCAAAGTAGCCATTTGGTCGAAAGGTGCATGACGAATCATGACGCTTATGAAAACGATCGCACGTAGCTTAGAAAATAGTTAATGTAGAGTATTACTATGTAATAAATAAGATTTCTTATAGAAGTTTATTAGTCAAAAGAGAAAGGAGTTCAATGAAAAGTTACTAAACTTAATCGTATGTTATGATCAATAAATAAGGAATTATAATATTAGCAAAGAAATGGTGTAACTGTTACGACCCAGTAATTTGAACTACCTAAGCGTATAAAACTAAAATAATTAAGCCTATAAGTACCTAAGTAGATAAATCAATTAAATCAACAAGAACGTTCATGTAATTTAAATTGGTTCACGCTACAGTCTTCATTCACGCACAAAACAGAACATCGGAGCTGATTTTGCCAACGCCAAAGGTAATGCTTACTGATACTATTGCGCCTCTATTTGTTGATGCAACTGTTTCCATGCGGGATTTAGTCAAATCATCGTAGAAATATCAACTCTAACGTGCTTTTCTTTAGGTTTTTTTTTGGGATACCACAATCGGTCTAAAGGTAAGTTCAAGCTAATTTTTCTAACGCCAAAGGTAATTCTTACTGATACTATTGCGCCTCTATTTGTTGATGCAACTATTTCCATGCGGTATTTTGTCAAATTATTATAGGAATATCAACTCTAACGTGCTTTTCTTTGGGTTCTTGTCCGGGTTGTTACCACCATCGTTCTAAAGGTAAGTTCAAGCTAATTTTTCTAACGCCAAAGGTAATTCTTACTGATACTATTGCGCCTTTATTTGTTGATGCAACTGTTTCCATGCGGTATTTAGTCAAATCATTATAGGAATATCAACTCTAACGTGCTTTTCTTTGGGTTCTTGTCCGGGTTGTTACCACCATCGTTCTAAAGGTAAGTTCAAGCTAATTTTTCTAACGCCAAAGGTAATTCTTACTGATACTATGCCTCTATTTGTTGATGCAACTGTTTCCATGCGGTATTTAGTCAAATTTTTATAGGAATATCAACTCTAACGTGCTTTTTTTTAGGTTCTTCTTTGGGATACCACAATCGTTCTATAGGTAAGTTCGAGCTTACTGATCGCCTGTTTTCCACATAAACGCAATCAATAATAGTTGAGACTTGTTTATCGCGAACCGGATTTGTACGGCCGACTATTTAATTATATTCCTTCTTACTTCTAGCAAATTAAGTAAAGAAGATTCAGCTTTTTAACTTGACTTTATATAATCAGCGCACAAAAGGCAAATTAAAGTTTTTACGATAGAGATACCTACTTATATGATTTTAGTACTGTTACCTAAATCGATATTTACAACAAAATCATTATAAGTTATTAAGTCGTAAAATAGTATTAGTTTTAAAATAAAACTATTTGATATTGTTGTGTTAATCATTTTGTCCTTCATATTGAAAACGATTTGAGGCTAATTAATCAAAATGTCAGGGCATGACATTTTGGTGTAAATACCTAATTGGTAAGCAGCTTATATAAATTTCATATCACCAAATTTAATTATAAATGGCTTAATATTCAATTAAGGATCTCTAAACATCCGTCTTATAAGTTTTACTAATCTAGCACATACAAATTGTGAAACATCTCATTTCTACGTTGAAAACATTCCACATTTATTTATTGATTTATTTATTCATAAGGATCAATTATGTCAGTATCAAGTGTTATTATTAAGTATTGTTTCAACAAACTTAGTTTTTTTAATAGAACTGTCAGAGAATCTGTATTTGAATTGGAATGCACACATTCTCACCGTAACGCTAACAATTATTGGAGTTTACCATATGAGCATAATGAAAGTAAATCTTACCTAATATTATAAACGTAAAGGTTTGTATGTTAGCTTTTTTTCGCACTCACATATTGGTTTCTTAGAAAAAGTTATTTAGATTGATGGGTGCTCTAACCCCCTGAAGATTTCGGAAGTAATCTGATAACACCCTGTAAAGCTATGACGCAAACACCCACACAATTTAAAAAGGCTAATCAAGGTGCGGATTTCAGTCGCAATCAAGCGTACAAATTTCCAACTGGGCGCAATTGGAAAAATATAATTACCCATATAATCCTCAGTAAATTGGATTAAAATCATGAAAAAAAAGAAAGTGTTTTAGGGTACGTCATTATTTTTGTGCGGGGGAACGCTAATAACGACAGATCGGTATAATGACCTTAATTAATCGATCGCATACCGTGTTTCAGTCAAGAGGAACATGTGGACGGGTATTTGATGTTGAAAAGTGAAATGAATATTTTTATTCGAGAGGTTCAAGGTTTGAAGGAGTTATTCCCATGATAGCCCGTATCGAGCCATGGCGGGAAATTAAAAATAAATATTATTTTCTTTATCACTATGGGCCTTAAAAGTACCTATGTAAGATTTTGAGCCACGTGGCTTTTGTTTTCCAAATAAACCACCTGACATTGAAAATGATGTCATGAAAAATTTTAATATACGAGTCTCTGATGTGTACTGTTATCCTTTCACCACACTAGTTAATTCTAAACTACCTTTCAAAGTTCAACTTTTAATTTATTTATTTAATTTAATTTCTGGAAAACTTACAGCTAGGCTTAAGAATATGTATTATTTTTATATTAACATTTTTTTTTGTAACACGTTAAGGGGCGATTTACAATAAATTATGCATGAACGTGAACGATGTTACCACTAAGTCCTGAGCCTCACTACAAGCTCTTCGGGCAACGTCAAAGTAATGTAACTTTGATATATCGTACAATGATCTATAAAAAAATAATTGAAATAGTGTTTTTTCAAGCTGAAAATTTGACGTTCCTAAAACATGATTTGTTTGCAAGAGCTTGTGGTAAGGCCCTGATCCTTTGCTTTATTCATACACATCAAGATTCTTCCTACTCAAGCATTTCTACGTCTTTGACCTACAAAAAATCAAACAAACATGATCAAAACTGTAATCTCCAGTTTTAGGCAAATCTTCTCAGATATCAAGTTACTTTAACGAAGAATATAATAGTTAAAGATACATCCAAATATTATAACTGACATGTCCACGTTGGCAGTAGCTAGTATTACGTAAATGACAGGTTGCAAGCCCATCGCCGGTGAATTTTAAAAGTAAAAACAGTTAAAATACCAAAACTAAACATCGTCATTAATCGGAGAAGTACGATCACTTCGCGACCCGATACCAACAGAAAGGGTTGGCTCACACCACGCCGCATAATTACGGCGCACACATACACAAAACACATTAACACAACGATAAAACAAGCCAACTACTTAGCATTTTCAAATTAAATACACTAATCACTTGTGTAAACGCACTGTGTACGGATAGAGACGGCGATCGATAGTTTGTGTGTGTGAGTGATTATAATGAAGGGTAGAAGGGTGATATTAAGTGGCTCTATTCGTGTGCCCCTCTCTGCCTTCGCCACTTCAGCTTGGAACCGATAATTTTGTTTTTAATAGATCGCGCGATCAGTAGGTGCCGGTTGGTGGTGGAGCGAAACTTTGCAGTTCTGATTGATTGGGTTAAATCGTTGCAGTTTTTACGAAAAGGAAGTCTATTGCCAACGCTTAGAATTTAAACTGAATTGCGGTGTTTAATCGTAATTAGGTATGCGATGACGACGGCTATAAATACAGATATAGCTATACGTTATCGACTAGGCTGGAAGGATGATAGGCAACTACAGAAACTACTCGAAAAAAAATCTCAATTTCCAAAACGATAGTGCATTTTGAGAGCTTCTGATTTCTAAGGCACTCTTTTAATTCTTTTTACCACACTAGATCGTAAGAGCAGTAAGAGTGACGTGATAAAATTGGGCCACTTGTATTGATTATTTCTTTGATAAAATCATATTATTACTAGCTGGCCCACGCCCAACTTTGCGCGTTGTAAGTATATATGATTTTTCCCGTTTTTGCAACATTTTTTATTGATTCTCCGCTTCTATTGGTCAATCAGTCTTCCTCAATCAATGGACTAAACAACACAACAGTAATATTTCAATTCAAACCAGTAGTTCATGAGATTAGCGTATTCAACTAAACAAACAAATTATTTATATATTATTAAAATATTATGAATATAGATTTTCCCAAAACCATGTTGCCAGCTAGTCTCTAAACGTCAAATTGTCTCATTTGAAAAGCCTTATTTTTATATGAAGATCACTAAAATAATAATATTATCAAACAAGATTTTCGAAAATCATTTTTCTTGAGTTACGTCACTTTGGTTCTAAAGCTGCGATATACAGATAGTTGAAGAGACAACCTTCAACTCGACTACTAAAAGGCAGCGGCACTGAGCAGTAATTCGGGTAAGTAACGATTAATTTGTGTGTAAAACTCTGAAAGCTGTAGGTACATTAGCAATTCGCAACAACACTTACGCAGGAGTAATGACTCGTCTGTCCATATAATCATAGAGCAGCCATTACTCCCGCCTTGTAGGGTGACCACACTGTCACCTGAACTTGAGGACATAGACAAGTAATTCAATTTTTAATTATTAAAACGAAGTCAAAACGTTTTTTCCTCTCTTGGACAATGTAAGTTTCATCTTATCTTCTTTTAAGTTACCTACTGCATATTTTTAACTCAATAGCCCATAATAATGTCTCGGTAAAGTATCTCAGCCACGTTAGACAGTGGCTTAAATGCTCTAGATTAGTCCCACACTCAAGGCTTACAAAGGTAAATCTCCTCCCTCACTCTTACACTCGGACACACTCTACTAAAAAATAGACGTCTTCTTTAATGCCACAAACCTTGCAGTTTGGACTGTTGGAACAGACTTACTAAGCATTCTGATCATCTTCTTAACTTAGTCGGCTGTATCCACAGGAAAGACGGAACAATAAGTGCGGCCAAATTTTTTTTTTTAATATAAAGTAAGTATAGGTTTACGTTTGACCTCACTATGTTAATTTTAAGCATCAGTGAGGTCTACGATGGATCACGCTTTCCTAGAAGAAAACTATTGATCCTCGATTTGAAGACACCCTTAAGGCCCAGCATTTTGAAAATTGCAAGTATTGCAACCCTTATCATTCTATTACCGCTTAAGGCCCAGCATTTTGAAAATTGCAAGTATTGCAACCCTAATCATTCTATTACAACTTAATAGATTACATTGAAATTGAACTACACGATACTCAAGGATATAAGTGATAAATCAACCGGAGCTAAAACACGAATTAGTTAGAAAACCTTGGTTAAAAATCATGTCAAAAACACCTCTGAAAATTCAGAAATTCCCTAATTTATCCAGAACAGTAAGATATTTTGAATTTCTATTTCACATGAATGTAAATCAGTTAATTTGAAACAAACCAACCCAGCCCTTTTTTTGAAATAAGTTATTTACTTGAAAATATTTATGTTTTTTATAAATTGTCGCTTTCGTTATGTAATTCAGAGCAGCCATATTATCATGTCGCACTCTACGTACTTGTCATTTGGGTATTTCGCTTCGTGCTATGTCTGATTCCGCGGAGATCCGCGTTGCTATACGGACCTGTGTCACTTTTTTGTAACTTTTACGTATGGAATAGAGTGACGAGTATTCTGGGCCTTAAACTGGCCTCACAGCTCAGTTGGTAGTAGCTCTACCTTCTGCGCTGTAGGTTGTGAGTTCGATCCCCATCCAGGATAAACATTTGTGTGATGAACACAGATGTTTGTTCTGTGTCTGGGTGTTATTATGTATTCTATGTATGTATTTACGCAAAAGTATTTATTTAATCTGTCAGCTATCTAGTTCCCATAGTACAAGCTTTGCTGAGTTTAGGGCTAGATAGCGTTGTGTAAACTGTCCACCAATATTTATAAATTTATTCCACCAATATTTATCTGGAAATACAGACCACGGCAAGGAGTTCCACATTGTCTTTTCTGTAAAGTGTTTTTTCTCGAAAATTGTTTGTATACTGTGAATTAATTGTTTTCAACAATTATTAATACACAATAACAATAAATATGCAAATTATTTAATCATCTAAAGACAATCTATAATTAAAAAAATAATAAAGTTGACAACTGCGATGGCTAATTAAAATAATGTAATAAATAATTGCTCAGAAGTTGCAATAAAGTAATTTTAAATGTCAAAATGCTACCGAGATAAATACGGTCCACGCCGACGAGACAAAAAACAAAGACGAATTGAAACTTTGCAACAAAATTGGACACATCTTAAAAAAGAAAAAGAAGTGTAATTCTCATATTTATGGGCGAATAATATCAAAAATATCTACGCAGTACTCATAGATAATCTTGAGAAGATCTCAGATGTCTATGAAACCTAGGCATTATAGTGGCCATGTTTATTTTTTGTTTTTAGGTATACATATATTATTATTTTTTACCGGCGACTTCGTCCGCGTTCGAAAATGTAAGACTCCCATACAAACTTTGATCCCTTATTTCAACCCCTTCAAGCATTTTTTTGCAATAAAAGGTAACTTATGTCATTTCCTAAGCTCAAGTTCTCTCAATCTCATCAAAATCGGTTCAGCGGTCATCATTCATTCTCCTGCCCTTATCCCACGCTAAGTGGGAAAAGGGCAGGAGAATTAAGCGCTATAAGCGTGTAAGTGTAACAGACAGACTCAATTTTATATTAGTACTAGTTTCTGCACGCGGCGTCGCCCGCGAAGTACCTACATAAAATATAGCCTATGTTCATCCTGAAAGTTCATTCTACACATTGGTGAAATAATTTTTCAAATCGGTTCAGTAGTTTCGGACCCTATTCAATTCAAACAAACAAACAATCAAATCTTTCCTCTTTATAATATTAGTATAGATGATAATAAATATTTAAGGGGGCTCCCATACAACAAATGTATCGCTCCCATATAATAAACGCATAATTATGTCATACCTAAACGAGGAATTCTTGTAAGTATATAATAAACTAAATCACGGAAACGATTTTCATGGAATTTAGTATGCAGGGGGTTTCATGGGCGATAAATCGATTTAGCTAGGTTTCATTTTCAGAAAACGCAAATACTCTTGGTTATTTGGAAACTTATCCCGAAACGTACGGAACGTACGGAAATTTTTCCCTAAAGCAGCGTATTCCTGGTCACCGTATCAAGGGGGTGGGCCTCCACGACATTAATTTCGTGAAATGAACCTAATTTACATTTAAATAAGGACTCGCCTTAGCCGGGATAAGTTGCGAAACTAGTGGCCGGAGGCAGGAGGGCTGAGTGCCCAAAGCATCCAGTTATTTCACTAGTAATAATAATTCAATTTCTTGTATTTACGAGGGAATTGACCAGTTACTGTTATATTATTCAAGCTTTTAGTTCATCATCATCATCATCAGCCTATAGCAGTCCACTGCTGGACATAGGCCTTTTAGTTAAACGAACTTAATACTTAGAACTTCTGATTGTGTCATCTTATACCTTTAAACAAGCAATTCTTGTTTAATAATAATAATGTAAAAAAAAATATATATGATCACGACTGTAATCTCCGGGCTCGGTAGATATCTTCTTCAGATCTCTAGTTGCTTAGATCTTTGATGATATCTAAAGAGGGTAGTCAGAGGCAAGTCTAAACATGACATTTGGTACATGCCCACATTTTGCAGTAAGTAGTTAGTATTCCGTACGTGACAGGTTGCAAGCCCATCGCCGCTTATAAGAATACTAACATATGACACATACCTTCGAATTTTTGGTTCTAGGGTATGCCGGTTTCCTCACGATGTTTTCCTTCATCGTTGAGAGTACTGGTAAGTGCACACACATTTTTCGAGCAGAAAAAACTTTTTTACACTAGATTCGAACCCACGACATTACGATCGGAAGGCTACAACCAAGACCACAAGTGCTCTCACTTAAAATTTACACCTAATTTGCTTAGCACATTTGACTATGCCTTCTTGTGACCACCGCTGACTAAGCTTAGAGCTAGAGGTGCGTGCTTAGCAAAGCTATCTAAAACTATTCTAAGCTCTCTAGCGTAATTATAATTAATAGATTTAAAAGCCTTTTTTACTTATATCTACTGACATAATACTAGCGACATGTCCCGACTTTGCACGTGTGGAATATGGATACTAATGTGTATAAACCTTCATCTTGAATCACTATCTATTGATGAAAACCGCATTAAAATCCGTAGCGCACTAAAGATAAGTGACTTTATTTTATACTATATAGAGATGATAGTTGCAGAATCTTTTACATAACAATTATACAGAGTGTCCCGAAACTTGTATGTTAAGCTTAAAGGGTGATTCAAAGTTCTAACTGGTAAAATGAAGTGATATATCTATTTACGTTTGTGTAAAATAATAAAAATGAACCTACATTATATCGGCTTCTGCGTAGCGCGTGGGGAGTCGACTGTGAAGCGCAGAGTCGCGGGTACCATTCCCGCATCTGGACAAAGTTTTTATTTTGCAAATATCTAGCGTAAAATCGGACAATAATGAGAAAGCCGTCATAGTAAACTGGGTTTTCTTTGGTAAATTGTTTTGTAATTCAAAGTCTATTTAAAATAGAGCTTAATTATTTTAAACCTTTCTCTATTGTATAAACAAAAGTTTTATAAACAATGAACATTCTAGAAAACTCTTCACTACTATTGCTGCGTATTGAATAATTATAATTAAGTTTAAAAATAAAACGCTCGCTGGAAATACAAATAAACAAAACAATTTTTATTTCGTTAATCACAGCTTTAACTTCTCGAAAACTTTTAACAACGTTCAATTCAATCCGGGAGAGGGTCATCAATAACAAAATTAAAAATTCTCCAATTTGAATTTTCAAATTTGAATTTTAATTGCGTGCGATTATAATCGAGATCGCGAATTACAGAAGCCCTCAGAGAGAGAGCTCGATTTTTTCATTCAAATCATCTCGTAATTAGAATGAGTTCGAAATAAATAGGTGGGATAATTCATTCCAATTTTAAATTTGATCCATGGAATGTTGCGGTAACCCGTTCTAATTTCAAACTGGCATTTTTTTGTAATATTTTGACTTAGGAAATTGATTAATGAATATCATTCAAAATCTATTACGTCCGTAAAGAAATGCAAACTTTTTGATTATGTAAGTACCTACCTAAATCTTAAATAACCTCTTTGGTAGCATCAATTACATCACTTAAAACACTAAAATGATAAAATACCTAGTTTGTACTTTTTTCCTTTATGCGACTTCTAGGTACCTAGTAAAACAAATTGGACTAAACCTTCAACAAGTCTTTAGGTGATACAATTTTTTGAATTTCGAATAATTATGGTCGTTTGAATAAAGGAGGCCGAAACTACGTAAGTTATGCCTCAAAACAAGTCTCTCATTATTCCTATTCCTATGCATACTTTTTGTTTATAACTCAAATGAATAATCTCAAAACTCGAACTAGTTACGCCCGATCGAACTGCCTCGGAGTAGGGGTGTGAGTTTAATCCTTATAAATTTCCTTTTTACACAAAGCAATATAAGTAATTAGCATAATTTCGTTGAGTAAATGAAATATGGTAATAAGGGGGGGCCTTTACCCCTTCTTGGGGGTGACTCGAGAAAGGGGTGGGTGGACCCTTCAAGTCGCATCTCTGTGATACCCGTCACGATGTAGTGATGATTACAATTAAATTATACGCTCTTCAGAACCGTTCGACCATTTTGTACTGATTTAATGCTTTTATTTTGACTTGTCTTCGTTCTAAATAATTTATATTAATATTTTGTATTGCGAAATTGATTAAAATAATGTTAGTTGATGTAGGTACCTTCGAAACAACGTGCAAATTAAGTAAATTTTCATCCCTGAATAACTTTAATTATTCTTTAGGTAGTTACTTCAAAATGTTTTATTTAAGTACTTACCTCTCATCTATTTATCATAAATTGACCATCAAATCGTTAAAAAAAATACCACAGATAATATTTACTTTTAGTTTCTACGATCGAAAACAATATTTTGACTAGATTGTTCAAGAATAACGAATATTTCGTTGTATCCTTCGAATAAGGTGACAAGCGTAATATCGACCTTTTACCTTAATTGCATTTTTGTAATCTTAATTAGTATTAACATCAAATCAATTTAAAAATAAATAAAAAATAGTTTAGGTAATCAAAAGCTATACTTAATACCTACGACGATCTGATGAGGTTAGATTTTTATTAGTTCGAAATGATTCAAATGTTTTTTCTAGAATAATCTTTTTTTACCAGATCTTTCGATCTTGTGAGTCGGTAGCCAACTTTTGTTATTTACCAACTGTTTAAAGCCGAAACCAAACACTTTACATTTCTTGACACAAAAGCACTCGATATATGCCACTGCGGTGACCCAGCCAAGGACGGACCACGCAAAATCTGTTTAGTCACATGCTAAAAGCGTTTCTATAATAAAAAATGCTAATTTCATCCCCAATGCGTGACTCTAGACTAGATATCAAAATTCAAAATGCACAAACCAACCGTAAAAAAGTTGTTTTACCAAAACCAAATCAAATCAACTTGATTTACGGGGTTATAGCAAAAAAACCGACGAAATAAATGCCAATTAAAACTCAATAGCTAATAAACTCGATCAGGAACCGAACTATCGACTCCGTGAAATGCCTCATGATAAAAGGTCTTCAAAATTCGAAAACACAATACCGCGTCTACCCTCTAAATAGAAAAGGACAGCGTCATACTAGATTATTGTAGCCAGAAAGGGATAGTGCCGAATTAGAATTAATTAATTATAATTAAGTTTTAAGTTGACGCGCTTACGAGACGCTGCGCTTGTGTGCGTTGGTTTGTTTGTGTGTATCTATCGATTCGAAACTATGGCCAGAGATAATGAGCTGGGTAGGGCATGCAACTGCTATGTATTCTGGGGTCGTAATAAGTTTGAGGTCGCAGTTTGCCCGGCTAATGTGAGGCTAATGTTCTGCTATTAAAAGCTACCTAAATAAGTTTCAGAACTAAAATTATATTATAAGCAAAATAATAAAACTGGTGTTTGAATGTCGAAACTGCTTTCTTTGAGTATTCCAAAATCAAAATTACAAAAAAAAGTTTCACGCTTCGATCAATACCTACATCGAATTGGTGCTTTTTGGCATAATCATTTTAAAAACTGAATTTAAAAAATGAGGTTTTATTCCGATCTGTTTTTAAAATTCGAATACTTACGGCACTCAAGCCAAACTAAATCTTAATTAAAAATACCTACCATTGGTTTTAGTTTATCTTCAAAACATGTAGGTTTTGATATTTTATTTTTAAAATTAGAATACGACTTAGGCTAGCCACGCCTAACTAAATCTAATCCCATTGTTATAAAGCTTATTTTACATTGAGATCAGTTAAACTATGACGAAAGCTTGCTATTAATAGCTATTCCCGCTAAAATCATGAAAGGATGTAGACCCTACATTGTTTTTGCGTGATTTAAATTAATGACCAATTTTTTTCTTCTTAATATTTTTATAGAATTGGAGATTTTAAAAGCTTTCGCTAGTAATATTTGCTCTGGCTTTGGTTATTTTGATGATCATACTGATCATTGATCAGCTTGTAAATTGTGGAGACATAAAAATCCGGGATTTAAGTAGGTAAGTACGTGATAGTTAGGTACATACTTATCATAATAATAAATAGGTAGAAACCTACCTACTTAAGTAAACTACATAAGGCAGATTTGACTAGTGTAAGCATTATCCCTAGAATAAATCGTAGCTATCGAAGAACAAATTGACATTTTACTTGCATATGACCGGTGCATGTGACATTCTGAGAATACTTAGTTATTTATTCTTAAGTACTTACCAGAAGTTGGTCAAATCCACTCTTAGTGATTTTTTTATACGAGTACCTTTTTAATAGTGAAGTACTTATACTTAAGAACCAGAAGTTGGTCAAATCCACTCCTAGTGATTTTTTTATATTTATCTACCTACTTAGTAGGTAGGTACCTATCACAGTTAAATAAATAAATATTGGTGGACAATTCACACAACGCCATCTAGCCCCAAACTAAGCAACGCTTGTACTATGGGAAACAGATAGTTGATAGATTAATTAATTATTTTTTTTGTAAATACATACAAAGAATATTATGATAGCACTCAGACACAAAACAAACATCTGTGTTCATCACACAAATGTTAGTCCTGGGTGGGGATCGAACCCACAACCTACAGCGCAGAAAGCAAAGCTACTACCAACTGAGCTGTGAGGCCTGAAAGTTTGTCAGTCCACAAACGATTTTATACGGGTTCATTCACATAGGTAATTCAAAATAGGTATTTCTTGTCCAAAAGACCGACCACAGACCCTAGAACCTGCGTTAACTAGAAAGATCGACATACGCTACCAATTGGGACCAGCCAACCGTCTACACTAGGGACGTAACTGCAAAGGACTCCGAAACCTATAAAAATCGGTCTAAAAGTGTACATTCGACTTTACAAATTTCGAAACTTTCAAATATGTAACTAAAAGTATGCCTTCGATTTTACAAAGATATACGATTTGCTTGTTTGTTCATACCTTCGTTTTAACCGATGAATAAAAAATTAATGTTCGTTTATTGTATTTTAAAACAGAACTGCATATTAAAAACTTTTTATTAAAATCGAATTCTCATTTTAAAAAATGTAAACGATAGCAGATAAATTCGAATTTCAAATATCGACAGTTCAATGTAAAGCCGTGTCTACATTGAGAAAACATTCCGCCTGAGACGCGCGGTAGCATCCCTACTAGATAAAACAGGGGGATGCCTCCCGGGGGGCAAATATCGATTTTGGATGAGGAACCGGACTAGAGACACGAGAGCCTTAATAACAATCTAGGCGCGCTTTGAGCTAGGAATTGTAAGCTTGCATTGGGGTGGGTGGCGTCGTTGGAAACACGCATGCTGGCAGGGCTTTTAAGGTATAGTATTATTGACTAGTTTACTGATACTGGCTTTAAAAAGGACACAAAGGACTTGTCATGTAACTTAGTAATATTATTGTCAGTTATTGACATCTTATTATTATCTTGTCACTTGTTATTTTAAACCAGTGTGATAAAAGGTGAGGTTACTTTCGTATACTATTATCTACTGGTGTTTATATGAGCACTAGGAATACCTATTTATTATTATCAGTTACAAGACTAGATTTTAAAAAGCGTCGAGCTAAAAGTGTTTTATTGCGTTCTATTCACTTTGGTAAAAACCCTGTTCTGTCTCGAAAAATCAATATTAAATTAGGCTTTTAAAAGAGTCTTTTACTATGCATTTTGTTGCACAATTTGGCCACCGAACGGCAGTGAATAATCACTTGTAATACAGAAACTCGACAGGTTTATGCAAAAATCGTGCAACTCTCAACTTTTCAGAAACGCAATAAAACAAAATAACATCAAGTCAGACTCTTATAACTCGAATAAAGGCGAGAGGGGAAAATCGCATCTAGTCTAATGCGAGTGTTAAAAATTTAATAAAATATCTGGAAAAGAAAAATCTTTTAAGGGATGAACGGACTGGCTAAACCAATTAATTAGGTACAAATTAAAATTTAAGAAGTTTGATTGTGGATTATTTTCTACAATTTTTCTTTACCATCTTTGCGTTAAAAACACGAGCTGTTATTTTTATTGGAGACAAGAAAAAAAGCCTGTGTGATAAAAACAAATTGAAAAAACATGCCATGTTTCACATTGTAAAAATCAAGCTAAAAGAAAAGGTTGAAAGCCACCGTAACAACACTGTAAACACAACTTGAAACTACGTAAGATCACACGGGCCAAGTTTAATCCCTGATTTAGTCCAAAGCGACGCTGGCGGCCCGCGCGGAAAGCACATATTTGTTCGCGCCCCGACGTTTTTGACATTCCTACATTACCTCAACTTTTCTTAGGGTTGTTACATTTTTTTAATTCAAATTTCGGTAATAAAGGCTCGTAACTTTTAATTCACAGGCATGTTATACATATCCTTCTATCCTAGGCTACCCTTGAGTTGATTTGAAAAAACTTGAGAGGTGTCAAGGGACACCCGGATAGAACGAAGTTCCTTTCCTTGCTTTCTATGAGAGAGAGAGAGAGACAGTCAGAGAAACACGCGCACGCCGCACGGCTTACAACTATAGCAAACAGTGTCGTTACAACTTTTGGTCTCAATTTTTTCCGTCTAGCCCCCTTTCGCAACGTGCGATAAGGAACTTCATTCTAAAAATAAAAATTAAACAAGCAAGATAGTGTGATTTTTCAAAAATGATTAAAGTCGAGCATTTTTATTAAGAACTCTATACAAAATTACTTTGATCCGTTCAACAAATAAAAAAACTAGTGACACGATAAGAAGAAAAAGCATAATAGGCAATAATGTTACAAGGTGTGAATCACGCTGTTCATTAGTATAGTTAGCTAGACAATATCTTTTTTTAGAAACAACGCACTAAACATAAAACTCAAAAAGTGTTAACTATAAACACGATTGTTAAGCTTGTAAACCTAACCAGTCAATAAACTCATAACAACTAAACTTTACAGCCGTTAAGAGGCAACCCTAGCAAAGGCAATGAAAAGTCGGTTAAGCTAATGTTATCGAGGAATAAAAATGTATAATAAAATACAAACACGCCGCGCGAGGAAACAATTTGCCGCAGGAGACTGGAAGATTTGATTGCTCTGCCATGCAAACGTGAACCGTAACGCCTTGCTAATACGATTGTGATTTAAACGGTCTGACGCTGCAGAAAATATCTTGAATTTTCGTTAGAGTGAAACTTCATTTTCAGCTTTATTTTGTCGGTTTAAGGTTCAATTTTAAATGTGATGTCAGAACAGTAATTCAGGAAGAAAAGAGTTTTCCGGCTCGTCGCGGCGCCGTGACATTTGTGTTAAGCGAGGGACACCATTCATGAGGTGTTCACTGCTACTACTTTGAAAGTAAACTTGCAGATTGAAGATTTTGATACGGATTCTGTTGTCGAGTTATTAAGTTTGTAAGTAGTTGTCATCATGCCAAGATTTTAGAATAAGTACCTTACACAACTAGAGATTGTTATATTATTCACTACTTATTTCTTTCTTGTGCACCTCCAGACTTCGATTGGAATCTATTTTCTAAATTTCAGCTTTTTATGACTTATACGTTAATCTATCAGTCATCCAATCAGTTAGGAACACGTAAGAGTTTTATACATAGTTAATATTAAGAATAACTATTATGTAGATTGTAGGTAGGTCCACATTTATAATGAAACAGGATTATAAATGATTTTTTTTCTATTCCGTTCTTAAAACAATAATACATAGGTACTAAAGTAATACGTGTAGGTGTAGTAATAAAGTGTAAAATACCTACATCAAACTAAAGAAGTTCAAAACTGAGATAATCATCATCTTTACAGGCAGACGACACGCGACAGCGCCGAATAAAAAAGAAAACAAAAACAAACAAGAATTCGAAATTCGAACATGTTTTTTTTTTCTAATCCGGCGGGCAAGGACACGTTCACGGCGCCACCTGTTGAGCGGGATCACGTGACTTTTTTGCTCCAAGGACGCGTGCCTCCTTCGTTCATTCACGGGTGGCCTTCCCCCGCTTCTTGGGGGTGTAAGGGGTTTTTTTGTTCCCCTACGGTGAACTCCCGAGGGCTTTCACCTACGTGCATTTTCGAGGTCACGTCTGGAATGTTTTGAGGTTATGTTTTGGAGTTTCCCCGCGCTTTCGTATGCTTGCCAAGTTATTTTTTTAGCTTTTAAATAACTTGGTTTTGTAAGTACTATTTAATCCGTAACCATGAGTGTTCTATCTTAATCTCAAGTTATTTTTTACATTATTTAATAATATTAGTTTGTAAGGTAAGAAAGGAGTGAGTAATGAGATGACGAGTGACAGAGGGAAATGGAAGAAGATCACATGTTGTGCCGACCCCACATAACGTAGGTTAGGGGCAGGAAGATGATGATGATGATTTAATAGTATTAGTTGAAACTACCTAGAAACTTCAAGTTTTTTTAATTTTTTTATTTTTCACATTATCTGTGGTTTCTGGAAACACTTAAGTACACTTAACCTAGTTATAGTAAGGTGGTATCCAGACTTCAACTACGAGCAATATGCATGTACCTACTTTCATTTCAATAGATCAATCACTGGCATGTAGTCTATCGTCTGAACTATTTATCTAATTGCCTTAGTCAAGGCTTCGCAATATTATTTGCCAAGTGAAAACCAGCATTACTACATCGAAATAAGAACGAATTCGCAGAACAGCAGAATTACTTATTAATTAATTCTCGTCCCATGTCCATGATAGCTACGATTAGGTACATTTAAGACATTCTTAATAGTATAAATAGGTTTCTCAATATACTAAAATGTGTCTAAAAAAACAAATAGACAATAATAATAATAATAATTACTTTACCTACCTATCTTTGTACCTCAGTAGAAGTACCTACTTGTAGATCGATTTTAAAAAAGCTTTTTTATCTGCTTTTGTGTACAGAGCCTTATCTTATTTGTTTCATGTTTTTTTTTTCTACAATCGTCAAAAAGGTTAAATGTGCTGCCTGAAGTAGGTCGGTATACTTATTGATATTCTCGGTTACTAGTAACGAGGTAGTTGATAGTAGATACACTATCCATATCATTTCAACAGATCAATCACTAGACAAGTCTAAATAACTTCTCTAAATTGCCTCCGTCGACTTCGCCTCCCACGGCCAAGTCAAAACCGCCGTTCTTTCGTAGAACTAAGAACGAATTTGCGAAACACTATAGAATTATTGGACTTAACCGGATTCTAATTAAACCCTGTTCTGATAGTGCACCGTAGAGCTGTAGACTGCGTAATTTACATTAATCCAATAATTGCATGGAGGTTTCCTAGTTAGAAATTCAAATGAGATGATGTACTGTCGGGGTGGCGGGCGGTCTTTAGGGAGGCATGTGAGACGGAGTAGAGGAGACGCAATGATTATCGGGTAGGACCTCCTTAGTTAGTTTGCACTATGTATTTTTGATCGTTTTTAATGTTCTAAATTCAAATGGTAATGAAGCGGTTCAAATCGGGTATTAATCCTTCTTAGTTCAGTTTTACCGAAAGTGTATCCATCTATACTTTTGTTCGTTGGTGTTCTTTATTTAAAAATAATGACTAGGGTGACATCTTATAAATCTTAAGCAGTACATTCTAAATTTAAATATTACTTCATTTTTAATTATTTTACAAGTCATAAGTATACTTAATTAAAAACCAAATACTTAGTAGTATGATTTTGATAGATTTTTTCCGTCTAAATTATTCCAAAAATTAAAATAATAGATTTAATTCTATATCTAAAAACTCAAAACTCTTTGTCTCTAACCAACACTTTCAAGTAAGTAATTATAGTTATCTGAATAGTCATTGTATAGTTCGTATCTTAACGTGCGGGGGTCTTGATTAATTAAATTGTTATGTTAATGAACACTGGGGATTTTTGGTCGATAGCGTCACAGTTTCATTAGCAGTAACCACTTCACCGCAGAATAAGTGATAGCTACGATATGAGTCAGAACAGCGAATAATGTTTTAGTTTTTATTTTTTCACAACTGTTATCCCCAGGCTCGGTAAATATCTCCTCAGACCTCTAGTGACTTCGATTTTTGAGGATATCTAAAGGGTAGTCAGAGGCACGCTAGATGGCGTTGTGTGAAATGTCCGACATTATTTATTATTAGGTAAGTATTTATTTATTAAAGCTCTAATAAAAATGACGAATACAAATAATAATGTTCATATTTTGTTTATTTTCTTGTTTACTGACCCATTGTGTTGAAATAATATGCCGGTATTTTGAAGCTACGATGTTTGAATGAGCATCCTACATCATACCTACCTTTAGTGTATCCTCAAACATCTACCAAGTAACTAGAGCTATATGAAATATTGTCCAAAAGCCTATGTATTTTCATAATTATGTTTAATACTTAGTATTTTTATTTTAAATAACAAACCATGTAGGCAAGTATAAATTTGCAGATAGCCAATACTAGGTTGAAAAAAAAACAAAATGGGTAGAATAATAAAACCAAAAATTCACTCAAAATATTAAAACAAAACTATTAAAATTGGCTTAGGCCTCTATTAATTTAAGATTTTGAACCTCATAACGCCATAACGAATAAAATAACAGCATCAGTTATAGAAAAACAGTTATTATTACCAACTAAAATTAAACACGCTGTATAATTTCAAGAACGATCAAAAATTTGAAAGAACAAAAATTAATTTGTGTCCGTCATTAAAATTTATAGGGTAACCGTACCATTGATTGACCGACTAGGGTACGAACAGACGAAAGGAACAAAGGAGTAAAATAGGTTGAAATTAGAAGGATACACTAGGCAAATAATTAATTAGGTAGAAAACTTAAATTTCTAACCTTAAATTTAGCTGAATTGATACCGAAGTCATAAGGTTAAGTCACATTGATATTTGTTGCAAAAATCCAATAATTGTTGGTTTTCGCGAGTCCGAAGAATTTTGTACTAACCTTTTTTTGCTCCTATACAAACCATAATTCTTATAACTTGCTCGAAATATATATACGTTTTACGCTGAATTTCATATAATTACTACGTATTACTTACACTATTACAAACAAATGTAGAAAACTGGGGATATAGTGTGGGTCATCTTTTGTTCAAAACTGACTTTGTGACATTGTACATACTATTAATTTATACACTAACACTGATCAATTGATATCAAAAGAAACAGGTGCCATAAACAAAGAAAAGGAAGAGGTGGTGGTAAGGTCCACGGGTTGAAATTTTGTGGGTTGAAACGAGAAGCGTCTACACGTGCCCTAAGGAGGCGTCTGGAATGGGCGACGTCGACGCCTTAGTAATTTCCGAAATCGCTTGTCGACAATCAGAATAGTGCTGTGCTAGCTTGCAGTCGAACCCGAATAATTAGATCTCGATCTGCATCTAATTGCTGAGAGACTGGTTATATGATAATGAATTTGAAACTACGAGTATTCAGTTAATAAAGTTGCTTTTTGCGTAATGAGTTTTATAATTTGTAAACCTATTTAGAAACTAGCATATTAATTACCCTATTCAAATAATAATTTTATCAATTTTTATTGGGACACTTTTGTTTTCAGTGTGCGATAATTTCGTTATTTGCGTACGACGCAGTCGGGTAAAAGGATTAGTAAGTACCTTTTACAATAAAATACTTTAGTTTTGGACTAGACTGAAGGGGTATTCGACATTTCACAATAGTTATTTATACCAGGAGATGGTTATATCCGACCTAAATCTAAGAATTATTAAAACAAAAGTATGGTCAGCATAAGTAATATATGACTTTTTAACAAAGTTTAACGTATCACAGAATCGAAATCAAATAATAAAATAAAATTAACTATTTTAAATAATTCAAGCATTCGCTTGCTTGCTAATAACCACAAGCTAAAACAAAAACAGCTTAGCAATATTATAAACGTGAAAGTTTGTATGTATGGATGTATGGATGTTTGTTACTCTTTCCCCTTGAAACATCTGAATCAATCTAGATGAAATTCGGCACAGAGATAGGTTATACTCTGGAATAGCAAATAAGCTTTTTATCCCGGAAAATGTTCGGTTTGCGTGGGATAGATTCGTTTTTGTTTTTCAAGGCACCACGTGGGTGATACTGGGCGGAAGCTAGTAATCAATGTTTATTTTGCATTGAAATATTGAATCCTTAAGGGATGTAGTCGGGTCAGCTATTGATTTTGCCGGCGCCGGACCCGGCCTCGTAACTTGAGACCATCACAATTAGGCTTCGGTCTCAATCTAATTATATTTCTGATTGGAGTTGTGACGACGCACTGGACAAATCTATCACAGTAAGAATCTCGCAGTGAATAATGAGCTTTATTTCAATAACAAATGTGCCAATTTTGTTTGAGGTTTTTACTTATTTTCTATTTTCAGTTTGACTTCTGTAGTGAGTGATAAAGCAACAAATAGAGAAATACCTTATCTATAATATCATGAACGATGTCTGAACTTCAATGCTAATTAAAAACATTGCTAATTTATTTTATTAAACTGAAACCCTGAAGTAAGTACTGATTTTTTAAATCCTGTATTTTTTCTGAGTGTTTCTTCTTTCAACCCATGATCTTTCCCATCAATACTTTAACCTAGTCGGTTTCCATCGTGTAAGTTTTGCATATTTTGGTGCCAAACTTTGTATATTGAAACCAATAATTTGACTTCAAGACAAAAACATGATGACTTTTAGAAGTGACCAAATAAAACGTTATTATTATAATAGTACTATTTCTTCTGCAGCGGATATTCAGATTTACAAGGTGCCGATGTTTCGACAGCGCGTTATTTATAACTCTACATCTTGTTAGATGTGTTGATTTGATATGTTTATAGATTTTAATGATACGGCAATAATTAGATTAGGACGGCAGTTTCTGATACCTCATTATTTTTTTATGACGTCAAGTTATATTAAAAATGGTGTTAGAAAGGTGATGTCTAATTTAATCATTTGTAGATGAGTATCAATAAAATAATTATTAATGAAAAGAAATCATTTTTTCACAGTACCTATAGACAAATTGGATATTATAGTTTGAATGTTAGAAATTGACGTTAGTGGATAGAAATACTTATTTATTAATCATCAGCATAGTAAAGTTTTTATACTAAAAATGCTGTATGTTATTATTATAATATAACAGTAAGCAAAAACTGACACAGGTTTACTCTAATTGCAAAGTTCTCATCTATTAATATCGAACTAACGCTCCATTTAAATCACAATGCAATAAGTTCCCATAGAACATAGACTAATACTTACCGTTCTGTTATAACTATCAAACAGTGGGAAATTAAAGAATTGTTCGTTATAATAAGTTGAAATAATTTCAATAACCTTGTGATAAAAAAAATATTAGCATCAGAATTTCATCTTACTTCCGGGGTTGACTGTACCATATTACTTGTAGTTTTTTTCACTACATGGGGTATAAGTGTAATGACAGGGAGTGGTTAAAAATCTAAGATTATCAAAAAATACCGATCCGGATCAGTTAAGCTATCTATAGATTGAAGCGATCTGTGGATGGCTTCAATAGTCCACTACGATACCAATTATAGATATGATAAATATTAGTGGACATTTCACACAACGCCATCTAGCCTGAAACTAAGCAAAGTTTGTGCTATGGAAACCAAATGGTTGATAGATATTTTTTTTTTGTAGATACATCATAAAATAAACTCAGAACAAACATCTGTGTTCATCACACAGATGTTAGTCCTGGGTGGGGATCGAACCCTCAACCTACGGCGCGAAAGCAGAGCTACTCCCAACTGAGCTGTGAGGACAGTCAGAAGTGAGAATAGATAGAATCTATCTTTTCTCACTGATCTATCTGATATCTCAATAATCAGATGATCATCATAATAATATCTATTAATATCTATCATTGATATTCATTAATCATGTCTAAGCGCGAGCAGTGCTAGTAAAAATTTAAGAGATCCCAAATGTACGCAAGATCTTATCAAGACTACAGGTAGCAGGTTCTAACAAACGCGAGGCAGTTATCAAAGTGGGTCGCAGAACCAATAACTGTTCTTTCACCCGCTAATAGCCGAATCGAGTAAAGCTAATCACCTCCAGCCGCACCGCGGACGGTCCGTCGTAACTCTAAAACTCCAAAAGTAATGCCATCAACTCAGTGTTAACTTAATTTGAGTCACTTTAACAAGTCCAATTAAGAGGAATTTGTGTTTCTCTTATCTTCAATATAACATTGAGCATAATTTCAAATTATATTTGAAACTTTCCGATAATGAAGGGTTGGGGGGGCTGGCTCCCCACCTCGCTTATTTCATTAGTTACATAAATTCTCCTATTGAGGATGGCGAGGGGACGGTTTGCCCTTATTACGAGTCTCCTTATCAATACAATTATTAATAATAATATTATTATTGTAATAACTTCGGGAGTCGCAGCTTAACTTGGAGCAATAAAGGGTGGTGAAAGATAATGGGATGGAAAACAGTTTGAAGTTTTATTGGGAAATTGGAACGGCTAATTGGTAACATTATCGATCAGTTCGCCAGACGCGAGATGGGCACTGGTGGTGAAATCTAGGGAAGTTATTTGGAAAGGTTCTTAGAAGAAGAGGAGGAAAATAATTTAGAAATCATATTGGGATCAAAAATGTTTAGGTTTAAGATTGTGTTAAAGTTTGAACAGTTGAATCCGGTGTTTCTGTAAAGGGATGGAGAAGAGCAAATAAGAACCCAAAACAGCGCTTTTTTAAATTATTTTCTGTCGGTCTGTCTGTTTATTTGGTTGTTCGCGCATATTTCCAAAACAACTAAACGGATTTTCATGTAGTTTTCACGAATGGACAGATCGTAATTGGGAGCTAAATACTTTATTATAATCGGATGTTGGTTAAAGTTATAGTCGTACACACGAAGTCGCTGGCAATAACTAGTGTAATATAACGTAAAATATATTAAAAATGACATTTTAAAAATTTCATAGGCAACTGTCATTCATTTTGACATTTGACACTGACATTATTATCCTTACAAGGTAGATGCCATATATAAAGAAAAAGTCATTTATTTTGGGGGGTTTAGTCAAATCCAAGCTAAGCAGGGTAAATTAACCATAGATACTAAGGAATTGGGGATTATAAAACCACGTGCTCAAATCTCCAAGAATGAATAATACAATATCGGCACTATCGACCGGATCTAACGAAAACACACACACACAAATTGAAACTAGGTTGGGTTAATCCCCGCCCCGGAGATCCACAAGTATAGCCATAATTCCTGAGGGCCACGTCTCATTATAACACTAATACAAGACTCATCCCGAAGTTACGGTGAATACATTAAAGGGTCCAATCCTTACTGATGAGACATCGGTCGGGGGTTAGGGGGTGGGGGCGCCCCGGGCACTGGCCTAGCCAGGGGGGAGGGCAGGCATTATAGGAGATAGTGTTCATTTACATTGTCCAATAACTCCAAGTAGTGTCCGAGAGAATATTAGTTTATGGCATGATAGATATAAATATAAGTAGGCGCGTTCTATAGTTATATGTAGCGCCCTCCTTGAGACAGGAAGGGGTGGAATAATTTTCAGTCCTTAATTAATTCGATTTGGTTTTAATTAACGAACGCCAATTTCAATAAAAAATGGAATCGCCAAAGGATTTCTGATTACGAGCGGGTCGAATTAGTCCTGTGACGTCATCGCCAAATTAAACCACGGCGCGAAATTTGTTTAGAAAAGCATGGTGTTTAGAATTATGTAAGTAGGTAATTGAAAGCGTACGTCAGAACTCATTGGTCGAAAACATTACATAAGTACCCTTTTATATTTACTTACAAAAGAATATAAAAACGGCAAAAGAAAAATTTAAAAACACAGAGTTAGAGTAAGAATAAAACAATTCGGAGTTTTGACTTAGGTAGGTACTCGACATATGTACATATAATCACTGATGTCAAAACAGAGTTGGCGAGTGCATTGGAAGGGAGAAAATTTTGTTGATGCATAATGTGACGGTAATCCTACTAGTATTAGAAACGCGAATGTTTGTATGAATGTATGGATGTATGTTTGTTACTCTTCCACGCTGAAACGGCTCAACGGATCTGGATGAAATTTGGCACAAATATAGATTATAGTCTGGAATAGCACATAGGCTACTTTTTATCCCGGAAAAATCTACGGTTCTCGCGGGATACATTGTTTTGGTTTTTCAAGGTACCACGCGGGCAAAGCTGAGCGCGGATGCTAGTTTATTACTTTAACTTAAACTAGTACTTATAATAGTATTATTTGATATGTACCTACTATGGCATTACTACTAAAAAAACAAAAACAAGATCACGACTGTAATCTCGGTAGATATCTTCTGATATCTTTAGATACTTAGATCTTTGAGGATATCAATATTTGGCACATGCCCACAATTAAGTTAGTTACATCGTAGTTAGTATTGCGAACCTGACAGGTTGCAAACCCATCACCGCGCTAAGAATACTCACCTACAACACACACCTTTGAACAATATGACTATTAGACAATATAAAAACATAGAATAAAAATATAGAGTTAGAGTAGAGTGTGTAGAGTAAGCACTCTAACTAAGCAGTTTGATGCATAATAAGACAGGTTCACACATTGTCCGAAATATACGACATTACTATCAGAGACTGGCATGCGGTGACCCCCCCCTGCACACATACAAGTCAAGATGCACATACACACACACACATAAGCTCCTCACACCACCATAAAGGGTAGGCTTTATTCTCATTCGGTAGAGATGCACTATCCTAATTATTGAGAGGAGTCGAGAGGCCAAGCAATGGCCGCCTAGGCTATTGTTCGGGTATTGCAAATAGCAAATCTTATCATTATAATCTGTGGTTGTAATGATAATAAATTGGTTTCGTTTGTTTTGAGTTCGGAATATCCTGGACCTTCGGAGTTTAATGAAATTGTGATAATTTCGGGTGTGCTTTGTTAATGTGAATTGTTTCGAAAATTAGATGTTCAAACTGTTAGTGGCGCCATAATTTTGCGTGAAACTGATTCAAAACTATTTTCAGAATAAAAAAACAAAAAGTATTTATGTAATTTAAATTGTTTTGATACTAGAAAGGAGGTAAGTACCTATTTATTTAATAAGTACAAACTACATAGCCAACCTCATTAGTCAGAGACATCTACAGGCTAAAGAAACCTTTTTTCTAAAAAAAGATTGTGAAAAAAGATACACCAACTACAAACAGATAGAGAAGGTAGACAACGCCGTGATTCTATAAGGGTTCCTTTTTCCTTTTGAGGTACGAAACCCTGAAAACCACTGTTTATCAATTTGATGCCTTATTTCCTTTTATTTATATTTATTTATATTTGCATTATTATTTCTATATTCCGTATCCAACTTCATAAATAATAGCTTATAACTGAAAGGTTTGAAATATTAAGATCTTTGAACTTCAGTTCTATAGTGACCTAACGTGGGCAAAGCCAACATTATTGGTAAATTAATTTGTGTTTCAACCTTCGGGATACTTACCTACCAACCTATGAATTAGAGAGATTTAAGGTTACTGTGGTTTATATCTGTAGTTTACCTACCAAGATTTAGGTACCTTATGGTATAGCTATAGGTACTCAAAACAAGAACACCATTATACCAAAAGATACTGCTAAGTACGTAGGTACCTATAGTGACTTTCTTACCAAAATATACTGCTAGGTTTCTAAAGTAGTGTCTTTCATACCAAAAGATACCGACTATTACGATAGATAATGACTTTTAGTAACCAACAAGTTGATTACCAAAATATACTTATATATATGTCTTAGTAATGACTTTCGCACCAAAGAGTACTTGCTATATATCGAAGATAATGTCTTCCATACAAAAATATACTGTCATAATATCTTAGTAACGACTTTCATACCAAAAGGTACTTCTAGTTAACTAATTTATATATTGACTTTCATATCAAAATTTACTGCTAGGTATCTTAGTAATGACTATCATACCAAAAGATACTGCTAAGTATCTTAGTAAGACTTTTGCACCAAAAGATAGCACTACATACTTTCATACCAAAAGATACTACTAGTTAACTAAGATATTGACTTTCATACCAAAAGGTACTTGCTAGATATCTAAAATGACTTCCATAACAAAAGATACAGCTCGGCGCACGCTCCTAAATCTTCGATCATAATTTCATATTCGGACGTCGCCTAAACATAAATTCATAGGTGGTCGCACGCACGCATCGTAGCGTCAAATAAACTGGCAGTTTAATCAAAGCCATTAGACAAGTGAACCCCTACGCCCAACCTACCCTGACCTATGAGTTCACCCCCACCCTTCCTTTGCTCAAAATCGCAAGACTATGGCAATATTGTTTCCGATTGCGCGTTCGGATATTTCTTTGCTCGCTCTGCTTTGTATGCCGTAAGGTATGTCCAAAGAGTTCTATAATAACATTAAGAAACTCTTTGGTAATATTCTCGTAAAAACTATTTTTGATTAAAAACTTTGTGATTACGGCATTTTGTTAATTAAAGAATAGTTTTGTCATTTTGATAGTTTTCCAAACCAAAATGTTTAAGTAGGTACTTACCTAATTAGCCGCTTTTTTTAAATTTTATACCTACTACTTACTGAATTCATTTAACACTTTACTTTTACAGATTTTTTATGCTTTGTTTTCTTTTAGTGAGGTAACGGTTGATAGAGGGAAATGGAAGAAGAAAACGTGTTGTGCCCACCCCACATAGCGTAGGAAAAGGCCAGAGAGAAGAAGAAGAAGAAGATGCTTTTTTCTTTAAAATTATATTAAATATCTGTGTACACTACAAACAAAAAAAAGGACGGAATCATTGAGAATACCAACGTTCCAAGAAGTTTCTATTCCGATACGTTCAAAGACAACAGTAATTGGCAGTGTTTCATAGTAACATAGACGAAAAGCCAACATCTCACAGTACATAGGCGGGTGACAGGGTCTATTAAGAGTGGTGGGTGGCGGACCTGATGCCTTTAACGCCTTGCTGGCTGTTGACCAACGCTGGGAGGTGGAAACCTATGCGTTCTTAATAAAGATGGCGGTAACATGGCCGTTGGCGGAGTTTCGAAGGAAACTTACGATGCTGTAAATAATACTAAGCTTGGATAAAGCAGGACCAAGATTCTAATGCTTAGTACTGCCTGATCGGGCCTTACCACAAGCTTTTACAGACTATCATTTTTCAGACACGTCAAATTTCAAGGTGCAAATAACACTACCTACTCCAAAGCGATTTTTATAGGTCATGGTCCGAATTATCTAAGTAATATTGCACGTTGAGCTTTTGGTAAGGATCCTGTTGCTAAAATACTGGAATATCACTTAGATAAATTGAGATCATCTCAAATATTTTGATATTTGTTCCTTTTAAAATCTTATACGAACCGATATTTGGAGGGTAGATACTAGCTAAGTAGTATGATTTTGCGCACCTAAGGAATAGTTTTAAAGAGCTTCGTATAAAAATAACGTTATGGGAAAACGCGGCCGAAACAGTGGTTTAGTAGGTGATTTTAGTTCCACTAGTTTCCGTTAGGGGCGCTGCAGGTACGCAAAGAAACTAAAAACTAAATGAACTTTCGTAAACTATCAAAACTGTGCTAAGCTCCCTGGTAGGTACCTCTTGCTTGGTAGGTACTCAGTTGGTACTAGATTATTCTATGCTCACAAATTGCACGGCTATCTAATTAGAAGCATTAATCTTTGTCCATAACCACAAGACCGGCTACTAAAATGGCTATGCACTGCATTACGCATCGCCGAGACGCAAAATGGATGGCTTTGTCGTACATCGCCCGTAATTCGGACTGGCCCTTCGAAATTCAAATGTGGCATTGTTGGCAACGTCAAACCATAGACAAAAGTTTATTTTTTTTATAGGATACTACCTTGAAAAACAAAAACAAATCTATCCCACTGGAACCGTAATTTTTTCCGGGATAAATGATATGTAGATATGTAGCCTATTCGAGACTAAAGTTTATCTCTGTGCCAAATTTCATCCAGATCCGTTTAGCCGTTTCAGCGTGGAAAAGTAACAAACATACATCCAGACATTCTTACAAATTTTCGCGTTTATAATATTAGTAGGATTATTCTCCTTAGAGTTTAAAAAAGTTTGTTTTTGAATTTCTTAAACTTTTGCAATTATCACACATTATAACGTGTCTATTATCGCGTTTATCTATCTATTTTACAGACGTTTTGTCCGTATTGCAACAAATGTGGACAAAAACAATAAAGGTAAATGCAATATAGAACCGTTATAGTTGCTATCAAGTTGGGGATGTTTTAGAGAAAGGCCAGGACCCTATTCAATAAACATTACAAATTGTAAAATACAATTAATTGTAAACGGCTACATTTCTACAAGTTTCTGTTTATTAAAAAATTACGATTTACTGTAGCAAAATTTACAATATTATAAAGTATTCTTACAATTCTACATATTTGTAGGTTTATTAAACAGCACTTGTCATAAAATTCGACAATATTGTCACTTTTTTACAAATTTGTAGACTTGTAATGTTTATTGAATAGGGGCCAGGTCAAAAGTACCCAAAACCGACGCGCATGTAAGTATGAAGAATGCAATGAGAGTGAATGAAGCAAAAGAGGTATGTCAGGATCGTAGCAAGTAGAGATCCATGATCTCTGCCTACCCCGTCGGGAAACAGGCGTGATTTTATCGCACACCCAGTCGTAAACTGGCTCAATCCAAAATTTTGGTGAATTGAGTTAAGTATGCAGAACGACTCAAAAAAGCGCGCTCTATCGCCTAGTAAATCAGAAACTGCCCGATTAAGGCTAGAAAAGGAGATACGTAATCTTTGGTCTCTTTCTTAATATCGAGTCCGGAGCCTATCGTCATTACGATAGTGACGTATTTAGTGTTACGTTGGAGTTTTACGCTGCGCAACTAGAGAGAAAGTGGCATAAACCTCAATGCGTCATTATAGTACAAAACTCGGGGTAAATTTACTAAATTAATTTCAATCTTAAAGCGACTGAGGTTTGTTTTGAGTCACTTTACAAGTGTAAACTAAGGTATTTTTGTGACTTAAACCAAGTTCGGTCGGTTTCGTGCTGAATATTATATGTGTTTGATTGTGTTGCTGGGAATTAAAGAGACCTCTTTGTAGATACGTCAAAAGTTCATAGGTTTTTTAGTAGGTGATTACTACTAAAGTGACTCATTATTGGAAGTTTTTTTTTAGCATCGATTTACTTATAAATGTTTCAATATTTTTAAGGAAATTGTTATCCGTATCAGTAGTCCTCAGACAAAATAACCTGTAGGACTTTAAATTTTGTAAATTACTGTTTATTCATTAAAGTTATAGTGTGATTTACCAAAAGTTGTCGATGATCGAAACACGTTTTCTTCATTTCCCAAAAAACATGAATTTTGGATTGAGCCAGTTTACGACTGGGGGTGCGTTATGTATTTTATGATATTAGTCGGATAGGATAAGACACGGTTATAATTGTAAGTCCAGCTAAGCCTTCAAAGCTTTGGTTCCAAGTTATAGAATATTGATCCTTTTAGTTCTAAATTTAGAATTGCTATCCCTTTGGATAAACGAGCTGACTCCATCGAGTCACACTAATGACGTGGGCGACACTAAGTTGCCCAGAAATCCCCGAACACTCATGAGCTTAGCCACCCAATTCTCGCATTTATCAACGCACCGTTGCACTGTCCGATACAAACCCAGTAATGTATACGGTCCAGCAATATATCTCATCCGAACCCCCGCTTAAATTATTCAAGGGAGGGTAATCTTATTACATTTACATATTAATCAACGGATTTTAATTATACCTCCCCTCCCCGCAAGCTAGCTTGATAATTTGCTTTCGAAATGCGACTTGCCTTGATTGAGGGTTTGCTTGTGTGGGTGACTGGTAGTGTTTATAATTTGTTTGTGTTGCGATTTAGTATTCAAACTTGACAAACTACTAATTCGTCAAGCGAAATTTGACTTACGGCTGATGCGTTTATAGTTCGGAATCGAATGGTTACCTGAAAGATAGAAAAAATAAATTAGTTATACAGTAGCGATGGTTTTAAAATCTATACATATAATAAAATCGTTGAGAAGCCGTGTCTATAATTTTAATATTTTCAAATAAAATTAGCGCTACCTAAAAAGGTCATGTTACTTAGCCTTAAACAACAGTTTTAGAATGAAATGTCTGTTTGGCTGTGCGTTCGTTCGCGCTAATCTCCACAACGACTGAACCGAATCGAATGTAATTTTTACTAATTTATTGAGATAAGCTTTATTAAAACTTAGGCTTTGTTTCATTGAAATCGGTTGACAAATAAAAAAGATATGATAATTTTACTTATTTCCCGTGCGCGCTGGATGTAATAGAAATCTAACGCGTACAGTCGCGGGTTACAGCTAGTCAAATAATAAAAGGTTAGCGTGTACCATGAGATGCTAAAGTTATACCTTTACAAAACACGGGCATAATCAGCGTACTCATTTGTCCGGACGTGCTGGTGTTACACTTTGAGTACAATGTAGAGATAGCAGTAGCACAACTACATACATAGAGGCTTGCTTCTCGTTTTAACCAAATCAAAAAATGAAATATAGTGTGTCGTAGTGTGAACCTGGCCTTATCTGAATCTGACGACGAATTGAGGGTAGATACAGATTCTACTCTCAATAATAAAAACTAGCTCGCTGCACATCAGTCTGTCCGCGACCACGAACGCTGTAATGTGTTCGAAACGTCGGGAATAAAAACAAAATAGGTACGTGATAAATACCCGTTATTCAATTATAATTATGTCATCAAATCACGGAAGTTTAAAAAGTTTAATATAAACACACACAGAAATACACAAACTCATTGATTTCAAAGACATAAATAAGTATAATATTATACAAAAATTGTTCTAAGTATTTAAAAAATAAATAATTAAATGTATACAAAAATATACATACCTAAATGATTTAAAATTAATCTGGATCAGTTGAGGTATTTAAAGATCGTTTGTAACGGTCCTTAGATAGTTAATTGTTACACATGAATTTATATAAGTTTACAATAAAGGTCTGTTTAGTTCCCTAAATTACTTATTATTATAAGTAGGTACCTCTAAATATTAAATTGTTTTTCTTTGTCATCATATAAATTTTATTCAGTAAAAGTACTATGATAATTATTAATATTAATAGAATAAAAACAGTGCATAAAATAAGACTTATTACAAAAATTTTAAACACTTGATCACCAAAAAGGAGTTTTAAAATGTAATTGTTCTGTTCTGAAATGACATTGTAGTAGTTGAGATACCGTTCTCGTTACTGTGGCAGCCGGACGCAGTATGGGCGGAGCGTATCGTAAACCATCGAAGAAATATTACAAAGCTACCATCTACAGTGTAGCCCGGGGGCAACCATTAATAAGTATGTTAATAAAGAATGTTCGCGTCGATACGCAGTGTGAATGAAGCTTTATTTTTTACTAGTTGACCCGCGCGTGTCTTTGTCTGCGCGTTTTAGGACGAGTATGACCTAGGTTTGTTCAGTTGTTTTTGGTAAACGACGTTTTAAAATGAAACTTAGCTAGATCAATTTATCGCCCCCGAAACCGGCATACGAAATTTTATGAAAATCGTTGGAGCCGAGATTCAGATTACATGATACTAGCTTCCACCCACGGCTTCGCCCGCGTGGTACCTTTAAAAAAAAAAACAAATCTATCCAGCGAGAACCGTATTTTTTTCCGAAATAAAAAGTAGCCCATGCTATTCCAGACAATAATTTATATCTGTGCCAAATTTCATTTAGATCCGTTCAACCGTTTCAGCGTGAAAGAGTAACAAACATACATCCACACATAATTATCCATACATTCTTACAAACTTTCGCGTTTATAATATTAGTAGGATATACGAAAATTGCTCGTTTAAACGTAGGTTAGAAAAAGTAATAATTATGAAATGAATATTGGTATTATTGTTTTATAGTGGGTTGAAAAACAGTATTTTAGTTAGAAACAGAAAAAAAAAATTGTTAAGTGGTGAAAAATTATACTTAGATTGAAACAAAAATAGGTACTTACACCAGTCGTATTAATTATTTAAGATTTATTAATCCTTTAGTTACAAAACCTATTTATGTTAAGTAATTTGATTTAATCGTAGATAATGAATAATCGAAACTGCTTAAAGATTAATCTAAATAAGCTCTTGTTTTAATAAGCAAGGAACAGCAAGCCAAACAGATTGATGACGAGATTATTATTTAAATTAGGGGAGGTGGGGATAGGTCACTAACATAGTGCAGTATTAACTTTAAGTAAATTAACCTAAAAATACTGAAAAAGTTACACAATCGTATTTTGATTAAGCTTTGACAATTAATTACTGCAGCCATCCAAATATTTTAAGATCTTTTTTGTCATGAATAGTTAATTGTATTCACTCTATGTAGATGCTTGGATTTTTTTTTGAATAAATTATTGATAATTGATTTATTGGAATAATAACCACCAAAATTTCACAATAAAACTCAAAATAACACGAGAAAAAATTAAAAAGTAGAGCGAATAGTTTTCAATACAAAACATAAGAAAAATTTATTCTCATCGTATCACTACATTATTCTAAGGTGACATAATTAAAACGTCTTGGTACCTATTTAGCAATATGTAGTTTGACGAATTACTCAATATAGACGTTTTGCTACCCAGATGTATTGCTAATTGGACGTTTTATTACTTAATCGTATCGATAGTAAAGCATAAAGCACATAAATGAACGGCTACACCACCTTTCCCCAGTTTCCCCCAAATGCAATCCCATAATGGCGCCACGTTCTTATTAAACGCTTGCATCATGCGAAGATAAATGCATCTCGAAATTAATTAATAAAATCGCATCCTAAGTGTTGTGTAGACATTTCGAAAACGTTAAGGACGTTTGCATTTTGATTGTTAGTAGAAATTAATATTATAGTACCTTTTTGGGTTGTTAGATATGATACATAAAAATGAAATTATAGGTACAAGCTTTGGTAGTACTTACTTATCTATTTGTTTTGAATAAAATACATAATTCACATAGTTTTTGCCGTGTATTCCTGTTGTCCCCGTAACGTAGATTCGGGGAAGGGGACAGCGGGAAGTCAAAATTTCACGTATCGTTGTCCCGCTGAATCTGTATTCCTGTTAAATTGTTTACAAAATTTTCCTGTTAACTTATTCGAAGGTGTGTGTCATAGGTTATTCTTGTAAGCGGCGATGGGCTTGCAACCTGTCCCGTATAACGGAATACTGTGCAAAAATGTGGGCATGTGCCAAATATCATGTTTGGACATGCCTCTGACTACCCTTTTTAGATATTCTTAAAAATCTAAGACACTAAGGATCTGAGGAGATATCTACCGAGCCTGGGCATTAAAGTTGTGATCATGTTTTATTATACATCATCATCATCCTCTTTCTGCCTTTTCACGTTATGTGTGGTCGGCACAACATGTCATCTTCTTCCATTTCCCTCTATCATTCGTCATCTCAGTACTCACTCCTTTCTTACCCATGCCATCTTTCACACAGTACATCCATCTTTTCTTTGGCCTCCTGTGCTATTCACAAATTTGTCTACAAAATGGGGAGATAAAAGAATCTCCCCACTTTGTGGTAACCATGGTTTGTGTGGGAAACACTACACATTCATCAGTTATGCTTCTAAGCACCCATGCTACAATTAGCTAAGTTCCAGTCGAAAGGGCCTAGGTATCCTAATTACCTGTCAATTGGACGAAACAATGCTACATTATAAAATTAAATGTTGGTTAGAGTATTGACGCCACATCCGCCAACAGTGTTGCCATTACAAGGCTCATAATTATTGTCAAAGTAACGAAATGTAACAAAGAGTTGCTGGGGCGTGACTACACGCGTCGATGGGCTTCGTCTAGACGACACACTTATTCTTTTTTGCCGACTTTGGTTATTCCAAAATCCTACTAATATTATAAACGCGAAAGTTTGTATGGATGGATGTATGTTTGTTACTCTTTCACGCTGAAACGGCTGAACGGATTTGGATGAAATTTGGCACAGATATAGATACACATAGGCTACTTTTTATCTCGGAAAAATGTACGGTTCCCGCGGTATAGATTTGTTTTTTTTTCAAGGTACTACGCGGGCGAAGCCGTGGCCGGAAGCTAGTAACGAATATTTGCAAATCATGCAAATAATATGGCAATGGACTTGCTAATTACTCGTATCATGTACGGAATACTAATAAATAAATAAATGGACAATTTCACACAACGCCATTTAGTACCAAACTAAGCAAAGCTTTGTACTATGATAACCAGATAACTGATAGATTGATTAGGTATATACTTTTTTTTGTAAATACATATTAACACCCAGACTCTGAACAAGCATCTGTGTGTATCACACAAATGTTTATCCTGGGTGGGGATCGAACCCACTACCTACAGCGCAGAAGGCAGGGCTACTACCAACTGAGCTGTAAGGCCAGGCAACTACTAAATGTGAAATGCGTGGCCATGCGCCAGATAACTTTTGGACGTGCCTTAGACTACCTTTATTTAGATATACTCAAAGATGTATCTATCTAAAGATCTGAGATAAATGTTTATTAAACCTGGAAATATCAGCTGTTAGCGTACTTATTTTATTTTGCTAATATTTCGAACCTTTAGGAGGAAAGTGGTATAAAACCAAAAAAAAAATTAAATCATCACGATAAAATATTTTATTCCGTAAACAGACAGTATTAACAACTAGATAAAAATAAATTAAACCGATTTATTACCAAGATATTATAATCATAGTAACTTTGAATAACATGAAAAATTTAGTAACCATTTATTTCAAAAGTGCTATATTTAGGCAGAAATAAGACGAAATGCAATAACTTGTTGGGTTCCTAAATTTAGGATAAATGAGATACATAAGTCACTTCTATTCTAACGGTGCGATACGTCTTTCGAACCCGCACCTCCCACACTAGGTATCTACTAAGTATTTAGGTTAAGTAAGTTCCTTCATTGCTCAACTAAGTACTTATCTAGTATTTAATCATTACCCTGCATAAGCCAAGTCAGGAAGCAGTTACTTAACTTATAAATAAGAAATAATAAGGTTAGGTACCTACACTATATAATCGTAACCTTAATTAGTGCCTACGTTACTTATATCGCGAGAGTGCTGGTGGTGTAGTGGTAGCACCCCTGCCCCACGAAGGACGAGGGTTCAAACCTGGTCGTGCAACAATGAGTTTTTCCATTCGAAAAGTTTATGTGCGCAATGCCAGTGCTCTTAAACGGTGAAGGAAAACATCGTGAGGAAACCAGCATACCCTAGAACCAAAAATTCAAAGGTGTGTGTCATAGATTAGTATTCATATAAGCAGTGATGTGCTTGCAACCTGTCACGTATGGAATACTAACTACTGTGCAAATTGTGGGCATGTGCTAAATATGTTTGGACGTGCCTCTGACTACCCTTTTTAGATATCTTCAGAGATCTAAGTAACTAGAGATCTGAGGAGATATTTACCGAGCTTGGGGATTACAGTTGTGATCATATTTTTTAGTACTTAGTTTTCTACATCTTTTATGTGTTTACTGAATGGATTAAATCGCTGAGATATTTCGGTGAGATATAAAATGGATGTGGTGAGAAACTGGGTTGAATCAAAAATACACTAGATTCTATACCGCGTGGTCGCTCTTATGTCATTATTGATCACATGATTTATATCTCATAGTGCCTAAAAGGAGTCACTGAGATACACTTTAATACTTTCACCACACTTTTTGATAGGACTGTTTTATTGGCTGATGATGATGATGAAAATAAATATTCTCTTTTGAGATCGATTTTGCCATTGCCAAGTGTTTGAATTAGTAGTTTTGTCTATGTCACAAATTCGTTGTCAAATTGTCAAGTCAATTTTTTACAAAAAATGCAGTAGCTTTATCAAATCACTGAAAAAATGGCTGTTTTGTTCAAAATTCTTGTGATTTTCTCCGATGAATTTAGAAAGGAACTATTCACTGTAATGCACATATTTTAAACTCGCATTAATAACTTGGAAAAATAACCACCAAAATAACACAATATAACTCAAAATAACACTAGAAAATATATAAAAACTAGCGCAACAAAGTTGACAATTGAATCCATCGCAGAAAATGTTTTAGTTCTATTACAAACTTAACTTTATTAACAAATACCTATTATTAAAAAGTGACCTATTGATAAAAACGGTATTCGAGCGAGCTGTGTGACAAGTACATATGTAGGTAATAGTAATGTTTATAAATAACATAAACATCGCTCGATAATAGCATAATCCAAAAGAAACGCGCTCCCGTTCTCTGAAGCGGGTCCACGAATGGTCCACAGACATAAAGTAGGTACACTAGAAATGTTATTAAATATAAATAAAATAATACTAATAAAGAGCGCTGGTGGGTTCAAACCTGGTCGTGCAACAATGAGTTTTTCCATTCGAAAAGTTTATGTGCGCAATGCCAAGGCTCTTAAACGGTGAAGGAAAACATCGTGAGGAAACCGGCTTAACCTAGAACCAAAAATTCGAAAGTATGTGTCATAGGTTAGTATTCTTATAAGCGGCGATGGGCTTGCAACCTGTTACGTACGGAATACTAACTATTGTGCAAAATGTGGGCATGTACCAAATGTCATGTTTGGACTTGCCGCTGACTACCCTCTTTAGATATCCTCAAAAGATCAAAGTAACTAAAGATCTGAGGAGATATCTACCGAGTCTGGGGATTACTGTCGTGATCATAAAATAATACTTTTTCATAGGTACATACAAGCTTTAACTCTTGTTAGATGTTGAATTTCGTAAAATTAGCACACGCCTACGGACATAAAAGACAGAATTGCATAGGTATAAGATATTCTACGAGCAGCAGTTAACAAATTTTTGAAGAATTTCGATTTTCTGTTTAGCGATTTCTTATGTTATGCGATTTTCTGTCTTTATTTGCTCGCATTTTTTAGTAATTTTGATTTGAAATGTTCATTAAGTGAGATGGGTAATACTCAATTTAAAAATTTAATAAAACTTTACTTAAAATTATGTTTATTTAACATCAAAATTGAATACCATAATCTTGAATTAATAAAGTACTCGCTTGACTCTGGTATTTCCCGTAGCGCAGAATTAAACAGACCACCAACTTAGTAGGTAGTCTGTGAATCAGTTTCTCTCATAACATTATTCATAATAACCACAACTCAAGCCTCTTCATTGCCTTTAACTCTTCGACCGCAACAATCTTACTTTAATTGCGGGCAACATAAATTATGGCGACTTATTACAATCCGCTCCCGTTCGATATACTGCCTCGAGGTGGTATTACGTGAACTGCATTCAATATACTGTGAGTTTGTGCCAACCTACTTGCACTACGAAGTCATAATACCTTCTTTTGCTAGAACTTCGAGCGTTCGAATTTTAAAATCTAAAATAAACTGTTGGTTTTCCGGATTGATTTCAATAAGTATTCGAATTTTAAAATATTACAGATTCTTCATATTGATCAAATACGATCGATTCGAAATTTGAAAATGTATTCTTCTTTTTTATTTATTTATGGCATCTGTCTCACAGAGATTAATTCTGTCAGTGTCGTGTGCTTTTTATCGATTTATTCGTTGTCAACGTCACAGAGTTTCTTTTAAAATCTCAACACAAGCTGTAAGAAATTATCAATAATTCGGGCGTTGAATCTAAAATACTAAATGCTGAGCCAAAATAGTGGTCACCTACACGTTCTAAGCGTCGTCTTCGGCGTTATAAACATTTCAACATGTAATCATGTAATCTTGTCAACTGTTCTTGTTACATTTACTTAGCCAAAGTTTTGAGCTACACGGAATAAGAAGCCAACCGTAGATTATTCATAGTCTCATTATCATAAAATTAACCGATAATAAATCATAGCTGTTCCAATTAAGTGTTGGCCGATGGGCCGTATTTACAAGTTAAACAGACAAATCGCTGTTTTGTAAGTTAAATTTACCTGTGAACACAAAATAACGCATACGCTCTAAAAAATACTTACCTACTTAATAAGTACCTACTTATCAATAATATTAATGACTAAAAATATCAGAACCAAGTCAAAATAATAGTACTTACCTAATAAACTATTGAAACCAATATTAATAACTTTCCCCAAAGGTGTAATAAAAAAAAAAAAAAGAATTCTATAAGTACTTAAGTAGAATTAATTAATTCGTTTTGTTTCATTACGATATTATTTCATTTTTCGAATACTTTGTAAAAAATATTTATGATGTTTTAGATATTGGCGTTTACGAGCGGGTAGACGCTTGTAAATCTTTGAACTTTCCCCTGCTTTCCATGTAAATGATTCCAACGCACGGTGTGTGAATTACTACGGAACGCGGAAAACTTCTCATTTTGTACTTTATACCCCTTTGTGTAAGTAGCTAAGTAGCTACCTGGTGGTTATTAAGATATTTGTGTTGGTATTTATAAACAGTGTCTTAAGTTTTTCATTTTTTTTCGAGGATATCTAGAGTCAGAGGCACGTCCAAACATAATTTCGGTACATGCCCACATTTTACACAGTAGTTATAATTTCCAACGTTACGGGTTGCAAGCCCGTCGCCGCTTATAGGAATACTAACTTTTGATACATACCTTCGAATTTTTAGGTCTAGGGTATGCCGGTTTCCTCACGATGTTTTCCTTCACATTGCATTGCACATTATAAATTTACGAAATAGATAAACTCATTGGTGATTGATCAGATTTGAACCCAAAACCTTCTGAGGCAGGGGTGCTACCACTACCACTACACCACTAATGCTCTCTTACTTACACTTATATCCTATTAAACGTGATAGTTTGTATGTGTGGATGTTGGTTCACGCTGAAACGGCTGAACAGATCTGGATGAAATTTGGCACAGAGTTGAATTATAGTCTGAAATAGCACTTATGCTACTTTTTAGCCCGGAAAAATGTGCAGCCCCGTGGAATACATTTGCTTTGGTTTTTCAAGGTACCACGCGGGCGAAGTCGTGAGCGGAAGCTAATAATAAATAAATAAATATAAATAAATAAATAAAATAAATATGTTTTGGCGTTATCCTAAGGACATTACAAGTAGTATCAAATATCTCGACGGCAAGATAGAAAGTGTACATTTACGAAGGATACAAATGTGTATCATTAATCAAAGTAATTAGATCATTACCGGGATCAAGTTCGCGCCGGCCTTGCGCGGGAAACTATCTTTTCGGTGAGTGTATTTTTTAAGATAAACTTCTTGCAAATATCATGAAATTTATGCTCTAAATGATAAGTTTTTGGGAGGATAATAATCCTCAGATATTGTCCTCAGGACCATTAAGAGCGAGTCAATGGTCCATAATAACCTACACTAATAATAATAATATTATAAAGAGGAAAGATTTGATTGTTTGTTTGAATTGAATAGGCTCCGAAACTACTGAACCAATTTCAAAAATTCTTTCACCAATGTGTAGAATGAATTTTCAGGATGAACATAGGCTACATTTTATGTAAGTACTTCGCGGGCGACGCCGCGAGCGGAAGCTAGTTTATTATAATCATGAATCGACTTTGATGATTATTTTTTGTTTGATAGATCATACTTCAGAGGACCCATGTAAATTTTATTCCTTAGGGCTTGATATAAACTTAAAAAACTTGAATTTCACTTGTAATTTTCTACGTGCAATTGAAGCATTGAAATCGGTTTTCTTTTAAGTTTTACAACGTAATTATACTCGTAGAAACGCATAAATAATCTAGCTCAGCAAGTCGTACATATAAATCAATGATATTACTAAAGCGAGTCTTATTGAGCCGTTTATAACGTATCTCAACGTCCACTTAGATAATGTCTGATATTATCAAAGTTTCAAAATGAATTCTTTCCTACAACTCTCTTATTAGGGACGGTAAGTGTGCGTTTTAATTATATCGAAAGGTGAAGAAAACTAGCGTTGCTTGAGGCAGGAGGAGGTGCGGAGAAACTGGCAACATGGGTACAAATCAGAGACATTGTGCGAGGTAATGTTGCCATTTTTAGGGTAAGTTTATTGTCTGCGGTTAGTGATTTAAATTGTGTTCTCTATCTGTTTTAATTATAATATACTAGCGACATGCTCCGACTTCCCACGGGTGTAATATAAACACTCATGTAATGTATAAACTTTCCTCTTGAATCACTCTATATATTGATGAAAACCGCATTAAAATCAAATACGTGGTTTAATTTTAAAAGATTTAAGCGTACATACAGAGGTTTTAGAGTAAGTAGTTAGTTAATAATTTCAATTGTTTATGATTGTATAATACATAATTGTATTATAGTGTAAGGAGTAAAAGATTTTAAAGAAATTAAAAAACATAGTTCGCAATTTTTCAAAATTTTAATTATTTAGATTCTTCATTCTCTATTAAATCGTTTGAAGATATTCGTTAAATACACGAAAAGAGCCTCTGAAGCACACTTATTCCTTTCATCACACTGGTTTGAAAAAAATGTGACATTTTAAGAAGAACAAATTTCTTTAAATTGAGTTGGTATTATTAATCTGAATGATCAGTAAGTGTGTGATCAGTTTAATAAGACATAATATTTAAATATAACTTTTTCTGACACTTTACTAATCTTTAATCTTAAGTTTTATTTTTCCCCAAGTCCACAGTGTTACCATTATAAACTCCAGTGATTAGCAGTCGCCAGTTAATAATCACCCGGTGATATTTATTGCCTCTGCACGCTAATTATCAAGAATTTTGATACTTGAGTTATTGGCCAGACTAATTATATTTAATTAGCTGTACAATAATTGCAAGGGTGCTAGTTTCGAAGTAATAATTCATTTCGTAAAGGAATTGGATGTTTTAATTTTTTAATTACGTATTGCGAATGATTAGTAGTTATTTCGGAAATTGGAAAAAAAATATTCAAATTTATAAAGTTTATTGCATTCATGTACACAAACATAAATATGATCATGACTGTAATCTCCAGGCTTGATGAATATATTTTCTCCAGATCTCTTGTTACTTTGATCTCATCAACATCTTCCTGCCCTTATCCCACGCTATGTGGGGTCGGCACAACATGTGATCTTCTTCCATTTCCCTCTGTCACTCGTCATCTCATCACTTACCCTTTCTTACCCATGTCACCTTTCACACAGTCCATCCATCTTTTCTTTGGCCTACCTCTACCCCTGTATCCATCCACATTCATACCTAGCACTCTCCTTGTCACATGACATTCATCTCTTCTCATAACATGCCCATACCACGCTAACCTATTACTCTTCATCTTTTCTGTCACCGGTGCCACTTTCAAACTTCCTCTGATATACTCATTCCTTATTTTATCCATCCTTGCCACACACATCCATCTTAACACTCGCATTTCCGCCGCATGCACTCTTTTCTCGTCCGTTCCCTTGGTGGCCCAACATTCAGACCCATACAATACGACAGGCCTTATGATCGTTTTGTAGATTTGCCCCTTAAGTTTAAGGGGCATTCTCGGATCACACGTGGTTCCTGTTATTTTGATCTATGATGATACATATACGAAAGTAGTCAGAGTCATGTCCAAACATTATAACTAGTACTCCCTACATTTGGTACTCTAGTCAGAGTATCACACATCTTAAAAAGTCACTAAATAGGTAAGTGTAGTTTCAACATGAGCCCGCATAGGGCACACAAAGACGTGATAAATTAGGTCAAGAGATAAAATTTACATTGAGACACCATAGCACGACGATAATGATACTTGAAAATTGTGGAATAAAGGTAATAATACGATATAATTTAAAATGAGATGGATTTAAAAAATATTATCTACATTGTAAATTAAATAATTTCCAGGTTGATGAAATCACACCAAATACGTGAGTTTTTAACCGCTGAATGATTAAACTTTTTAAGCTTACTCATGGTACATTAAAAAAGTAAAAATGACTGTAAAAGTGTCCTTTTTTCCTTTTCCACCCGTAAAAAAACCAATGATATCGTGATAATATACACCACATATGTCATTCTCACCCCGATTCGCGTGCCCGAACCGTCTTAACCCTTTATCCTCTTTCATCCGAAAATTCTCACAAAACAATTTAATTTCCTGCGTTCAGATGTCACGGGCTTCAAAAAACTATTGCACATCGCTCAGCCGGTAATACAAAGCAATCTAAATTGGAAAATAGGCAACGTGCAGTGTATGCTTACCAAAAACGAACACGCCGAATGCGACGCGATTAAAAAAAGAAGTCTGATGCCGATCGCACCGCGGGCGGGTGGGACCTCCCCCGCTCCCCCCTTTTTTTTACTTTTTTATTTTTTTTCGGGAGGTGGGCGAGGCACGGGTGCATGCAGCCGGCACCCACCTTTGTTTCGCATAAACAAATTAATTTCGGACGCTGTTTTTGATGGTTAATGTGTTCGAAAATTGGGATTTTTTTCCGTGTGGCGCCGATCGTGCGGAAGAAAAGTTGGGTTATGCTAGGGTGCTGTGGCTTGAGTTTCAACTCTTGCTTGCAAGGGTGCACTTTGATTGTAGGTTTGTGAAACGGGTTCTTTTTTTAGCTACGAAAACCGAGACGTCTTTGGGGAAGTAGGTCAGCATGCCAATGGCATGTTTATGTACTTATCATTAGGTTGTTGAGCTTGACGTGATAAGACAAAGTAATATCTTGTTTATTAATAGAATCTTACACGTTGCATGAAACTTTAAACCTTATATTACTAGAAGAAGATACAAATCTAAGCTCCCTAACTGAATTGATTCAGGTAGAAAACATTGAAGGTCTCCCTGATTTTGTAATAATTTCAAACATACTTAATTTTTTTATGATTGGGTATTAAGTATATTTAAATATCAATTCTTTATTCATAAAAATAAGGAGGAAACTGAAGCTTTTTACATTATGGCGAGTAGGATTAAATGTGGGCATATGTATCATGTTTGGACGTGTCTCTGCCTCTTTAGGTATTCTCAAAGTAACTAGAGACCTGCGGTAAGTATGGGCATGCCATGAGAAGAGATGAATGTCATGTGACAAGGAGAGTGCTAGATATAAATGTGGATGGATACAGGGGTAGAGGAACACCAAAGAAAAGATGGATAGACAGTGTGTAAGATGACATGGGTAAGAAAGGAGTGTGTACTGAGATGACGAATAATAGAGAGAAATGGAAGAAGATCACATGTTGTGCCGACCAAATAACGTGGGAAAAGGGCAGGAAGATGATGATGATCTCTAGTTACTTAGAAGATATCTAAAGAGGGTAGTCAGAGGCACATTCAAACATGATACAGTAGTATTGCAATCAGCAGTCCAGATAAATGCGTTCACAAAGACAGTCCAACAATAACGTGACAGATAGAATCAGGTGATAATCAGGCACTTCGGTACACGGGCGGTAGGCGCGTCGCCCCCTCTCATTAAGGGTGGGGGTGGCGAGGACAATGCATGTTTGTACTGCTTTTTGCCCATTTTTTTCATTATTTCATTTCATTTCGCCCACCACCCACGCGTCCGCGCTGGCGATTGTGTGCCTCCGCTTTTTTATAATTCGCTACCTTTTTTATCGGTCGCTCCATTTTCAGAGGATGGGAGAGCGGGGTATGCAGACGGGCGGGAAAAACGCAGCGTTTCTGATGCCAAAGTGTATTTATACTAGTGTGTTGGCGGATTATTAATGAAATGTACAATATACACACGAGACTTATGATAGGATAAAAATAAAATAAAATAGAATATAAGACACTTTTTGACATGTACACTAAACCATAAAGTCAAGGTAGAGCGTTCTAATTTTCGACAATCGTCGATTAACATTTGCCTAAAATATTTGCTGATTTTCATATTGAGTTTTTGCATGATATTAAATTCTGATTCACTAGCATCAATTTCCTAAGCACTAGCTTTTTATATTAAAAGACTCGTTATGATTATTGTCTTACTCGCCAATTACAACAGTATCTGTCAAAATTCTTGCTTCTTCTTCAATATACGTAAAGATAATATCTGATACTGCTATATTATCCACCACACTGAATTCTTACTGAAAATTGTTACTTCTATCATTTTCTTAATTTCCTTCAAATTTACCACCTTTTTATACGTTTTTTTTTCATACGGTAAAAAGTGTAACATTTAGGTGCCGCTCGCAAGCCGCCCGTTTGTCCGCCCCAACCACACAGATGAGATAGCCGCTCGATCTAAGTTCTGCATTACTCATATTGTAATGGGTTCTTTGTTGGGCGCTCGATCGCATTGACTTCAGTTAATTGACATTTGGAATACCGTTTTGTCTAAAATGCACAAGCTATTGTGGGTTGAGCTGTTATTTTCTTCTATTTAAAATGCTTTGATAAAAGTTGATTCTTCATCTTGTCTCACCTTTAGTACTTTCAAATTGGTATGGAAAAGAGATGATAGTGCGCTTTTAAGTATATTTTCGAGTCAATCTAAATGTTAGTCGTTTTGTGTATCATAAAAGTAATAGTACACGTTTGAACACTTTAGTTGGTAATACTAATAAAAAAACCTGAGAGGTGTCAAGGGACACCCAGATGGAAAGAAGTTCCTTTCCTTGCTTTCTATAAGAGAGAGAGAGAGAGAGAGAGACAGACAGAGAAACACACGTACGCCGCACGGCTTACAACTATAGCAAAAAGTGTTGGTACAACTTTTCGTGAGAATTTTTTCCGTCTAGTCCCCTTTCACAACGCGCGATAAAGAACTTCGTTCCAAAAATATACCATGATAATCTTTTCAGTACACTGGTTTAAAAAAACGGACAGAAGAGACACGAAAAGAAGAAGAATGATAAAGTATTTACTTACTTAAATAAAACTTAAACCTCCATATTGATAACCATTTAATTGATGTCTGTAAATGAAAAAAAAGTCGCTTTTTTATTTTTGTAAAAGATTTATAAATAACTAGCTGTCCCGCTCGCGACTTCGTTCACATAAAATATCTAAACTGAGTTTTAAACACATCAACTCGCAACTCATAAAAACCCCATACTACTTTGACACCCCATTTTACCCATTTTTTAGTTATATTGAAAAATCCTATAACACGTGTCCATTCGTTTCGCATATACAGTACACAAACAAAGTTTCAAACCAATCGCACCACCCGTTAAAAAGTTCCCATACAAACATTGACCCCACATTTGACCCTTTTTTGAATGTTATATTGAAAATCCTGAAATACGTGTCTATTCATTTTGCATTTACAGTACACGAAAAAAGTTTCAAACCAATCGCACCACCCGTTAAAAAGTTCCCATACATACATTGACCCCACATTTGACCCCTTTTTGAAGGTTATATTGTAAAATCCTGAAACACATGTTCATTCATTTTGCATTTACAGTAGGTACAAAAACAAAGTTTCAGACCAATCGCACCACCCGTTAAAAAAATCCCATACAAACATTGACCCCCCATTTGACCCCTTTTTAAGAGTTATATTGAAAAATCCTGAAACAGGTGTCCATTCATTTTGCATTTACGGTACACGGTCAAAGTTTCAGACCAATCGCATCACCCGTTAAAAAGATCCCATACTAACTTTGACACCCCATTTTACCCTTTTTAAAGGGTTATTTTGAAAAATCCTGAAACAGGTGTTCATTTACTTTGCATTTACAGTACACAAACAAAATTTCAGACCAATCGCACCACCCGTTAAAAAGTTCCTATACAAACATTGACCTCACATTTGACCCCTTTTTGAAGATTATATTGAAAAATCCTGAAACACGTGTTCATTCATTTTGCATTTACAGTGCACAAACAAAGTTTCATGAAAATCGCTCCACGCGTTAAAAAGTTTCATACTAACGTTTTCACCCTTTTTCACCCCCTTAGAGGTGGAATTTCCAAAAATCCCGCCTTAGTGGGTGGTTTTGTTATAAAAGGAAGCCACCTTCCAAATTTCAGCTTTCTATCTTCAGCGGTTTCGGCTCGGCGATGATCAATCAGTCAGTCAGTCAGTCAGTCAGTCAGGTTAAGCTCTTATATAGGTATAGATTAATGAGAATGTAATAAAAGAGTGATTGCTGGTAACATTTAAAACTAAACGGTTTTGTCTGTGGAAATTTCACAAGATGTCTCAAGGTTATATAAATGAAATAATAGTGGTGAAGTATTAATTTAAAATAAACAAACAGCTGTGTAAACTAGCGCTTTATTTTTATAATAGGCCCATAAAGTTAGGGATGTCCAAAGTAAATTATGTGCGACCACATAAAATTAAAAATAAATGTCAACTTGGTTAACACGCTATAACTTCAAAATTGGAACACGTTCCAATTTCAATTTGAAAACACAAAAAAAAAAACAATCGAACTCGTTTCTGGTAAAGTTGCTTCGCTAAAACAATCAAAATTAAAAAAAAAATAAACAAAACGAACTCAATGAATTTTATAAATACTTATTGGTAAAAAGAGCGGCATGTAATGTACGTGATACCGCATTTTAATTCGTGTGTAATGCCGGAGCGTCTCTCATTTTTATTATTGCGACTCTTATTTTTTAGTATTAAGTGCTAAAGCACAGGCGTGTTCGACAGCGTGCATATACATTCGCGTTTAGCATTGTAAGGAAGCTCGTAGTGATGGGACGCGATAGTTAGCCCGATCTCGATTGCATTCCAAGTTATAAAAGTTTTACGCGGAGTTAGTCTGTTGAATGGTTCTACTTTTGATGATTCATTTTTTATTACATTATAAATGTGATAAAGAAAAGGTGCGTAAAAGCCTCTTTCGTTCGAAAAAATCCGTTAATTTTACGCTTTTATTTGATAAATCGTTTTTTTTTTGAGAAAATAAAAGTATTTTCTTGAAAACCTTTTTGTTTAACGATTTTGGTTTTATTTTAGGGAAAATGAAAACTTTTTTTCTGAAAGTTGAAGTATTTTTAACTAACTTAAATACTATCTTTTAATCTTTGTATATGTTAGGTTTTACGCAAAATATAAATAAAATAAACCATAGTGACACTATAATTAAAAAAAAATCTAATGTTATTTTCTTTTCAACGAGACGAGTGTTTATTTCTACATCACTAGCAATAGACAACACTTACAATCCTATTATTTATTCGACCATGCGTAGCCCCCTGCGTCGTAAAATATTTTGAATATTCATCGAAATATAATTGGGTTTACGTTTTTTCTTTATGATCGTAAAATAATCGTATTGACAAGTTTTTGTTGACACTCCATTAATAATAACACTCGCATGCAGTTACAGATTCTCATCGCCATTACAATTTTATTGTATTTTATCTTATTAAATACAGCTATATTACAAAATATTGATTTAATTCATCATTATTAAAGAGAATTATTACGACGGTTTTTAGTACTTCATAATAACTGGTTTAATGGGGAAAAGAAATTAGTTTTTTGCGTAATAATATCACCAACATGATGGCATTCTGAATAAAATTGTTATTATGGATAAGCACAGAGGTCCGATTCATATTTCATCGTAAAAAATAAATCAACTGTTACAAAAGTTTAATATAAATTTGAAAATAGAAACCCACCGGAAAAATGAAACTGGCCATCGGAAAAATGTCGTAATGACAGTAGTCATGGCAACGGCTTACCATAATTAAAACTAAGTTTGGGCATTAGACGGCCAGAATCATGTGCTAATTGCAACAGGGCTACCAACAGTCGCGACGCGAGCCTGACAAACGACTTTGATCAATCACGTCCGTCCTCGGTGGGCAGCCCTGGCCGTTGCGATGCTGGAGATTTATATTTGCAGCAACCCTAGCTCTGAAAGCTAGGACATAGAGTAATATCCGTTACAGAGATTTAGCTTCCTAACCCTTCATATTATTATATGAATCAAATAGCAACTAATATAAATAATTTTATTTAGTTTTATGAGAATGATAATTTAGCTTAAATTTATAATACAAAGCTTTAATTCAATAAAGCTTGGTCTCTGTATCGAAATAAACTGTGCTTTCAAGGTGCCGCGTTATTAGCGGATGTCGATATTAGTTTTTGCAATTTCCAGCTTTATTTCTTTGAAGGTATGACTGTTTATGGATTTTTTATGAGTTTATATCTGCGGCTAGGTTTTACGTATTTGGCGGAAAGAATTTATGAATAAGATGTTTGAAGAAGTTTTGCTTATTCATTTTAGGAGTGATAAAAGTAATCAACCCTTGCTGATTTTTAATAATTATTTTATTATATTTTGTGGTATGAAACTTAAGATATGTTAGTTTTTTGTTACAATTATAATAATATTTTATGTATCTGTATTTATTACATACCTACGTAAAAAAATGTTTTTGATCAGAGGTTTAAAAACAATACTCTATAATTTTGCAATTTAACCTTTTTCCTAAGAAATTTACTATTTCCCATGATTATTAAATAATGGGCTCCTGAAATCGCAGTTTGTTGGCCGCTCTATAATAATGAGCTGAAAAAAAGAGATAAGTGATTCACACCCCTGTGCCAAGTACAAAAATTTAAAGTTTAATGACACCGAAAAAACCTCCCGTTTTCACTATAACTTTTGTAATTTACAAGCCAATTAAAATAAAAAATGGCATGCACCCCGCCCCGCCACCCCTTTAATTATGTTTTTTTGCATTTTTTAATGATAATACATTTTGCTTCACTGCAGTTTCGTTGGTTTTCGACTGTGTGTTACTTTCCTACATTTACACACTGAAAATCGTGCATAGATTCAACTTATTTTTTTACATTTTTTAATCTTTTAACATTTTCGTGGCTTCCATGATGACATAGCGAGTAGCTCTTTTCGTAAATGAAAATAGAAAAAATAATTTGATGAAAACGAGCTTTTCTATATAAATCAGCGCACATCAAAGGCTCTATACAAAAATATAAAGTTGTATAACTTCAAGTACCTGCTCAAAAGAGGCTGATACAAATTGCACCGCAATCGAGTCGCGGACGTACTCGCCAAAAGTCAATGGATAATGAAAAAACTACACGCAGTCAATATTTGATGAGAGCCAATTTAAATGTTCGCCCACTTGTAGACATCGCATAGTTCGATACTGCCGACGAGCCGTGTGTGGGGGCGACCGACGCCCCGCCAATTTCCCCGAAAAAAAGAAAAAAGGAAGAAAATAAAAATGGCGAACGCGCGCGTCTGTGTGCGTGAAAAAAATGCAGATATAATGCATGTAATAATAATAATAATAGCCAATCGGCCGCGCGCGCCCGCCCGCCACCACCCAATTTTCATTCAAATGTGTTTGGGTTTTTTTATCTTTTTTCTGAGCACCGATATTTTTTCGGGATTTTCCATTAGCAATGCGACTGTCGGATAGTTCGTCGCGTTGTCCGGTGAATAAGTGTTTTGTCGGCTCTTTTTGTTCCGTGGACTGCGATAGCAGATTTCATTAAAAGTTAAAACTACCGCGGCGGGGTTAGTTTTCATAATTCCCCTCGCTAATTATTTACGAATCACCTGTTTTAAAAATTTGATTTTAGAATTCAAATAGCTTTTACGATTATAAACTTTCTATTTTAAAAAATCATAAGAAACCTCCTTTCTGAGTTTGTTATCGATCGTCTTTATTATCTCTAACCTTCTTTTTAAAAAATCTTAAGAAACCTCCTTTCTGAGATTATTATTGATCGTCTTTAATCTCTATGCCTCAGTCTGTTCGTGCTACAAACCATTGATACATGTCATGTACCCCTGAAGGAGGGATGCATCCCCTAAGTTCGCAAGGGGTTGATCCCCTGTCGACCCAGTTAACCACTTTACGCTCCGGTCTCACGGTCTTACTTTTCAAGTTCAACTTTGTTAGAAAAATGTTACTCATTGCACACTGGCTAATAAAGTTAATATATCTTTGATAAATTGTTATGTATATGATTATTGTAAGGCCGTGTTATTTTATTTTAACAGTCCGTCAAATTGATTTTCAGTTTAGAGAAGCTGTAATTGAAAAATGGAAAATTAAAAATTGGAACACGGAATAGGAAAGGGAAGCGTGTTTCCACGACACGCCGTCCGTCCGACACGTGCGACATGACATTCAATTTAAACTCGGCCGACGGAGTACGCGTTCAATAATTAACATAATGTACTTTTTCTCCTTTTTCACTTCTCGTTTGACACTCCATCACTCATGGAAATTCCATTTTCAATGCTCGCTAGGTATACGGGGGGTGGCGCGGGTGGTCTTTGCATCGGGCAACGGACGTACCGTTTTCGGGGGTGAGGTTGAAAAAAAGATTGTTAAAAAGGTTGCCCCCGCCGCGGCGGTGTGTGAGTGCGTGCGGGTAAAAAAGTGCTCACTAATCGATACTATAGATTCTGAGGCAAGTAGGTTGCGCGAATGGTCCGATTGGTCGGCTTTTCCGTGGCGCATTTTTTCGCCTAACGAAGCGATGTTGGTCTTTGCAGGACCTTTGACTTTTTTTTAATCTGACCGCCACTTGAAGCGTTTATTCACACTCTTTGGTGCTACGAGAGTCAAGGGCCGTAGCTTCGTAGCGCTACGAGTGTGCAAACAATGTTTTTTTTTTCTTCTTTGTTTATGGCATCTGTCTGAGATCAATTTTGACAGTGTCAAGTATTTAAATTAGAGTATTATAAATGCTACAAAGTCATAGTCGAGTTGTCAAGTCAATTTTAAACAAAGGATAGCTGTTTAGTTAAAACTTTGCTCTGATGAATTTAGAAAGAAACTATTCACTATAATTCACATTTTGACATTCGCGTCAAAAATTCGGGCTTTATTGGAAAAATGAACACCAAAATTACGCAAACGCTCAAAATAACACGAGATAAAATATAAAAACTAGAGCGACAAAGTTGACAGTCGAATTCATCGCAGTAAGTCCGAGCAAACAATGTTTTTGGTGGTTTGGTTTTGACAGTGACAAAATTGATCATTCTGACAGATGCCATAAGTTAAGAAGAAGAAGCGTTTGAGTTTAACCTATTGATTTCCTCAGTCTAGTAAAAAAAGTAAATCAGTAATAATTAGCCACCTATATGTATGAATCTGCAAAAGTTACAAATAAAAATTGGAAAAATAAATATACTTATTTAAATAGTAGATTGGTTTGTTGCAATTTTTTTTTAATCTTATCTAAAAGATGAAATCTGAAGATAAAGAATTAAGTATCTACTGTAAATTTAGGAATATGGGAATAAAGGAATTTAGGAATAAATGATTTTTTTAAAATTAATACTCTGCTAAATGCTTACCTCATTCTTGAGGTTGATAGGCTCTTGCTGCGGCCGAGGCGGCGAGTGCCGACTCCCCTCCGCGCTTTCCAGCATATCAGCCTCGCATCCCGATTCGTCTGAAAACAAAATTCAAATTCAATTCAAAAATATTTTCTATTCTAAATTATTATAAAGAGGAAAGTTATGTATTTTTATATTTTTGTTTGTAACGAATAAACTCAAAAACTACTGTACGTCGATTCTGTAAAATTCAAACATCACATTGCTATTCACTCTCACTTCGCATAAGACGCTTTTTATTAGACACTTTGAATCGGGTTCGAGTGCGAAGCAAGCGTCGAAGTGATTTGGGAACTACCGTATAGAATGCCACTTCTAACGTCATCTCATACTATATCTGTCAAAATCTCCCCGTCAATTTAGTTCAACTCGCTGACACGCTCGCAAGAGTGGCGCTAGTGTAAATTCGAATTATCAACCGAGTTTTTAGAATGCCAATCAAGAAACTCACAGCGGATTCAGATTCGAAGTTTAGAATGAGGTCTTACAGAATCACACAGCTGGTCCAATTTGAAAAAATCATTTACCATTAGAATGCTACATTTTTCCTGAGTAACATAAGCTATATTTTATGTAGGTACCTTCCGAACAAAGCCACGAGTGGAAGCTAGAATTCAATAAAATCACAAGGATCACTTTGAAACGTCTTACATGCTAGGTGAATCTATAAAATCTACAAACATTACATTTTACCTCCTTATCGTTCTCGCATCCCGATTCCTATAAACAAATATTACATCAATACCTCTGTTGGCGACTTTGTTACACAAACACTTTTAATCACTTTTATGTACCACATTAAGTAATATACCGACGCACCTACCAGTTATTCGGTGTCGATTGATCATTTTGCTTACTTAGTTATAGATTTGCTATATCATTTCAATGTATTTACTGACTATCTTTTTCTTCTGGACTCTCTTACTGCCGTTCTGTGCCCTCTGAACTTAATTTACTTTTGAGGATACGTGTGGACAATACAAAACTACACCCCGTTAGTTGGTCTACTCATTTACTACCAACCTGTAAACCATACTTGTTTATCTTTTCACTCGTTCTTTCAAACCAGTCATCATCATCTTCCTGCCCTTTCAGCGACAGCTATTAACTCACATGTATAACCCCAAACACCCCCACTTATACATTATAATAAAAATCAGCAATAAAGGAATATCTCAATCGCGCCAACTCTAAATCTCTGCACATTTATTTACAAGTACATTCTACACGTTCCAACGAAACCGAAACAATGTTGAATCACGGTGGAGGGAGAAGAAAAAAGTTGGAAAGAACGCCCGGAATGCCGCTAAGCTCGGTACGAACGTGTCTTGACCTATTTACTGCCTCGGTTTGGGGTAGGTCGAGACTCGAGACACGTAGGTTAGATACTGCCGAGTTTTATGTAGTACAAACAAGATTTTCACAAGATTTACGTATCTGAGTATGTCATTGGCTCCGATTCTAGATAGCGGTACGGTAATTGAAGTTCATTTTAATCTTGTAAAACCTTAAAAAAGTTTAAACTTGAAAAGTAAATACGTCTTTTTCAATTTTTTTTTTTTTTTAACAAATTTATCCCTTAAATATCAACCAATATCTAAAAAGTTATACTCAACAGACTGATAGGCAAGGTACAGTGTAAACAGCTGGTCAAAGAATTGAGGAAGGTGTGTTTACACCACACTAAGAAAAAGATTCCCGAAATTTAGTATGGTGTTCATTTTTGAAAATACACGAACGGAGTCGTGGGGTTTCCAATGGTTGTCATACTTACCAACTCTACTCAATAGCACAAAAATCTGGCGCTATGAACGTTGTATTCAAAATGTTATAAAACCAACGGTAAGAGAATCAACACACAACCTAAAGCCAACGCCTTTTGCACAATAAAGCAGTTTCTTGCCAAGCAAAACAGAACCTTAGCCCGCTTACAAACGAAGACACCACCAATCATTGTTTCGCAAATAGCACAGCGAGCCTAAGCAACACGAATCGATGCCAAAACCTGGACGTCGAATATGATTGCTCCTAATGCGCTGAGGAGGGTGGGGAGTGGGGGAGGGGGTTATAGCGACGTGTTTCTGACCGAGCAGTAAGTCTGGCCTAATCCTATCGGAAGCGTTCCCCCATTGAAGATCGGAAAGGGCTAGGGGTGAAGACATGTCTGATGATTTCGGAGCATTTTGGGCATGTGTTGTAGAGTTTGCAGTTTGCGACGTGAATATAATCTTGATGCTGAAGAGATTATGAACGATGTTCATAATGTAACGGTAGCTATGACAAATATTTATAACGCCTTCAGAAGCACTCACGTTCGCTTTCATATTTAAACAGTTCGATGTTTGGTGATGAAGTAAGTTAGATAGTACATTGACCAACCATGGCAATGGATTTTATAAGCTTACAAAAATAATCACTTATAACAAGATTGCTGAAACAAATATTCTCTAGAGTTCATTTTTGAAGAAAATTAAGCTATAAAATATCGAATCTAATAATATCATCATCTCTAGTGATTTCCTACATTGCACCAGTGCATCTCTAGGCAAGGGGGGAGAAGGGGGGACCATTACAAATTAATAGCGCAAAGACCGACCACAGATCGCCGGCGAAAATTTGAGCGCTAGACTATAGTGCACGATAAAGGAATTATTTATGCATGTGAGAAGCGGTTATAGCTTTGTTAAAATCAAACTCTTGTGTGCGAGTGATTCGTATACCGACACATACATGGATGATGTTATTATCATTACAAAAGACTGTTTTCGAAAACTTCAGACCAAGTTTTCCCATCAATTCTTTCTTTTATCAAAACTTCAGTGCAATTGCGTTTAAAGACTGTATGAAATGTTACAAAAACTACCTTTAAAATGTCATCATCATTCAAGTTGTTCAGCCAAAACATTCACTAAACATTGTCTATTTTTACTAGCAGCTTTTTGTCAGCTTAAAGTTCCAGAACAGCTAATCGGAAAACACGAAGTGACGGAAACAAGACAGGGCAACAAGATCGTACCGAAATAGAAAATCAAACGGATCTCAGTCCAGTTGGATTCACCTATAGTGTTGAATTAAATATCAAATAGCTTTTGCCTGGACATGGTTTTATCAAAGTGGATTCCTGCAAACATTTAAGTATTTATGTACAAACTTTTTATTTGAGATTTTGTCGTTAAATCTTGTCTTTTGTTGTTTTCTTAGCAAATATATTTAGAACTACTTAGTACCTTGCTTAAAGAATTTCCATGAAGTACTGATCATGCTAAGTAATGAAAACAAGACTAGAAAACGACGTCATGGATAGGACAAAGGAAGAGGAGTGTGAGGAAGGTTGACCCCACCACCATTTGGGATAAATAGTAGAGTAATGATAAGTAATTATTATTCTGTACTTTCCATCATTAATAAAGATCCTCAGAAGCGTATCTCTAATATTTTCACCAAACTGGTTAAAAAAACTAGTGACACGAAGAAGAAAAATGACACGAATAACATGTCAGTCAAAAACTTTGCAGTATATCGTAGCAGCATAGACCATCGTCAAAGATGTCATGCATATTGCATACGCCCAGCACAGGCTAAAAGCACACCTTTAACTAAGCGAACATTGAATCCCAACAAGGAAGTCTGCCAATTTGGTGCCGTCTGAAACAAATTATCATCATCATGTACCACCCTACACCCCTGGGCCACCCCGCGCCTGCCTCCCCTTGACCCCAGCTAGTCTGGAAGTGCGTCCTGCGTTCCTAGTTCCGTTAGTTATATCTAAGTTACTTAGAGGTATCTTGCTTCACTTGTAACTTGCTTTTGTTAGCAGATTTGCTTGCGTATACCAATAAAATGTTTTAGCTTCAATATTTTTGATTTGATGATAGGTTTGTAGAAAATACCGTAAAATTACAACTACAATAACACGAGGTTGGGGCAAGACTGATGAAGGAAAAGCATACTCTTTCATCATCCTGTGATGTGCTTGTAATTGTGGTTAGAAACCTTAATAGAGTCAAAACTTTATTTTAAGACAATTGAGAGTTTATTTATATTTCATCAACGAGCAATTTCTTGCAAAAGGTTGTAACGGGTGAATGGGTGAGTGCGGTCTGGCAGCTCACGCTATGCAAGTGTGAACTCTATCGCAGCGTGTTAAGAATGCTCCGAGGCTTTCCATTTTGTTGTTTTTGTTTTTCATTTTTTTCAAACATTGTTTCTCACTTTGCAAGTGATTTTTTCCGCTCTTGCTCTTGGTTAGATTGTTCTTTGGTTCTTTTTGTATCGCGTACCTAAATAGTGATCTCAGTGAATAGTTTTTTTGAGTGATCTCTTCTAACTTCTTACGAGTGTTTGAGTCTGATTTTGATTTTGAATATCTATTGGTATGATTTTGATTGAACTTAGGTACTTAGGTAAGTAGTAACTTAGGATGAGTATTTTTATTTCAACTGTTGGTTCTTAAAAGTTTCTGAAATATTTGAATCTATTAAGTACACTCAAATTCAATTTGTATTGTAAATCCGTACTTCGATGGCATTCAGAACGAAACGCAGATTCGAAACCTTTGTTCGGATTTTTCGTATTCGCTTCAATATCATTTGCGGAGGCTTTAACGACTGCCTCTACAAAAGTAAGCGGACAAATTGCTTCTAAAACAACAAAAGCCAACCGGAAAAATTCACAATCGCACCGAATCATTAATCTCAGAAACAAATGGAAATCGGCCGACATCTGCTATACTCGGCTGGAAAAAATGGCCGCCGTAGTCGACAGTTGTCACGTTATTCGCGACGGGATTAATTAGAAATGCGATTAAAAGCAAACAAAACAGGGAATGGTGAACTTAAATTAATGAAAAATTACCACCCTCGGCGAGCAGTCGTCAACTCTTTTTTTAACGGGGTCGCTCCCGCGCATTAAGCGGCTTTAATTTGAATTCGGAATTAGAATTACGCGCGTTTTATAATTATTGTTTTTTTTTTTCGGCCAGTGACGGCTGATTTCTAATTCAACGAGGGACTGTATTACGTTCGGAAACGCATTATTTTTTGCTGAATTCATGAATATTATGGTAATATCTGACAGCAAACATTTGGCAAACCCTCTTACCGTTACATGCCATTACAAATCGCTAGTAACTACAAATACAAAACCAACGCGGCTTCCTAATTCAAAGTTCTTTGTCTTCTAAATTTAAAATTTTCTTCTAAATTATAAAATTTTTATGATTTTATTTTACGAACAATGGATGTTCAATGTGATCGGAACACTTGCGCAAGGGCAGGGTGTTCGCAAGTGGCCGAGTGCTTTTATAAGTCGAGAGGCCTCGAGTCGGGGTTGGAGGAGCGATATTGATTTATTCATATTCGTTACATTACACGAAGCTTAGCTTGGTGAATATTAAGAAAAAATTGCGTTTTGTTTTTTTTCATTTAAAAAAGACTAGAACTTGATGCAGTAGTCAAGCAAATGAGGATTCGATTCAAAAGTTATAAAAATAAATGTTTTTGGTTGTTTTAATGCTTGTTTATGCTTTTGCTACTATTTTAAATTTAGAATTAGTTATTATTATTATTTTCTTCGCACATAAATCTATAACAATGGTTCTTTGAACTAAAGTTTATAGCTAACACATCACACGAGACAATAATGAACTAGGAAGCTAAAGAGGCATAACGTAAGATTCCATAATTACACAGTAAAATATTATGCAGTAAAGCAAAGCTGTTCATGATATTTTTGAACTTAAATACTTATTTATTTACAAGTTTTCTACTGTTTTTCTTGGGCAAAAGTCGTATTAATATTTATTTTAGCTTCTTTTGTTTAAAATATCATCAACTTTTGGTTGTAGCGTGGTTGATAAAAAAATATTTACCTGTATTGTATGTTTATTTTCTTCCATGTGGATAATTATATTAGGCGTAGGTACTTGTAGTTAAAATCTGTTTAAATTAAAAAAGTAAACGGATAGGACATTAAGTAAGTATCTAGTTTTAAGATAAGTCTGGATGCACGTACATTTAAATGAAAAAGATATTTTTATTTTGTGACAAGAATTTGTGTAGGTAAGTAATAAAAGAACCGATACTATATAAATAAAATATGATTAGAATAAAAGCAATTTACAACTCTTTTTTTCAACTAGTACAATTTACACAACATTCACAAAACAAAAAAGTATATAATTAATCTATCAGCTATCTGTCCCACAATACAAGCTTTGCTAAATTTGGGGCTAGATGACGTTGTGTGAAATGTCCACCAATATTGATTTATTTATCTTATACCTTTAAATGAGCAATTCTTGTATAAATATATATATACAATCTGAATCTCGGAAACGGCTCCAACGATTTTCATAAAATTTAGTATGCAGAGGGTTTCGTGGGTGATAAATCGATCTAGCTAGGTTTCATTTTTAGAAAACGTCGTTTTCCCCAAAAAACGAGCAAAGCTCGGTAACCCAGGTACTTTGATAATAATACGCGTATCTCGCTAGACTGATTCAAAAACAAATAAAATCCTAACTCGCTAGTTGTTTATTACCTAAATTCACAAACTACGTTTTGTTCGCACACTACGCGTTTCAATAAAACGGACTTGTGTTACTGCGTTCGCTTTACTACGTCGTGTTATTTTAAGGATGTCCACAGAAAGTTAGATGTATGTTTGCAATTATAAGTTTATGGTATTCTTGATATGGCATTGTGTTATGGTGGTACTTGAAACTTCGCTAGTCTTAACATAGACAATATCCCTTTCAAATAGTGTCTTAAACTAACGGAATGATTTCCATGTACTTAATGAACTTTTATTTAATATTTTGGCTGAACGGGTTAGGTTATCGTATCGTAAGTATATCGCCTGTATACAGGGTGTCCAGAAACTATAATTTTATAACGAAGGGAGGCGATTCTTGACAGTCACGTGAACAAAATGTTCTAGTCTCTTGTTTATAGTTAGTCATAAACACTACACAAAACATTTAGTTACATTTTTTCGTGTGTCATTGTTTACAAATGTTTGTCAGTTTTTGAATTTATTTAAGGGGTACGTACGAGTTTTGATAGTTTATAAAGTTTTATTTTGTTTTGTATTCTTTCATACATACATTTTGACTGTCCTCCCAGCTCAGTTAGTAGTAGCTCTACCTTCTGCGCTGTAGGTTGTGGGTTCAATCCCCACCCAGGACAAACATTTTTGTGATCATGGCCGATGTTTCTTCTGTGTCTGGGTATTATTGTGTATTCTATGTAGATAATGTATTTACAAAAAAAAGTATATAGGTAAGTACCTAATTTATCTTTTAGCTATCTGGTTCTTATAGTAAAAGCTTTGCTTAGTTTGGGGTTAGATGGCTTTGTGTTAAATGTTCGCATGTATGTATGTAGGTATATTATGTCCACCAATATTATACATGTAACTGCACTGCCGTAAGTGTCCACTAGGGGCGCTGTAAGTCAAGGTATGGACGAAAATGAAACGAAATGAAGTTTCATAAACTATCAAAACCCATAATAATCCCCCATTAGTCATTTAATCATTTTCCTATCCGCTCCACAAAATCAGTTTGCACATTATTGATACGTATTGTCATTTAATTCATTTATTATGGAAATACGTGTAAATATCCGGCTGTAAATGTGTGGTCAATGACGTGATACACGCACCGGTGGCAGCGAGTGTACACAACTAGGGTGACCATCATTTGAGATAGTTTAGGATAATTATTATGAAATTACAAGAAATTTTCATATCCGTACTACGATAATTATAGAAGCGAAGTTCTGTTTGTTATCTTTCCACAACTTAACGGCTATACGTATAGATTTTGAAGAAATTTGGCAAAGATTGTATCTTTGTGAAAGATATTTGGTCACAAAAAATAAAAAAAAACAAAATAGGCAATGATGCGGGTAAGTTAATAATAAATAAATCTATGAGTCGTTTGTAACAATCCTTAGTTAGTTTTGTTACATAATCTGTTTCATATAATATTTCTATTCCAGATCTATCTTTGTGCCAAATTTCATCTAAATCTGTTCAACCTTTTCAGCATAAAAGAGTATTAAAACATTCATACATCCATACAAACAAACTTTCACGGTTGAGTAGCGAACATCCATACATACATACTTCACTATTAATAATAATAGTAGGATTTTTATTCGCTTTAACTTTCGGAAGAAATCGCCTCATCAGCATAGGCCAAATATATGTACAGTGAAACTTGGTTAAGTGGGACCTGGATAAGTGAGAAACCTCCATAACTGGAACTCATGCTGAGGTCCCAACACTTTGGCACTGAATTACCTCTGTTAGTGTGACGAGGTAAGCCTCTATATCTGGGATTTGTTCTTTCGATTTATCATCATAGTTACTTCTATAACTGAGACAGCGAGTAAATTTTATATGCATAAAGCTCTGTAACTGAAATAACATTGTTTGTTTACTCATTCTTATTCTACCCACAAATTCCACACGTAATTCCAAGTATAACTGAAATAACCTGTATTCTCACCTCTATTAATGGAACCCTCTGTAAATGAGACAGATATTTATTTATTCCTGTATATCTGAGACACTGTGTAAGTGGAATACCTCTATAAGTGAAACGACATTGCAGGTCCCTTGATGTCTCACTTAACCAGGTTTCACTAGTAAGTAACTACATATATATTTAATCGATAGGCCAAATGCGTCCACATAGTTTGGTAAAATGAAGGGCACCCTAGGAATCCGAGCGCGTATTCTGAAAATTGAAAGTGCCAGAAGCGCGGGGGACATTCATTGATGTATCAGCTCATCTATTAATATATTTAGCAGTTTCGCTTTCGCTGAAAGCGAAAACGAAAACGATTTCAATTGTTATCTCGCTCGCCGTTTAATTGACCGATATTTGTAAATGGCAGAGGTTAATTTGCGTTTTCGGATGGCCATTTTGTGTGTGCGTATTTCGTACCAACCTAAGTAAACCTAGAATGAGTTGGTACGAAGTCAATCAAACTATTATAAATGCGAAAGTTTGCGTCTGTTTAGAATGTTGATCGATCTTTATCTCCATAACATTTGAACTTTAGATGAAATTTACTATGTAAGTATGTAGATTATTTTGGATTAATCTAATTTTTACAGTTATCATAGGCATGTGCTAAATATTATGTTCGGGACGTGCCTCTAACTACCCTCTTTAGAAAATATCAAAAATATCTAAGGAACTAGAGATTTGAAGAGATGTCTACCGAGCCTGGGTATAACAATCGTGATCATATTTTTTTTTCTTGTTAACTTAATTGACTTTTTATCCCGTAATAAACCTAGGGCGAATAGCTAAATATGCTAACAATTAGGGTTGGACAAAAGGAGTTTTTCTAAAGAAGGCATAGGCAAATCGTGTCAAAGTATGCAAACTAAAGATTTAATCGATTAACTCAACGATTATAAAACATCTGTGCGATTGCCGTTACAATACCCAACAAAAATTGCCCATCCATAAAATCTTAATAATAATACATTAACTAATACTCAAGCTAGTTTGAGCTCTATTTCGTAAAATATAAAGTAGTGTTTTGTATTTAGTAATCCTTCATTAGTGGCAGTCAAAGGGTTGGCAAATCCAAGTTCTATTGTGAATAGTCACGCGTCAAGTTAGAATTAAAATAATTAGGTACCCACGTGTTTTTATATTTCCGTTTCCATAGAGATTAATGTTGTACCTACCTATTTCTATGCATTAATGTACAATCAATCGTATTTAATTTGAACTACATTGAAAACTAAACAGTAACAGGCAGACTTCATATTTTTTTATACATTTTAAAAGTTGCAAAAAACAGCATTTTTTTTTATTTCCGACAAAAAACTTTTTGTAAAACTTATGGATAAAAAGTTCACCATGTATAATGTTTTTCACCATAAGCCATCGATAAAAAATTAAAAAATATAAAGAAAATCTCGAGTGTAGGTATCTTAAATTAGGGTTTGAAAGGGGAATAGGGTCAAGAACGGTGTACACGGTATAAAAGGTAAGTAAAAATTAGTTGTACTCAGTCAACAAAACATTAAACCGTTTTTAATGAGCAAACCTAATAACAGACACAAACAGTGACATCTCGTAATTTCTATTATAATTGCGTTTAATGTCCGGTACCTGTAGCACTAGTTTTACGATAATCAAACTTTGTTTAAAACATGTAAAAAAAAATACCAGCGCTCTTATTAAAAGTAGTGATGGCTAATGTTAAGAAAAAAAAAAAAAAATATGATCACGACTGTAATCCCCAGGCTCGGTAGATATCTCCTCAGATCTTTAATTACTTAGATCTTTGAGGATATCTAAAGGGGGTAGTCAGAGGCAAGTCCAAACATGACATTTGGTACATGCCCACATTTTGCACAGTAGTTAGTATTCCGTACGTGACAGGTTGCAAGCCCATCGCCGCTTATAAGAATACTAACCTATGACACATACCTTCGAATTTTGGGTTCTAGGGTATGCCGGTTTCCTCACGATGTTTACCTTCACCGTTGAAGAGCACTGGCATTGCGCACATAAATTTTTCGAATGGAAAAACTCATTGGTGCACGACCAGGTTTGAACCCACGACCTTCGGATCGTGAGGCAGGGGTGCTACCACTACACCACCAGCGCTCTTATGTTAAGACTTTATATTATTCTGCATTATAATAGTACGTGCTAGGCAAGTATGTCATGGGTATGATATACTGTATAGTTCATGGTTTGTGAAAAGATGTTCAAAAAAAATCTTTAAGTTGATGCAGTTTCAAAAGGATGTTCCAAAAAAAAACTCAGTTTCTCTGCGTTCGCAAGAAGTCCGTTTACCCATCGCCGATGTAAAACAGTATTTTGTTCAATAAATGAAACAAATGCCAAAATTTTAATTGTATTTGATTACATACGACCACTATAGTAAACGTGTCACCATAGTGTTACGTCATCATCATCATCATCATCATCAGCCTATAGCAGTCCACTGCTGGACATAGGCCTCCCCTAATGAGCGCCATTGCGCCCTGTCTTCAGCTCGACGCATCCAGCCTCCACCAGCAGCCTTTCGCAGATCGTCACTCCACCTAGCCGGAGGGCGTCCTACACTACGTTTGCCGAGCCGCGGTCTCCACTCGAGAACTCGTTTACCCCAACGGTTATCGGTTCTTCGACAGATATGGCCAGCCCACTTCAGCTTGCTAGTTCTCCTAGTGTTACGTAGGACTCGCTAACTTTTGAAAACGTCAGAAACTGTTGCTAAGATTACAGTTGTTTTTTCGACTTTTAATGCTTGCCTGCCATAAAAAGATAATCACAAAAATAATTGAAACGAAATAATAAAGGCGACTTGTCCCCCTTGGGGAGGGGGGCGATTAATGATGTTGTGGGGAGGATAGTCGTATTAAGGCCTAATAATAAACATAATTACACTTTTTACCCCGGTCTCCTCATTTTACCCTAATAAGTACTGAAATCTTTTCAGATCGCTTTTTCGATATTATCAATTGCTGCCACAAACATCACTGTACAGGATGAGTGTTTTGAAGTTAGTTCGTGTATTACTCGAAGACTCGTCCAATGACATTTGTGTCACAATGAGATAATACTACAGACATAAGCCTTTAAACTTTTGACTCTAGGATGTCTCTTCTCACCGATAAAAAATAGCATAAAATATCTTAGCCACATTACTACTTTTTCGAATACTAATGTCTACTGAATTTCGATCGAGATTAGAGCACGACACTAGAATAGAAAACACAAATCTCCAAAGCCCCAATTTATTTAGGTAAGAAATTTAAACTTTTAAATATATTTTTACCAAAAAGTCCAAAATAAAATACATTTTCAATATTAAATTATGCTACAGAGCCCCCTCTGACGAAGAATCGGTATATAATTAAAGATAATGAGACGCTATTCAGATGTCCGTTTGTATCCTTTCGTTTCATTGATGCATAATAAAATGGAGAATGTATATTACTGTAGCTTGGTTATAAGCTTTAAAAAAATATGAAAGGTTGAGTAAGCACGGAGCCTTTGACACGCACTTTTCTTTCACAAAACTGTTCCAAAAAATAAGTTATGTGATTAGAAGAAGCTAAAATAAATAATAATCATCATTATCCTGGAATTATCATAATATCAGAATTAAGTCACTAGAGGTCTGAGGATATACCGAGCCTGGAGATTACAATCGTGATCATGTTATCAGAATGCAATGACATACTTAACTATTTAGGCATGATATTATGTACCTACTGAGGATATTTTGATAATTTTGTGAATTTAGCACTATCTGAAACAAGACCTAGATTTAATGAGCTATTTTTTCCAATACATTTTGATTTGTTAACTTTTGCATAACACACAATTTTCTTAAATTTTCAAATTATAGAGAGAAAATAATTTGTTTTTGTGATTTAAACAAAATGGATGATATTAAAGCCGTTGACTGTTAACTCCTTAATATAGTACCTTCTCCATAATTTTGTAGCTCTGCGTAACATCCTTCACGAAATCACGATTGACGAAGACAGCGACTCTACAAATGAAGGGTTTTTTAATTTACTGAAATGATAATTCTGGGATTAAATGTAAATTTCTGACTCCAAATAAACGTGTAACATTGTTTATATGCTGCACTTACTGCCTTATACTCTATGCCCCATGATGACCTAGCGTACACCCAAGATCTTTGTAGGTATTCTAGAAAACCGTGGAGGTTGCTACTTTGGTCTAAACATAATATTAGGTTAATCTTATTTTCTTGTAGTTTTAAAGAACAAGTGTGTTATATCGTATTATACATTATACCGGTTTTCTCATGTTTTTTTTAACTTTTTGAGAGTACCTACTGGTATACATACATACATACATAAAATCACGCCTGTTTCCCGACGGGGTAGGCAGAGACCACGGATCTCCACTTGCTACGATCCTGACATACCTTTTTTGCTTCATTCACTCTCATTACATTCTTCATACATGCGCGTCGGTTTAGGGTACTCTGGACCTGGCCTTTCTCTAAAACGTCCCCAATTTGATCGAGGTACGTACGCCGAGGTCTTCCCCTTCCAACTGTCCCATTCACACTCTCCTTATGCACCTGTTTCGTCAATCTCCTTTCATCCATCCTTTCTACATGCCCAAACCATCCTAACATACCCTTCTCAATTTTCATCAATTTACCTACTGGTATAGCGCTTATTAAATTTTTCGAACCAAATCCTGATCGATTCGGTCGGCTGGTACACTTATCCCTACCTATCCCTACTGGTAGGGATAAGTTCACTGATGCACTGATGTGCACGACCGGAATCGAACCCACGAAGTTAGTTCGAAGTTTAGGCAGATTGTTATGTGTTTTTGGAAAAAGTTAACTTGTAAAACCCGACTGAAAGCAATTGAAAATAGCTTATTGATTTTAAATACTGAAAAGGACGGAAATTTCTAGTACTTTCCCGCTAAAACTATTATCTGATGAGGTTATTAATTAAGCTTATTAATATTAATGAGCCCCACAAAATGCCTTATAGAAATATTATTAATATTAATAATCCCAACACCACACCTCAAATAGAAACTCGACACGTGTTTCGCTTCTCCACGAAGCATCCTCAGGACCGTTGACTCGCTCCGCACTAGTGTTGCTCCACCGAGCGCCGAGAGAAAAGTAAAATAAGTTCTTTTCTCTCGGCGCTTAATTAATAACCTCATTAGATAATAGTTTTAGCGGGAAAGTACTAGAAATTTCCGTCCTTTTCAGTATTTGTAATGGATTTCCGCAAAGTCACGCCTGAATCAATCATTTAGCTTATTGATTTGTTTGTTAATATTTAAAACCTTATGTCACTCAGGTATAAAAGATGTATTCTACATATAAATAAATAAATATTGGTGGACAGTTCACACAACACCATCTAGCCCCAAACTAAGCGAAGCTTTTACTATGAGAATCAGATAATTAATTACTTTTTTTTTGTAGCATACATAGAATACATAATAATACCCACACAGAACAAACATCTGCGTTCATCACACAAATGTTAGTTCTGGGTGGGGATCGAACCCATAACCTGCTACTACCAACTGAGCTTTGAGGCCAGTCAATTTTCAATATTGTATCAAACTGTTTTTATTTATTATTTACACCTAAGTTAAGTTTAAGAATAAAACTTGTAGAAAAAGTGTCAAAAATTAGCCTCATCTATTGCACCTTAATGTATTTCTTCCAATGTACGATATACATGGATGGTTTCGTTAAAATAAATCAGTCAACTTTAGTTCAAAAAGAGCAATGTATGCTCATAGTATGAAATCATCACATCGCAACGAAAGTGGCCGAGCGAAAAAAAAACAGAAAACAAACAGAGGCAAACGGACGCCAAGTTCTAATTAAAATGATTAACTTAATGGTTCAAGTCATTAGCGATTTTAATTTCTGAATCGCTTATTTTTTCTCTTAAAATTATAACTCTACCGTTTTTGCCATTGGCACAACGATTTTTGGCTTTTACGAGCGAGTAACGTGCTTATTACTTTCTTTTTTCATATAACTAAAACAAAAAACCATAGAGGTGCTCAAATCGACGCGTTTATATTTTTTTATAAACCACACTTAATACAGAGTAATACGATTTTGTTGATTTTTTAAGATACATTTTTCGTCTAGTACAAAATGGAAAGAAAAACATTATTACAACTGTAATCCTCAGGTATAGACTATAACTCTTTCTCTTCATCTTTGAGGATAATGTAAGTGAGTAAAAAATCCACTTGACACCATAAATAAATCATTTAAAAATATATTTTAGCTTAGACAATTAATGGCAAATGAAACAGGGTATGCAGTGAAATTGGACGTCAAATTAGTTTTTCTAAGTACTAGGTTTCACTTCAATATGTCAAGTTTCATCAAATTTCATAACGTTGTTTTGACAGTTATGCGATTTCAAAAAGACAGACAAAAAAGAGAGACAAAAATTCTACATCTCATTCTACAAAAATTTATATCGTATGCTTTCTCTCCCAACTAAAAATATTTCATGTACTTACAGATTTTGCTCCGTTACACTTTTATTATACTTAGTATAGATTTTACATAATATTTTTCATTGTAACGGCACATTCGATACGCAGTCATACAATAAGTAGATATTTTTAACTTCATAGTCCATTTGGCTCGTGATAATGGCTAATTATTTCCTAATTAAGCTAGTAGGAAAACAACATTTTTTTTAATATGCGGTGGCGCAGTTAATTATAATAGTTAATATTGATGTAGTCAATCATTAGACGTGATAAGAATAATAGATATTAAATTTAATATTTATTATTAATTTCCTTATGTTTTTAAATACAACAATAAAATAAACGTAAAATTTCGTAATGTATTAGATTTCACTTTTTATGACGAGATAATAAAAATACTGTAAGTATATTTTCAAATGGTTTTAGATCAATCAGAAAGAAAATACATTAAGTTTGTTTGGAAAACGCGGTAGTATCTATATTATGTACTTTTAAGGCACGTAAAACTACTCATTGAACCCCCCCAAAGTTAGAGAGGAATTTTTTTTTGAATGCAACTCAGTACAACTATATTAGGTACTTTAAGACACGTAAAACTACTCACGACACCACCCCAAAGTAAGAGGTTATTTTTTTGAATGCACCTTATTAAGTAACTACAAAACTTCCCTCCAAACAGCTCTTTAACACTTTATACTTTAGCTTGTGCGTTGATACTTTAGTCAGTCTGTCATTCAGCCAGCCAGCCAATCAGAGACTTTTCTAAATTTAAATTTTCCAACCAAGAATCATCATGCCTCAGTCGTCAGTCACAGTCATCAGTCACAATAGCAACATAATCAGTTCCATTCTGCATCTCCCCTAAGATCTCTAGGATGTAGGTACTTTGAACCTCGTTATTCGCTTTCAAATTGACGAGACCTGATTTAGTAATCATTATAAGTAGCTATATCCCTGTTGACAATAGAACCGTGCAGATATGGTCACGTTGGCCGTTTATGACTCCTATGGCGCGGTGAATGGCTGGCTGAGTAGTGAGAGGGTTTGATTCCTGCTGCGTGACATTTTTTTCTAAAGTTGTGGATTCACGGGATGATAATTATTTATACATAGATCTCTTCGTAAATTTATTTTTATTTTCAAAAAAGGATTTACACCTACTCAAAGTTAGCCATGCATTTATTTGTTTCTAGAAAATTAATCAAAAAATGTGTCATGTGTATATTATAAAAAAATACATAAATACTTGAGATCTAATAAAATTTCTAGCACATCTAAAACTTTACCTAGTTTTAAGCCCACGCAACGAGCATCTAAAGAGTCTATCTAATTACAGTTTAAATCTATTTCACGCTCACTTTTAAAAGTGCTTCTAGAAAGTAAGCTAAAACAATGAACGTAGAACTAAGTACCTAAGCTTAGACAAGTGGCTATAGTTTCGTTTTTACGAGGCTGAGGAAGCTCCGCGCTACGCTCGGCGATCGCATCGCAAACAAGCCCGATTAGATCGCCTCCAAGAACTGTTCGCTCATAAATCCAGCCTAAAACAACCGCTCTGTTTAGTTTAGAAGCTCCCATCCCAGTAATTATACAATAATTTATACTTTAATAAATACTAATAAATCCTTCCCTCACTCAGCCGCCGCTGTATTATCGGCCATTATTACACGATGTAATTACAACCAATAAATTACCAAATAATACATCAATCAGATGTGTTATAATTTTCTTATTATTACTCTTTTACTTTTTAGCTCGGCGCGGGCAATTTTATTAAAATTATAATGCGGGCCGAGACTTTAAATTGGGGTAGCTGCAGGCAAAACTCGCCTTTAATTATATACGTAATGGTTAATGATATATTCTTATAATAAGCTACCTGATCCTCGATGGGCATAAATCAAATATTTCATTAAAATTCGAAGAGTTGCAACCCTTTATTTGTGTGATGCTGTAAGCTGTAAGGGATAGGTTCGCGAGCGGATAAGTATAGTGCGATTCTAATTTTATGGAAAACAGCATTTTCGTTGACGTTGATGTATGGGAACGATTTTGCGTTTAGTTATTAAAAGTTTACAGTAGTTAATAGAATTTTAATCAAAAAAGATTGGTTACATTAAAAAAACATGATATTCAACTAAGTACAATTCCCAAATTTAGTAGTCGTCTGATCTCTAGTTACAAAAAATACTTAATCACGAATGTAATCGCCAGGCTCGGTAGATAATCTTCTCAGAACCCTAGTTACTTAGATCTTTAAGGTTATCTAAAAGGGCAAGTCAGAGGCACGTCCGAACATGATATTTGGCACAGGACCACATTTTGCACAGTGATTAGTATTCCATACGTGACAGGTTAGAAGCCCTACGCCGCTGCAGGATTACTAAACGATAATTTTTGATGACCTTTGATTTTTGTTTAACAGAAAAGATTTCTGAGGGCTTATCACTTGTTACAAAGGCATAAGGCTTAGATTGCCTAAAAATATTTGATGATGATTTACTGACTTGAGTCTTTAGATTTGGTTGTATTCACATATTTTACCATAATCATTTAATTTTAGTAAAACTAAATATCAAAAGTGAAAAATATCAAAAATAATTATACTTCTAACAACCTATTCGTTAAAATTATACCAATTAATTTTAATATGTTAATCGATAAGCTCTGTAATTCTGTAGATTATTTTCAGTTTCTGAAAACACTATAAAATTTAATCACAAGCCCAACCCTAAGCTCTTTTATACAGAAATCAAATAGAGTTGATCTCTTTCAATCGATAACGCGAAGTTTGTCGATAGATTTGAGTCGATAAACAAACAGTGGCACAACACTAATAGTTTTAACTGGCCCTTGCAAGTGGCTATAACGTATTATACTTAAGATAAAATAATTCACTATATAGGGTGTAATAAAATAGCTTCGTAAAATACTGATACGTAAGATACTGATGCTACAAGTTGATAGGTATTAACAACATGATGTAAGTTCTTATTTTAAGTTAGTTTTGTATTTCTATAAATCATAATGACTATTAATGTAAATAGTATAAATAAAACAAATAGTGTAGGTAAACGATGTATCTAATAGGTAAAGTTAGAAACTTGTGTGTTTAATTTTTATCATGTTCTTTGGAAAATAAATAAATAATAAATAAATAAATGATCACGGGAGGATTAATTAGGGGAGGCCTATGTCCAGCAGTAGACCGCTATAGGCTGATGATGATGATGATGAAATGATCACGACTGTAATCCCCGGACTTGGTAGATATCTTCCTCAGATCTTAAGTCACTTAGGTCTTTGAGGATATCTAAAGAGGGTAGTCAGAGGCACGTCCAAACATGACATTTGGTACATGCCCACATTTTGCACATTAGTTAGTATTCAGTACGTGACAGGTTGCAAGCCCAGCGCCGCTTGGAAGTCATAATTATATTCTAAAAATTCAAAAAAGTTGATTATCTTTGTGTAATAAGTATGTAACTACCTAGTCTATGTATTAATTGCATCTAATATTAATATTTATAATAATAATTATTATTAGTATCTAATATTACAAATGTTTTTGAAGGTGTTATTTGAGCTAATTGTAGTAAACATTTTGAATGCATTTCTCATGAGATCTTTTTACACCCTGTACACAACTCTGAAAGCTGTTATTATATGTTGGAATATAATTTATGCATTGACATTGTAATTACTTTAAAGCACACGCGAGTTGGTTTTCGTAATGAAGTTGAGTTTTTAAGCTTTCTACTTATTATAATTCGTTCCCAGAAGTCGATGCGTATTTTTTTATATTTTTAAAGTCTCATTTCGAAGTTTATTTTGATTGTAGCTCGATTCAAACAGACTTTTAGAAAATGTACCTATTGTTTTAACCCATATTAATATAATGTGTCTAAGTATAAAATTGATACTGACAAAAAATAAATGTGAAAAAAAGGGCCAAGTTCGGTAGTTTAACGTTCCGGGTGACGTTGAAAAGAGGGTTGAGATCTGAATCGGTCCCGTTCTATAGCTCTTCAAATTATAGCTATAACATATTTCTACTTATTAAGAAGTAAATTTTCGTCATTTTTTATATATAAGTTATTAGCTTGGCAAGTTTGATGATCAATAATTTATATGACATTGTTTACTCAATGCTTTTATATACAAACCCCTTAGAGGTTAAATTATAAAAAACCCTCAAAATTTCAGCTCTCTAGGTTTGGGCTCTGCGTAGAAACACCCTTCAAAAGCATTAACTGAAACGTCACAATATGGGTGGATTCGGCCAAATTAGTTTAAGCTTTATCCCCAGAATAAATCGTAGTTAACGAAGAGTAAACTGGCATTTTAGTTGCATTTGACCTTAAATTATTCTGTTAATAGGTTATAGCTACCAGAGGTTGATAAAAAAAACCCTTAAATGAAGAGGAAGTGAATAGTACTTACCGGAGCCACTTGCAAACAGGAATTCCCTGTGCAGGGATGACGTCTTCAGGTAAGGGTAAAACAGCTTGGTGCCGGCTAGATCCGTCGCGTCAACTGCGGAACACACCATCAAATTTGAATATATATATATATTATCATAAAAACAAAAACTTGAGAGGTGTCAAGGGAAACCCGGATGGAACGAAGTTCCTTTCCTTGCTTTCTATGAGAGAGAGAGAGAGAGAGAGACAGAGAAACACGCGCACGCCGCATGGCTTAACTTAAAAAAAAAACTATAGCAAAAAGTGTCGTGACAACTTTTCGTGAGATTTTTTTCCGTCTAGCCTTTCACAACGCGCGATAAGGAACTTCGTCCCAATAAAAAGAAAAGTTTTTTGAGTTTTAAAATTATGTGCGCAATGCCAGTGCTCTTAAACGAGAACCATACATTCGAAGTTGTGTGTTATAGGTTAGTATTTTTATAAGCGGCGATGGCCTTGCAACCTGTCAAATACCGGATACTGACTACTGTGCAAAATATCATGACCGCTGACTATCTTCTTTAGAGAGCACCTAGCATTGAGTACATAATTTTTTCGAATGGAAGAAATAATTGTTGCACGACCAGGTTTAAACCCGCGACCTTCAGTTTATGAGGCAAGTGCACTACCACTACACCACCAGTGCTCTAACAATAAAATGCAAATATGTAGCCAAAATATCAAAATGTGACTTGATATTGTGTGCTTTGCGTATTTGCATTGGACCCTTGTGACTGATTACGTCACCCGCACCCTTTCACGATGGGGGAAATTCGATTTTATACAGTTGGCAAGACTTTTATTTTTCTTAAAAAAAGGTGATTATTGCGAAAATAATTATTACGTCTTTTTTTTCTGATAAAACTAAATAGAAATAAAACCTATTATTCATATTTTTGTTCATGGTATTTTTTTAAATATTCAAAAGTATTAGTATGAATAAAAAAACTTTAACATTTAAGTTATCAGTAAAATCATTTTCGAACGTTATTGTTTTCGATAACTTTATTGTAAATATCCGAATTTTTATTGTGATCAAAAGAAAAACTTGAATAAAGAGAACAGTTGAGTTCGGAAATAAGGTATTGTTAGAAACTTTCTGAACGCATCAAAACACAGTATGTCGCCGTCTTCCCCTGCTTAGTCCCTCGTCGCTCCCGGTGGGAGGGGGTGGCATGCAAGGAACGCGACGCGGCCCGATTTTTCACCCAAGACCACGTGAAACCCACGTGCATGAAAACTTTTTTGAAAACTTTTTCTCGCGCCTTGCCGCAATAAAACCTTTTTTGAACGTTTTCTTCTACCGATTCAGTTAACTTTAAGCTCATTCTATCTCGAATTCGTATAGAGACGAGCTAAAGATATAGATATTTTTAGATAATTAAGAAATTGGTTGGAACGCTGGTCTCACATTAAACAATTTGTTAAATGCTTTGCAATTGTAACTAACAAAGATGGAGGATAATTTGAGAATTTGTTCTGATCCATTTTGTTGGTTAGACAAAGCCGTTCGAAATGTGAATTGTATTCGTTAAGTACCAATTCAAAAATATTAGTAACTTATGGATATTAAAAATTAAAATGCGTCGATTAGTTCCAAATTTTGGAATGATCATTAATATTGATTGATATGAGCCGTGTCTAACACTCATAAAATTTAGTATCGGCACCGGGTTTCACTCACAGACAAGGAAATTGATAATAACGTACGTGTAATAAAAAGCGGCTTTCTCAACACAATGCAGCACTGGTCCAAAGCATTTTGCAATCAACATATCAACTTAACCGTGTCTAGAAAATTCTTAATTGAACTAATGAGAAGTAATTACAATTTTTATAGCGGCCATAATGATTACGATGCCTTAAAATAATAAAAGCAATTAGACATTGATGGGCGTAGCGGGGGCTTTGTGTTTGTCTCTGTCTTTCCTACGATAGATCTGCTGGCGAGTTGAGAGAGCAATATGATTAGATGTAATTGTTTGAACGGTTATAAAAGTTGATGTTGGAGACTGTTCTGTTTGTCGTTAAGCAGAAATGTTTCTTACCAATTTTGTTTTTTATTATAAAAAAAATAAAGTCCACAGTAAAGAGTTTTTACTATTTACTTGATGGCGCAATCTTTGTTAATCAAACTCGGCTCAAATTAAAGTGTCTGAATCATTCCGGTTGATCAAAATGAGTCATTTGTTCTCTAATTAGGTACATTGGACGAAGAATTCAAATAATTACCTTCTGACGTGATCGTTTTGAAATAGATCAAAATTTATTAATGGATTTCTTCAGTGACTTAGGATTCAAAAATAGGACTTAGATTAGTTTATACCTTAGTTCACTGATGTGTCAGTTTTTGATATTTTATTTCAACGTTGCTTAGATTTTTTGTTTAGTGAAATAGAACAAGATCATAGCAACCCTCAGATGTTTTAATAATTTAACAAAATAAAAAAGATTTACCTTTAAAGTAAGTTTTTAAGGGCAATGAAGAAGACGGATGAAAGAAGAATGATACTGAGATCCGGATGTTAAGATGGATGTGACACGGTTGGACAGGATTAGGAATGAGTTATGTTCGAGGAAGTGTGAAAGTAGCGCCTGTTACTGAAAAGATGAGGAGTGCTAGATTAGCATGGTATGGACACGTGATGAGGAGGGATGAAAACCATGTCACCAAAAGAGTTATGAGTATGATTGTGGCTGAGTGCGTAAGTAGAAGAAGGCCGAAGAACAAGTGGTTTCATTGTGTGAGTAAGAATGTAAGAAGAGTAGACTCAGAGTTGATGAATGATAGGAGTAAGTGGAAGAAAACAATGTTGCCCCACTTAGCGTGGGATAAGGGTAGGAGAATGATGAATGATGATCAATCAGTAGCTTTATTTTTTATTGATAGAATAAAAATAATAAGCCACATTATGAATGCCAGTGCTCTTAAACGGTGAAGGAAAACATCGTGAGGAAACCGGCATACCCTAGAACCAAAAATTCGAAGGTATGTGTCATAGGTTAGTATTCTTATAAGCGGCGATAGGCTTGCAACCTGTTACGTACGGAATACTAACTATAGTGCAAAATGTGGGCATGTACCAAATGTCATGTTTGGACTTGCCTCTTTAGATATCTTCAAAGATCTAAGTAACTAAAGATCTGAGGAAATATCTACCGAGCCTGGGGATTACAGTCGTGATCATATTTATTTATTATTTTTACATTAATTATGATTACCTAGGTTATAAGGGGTAGTTTCAACCAAACGTCTAATAAATCGTAGTTAACGAAGTGTAAACTGACAATTTACATTACACTATACATTATACCAGGAGCTGGTCAAATAATCTTAACAAGGTTAAAAACGGTGACTGCGTCAAAATTATTCAAACTAATTTCCCATTCATAACACTTTTTTATAGTGAGATTCTACACCAGCTCCCCTAATATAAGTACAATAGAGCGTTTTTAGAAAAGCGTTTTCGTTTTTCGCTATAGAAAAGTGACTAATGCGTCACTTTTATGCTCACAAATGTTACATTTCCTTTTTCTCCGTAGAGAAAATACAGATACGGTGCTCATATGGGCTAGTTTCACAATGGTCTGTTATTTGAACTAACAGCTTGTTAGCCCGTTAATTTGTGTTCCACTATGTCCTGACAAAGGATTATCTTCCGTAAAATGAAATGACGTAAAATAGATAACGATACTTTAACATTCTTGTTAATTTTGATTAATATCATAATGCTTTGTTAACAAAAGTTTGGTGAAATTGAACTTTAGGAGGCAAGAAGCTTCTGTTATGTTATTTAACAACCCGTGATGGCTTAGAAAAAGAGTTTAACTTTACTTACTACCCCCATTTGAACACGAAATTTTTATACAAGTAATATAACATTTTGCTGTTATTTTTAGCCTTAATTTTGGGATAGCTTGAAGAGAAATTTTCACGCAATTCGATGGACCGTTACCGATTGTTGGTTTTTTATTTTACTTGAAGTTATTGGACAAACGTCTTCCCGATATTTTTATTCACCGTTTGGACGCACAAATGTGCACTGTATGGTTTTTTTTCCATGCTTAATTTTTATGAGTATGAGTGTGGCTGGGTGCGCAAGTAGAGGAAGGCCGAATAAGAAGCGGTTTGATTGTGTGAAAGATGTTATGAATGTAAGAGGAGTTGATTCAGAATTGATGAATGATAGGAGTGAGTGGAAGAAAACATGTGCCAACCGCACGCGTGAGATAAGGACAGGAGTATGCTTCATTTTTATAAGTTCGAATATTTAAATATGATGTAGTTGATTGAAAAAAGAATTAAAAAATTCTTGTAAAGTAAATTTACTCTTGGTAGGTACCAGGTTTTCTCACTACGTTGCTATAACCCCACACCAGCTATAAGGCTGTATGTTTAGTAAGGGATGAGGTCCAACCCTATTTAAGTTTGTGTTGGAACACGTGATTGAATTTTCATTCCAAGTCGTAGGTTTTTTGAATAAGGAACACTAGTCTTCTTATTTTAAATGAAAATACTAAATGATGTTGATAACCTAGAATCTAGATAATTAAGGATAAAAATTTTCATTCGTAGTCGCAAGTCGTAGGTTTTTTGAATAAGGAACACTAGTCTTCTTATTTTAAATGAAAATACTAAATGATGTTGATAACCTAGATAATTTAAGATAAAAAATTTCATTCGTAGTCGCAAGTCGTAGGTTTTTTGAATAAGGAACACTAGTCTTCTTATTTTGAATGAAAATAGTAAAATGATGCATTCCAGATATTTATAAAGATAATAGAAGGATTCTTCATTAAACTATGGAGCTCTGTTCTTTTTTTGAATAATTTATATTTTAGCCGGCCCTGTAACTGATAAAAAAAGTATTCATTTATCTAGATACTAATAAAGACTTACGTACGTCATAATAATGAAGGGTTTGTAAGTAGATGTAAGTAAAAGATTTTTCACAATTTTTTTTTACTGACAATTTTTAACATTTTCAGTGATATGAACTTTGTTTTCTATCTGTAACTATGTAGTTGCCATAATATTGCCATTAGAAAATAGATTTTAAGTTATAATTACGTTAAGAACAATCTTGTTTTGATGTACTTCTTTTATTTAAGGATAAGTTTAAGTTTTCCAATGTTTTATTGATTAGTTGTTAATAAATAAAAAACTAGTTTTTAAACTTGTCAAAATCACAAGTTATTTAAAAAAATAGTTTAAACAATATGAATGTGTATTATAATATATTATATTTTATAATAATAATGTTGATAATTGCCCGCGCTGTTTTTTAACTGAAGAAATTATCTTTGTATTTTTCCATTATACAACGGGCATAAACTAAAGAATGTCTTTCATGCGCGTACGCATGTTTTTATACGAGGATACCCTATCTTGAAAATAAATCTTTATTATATTATTATTTCACGCTGTCATGACTTTCGAATCACATACTTATTGAAATCTTTGTACATTTATTATCCTATTGGAATTATTATTAATTTTAATTGAGAAATATATTTAATTTAAGACAATTCTAGAGACAAATAAATAAGACTCTTAAACCTCTTAAAAATAAATCTATATATTTTTTGCTATAGTACATTACTTCATAATTGTAAGTCATCTTACTATCTCTACTTAAATATCGTTTTTGTGAAAAAAAAACTAGTCAGACATATCAGTGTTTTAAATTATTTAAATTTAAGAATATTTATACATAAAAAGATATAAATCGTAAAAATAAATAAATAAATAATTATTTTATATATTTTACAAGCATTTTCTGGTACTTACATTGTCTTGAGTTAACCACATTGTATAATTATTAAATTTGAGTAAGTAATGGGTTATTTTAGTTTTGGTATGTAATTGTTAGTGAATCCTAATTAATTATTTTGTTTGCTGAACAATGGCAAAGTTATCTATAAAAGTAATTGGACATTTCAAAAATAAAATGCTACGATTAAGAAAAAACTGGGTCATCGCAAAGAAAAAAAGTTGGGAAAACTATACTAGGTACTGAAAAATGTGACACATGGCATCCGAACCAATCAGCTGATTGTTGGCACCGGACGCCCCGCCCAGCTGCTGCTTTTCCACTCTCACACGTCAAAAATATATTTTACCATTTCGTCATTATTTCCCTGTAGACGGGAAAAGTTTTGTTTTTATTCGGGCGTTCGGAAAACTTTTTTACAACTTTTTTTCTCGCGCGCATCTCCGTTTACTGTCAACAACGTTGAGTAAGAATATGGCGGTAGTTGCTAAGAATCTAGTTTTTTATACCACGTGTGTGTTAACCCTTAAATTTGTAAAAAAAACTATTTAAATTTCTTGTACGTTAAAACTAGAAAAAATAATATTATACTGCAATTATGATATCAATAAAATTACAATATTGTTAATCATAAAATAAAACAAAAAAATATGAATTTATAGTGCCTCATTAGTTTGTCAATTAATATTACTTTATGCATTTCAATAGTATTTTTTATTTAAATAAAATAATAAATATAAAATTAAAATCAAGTACTTACAATATTCCAGTAGCTAATTTCTAGCTGATAGACGTTAGATTTGTTGTCGTAACAGTGACGTTGTTAATTAGCCCGCTGATTCATCACTTATAGCGTCTCAGCGGCTAGTCCAGGCCGATACTTAATAACACTGCAAATATCTTCCAAAACCCGCCAACAAACTTCCCGTCAGTAGTCTTATCAAGCACTCAGTTCAACCAGAACGCACTCAAAAGTTTGTGTAAAGAAGCTTGACAGAAGACGCGCGAAACGATTTTTTTGTTGAACTGTCAAACCAAGCGCGACGGACTCAAACACGGCCGGCCACGTCAGCTCGCTGACGTTCACTACTCGCGACTCGGCATAAGTCGAGGAGAAGAAGGCAGCGGTCTCCACCAACCCGCCTTTCGTTCGTCTCTTTCTCGCGCGCCTATGCCCATCCGACCATTTTTACGCTTAAACCGACTCAATTCAATTGAACTCAACTCAATTGTCGTGGTGCGAATACCTTCGAACTGGACGCTAGAGTGAGACGTATAGCGTTCAACTAATTTCAGGTACTGCAACTTATTAATTTTAGTACCATATCGTGTCTCCGATCAAAGTGGAGCATCTGATGCAAGTCGATGACGTTTCGTAACATTAAATCAAGAATTTACGTTCGGAAAAGCGGAGTAGAGCCTTAATCTTCGTTTAAGGCGAAGCTGTGGCCGTGAATAGGGCTATTTCTGTCTCGCCACTATCGTCCGGCACGCGATAGCCTCGCGTGTGAGTGAGAGGTCCGACCGTAGATAGGCGTTACCGTTTCTGTCGGATCTCACTTCTGGGAGTGTAAAGTTTTAGGCCGAAACATGTAAAAATGCATCTTGAAAAAAAGTTATGTATTAAAAAAAGAAGCTTAGTGCGCGGTGGGGGGACATTAATGCTAGCGGGAGATGGTGCGGATGGCTTTTTTCGCATGCTGTATTTTTGGGGGCTCTCGTTACTGGACAATGCATTATCGAGCAGCGCTCGCGATTCTGACGCATCGACTGGCTTGCCCATTTCAACTCTATAACTATTAGATTTACGATCATTATGATTTCTAATCTATTAGACGATGTCAATATTCTTAACACAATACTAACTCAAGTAATAAAGATTAAAAATTCTGTAGTTTTTTTTCCGTTCACGTAAGTTTAACGAAAAAAAAACTTAATTATAAGATAGTAATCAATAGTTTTGAGTAAATAGTTCTAACAGATTTCTTGATGAATTAAAAACTCTCAACTCGCAGGAAAAGTTTTGAAAAAGTTTCAAAACATTTTTTTAACTTTGATTTTGTTTCTCAATACATATAGGGTCTCAATAATATGTCTTAGAATATATTTTCGTTTTGTAAAATAATTAAAAATGTAAAATAAGTATGAACTTTGTATCTCGAATCGCATTTTTTATTAAAAATTACTTAATTTAAATGAGAATTGGCTAACTAGTTAAGTCGGAGTTAATAATAATCATCATTTAAGCAAAAACATTACTTGATGCACTAAAAAACTTTGTACTTATCATAGTTTGAAAAAAAGTGAAAATTTTGAGTTTGTGCAAAAATGTCTGTCCTAAAATATTTCACAAAAAACATATTTTTCTAAAACCTGAGCATTCATTTTCAGAAAAAATATTATTCGTATGATATTGAGAGAGCAAGTATTTTTAGCTGTGATATTTAGAAATGACATGCCTGACACCAACAAATTTACGTAACGAAAAATTTCCAAAAATGCACTTACTACCTTTTTGTATATTGTTATCAACTTTACAATGAACATTAAATATCTAGACAGGACGCCAAAAACAGTCAAACGAAAATCGCATCGGGCAGTTAAAGCTTAAGTAAAATTGATACAAAAAAAAACATTTATACAAAAATATCTAGGTACTTACGTATTTTTCTAAATGATTTAGCACGCGTTATTTGAACGCTAAGGTATTTGTAAAAACGTTTATTTCATTTTTCATGTCGTTGTTTTTATAAATATTAAATAGCAAACGCGGATTTGTTAAAATACTATCCTAAAGTGTTAAGGCTAGACTATATTGGTGGTTTCCCAACGAGTTTTTTTTCCAACGAATCACACTGATATTATGCTTAAACACTAACTAACTATTCACTAGAATTAAGCTTTAAATACTGCTCAATAGTAATACGATTAGCGCAGGTAAGATCGGCAAACAAACTGGGTTCAAAAGTAAGGCTGTATTCACACTAGCACTTTACTTAAAAACCTAATTCACACATACATATATTTAGTAACTTTAGGTTAAGATACTAACTGACTGACGTTTGGGCAAAAAAAAAAAGTCAAATAAAATATTATTTGGTGAGAAACACAAGAAAAGGTGGATGGACTGTGTGAAAGATGATATGAGTAAGAGAGGAGTGAGTACTGAGATGGCGGATGATAGAGGGAAATGGAAGAAGAAAACGTGTTGTGCCGACCCCACATAGCGTGGGAAATGGGCAGGAAGAAGAGAGAAACACAAAGAAATATGTTATAGGGTATCTTTTAGGTTGAAACAGAAATGAAACATTTTTATTTGTGGTCTACGTGTTTCCTGGTAAGAAATAAAAGGCTTAAACAATTGGCAAAATAAAAAATAAATTCTTAAAATTTAATTGTAGCATTTTCCATTACATTTACGAAACCACTTTCATTATGCAATTTTTGGTTTAGCAGATTAAAAACCGCCATTTTAATTTTCGACTGTTTCGTTATTTTTTATTTCGCTGCCATTTTTATTAAGTTAATAAAATTGAGCTCCATTATGCACTAAGCCTAACCCATGAGGAAGTAATCGATATAATCGAATTTCCGCTTTTAATATCATCAACCTTAGCTAGTCCAGTTCGGTCGATTATTAACTCTACTTGTACCTTTAGCATTACTTTATGAAGTTATCAAACCTATCCACGTGTGGCAGCCTCGAAAGCACTAGAAACTGGTGCCACCGGTACTAATATAATTTTCTTCTAACGATATTTGGCTGTTATCGGTGTATAATGCATGTTCAAAGCTGAATAACGTAGCCATTAGCGAATGTACTCCAGCAAATATGACTTTATGACATAGACTATAAGGTTGAAATTCGAATAACTCACTGAACTTCATACATATACACATACATACATAATCACGACTGTAATCCCCAGGCACGGTAGATATCTCCTCAGATATTTAGTGACTTAAATCTTTGGGGATATCTAAAGGGGGGTAGTCAGAGGTGAGACCAAACATGATATTTGGTACATGCCCACATTTTGCACAGTAGTTAGTATTCCATACATGACAGGTTGCAAGACCATCGCCACTTATAGGAATACTAACCTATGACACATACCTACCTTCAAATTATTAGTTTTAGGGTAAGTATGTGGGTTTCCTCACGATATTTTCCTTCATCGTTTAAGAGCACTAGCATTGCCCAAACAAATTTTTCGAATAGAAAAACTCATTGATGCATGACCAGGTTTGAACTCACGATCTTCAGGAGGCAGGGGTGCTACCACTACTCCACCAGTGCTTATAAACAACGAATATAACGTTTACTTAGCCATATAAGTAGATATTACTCCTATATTCAGAAATCGTAAGACTTTTCATAGACTTCATAAGCTTTGCTTAGTTTTGAACTAGATGTCGTTGTGTGAACTGTTTACTGTTTACATACATGCGCGTCGGTTTAGGGTACTCTGGACCTGGCCTTTCTCTAGTACGTCCCCAATTTGATCAAGGTACGTCCGCCGAGGTCTTCCCCTTCCAACTGTCCCATTCACACTCTCCTTCATCATCATCATCATCATCATCAGCTTATAGCAGTCCACTGCTGGACATAGGCCTCCCCTAATGAGCGCCATTGCGCCCTGTCTTCAGCTCGACGCATCCAGCCTCCGCCAGCAGCCTTTCGCAGATCGTCACTCCACCTGGCCGGAGGGCGTCCTACACTACGTTTGCCGAGCCGCGGTCTCCACTCGAGAACTCGTTTACCCCAACGGTTATCGGTTCTTCGACAGATATGGCCAGCCCACAGCCACTTCAGCTTGCTAATTCTCTGAGCTATGTCGACAACCTTAGTTCTGTGTCGGTTAGTCTCATTACTCATCACACTCTCCTTATGCACCTGTTTCGTCAATCTCCTTTCATCCATCCTTTCTATTTACTATATCCCTATACCTTGATGAGCTGGATCAAAATATATTGCTAACTAAACTTTTAAAATCTAAACCGGTTAAGAATCAAGGCTACGTCCTAAGGTAACGAATAGGGGTATGACGTCATTCGAAACTGGATAACTTGCTCCAGACGAAAGTTGCCGCTTCGGTTAATAATTGATAGCCCAGGAGCTATTACGTGTAACGTGTAAGATGCAGTTGCTATTGCTATTAATATTATCTTATCTTAAGTCTTAGCAAGCTTTACCCTGAAATGTTAATGTATCAATAATCTTTTGTTACCGACTACTGACTACTGACTGACTGACTGAATGAATGACACACCAACACAGCTTAAACCTAGTAAGTCTTTGAGAGACATTAGAGGACACATTTAGAGGATAGGATTCTAGAAGAGTTAAGGGAAATGTAAGAAGAAAAAGTGTGTTCTGACCCCACATAGCGTGGGAAAAGGGCAAGAAAAAGAACATTTGTTAGTAACTTAGGTGCTAACAAACTTTTTTTCCACTACTATATACCGTATATAGTAGTGTAAAAGTCATAGCTATCGCTATATCTTTTTCTTTATTTCTTTCTTGTCTCTTTTTTAAACGTCTATTGCCTTCAGCATACGCAATAGGGGAATCGATGTACCTATTAGATCAATGTCTATTGTATTCTCGTGTCTGGGTCGAGTCTAAAAATTCTTATCTCATACATTATGTAACCGACCGTTTCAGGTCTGATTTTGCTGAAACGACTTTGAGATTTCAGGAAATATATAAGTAGGTACCTACCCATTATAGGTGTTATACCTAGCATAAGTATTTTTAGGTACTTACCTACCATTTTAAGTAGAAATATGAGATACTAGCTTCTACCCACGGCTTCGCCCGCGTGATACCTTGAAAAACAAAAATAAATCTATCCCGCGGGAACCGTACATTTTTCCGGGATAAAATGTAGCCTATGTGTTATTCCAGACCATAATCTATATCTGTAACAAATTTCATTCAAATCCGTTCAGCCGTTTTAGCGTGAAAGAGTAATAAACATACATCCATCCATCCATCCATACATTCTTACAAACTTTCGCGTTTATAATATTAGTAGGATTATTACAATAGAAATTCAATTGCTAATTTTTTTGGAAATCTAAAAATAATGGACGTTAAGAGCGGTTTCGCACTACGATCCAAATCCGATCCGAATCCGTGAAAATATGGATCTAGAAAAATCGGGCCGAATTTGGATATTGCTTACGCACTAGTCCGATCTCTGATACAAATCCCAGGAATTCAGGAGCCACCTCTTGGCATACGTCATTTTACGTGACGGAAATGAATGACAGAAAGAAATAAAAAATAAAATAAATAAATAATATGATCACGACCGTAATCCCCAGGGTCGGTAGATATCTCCTTGGATCTTTAGTTACTTAGATCTTTGAGGATATCTAAAGAGGGTAGTCAGAGGCAAGTCCAAACATGACATTTGGTACATGCCCACATTTTGCACAATAGTTAGTACTCCGTACGTGACAGGTTGCAAGCCCATCGCCGCTTATAAGAATACTAACCTATGACACATACCTTCGAATTTTTGGTTCTAGGGCATGCCGGTTTCCTCACGATGTTTTCCTTCACCGTTTAAGAGCACTGGCATTGCGCACATAAATTTTTCGAATGGAAAAACTCATTGGTGCACGATCAGGTTTGAACCCACGACCTTCGGATCGTGAAGCAGGGGTGCTACACTACACCACCAGCGCTCTTTAGAAAGAAATAGGAGGACGGAAATCGGATCTAGTGCGTAAATTACCATAGAAATAGTTCTACTACTCCGGACCATATTTGCGCGGGTTCGGATCGTATTCGGATCGGACGTGCGAAACCGCTGTAAGTTAATTTTTTTAAGTAAAGTTGTAGATTATAGGCTTTTTTATTTACTTATTCTATTTACAAAGTCACAAAGAGGCGTATTATGATCGTATTCCATTTTAATGATTTAGCAACAAAACGATATTTAGAACCTTTATAATATGTCTCCTCTAGTAAATTCTATATAAAACTAGCTCATGCCTGCAACTACGTCCGCATTTAATTTTTCCCCAAAATACAACCTATCCTTGCCAAATTTCATTAAGATCCGTTAAGCCGTTTAATCGCAAAAAGGCAACCTACAGAGTTGCTTTCGCATATAAAATGTAAGTATGGATTGAGACATTTTTATTATTCATAAATTTATCTAAATTTTACAAAGAGTTGGCTCGTAAAACTCCCAAAGTTATCCAAAGATTTTTCTGTAGGACAACATTTATAATTTATTCATGTCTCAAACTTTGGGGTTTTTTTATCATTTCGTAAAGTTGAGTGTAAATTTTCATTTTACGAACCAGAAAATCCAATGAAAATTTTGTTATTCGATGAAATAAAATAAAGTTAAATTTTAATAGAAGTTTGGATTGTTTTTCAATTTTTTTAATTCAGTTTTCGTATGAATCTGAAAGGGTTACTTAATTTAATCGCAGTTGTAACTGATTGGTCCTACTAAAAAAAATATGATCACGACGTTTCCTCACGATGTTTTCCTTCATCTTTTGAGAGTATTGGTAAGACAATAGAGTCTACGACGTAACGAGTATGATTGGAAAGTGGGTAGGTCCAATACGACCAGATAAGTGTGGATTAAATACCTCAGAGTGAAAGTGTGAAGGAGTGAAATACACTGGTGGCACCTCTGCTTTCAGATCCGAAAGTCGTGGGTTCAAACCTGCTCGTGCACAAATGGGTTTTTTTATTCGATACATTATGTGTGCAATGCCACTTGGTGAAGGAAAACATCGTGAGGAAACCGGCACACCCTAGAACTAAAACTACGAAGGTGTGTGTGTTAGTATTCTTATAAGCTGCAATAAGCTTGTACTATGTTGTGTGGAATACTACCCACTGTGCAAAATGTGGGCATGTGCCAAATATCATGCTTAGACGTGCCTCTGACTACCCTTTAGCTGCAATAAGCTTGTAATATGTTGTGTGGAATACTACCCACTGTGCAAAATGTGGGCATGTGCCAAATATCATGCTTAGACGTGCCTCTGACTACCCTTTAGCTGCAATAAGCTTGTAATATGTTGTGTGGAATACTACCCACTGTGCAAAATGTGGGCATGTGCCAAATATCATGCTTAGACGTGCCTCTGACTACCCTTTAGCTGCAATAAGCTTGTAATATGTTGTGTGGAATACTACCCACTGTGCAAAATGTGGGCATGTGCCAAATATCATGCTTAGACGTGCCTCTGACTACCCTTTAGCTGCAATAAGCTTGTAATATGTTGTGTGGAATACTACCCACTGTGCAAAATGTGGGCATGTGCCAAATATCATGCTTAGACGTGCCTCTGACTACCCTTTAGCTGCAATAAGCTTGTAATATGTTGTGTGGAATACTACCCACTGTGCAAAATGTGGGCATGTGCCAAATATCATGCTTAGACGTGCCTCTGACTACCCTTTAGCTGCAATAAGCTTGTAATATGTTGTGTGGAATACTACCCACTGTGCAAAACTGTGGTAGAGCCTCTGAGCGAGTTGGTTTAAAAATGAACATGGACAAAACGAAAATCATGTTCAATGCCCATGTTCAATCACGACCGGTAAAGCTTGGAGACTCTACGCTCGAAGTTGTGGACGACTATGTGTACCTGGGACAAACTATACAGTTAGGGAGGTCCAACTTCGAGAAAGAGGTCAATCGACGAATCCGACTCGGCTGGGCAGCGTTTGGGAGGCTGCGCACTATCTTTTCGTCCAATATTCCGCAGTGTCTCAAGACAAAAGTCTTTGACCAGTGTGTGCTGCCAGTGATGACTTACGGAACTGAAACGTGGTCGCTTACGATGGGCCTCATAAGAACGCTCAAAGTCACTCAAAGAGCAATGGAGAGGGCTATGCTCGGAGTTTCTCTACGAGATCGAATCAGAAATGAAGAGATCCGTAGAAGAACCAAGGTAACCGACATAGCCCTAAGGATAGCAAAACTTAAGTGGCAATGGGCAGGGCACATCGCTCGTAGAACCGACGGCCGCTGGGGCTGTCGAGTTCTTGAGTGGCGACCACGCACCGGACGACGCAGCGTAGGTAGGCCCCCCACAAGGTGGACTGATGACCTGGTGAAGGTCGCTGGAGTCCGCTGGATGCGGGCGGCGCAGGATCGGTCATGGTGGCGTTCTCTGGGGGAGGCCTATGTCCAGCAGTGGACGTCTTTTGGCTGAAGATGATGTTGTGTGGAATACTACCCACTGTGCAAAATGTGGGCATGTGCCAAATATCATGCTTAGACGTGCCTCTGACTACCCTTTTTAGATATCCTTAAAGATCTAAGTAACTAGAGATCTGAGGAGATATCTACAGAGTCGTACAGTCGTGATCATGTTTGTTTTGTATATATTTTTTGGCAGCTGCTGGTGGTGCAGTGGTAGCACCCCGGCCTCACGATCCGAAGGTCGTGGGTTCAAACCTGGTCGTGATCATATTTTTTTTTATTATATATATTTTTTTTTATATTTTTTGTTTTGCCAACACTTCACAAGCCTAGTCTGAGTTTCAAACTCACCAAATTACAATTCTCGCGAAGTATTCCACAGAAACGGCATCTGATAAAACTTGATTAATCTACCAGCAAAGTTCCGACTTATTATAATAAACTAATTAATGATGGAAGCGAACAATTCATTATCGAAGCAAAACTGCCTTCGGAACAATAATGATAATGAGCGTTATTAATTATAGGAAGTTCAAGACGTACTGGGGTGCGGTGTACCCCCCTAGAACGAGTTAGTTTGGGGTGCGAATGGAAACGGAGAAGGTAATCCCAAGTACCTGGGCCTTACCGACCTCAGTGGCGCAGCGGGCAAAGAGGTTGCGGGTTCGATTCCCGCCTCGCAACAAATTTGTGTACGATCTACAGAAATTTGTTCCGTTGGTCTGGGTGTTTTCTATGTATAATAAACAATATCTATCTATGTATATAATGTATTAAATATATCAGTTATCTAGTACCTATAACACAAGCTTTGAGTTTTACTTTGGGGCTAGATGATGCTGTGTGGATTGTCCAGCATTATTTATTTATTTACCACAAGCGGTTACAAACCACCATGTTTCAGTAACGTCACATTTCAAGCTTAAAGTAACACTCCCTAACAAATCCCTAACAATATTAACAAAGATCATACAAAAAACCAGGCCCAGCGAGTTTCTTGTCAGCTCTTCTCGGACTGGGGATAGGACTGGAATCGGCACCTAGACTCATCTAGTATGTAAGACGATTCAAAATGATCCCTGTGATTCAATTGAATAAACATGATTTGAGTTTGAGTTTGACTGCTTCAATACAATTTCTATGTCATGGTACGAAATATCAAAGTTATATTACTTTATTATTGCCAGAAGAGCTTGTATTAAGGTCCCTGAGTATTATCGTTACCTTTCTGAGTAAAATTGGTAGGTGAGGGTCGGGTCCCCTGGATCACCTAATTAAAAAAAATTTGTAATTGACTTTTCATTCATTAACTGGATGAGCAGTTTAGGCGATACGGTGGAAAATACACGTAATACACGTAAATAATACACGTAAATACAAACATAGAATGTTAAAAACATAACCTACCTCTATAGGCATTACATTATTAGTTATTGCTTCTCAATTCAACCCGTTTCAACTCAGATGATGATTTTAAGACCCAGACAGTTGAAAGATTGAATCGTTCAATCTTTTGTTGTATGCCGTATGCCGTATCCACCGAAAGCGATTCTCGTGCGAAGATCAAAAGGGTGTGAGATGGGGGGTCAGTCGATGTCACGCTACTGATAGCTATAATCAATAAAAGGTACCTACTTATTTATATTTAAAAACTAGCTTCCGCTCACGGCTTCGCCCGCGTGGTACCTTTAAAAACAAAAACAAATCTATCCCACGGGAACCGTAAATTATTCCGGGATAAAAAAGTAGCCTATGTGCTATTCCAAACTATCATCTTATTCTTCTTATTCTGTGCCAAATTTCATCTCGATCCGTACGGTCGTTTTAGCGTGAAGGATTAACAAACATACATCCATACATTCTTACAAACATTCGTGTTTATAATATTAGTAGGATCTTGATAAATTATCATTAGAAAAACCGGCATATCATAAAACCAAAAAAATTAAGTTGTTCCTTAGGTTAGTAGTATTCTTATAAGCAGCAATGAGCTTGCAATCTGTCACGAACGTTTAATAAAACTTAAAAAGAATTGTAAGAAAATGTTACAATTTTGTAAATTTTCCTACAGTAAATCATATTTTTTTATTAAACAGAAACTTGTAGAATTGTAGCCGCTTACAATTAATTGTATTTTACAATTTGTAATGTTTATTGAATAGGGGCCAGAGCTCATCTAAAGCTGTTCCTAATTTATTAAAATGAGCACTAACATGATACTATCCTTCCGAAACCACGACTGGCTAACATAAAGAGGCCCCCTCATTAGTACCGCGGTATCTTCCATAAATACATTATTGTGGGTGAAAGGGGGGGTGGGGGGAGGGGGGTTCTAGTGGGTTATCGAATTAAAACTTCACTAGCAATAGAGTTGAACACCGTATTAATACTACATGTATAATTCGTACGCTTGGACAAAGTGGGTCTGTCCCCTCTGGGTTAGTTTATATGAGCTTCGCATTCTGTGGTGGATACATCTTTAAAAAGTAAGCGAGTTTATGTATAGCTTTTGTGTACCTAATTCATACTAATATTATAAACGCGAAACTTTGTATATTGTATAGATGTTAGTTACTTTTTCACGCTGAAACGGTTGAACGGATCTGGATGAAATTTGAAGATTGTAGTCTGGAATAGCACAAGGGCTACTTAGATATACCTTTTCACAATGAAACGGTTGAACGGATCTTAATAAAATTTGGCAAAGAGATAGATAGCATCACGGAGAAGGACATAGGCAACTTAAGTTATAAAATATTTTAAAAAAGTTTCGTATAATTTATGCAGCGACTCATTCTGATACTGAGACCGATAATCTTTTTTTTTCGGACTCTTTAGGTTGTCTGACAGCATTACACGGGCTATAAATAGGCGAGCGCAGATTCTTCGCTTGAGAAACTTAATCTACTCTCGCCAAAAGTTCTTACACCAACACCAAAACGCAACGATAGCGCGTTCTAATTTTTCCTGTGGCGCCATCTATTATAAATAAAAGATATATTGTTTTAGTCATAAAACTATACTAGCTCACCATAGCTGAGCCCGAGAGAGGAGCAGGCCGGGCGGGCGGCGCTGGGCGGGCGCGAAGGAGCGATCGAGGTAAGGGTACTGGCTACGTAATTAGATTTTCAAAGTCCGAATACACTGCTCGTACTTGTCTTCATAATAATGTAGCCAGACTCAGTCGCTTTGATACTTGAATGATTAAGAAATTAAAGTTAATACCTGTTGTAATTATGCTGTAGCTTTTGCCCGTAGCTTGGTCTCTGTATAAAATGTAGCTAGTGATTTTAAACTTTCTATAAAAAAAACCTTTGATTAATCATAGTCTAAACACATCTTCTTCATTCTTATTTAAGTTTATTTAATTGATTAATTCCTGGAGACAGGCATAGGCTACCTTTTCCTCAAAAATAATTTTGAATGTACTGGAAGTAGGGGTAGAACGTTTGTTCGGAATACATGGATAAGCAACACTGTGCGTACTCAGTTTTTGGATGGGTGACCGCCTCATTTTGCACTCCATTGAAATTTCCCAATTAACCGATATCAATAATTTCAGAATCCTACTAATATTATAAACGCGAAAGTTTGTAAGAATGTATGGATGGATGGATGGATGTATGTTTGTTACTCTTTCACGCTAAAACGGCTGAACGGATCTGAATGAAATTTGGCACAGATATAGATTATGGTCTGGAATAACACATAGGCTACATTTTATCCCGAAAAAATGTACGGTTACCACGGGATAGATTGTTTTTGATTTTCACGCGGGCAAAGCCGCGGGCAGAAGCTAGTAAGTATGTTATATTGATGAATTTTTGCGGACGAAATCGCGGGTAACATTACAATAATCTATACTAATATTATAAAGAGGAAAACTTTGTTTGTTTGTTTGTTTGTTTGTTTGTTTGTTTGTTTGAAATGAATAGGCTCCGAAACTACTGAACCGATTTGAAAAATTCTTTCACCAATGTGTAGAATGAACTTTCAGGATGAACATAGGCTATATTTTATGTAGGTACTTCGCGGGCGACGCCGCGTGCAGAAGCTAGTATTATAGAAAGTCCAAGCTCAAGTATCAAGATGACTCCCTCGCTTCCTACATCGAGGTATTGGATATTTAGTTTGCTTTGGGTCTGCGCGGGGCGGGGGGGTGAGGTGCTTAAGTCCAACTATAAATTAGGAAGGGTACGGTTTCATTAATCACCCATACGCCGTTATTATTAATTAACCCCCTTTTCGAACCGGTATTAAACTATCGAGCGGGCCTCTGTTGTGTCAACTTAAAACTTTTTAAAGTTTGCCAAGTTTTTTAAACCTTAGGTTAGCTTTAAAAACTTAAACTGTTGCGGACTTTGTATGAAAAATTTGCTAAGAACTATTGGTTTGATAAAAACCGGCTTTTCAGAAATATACTTTATTGCTATAGCTAAGAAAGTCCAAAACGAAAATATTATAAGATAAGCATAGAAAAGTGACAAAGGATAAAAAAAGTTGACTCTTGATGTAGTTTTTAGTTTTTTTGAATTTCTCAAGTTTCTGCTTAGTGGTGAAAAAAAATGTTTTTTTGAAAAAACTAGTGACACAATAAGGACACAATAAAATTTTATTTTATTACCCGCTAAGTGAAAGAGGTGTGTAAAATGTAAAATGTGTTTGGGGTGTATGTACATACATATTATGTAAGTATTATGTATCCAAATTTCTTTGGCTGTCGCTGTAGGCCAAACGAAAAACCTGTACCCCTAGTATGAGTTTTTGTTAGTTTACGAAAACTTTTTTCGAATAGTATCCTTTCATACATTTACCTCCATCGTAAATGTTAAGGAACTAAAATAAAGTCGATATCGTGAAAACTTGGTTTGGAAATCATTGCTGGGACAGCCGATTAGATAATATTTTCGATATTATCGACCTTATTTTAGTTCCTTAACATTTCCGATGGAGGTAAATGTATGAAAGGATACTATTCGAAAAAAGTTTTCGTAAATCAAAAACTCATACTAGGGGTACAGATTACCTACCAAATTTTTTTATACAATACCTAATTATACAAAATTTTACAGCTCCTAAAGCGGTCAATCGTTATAATTCAAACAGGTACTTGAACCAAGTGTATTGTAATCCTCTTCTACGAAGCCATTAACAGTCATTAAATTAAAACGAGTACATGATTAAACGTAATTTATGATAATTATTCTTACGACGGGACGAGTGGATTTAGTTGTGAACCTAATTTTTATGTTTGCGTGTTTCCATTGTACTACTACTTAATCGCTTATTAGCATTTTATTTAGCAACTAGCTGACCCGGTGAACTTCGTATCACCTACTATTCTTCGCAATTTTTTTATATTCTCACCATTTAAACCTTCCCTGAACTCAAACGAATATTTCAAAACCAAAATTACCCAAATCAGTCCAGCCATTCTCGAGTTTTAGCGAGACTAACGAACAGCAATTCATTTTTATATTATGTATAAGAAGACTAGCTGACCCGCGCGCGACTTCGTCTGCGCGTTTTAAGTAAGTAATATACGTTTTCTTACCTTTTAAACCTTCCCTAGACCTCCACGAACATTTAAAGACCAAGATAAGATAAATCCGTTTAGCCGTTCTCGAGTTTTAGCGAGACTAACGAACAGCAATTCATTTTCATATAAATTATAGATAATGTAATCATATATTTAAGCAACTTAGTAGGTATTTAATTATTAGCTTTTTGGGTACATTACCTGCTATTAATATATTTATGTAAATAAAGAATTTATTTACCATTATGTAAATTAAACTTAGGTTATATTGATAATACAGATACTTAATACAAATTTGAATTAAAACGGCTGTTTATTGGTTAATTACTTACATTGTTCTTTAGTATTACTTAACCTTGTGATTTTATTCAAGAACATTATTTTGTCTCTCATGTTGTTTGATAAAAAGCTGTATCTAAAATGATGGTGTCACAGGGCAACGTACATACGTACGTCAAAGCAGCGCCTTACAGCTGATGTATCGGTATATCGAGCTGATTTATACTTGGCGGTGCGGACAAATCGGTCCAGCTCCTACCACCCGTCACCTACGCACTGTGCAAGCAATGGTAATATAAAACAAACTATTTATAAAGGTTACTCATAAATAGGTACATTAGATTCGATACAATAATACAACAGTAGCGAAACAAAATCTGTTCATGAAATATTTTTGGTAAATTTTGAGGTTAGCATAACGGTATAGATGCCGAAGCAGCAATTTTTAGAACTTTTGTCTGTCTGTATATCAACACTACGTGATGGAATTTGATAAACTTTATTCAAATTATACAAACTTTTTAAAAAGATAGCCAAATGGACCTAGCCGTTTATAATTGATGCGCTTACGATAATCATTTTAGTTAACAGAAAAAGTAGCAATAAGATATACTTACGATTATACACCACCACAAAATCATTAATAGTAGGTACCTAAACCTACAGTGAAAATATCACCAAAATCTGTATACAGTTGGTAGAGATATCGGGAAACACTAGGTACACTAAAATGAAACTTATGCAATGGAAACACACATAATGAGACATTAACTTCCGTAATTAGATACCCGTGAAATGAGTGTGTTACTACGCTTGTTCGTAAAACAGGCCTTTTAATTATTTTTGTCTTCACCTCGCTTCGATAACTGAGTAAATAGCACATTTAATTACAACTAGCTGTTACCCGCGACTTTGTACGCGTTATATAACTTTTAAACTAAGCGTTTGATGCGATGCGTCGGATGCCAAAAGTCCACCTTTCGGCATCGGACGCATCGCAAGGTATGAATATCAAAAGTATGAATTTTTCAAAATGCGTCCAGCGTGCTAGAGGAATAAGTAAAATTATCATATCTTTTTTATTAGTCAACCGATCTCGATGAAACAAAGCCTAAGTATTCATCCAAGCTTATCTCAATACATTAGTGAAAACTGCATTCGATTTGGTTCAGCCGTTGCGGAGATAAGCGTGCACAAATGCACAGATAAACAGACAAACAAACAAACAAATATTTTTTCAAAAACGGTTGTTTTGAGCTGATAAGCGTTTCTTCTTTAGGTAATAACACTAATTTTTATATGAAAATATCAAAAGAACAGACATGGCTTCTCAACGATTTTATTATAATGTATAGACAAGAATAATACCAACTAAGGGCTAGTTTCGCCATGCCTTGTTAATAAAACTAACAGATTGTTAACCGTTTAATGGCCTGTTGAAGTTGTTTTGTGTTTCACCAAGTTCTGACAAAGGATTATTATCCGTAAAAATATTTGTATGAAGCCGTTACTTAGGTATGGATAGAACAATCAAACAAAAGTAAAAGCAAAATTATTTTTTTTGAATAAACCCACGACGGTTAAAAATATTTTGTTTGATTTTGATTTTAAATTTGGTTGTTGCAACGCCCCCTGGTAAGTTGTTCCCGTAACACCTAAGAACATGCACTAATCAAACTCGAATCCATAACTGAAAACTGCATCAAAATCGGATTAGTAGTTTTGGAGAAAATTGCAAAAAAAAATGGCATCAGTAAACAAACATCTCATCCCAAATGTATATAGATACCGTTTCCGTTCCGTAGCGGGTAATAAGGTAAATTGTGTAATAACTACCACATTTTCAGTTATTGCCCACCGTCCACCTCCTGAGTCCACCTGGCCCCTATTCAATAAACATTACAAAATTGTAAAATACAACTAATTGTAAGCGGCTACAATTCTACAAGTTTCTGTTTAATGAATAATACGATTTACTCGAGGAAATTTTACAAATATGTAAAAATTTCTTACAATTCTACATATTTGTAGGTTTTATTAAACAGCACTTGTCATAAAATTCGACAATATTGTCACTTTTTTACAAATTTGTAGACTTGTAATTTTTATTGAATAGGGGCCTGGATGAACTGAGGAAAGTTTTTTTTTCCACAGTTCACCTTGGTATAAAAACTTTTTAGATTTGAAGTGCTTAGAGATTATAATTATTAATGGCCTATTTTAAATGTTTTTTTTTTCTATGCTGCTCTGTCCAATGAATTGTTATAGTTAATGGCTCTGACACACTGGTGTTACGGTCAGGTTCACTAAATCCAAGAACTATAGGTAGGTACTCAAAGTTGAAATGGACTTAACACTTTAAAGTTGAGGACAACTCATGAATAGTGAGTACTACTTAGTTCCACTCAGTGGTTTCAATAAACAGATAGGCAACATCCATTAAAATTACCTTAATAATCTTTCTTACCAATGCCATCATCATCATCTTCCTGCCCTTTTCCCACGTTATGTGTGGTCGGCACAACATGTGATCTTCTTCCACTTCCCTCTATCATTCGTCATCTCAGTTCTCACTCCTTTCTTACCCATGTCATCTTTCACACAGTCCATCCATCTTTTCTTTGGTCTACCTCTACCCTTGTATCCATCCACATTCATATCTAACACTCTCCTCGTCACATGACATTCATCTCTTCTCATAACATGCCCATACCACACTAACCTATTACTCCTCATCTTTTCTGTTACCGGTGCCACTTTCAGAGTTCCTCTTATATACTATTGATGTTTATACCAAAGTAAAGTAATATTTTATTGCGTCAAATATATGTATAATGTAGATGTCATTAAGGTAATATAGAATCGATGTATTTCTACCGGTATGGCGTGCAATATTTTTATACAATGTCAATGATTAGGTATTAATAATAAATTAATAATAAGAAAAACATAAATAATAAAATAGAAGTTGCAATAAAAAATAAAAATATTAAAATTCAACCTTATCCTATTTGTTACCTAACTAGTTACTATCCAAACTATACATAATACATAACAGTGAAAAAAAACAAACATCACGAATGCAATCCCTAGGCTCGGTAGATCTCAAACTAAGATCTTTTACGATATCTAATGGTAGTCAGAGGCACGTCAAAACATAATATTTGGAACATGCAGTTACTATTCCGTATGTGTCAGGTTACTAAACATCATATTTGGAACATGCCAAAATTTGCAGTTACAATTCCGTATGTGTCAGGTTACAAGCCCATCGACGCTTATAAGAATACTAACCTATAACAAACATTTTCAAATAAAAAAAACCCAACTGAAAGTACCTAATTGAATATATTCTTACGCCTGTCGTATCTGTTTTTTTGATATGAATTCATAGCCTATAATATCACTCTTGTAATCCAAACGAATCCAAACCTCATTTGTCAAATTCTGTGAAGCCATTTGGGCTCCAACCATAGGCTAAGAAACTCATACAGGTACCTACATAATATTATTATACCTACGCCCCAAACACATCACCCATTTTCTTCACAATCGGGTAAACAAGAAAGGATCTAACTAAATAAGAGTTAGAATTCAAATCAGCGATTTTTTAAATTATTTTCTGTCTGTTTATTTTATTTGTTCACATTTCACAAAAAAATGTATAAAACAATCTGCATCAACTATATCCAAACTAGTGGTGTCTAGTTATGCTAATTAATAGGTACAAAACAATCAGAGAATACGTTTCACGTATCTGAATGGCAAGGAGTTTCAAACTATCCACTGACCCACCCTTATAAATAATAGTAGCAAAGCGAACACCCCCTAACCTACCCTTAAAGGCCAGTTACTCACAAAGCGTAGACCAACCAAAGGCGGCCGTCATCAAAACCTTTAAAAAGATTTTCATCAACTAGAAAAGGGCTGATGATCTTCAAACGGTTGAACAGATTTTCATGAAACATAACTAAGAATACTTGGGATAAAATTATCTATGACACAAAAATAAACTAAAAGAAAATCGGTTCATCCGTTTGGCAGCTACGATGCCACAGACAGACATACAGATACACAGACACACAGATACTCTGACAGACACGTTAAACTTATAACACCTCTCTTTCTCGTCGGGGGTTAATAAGGTTGAAAATACACCAAAATTATGCACATTACAACCGCTTTCATTGCCGCTAAGAAAACCAGAGTTGATGGCATGAAGAGAACTCATTTCCAAATTGCATTTCCAAACTTGATTTCGCCTTTATAACAAAACATGTACAGGCAAATCTGAACCTTGACATGCTAAGATAAAGCTTATATTAATTGTAAATATCTTCGATTATAAGTATCAAGGCGATAACCTAAGACTATATGGGTATTGAGCGGACGTGGCGCAGAAGATTGGAAGAGTCGTCAATTCAGCGGATATAATTACTCTTGAGGTTAAAAACGTATCGTAACTGCTTGCTGTAGAGTAATTTCAAATTGTCTTGTTTTTAAAACTATAAAGACCTTTTCTCACAATATAATGAACTTTATTTTAACATGAAATTTCTTGTTACAATCATGAAAGTGAATACTGCTTTTGATGAATAATACATCATATAATACATAGTTTGTAACATAATTAGTTATTTGAAATATAATTAGTGTGTATATTAAATTAAGATAATTTGTATATTTCTGTAAATAATACTGATTTATAAATGCAATGTATTACAAAAAAGGCATTATATTTCATACACAACTATCTTCCGCCTCATGAAATTGCACATTTTGGGGCTATTTCCGGGTGTCCGCTGGGTGATTTGTCCGGTCGATGTGCACTGAAGCCCCTAAGAAGGGGGCACCGGACGGCAGAAGCCCTAACTTGTATAATGAGATATGTTAATAAACGCTTCACTAGAATATTGATGTCGACGAGTTAGGAATGCATTTCGGCTACTTTACTTTGCCGCTTATAATTTAGGAGTATGGTTTTAAATCGTCTTCTAAAACGTCTAAACATAACTTTGTTATGATAATTAATTTAAATCATTAGTTTTGTCTTTTGCAAATATTAACATAATATAACGCTAATAAAATTTTACTATTTAACTAGCTTCCGCTCGCGGCGTCGCCCGCGAAATACCTACATAAAATATAGCCTATGTTCATCCTGAAAGTTAATTCTACACATTGGTGAAAGAATTTTTCAATTCGGTTCAGTAGTTTCGGAGCCTATTCGTTTCAAACAAACAAACAATCAAAGTTTTCCTCTTTATAATATTAAGTATAGATAAACGGGTATTTATCGCGTTTTATTTATCGAGAGACCTATTCTAGTGTGGTTAAGGTACTCAGGTTACGATCACTTACAATCCGTTTTTATTAGCAACTAAATTTGGTACTACGTAAAATTTTGTTTCAATCACAAGTTTGATTTGCACTGTAACCAATTTGGACAGACTTTATGAATACCTAATTCACTTTCTGATCAGAAAGTCTAATTTCCAAAATGCCTAGGAAGTAAAATGATTATTTTGCAGAAAACATAAACAGAAAAATAACTTAAGTTCCATTGGGCCAAAAATACAAAAGGTCTAAAATGTGTGATGCTTTAACTGTCAAAGGTCTAAGAAGTCCATTTCAGCGATAGTAACTGAAAGCTGTTAGTATGAATGTTTTGTTAGTAACAGAGTCATGTAACTCCAGTGTTGGTGTACTTTTCCGACCATGGTCTTTAAAGACATCTTTCTCATTGTAAATCACTCAGATAAAATAATAATTTGATAACCATTTTCTCACTAATTGTAATTACCACTCAGAATAATAATATTTGATTACCATCAAAAGTTTCCTTGAGCTTAATTTGTTTACATTAACGTCACTCTTAATTCCAAAATTACGACTCGTGATTCGATGACATCACTGATTATCCCGTAAATATCTACCTACTGTAAGGGACCATGCATACACCGTCACGATATTGTACAAGTCAGAGATCAGGGGCCTTACCACGAAGTCTTCCAGAACGATTCCGTAACGATTTCGTTTTAGAAACGTCATGAAGTAACACTACTTCAATACAATTTGCATAGGCCCCTGAGGACCTCACCACGAATTCATAATACATTATCGAATTAATATTACATTGTTATTTCGTACCATGACCTATGCAATTGTATTGAAAGAGTGTTACTTCAAGCTTCAAATGTGTCGTTTCTAAAACGGAATCGTTCTGAAAGACTTCGTAGTAAGGCCCCAGAACATTTCGTCGTACGTCGTGTCACTAACCAATTCAATGATCCCTTAAAACCTCCATAATTCAACACCTGAATATGATAAAGTCTTATCAATATTTAACACTAGCTGATACCCGTGACTTTGTACGCGTTAGTTTACTTTTAAGTATGACTAATTAATTAATTAATATTAATCCCATATTCGCTCAGCGAAGAGATTAATAAAGATATATAAAAAAGTATGACTAAGTACCTACATAGTGCAGTAGACATTTTTTAGTGTTAGTCAGTCAATAACTATTACCTTCTCTTTAGACTTCACTATCAAACAAATATGTCGTTCCTTTTAGTTAGTGTGGTTTAGCTACATTTTTATAATGACGATAAGTTGGGATTGTCATCCAGAATTCTAGATCAATAGGTAAAAAATGTGATGGAAGATGCGGTAGGCAGTTGAATTCCTGCTATGAATCATTAGGAATAGCTAGCTGACCCGCTGGCTACTTCGTCTGCGCGTTTCAACACTATAGTTTTTGCTATATGCTATTTTTTAAGGTTATGGGCTAGTTTCACAATGCTCTGTTAATGAAACTAACAGCTTGTTAGCCTTTTGATCACCTGTGAAAGTTGTTTTGTGTTACCAAGTTCTGACAAAGCATTATCTTCCGTAAAACAAAAAGACGTAAACTATGTAACGACACTATAACATTTTTGTAAATTTTGATGCCCGATCAGGTAATGCTTTGTTAACAAAAGTTTGGTAAATTGGACCTAAAGTGTATTAAAATGATGAAGGGTTTAAATTGTTAGTTGACTTTTGTTGTTACACTACGTCTATGACGACCTCTGTGGCGCAGCGGGCGAGAGTCCGCCTGCGACGCAAGAGGTTGCGGGTTCGATTCCCGCCGCGGAACAAATTTGTGTACGATCTGCAGAAATTTCTTCCGCGTTGGTCTGGGTGTTTTCTATGTATAATAAAAAAAATATATCTATCTATGTATAATATAATGATATTAAATATATCAGTTACTAGTACCCATAACACAAGCTTTGAGTAGCTTACTTTGGGACTAGATGATGCTGTGTGGACTGTCCAGCATTATTTATTTATTTATTTATTTATTTATACGTCCCGTTTCCACACTTCCACACAGACACATCTCGGGATGCGGTATCGGCAACCACTGATTTTGACGTATCGCCTCAACGCTCCGTGATTGTGTAGATAGAATGCTTCTTTATAGTGACTCATCTATATTATTCCGCGTAGGTACAATTATCGAGCCTCGCCTAGGACTTAGGCCAATTAATTGTTATGGCACTTTATGTTAGATTAGTTAGGACTGCAGACACTTCAGTATTTTTACCCGACTGCGAAGAAGGGTAATGTTTTTTAAGTGTACGCGAGTTCAATCAAAAAATTATGTACTTACGTTATACCAGTACAAATTGAAATTGTGTCAATGTTGATGACAGAGCCTCTGAGGCACACATCAATCCTATCACCACACTGTTTCAAAAGAATAACGATATCAGAAAATACCTCGGATATCCCATCACTAAAAAATCCAAAAATTACTAAAATAAAACAGCAAAACTTAGGTGAAACCAGTTGTGTGATTCTGTAAGACCTCATGCTAAACTTCGAATCTGAATTCCCTGTGAGTTTCTTGATTGGCATTCTAAAAACTCGGCTGATAATTCGAATTTACACTAGCGCTACTCTTGCGAGCGTGTCAGCGAGTTGAACTAAATTGACGGGGAGATTTTGACATATAAAGTATGAGATGACGTAGGAAGGGCATTCTATACGGTAATTCCCAAGTCACTTCGACGCTCGCTTCGCACTCGAACCCGATTCAAAGTGTCAAATAAAAAGGTCAATGTCAAATGTCATTTTGAACCCCAGGCGAAGTGAGAGTGAATTGCGATATGAGATGCGAGTTGATGTTTGAATTTTACAGAATCGACGTGGGTAGGGTATGCCTGCCGCATGCTGGACAAACTGGCCAAGGCAACCACCTAGTACCTAGCCCTAAAGACATGGAGACGGCGCGGTAGACCAGGCAAACGATGGTGCGATGAGCTGGACACCTTCAGCGACTACCTGTGGAAAGACGATTTCAAAAAAGATATTTTAATATTTTTTCTATTTGATTTTGTCAAAAAATCATGGTAAAAATATTAAAGTTCTTATTCACTTTCAAAAATTAGACTTCTAGCTAGAGTAGAACCTTCGTTTATTTGCAGCAAATTCCAGGCAGGCGGGTTCTTAAACCGTAAAAACCACTCTTATAGTCGAAGGAGGCTGTATAACTCATATCAAAAGTGATGTTTCAATACAAAAAAAAAAAATAATAATAATAATAATATGATCACGACTGTAATCCCCAGGCTCGGTAGATATCTCCTCAGATATTTAGTTACTTAGATCTTTGAGGATATCCAAAGAGGGTAGTCAGAGGCAAGTCCAAACATGACATTTGGTACATGCCCACATTTTGCACAGTAGTTAGTATTCCGTACGTGACAGGTTGCAAGCCCATCGCCGCTTATAAGAATACTAAACCTATGACACATACCTTCGAATTTTTGGTTCTAGGGTATGCCGGTTTCCTCACGATGTTTTCCTTCACCGTTTAAGAGCACTGGCATTGCGCACATAAATTTTTCGAATGGAAAAGCTCATTGGTGCACGACCAGGTTTGAACCCACCGCCTTCGGATCGTGAGGCAGGGGTGCTACCGCTACACCACCAGCGCTCTTAATTCAATGTTCTTGTTTCAATACATGCATTTAAAAATAAATTAGCTGCTCATATTAGTAACTCAAATTATTAACTTGAATAGGTACTGCCATGTAAATTGATTGTGTTCAGTGTGTTTATTTATTGGCTATGACGACAAACGTTTATAACATTTATTTAAGTTGTGTTCTATTTGTCTTCTTTTCTTATATTGGTCTTTGTGATAATAAAATTATTTAAACCAAAACCTAAATAACTGGAAAACTCGAGGCCTTTGCCCATCAGTGGGACAGCTCGGACTAGAAACAACGTTGACATTATTTACCCTACTCTACATCACATCTAGAACAATAGTGTCTAATCTTGCAATTAATACTTTTATGGTGGCGCCTAATTACGGTTGTCTGTATTGTGAGTGCTCTGTTGGATTGATTTAGCAAATTAGAGGCTGATTCAGAGGTGCCAGATGACTGATTCTATTGTTGAGTAATTCCTTCCAAATCTGTCGAAGACCCGCCTTGATTGTCTCGGTAAAATGACAAGTATAATTTTAACATGTTAAAAAAAGCTGAAAAGTCAAGTTAATTTATGTTTTTCAAATTAGGATCTGTTTTCTCAAAAATTTTTCATGATTTGTTTACCTAAAATAAAAAAAAAACTGACTTCAATTTTGTACTACCTACTGAACCGATTTGATGAAATTTATATCCTTATAATCCGAAAGTACTTTCTCTATTAATTTAATAAATGTTTTTTTAAATTGTTTCCTAAATAACGTAGTACTGAGGTAGCAAACATAAAAATATGCAACCGAAGATATAAAGATAAATGAATTCCGTGATCCAAGAACACAAATACCTACTTTGATTTGGAGTCACCGTAAGTATCAAGAAAGTTACATTACAGCTACATTTTGAATTTCTGCTTTCAATAGTTTAGTTCTTAGTAGTCGTCGTTCGTATCGTATTACAGCTCTTTCAAAAAGGCCCAGCATTTTGAAAATTGCAAGTATTGCATCCCTAATCATTCTATTACCGCTTAATAGATTACATTGAAATTGAACTACACGATACTCAAGGATATAAGTGATAAATCAACCGGAGCTAAAACACGAATTAGTTACAAAACCTTGGTTAAAAATCACGTCAAAAACACCTCTAAAAATTCAGAAATTCCCTAATTCTTCTCACATGAATGTAAATCAGTTCATTTGAAACAAATCAACCCAGCCCTTTTTTTTGAAATAAGCTATTTACTTGAACATATTTATGTTTTTTATAAATTGTCGCTTTCGTTATATAATTCAGAGCAGACATATTATCATGCCGCACTCTACTTACTTGTCATTTGGGTATTCGCTTCGTGCTATGTCTGATTCCGCGGAGATCCGCGTTGCTATACGGATCTATGTCAATTTTTTTTGTAACTTTTACGTAAGGAATAGTGTGACGAGTATTCTGGGCCTTAAAGTGCGCCTCAAAGGCTCATGTACCTACTAGTTAGTGGTACTCTAGGCTCAAATAACTTAAAATGAGTGCAGTTGCTTCGCTGCCAAACAGTTTGAGTTGGTGTTTTTGTTATTACGTCTGATTCGAACAATTAAGCGATTCAAGCGCTGCTTACAGCCGTGGCCTCTCGTAAAATCTACATAAGAAGCCAGCCCAGGGCAGACGTCTTGTGGTCGAATGTTCTACAGTGGTGGAAAGTTTTGAGTTTACTTCTATAGCTAGGTACTAGTAGTTCGCCCCAAACTGATATTTCGCGCGATGTCTACAATCCTCATTCGTATTATTCACGCCCTGAAGTTTTTTGAACACACTTTTTGTACCATTATGTAGATGTATACTGCCTACGTAAGTTGGTCCTAATAAAAAAAAACATTTGATTTTCCTTCCTACGTAGGTACTTATAACCGTGCTAAAACGTCAGCGATTTACTTAACTTTACTTTTTTGTTATAATATTAATAAAACTATTTTGGAATGTACAAGTTAAGCCGGTTCTGAAGTCATGCTCTAACAAACATAATATAAGGTGATATAAGTAAGAACACAAACATATATATAAACATACCTACAACGCCAAATCGTCCTTACCACTGAGATTTCCGCTCAATTCGCTCGCAATTACTTTCAGACTTTGACTTTACTATTTCAATAACATTCATTATCGATCATCATCTCCAAAAATATTTTAAAATGTAGACTTGATCTTTCTCCTTTTTTTACTGGTAGAAAAACTTTTAACGCTGCAAAAATCTTTAATTAGATACAGAAATATTAAAACAAATTAAAATTAAAAAATTAAAATGTATTTTATTATTAAAACAGGAGTGAACAGAGTACAAGTTAAAAACGATGAAACTGCTAAAGTTTAAAAAAAACTGTGACGCAGTCTCAACGTCCTAAATAAATAAATTGTATCAGGGACGTCATTAAAAGACAGATGACGTCAAATCTGCATTTATCATCTGTTTCACTGAGATTTGACGTCATTATTTGCGTCTTAAAGTAGGTAGGTACTTAGATAATATAATATTCGCTGGAATTTTACGTCACATCTCACTTTTCAAGCAACTCCAGGTGCCTTACCACAATCTCTTCAGACAATGTCAAAGTAATAAACTCTTAACTTTGAGATTTCATACCATGATCTATAAAATTTTTATTGAAGTAGTGTTACTTTGAGCTTGAAACTTTGACGATTCTGTAACATGACCGTTTGTAAGATCTTGTGGTAAAGCCCCAGGTGCATTATCTTTCAATAAACCACCTACATAGTTACGTTTCGCAATTGACTGACCTTTCAACTCCTTTATTAATTTCATCAAAATTCCTTTTGTGAATTTAATTTAATTAATATAAATATACGACCACTGTGCATCGTCTGTTGGCCCGACTCATTACAACGGTTCCAGATTATTGTTTCAAGTCCACACAATGGGATGGGACACAAGTTCGCGCTCGTCTTTGTTCTTGTCCATTGTACACACCAAATCGACCAAAATAATTTGATGTGTCGACAAATTCTAAACTAATAAAATCACTAAATATCATTGTAATGACATAATGTTCTAGAACAAGGCAATGTGAGTTAGATAAAAATATATTAATTATAATATTTTTAAATTTAATTCTAATCATAATCTTTGAAACATAAAAAAAAAGCTGGGTAGGTACTAAATTATATTTTTTTATTTCTCATGACTATCTACAATGGACATAGTCACAAGCACAGACGGCGTCACGCAAGAACGGCTGGACCAATTTCGCTAGTTCTTTTGGTTTTGTTAGTTATTGTAAGAAGGTTCTTGAAAGATCAATATTCATAGTTACGAGAGGATAACGTCTATCGGGTCATCTAGTCTAGGTATGCTAATATTATAAAGAGGAAAGTTTTGTATTTTTGTTTGTAACGAATAAACTCAAAAACTACTGTTCCGATTTCGAAAATTCTTTTACTATTAAATTTTACTATTTAATGCTACATTATACCTGAGTAACATAGGCTATATTTTATGTAGGTACCTCTGAGCAATGCCGCGAGCGGAAGCTAGTCTATACTATTATAATAATAATATTACGTATAAAGAGGAAAGATTTGATTGTTTGTTTGTTTGTTTGTTTGAATTGAATAGGCTCCGAAACTACTGAACCGATTTGAAAAATTCTTTCACGAATGTGTAAAATGAACTTTCAGGATGAACATAGGCCATATTTTATGTAGGTACCTCGTGAGAAAAGCCGCGAGCGGAAGCTAGTATCAAATAAAGTCCGACACAGGTTCGTGTCGACACCAATGGACAAACACAAACTATTCGTTGACGCGCTATTCGGCGACAGTAAGTAATTTACGGCAGTCTACATTGTATTTGTGAAGAGTAATGTGTCGGTTTATTACGCATCTTGCTTTAATGAGGTCTACGTGTGTCGCTACATTTATAATGTTGCCAGCTCTCGTAAAATTTTGATGGCGAGACGTGAGGAGCTGTCCGAAAATGTTGACGGCTGGTTTGACTGGGTTGTTGGGAAAATCAATAAAACCATGCTGATTAAGTAGACCTAATGTTTTAAATCTAGTATTTATTGCTAAAATATAAAAATATAAAAATATAAAAATCTGACTGAAAGTCATTTAAATTAGCTTTGTATCACTCTTGTAATTCAGACTAATCAAATGACACCTCATTTTTCAAAATCTGTTTAGCTGTTTGGACTCCAGCGACAACTAAAGAAACTCGCATCCATACATACATACATACATACACCCCAAACATAACCCTTCCTACTAAACTTTCTACAACTTCCCTTTCGAAACCATCAGAAAAATATCTAAACACTAACATTTTATAATCCTCATAGATTTGACGTTACAATAATTAAAACTAAAACTTAACAAAATAACGAACCGGAAGACTGCTCTTTAAATCCGATACTTCCACTAATCATCATCATCATCATCATCAGCCTATAGCAGTCCACTGCTGGACATAGGCCTCCCCTAATGAGCGCCATTGCGCCCTGTCTTCAGCTCGACGCATCCAGCCTCCACCAGCAGCCTTTCGCAGATCGTCACTCCACCTAGCCGGAGGGCGTCCTACACTACGTTTGCCGAGCCGCGGTCTCCTCTCGAGAACTCGTTTACCCCAACGGTTATCGGTTCTTCGACAGATATGGCCAGCCCACTGCCACTTCAGCTTGCTAATTCTCTAAGCTATGTCGACAACCTTAGTTCTGTGTCGGATAGTCTCATTAATCTCAGGAAACTAATCCAACAAAGTAAACATAAACTAACATACAAAACAAACAAAAACAAAAAGCTATCGTAAGTCATACAGAAGATACAAGCTATCGTCGGCCGTGTAAAACTATAAAAGATCACTGGAGGTGGTACAATGAGAGTAGACAGACAGAGGAGCTCCGTGAAATATGGGACCACCGGCTCTCCAGCCTGTCTGGATCGGGATATCTTTATAGAGTTGCTAAAAGTGTGATTGGAAAGTTTTGAGTATGTCTGTGAAAAATTTGCACTAAAACATTCAGCGGCAAAATAGGCTAGCCAAAAAGTCAAAGCACCCGAGCCCTAATAAATTATTTTTATTGACCTCACACTGCCTGAAGTGAAGCATCAGTGAGGTCTAAGGTGGAGCACGCTTACCTAGAAGGAACCTTTCGAAATACAAGGCAAGGAGTTTAACATTTTCGCAGTGCGTCTGAAAAATGTAGACTCAAAGCGATAGTGTCTCACCCAAGCCAAGTCACTGTAGTTGAAAACGGCTTGGTAGATAATATCTACAAATCTGCGAAAATGGTGACTTTTTCTATATACCAGCAATAATGAAACATATTTACGATATTCATACTAGGGGAAAACATTTAAATAATTTTGCCAAAAAATTATTACAAATTTTTGGAAATGCGCGAGACGTGTTCATTTACGAGACAAAACTACTCATAATAATTAGTAAAACCTATATAAAAATTGTAACGTTAAAATATAATCAGACGACATTAAGGTGACGGTACCTGTAACGTCGCGACATAATAAGTAATTTAATATGTACATATATTATAGCGTCATAATTACGAATGTAATAAAATACTTACATCGTGAATTATCAGATTATGACGCTCAGTGTCAAAAACTACAAAATTCAATGATTCACGTCTCTTTTACTGAACAAACTAACGGAACTCTGTGGTGTCATCATCTCTATATATATACCGTTTCCTACCAAACTCTTTTACGTTTTCTCCGGACCCACGTAATCGAGTAGCGATGTTTCTACCGGTTTGGGTGCTTCGTCTTTTGTTTTGCGACCTTCACCTCCCAATGCCGGTCTATGTCCTGTGCCTTTTTCTTTGACCCCTTTCACGTTTACAAGTTTGTTTTGACTGGAGTTGGCTTTGAAGTTAGGTCACTGGTGTTAGTGTAAGGTGGGTTTTAGGCTTTTTATTGTGTTGCACTGGACTTTGAGCTTCTTATTTAGGTAACGGATCTATATCGCGTTTACCTTTATTATATCCTCATGTTAGGCTACTGGTTGGGATGGACCTAATTTTATAATTAAAATTCGGATTTAGAAAATTGTTTTCTTTAAAATTAGTGTTGTGAAATTTTACACAAAACAATAATCGATAGATCAGTGATAGACATCATGGTGAAAGTCAGTTAAAATCTGTGACTAAAATACGAATAAAATAGAATTAATAATTTACCTACTTGTAAATACTTATATTTAATTACTAGTTGTAGTAAAATCGTAATTTGCAATTGGTTTCAGGTTACAATTTGCACTAAATTTATCATACAATAACATTTATATCTGAAAATTATTATTCAAATCAAGCAACATTAATCAATACGTCGATAAAAGAAAATGCATGCGGCGATGCCTCTGCGCAGGTAGTGATGTCACAATGAAGTTATAACAGGTGTCGATAGATCGTGAATAGATCGGATTAAAAAAAATATTCTTTCGCTCAATCATCGAGTCAGTGATTGAGAAGATAATAATATTATTGCTAGCTGTTAATATCGGGGAGTGCTTACTTATTGGAGATTGCATATTTCAACGCATGCAATATAAGTGTTATTATCAGGTTATTATTAACAACTAAAGTGTACAATTATATTATTTTTATTAACCCAAATGGTGTTATAATTCCTACTAATATAATAAATGCGAAAGGTTATTCCTTATGCTAACCCTAAAAAATAAACGATAGCGCGTTATAATCTAACCTGGCGCGTCTGTAAGTCTTCTTTTTATCCTATCAGTACTTAATTATTTAAGCTAGATGACGTCATTACCTGACACTCGACGTAACACTTCCATTTCTTTTCAACGTGAATTGAACTTTGTCCTTCTTAATTTAAATTTTGAATTTCGAGTTGTTTAAAAATGAACGCTAGTTTTAAAATCAAATAAAATAACTAAAATGCGCCATATAGTCTCAGTGGCTTTCACATGAAGTTATTATTATAATGTAGTAATGTATTGTAGTTTTATTTTGTTAATCGATATCGATAGATAGTTTATTTGTTGTGACATCCCTATCAACCCGTTGTCGACTTGCGTGAACAGTTTCAGTTGTGTGCGTGTACGCCGGAGATAATGAACTATCAGCACTAATATATTATAAAGTTCATTATAAACAATTATTTATTGTTAGCGCATGTTTATTAATAAGGCGAGTCGATAGGACTGCTACTGTGCATATGTGTGGGTGCTAGGGTTGTCAAATGCTAATTTATTTTAGTAAACTTTCGTAATAACGCATAGATTTAAAAATAGAAAATGAATAAAATCTTTCTAATATTATAAACGTGAAAGTTTGTATGTATGGGTGTATAGATGTTATTTACTCTTTCATACTGAAACGGCTGAACAGATCTGGATGAAATTAACTAGGTAAGCTAAGTAAGCTACTCAAAGCTTGTGTTATGGTTACTAGATGACTAAAAAATTTAAAACATTATATACATAGATAGATATTTTTTATTATACATAGAAAACACCCAGACCAACTGATCAAATTTCTTCAGATCGTACACAAATGTGTTCCGAGGCGGGAATCGAACCCGCAGCCTCTAGGGTCGCAGGCGGACTCTCGCCCGCTGCGCCACTGAGGTCATCTATATTCGAGAAGCTATAACATAGGTGGATAAAAAGTTTATTTATATTTTTAAAAAGAGTAGTTTGAGTTTATTCATTTAGAATTTGGCAGCAGCCCTAAGTAGGTAGCCCTTTAGCTGTCAATGTCGTCGGATGAAAGTTCCGAAGCCGTTTCGCCACATTGTTCAGATTGCATGAGACCGGCTACTTGTCTTGATCAGGATATAGGGGAAGGGCTGATAAATTGTACCACTTTCCAGTTTTACTCAAATAAACTCCTAATGAACTTTGAAATGTTTTAACGATGACGTACAGTCGTACATTGTGCATTGTACTGATAAATCAACTATAGGAACTTATACATTAGATAATTATGTAAATAAATATATTTATTAGAACTGTAGGTCGTTTGGCTTATCATTGGATGGCTTTACTATTTCACATGCTTTTAATCTTTAAACGAGCCATTTTTGTGTATAATTATGCAGGTAATATATAGGTAATCTGAATCTCACGATTTTCATGAAATTTAGTATGCTAGCGTGTTAGTATCTAGTATGTTTCGGGGGCGATAAATCAATCTAGTTAGGTTTCATTTTCCAAAAACAAGATTTACCCAAAAAAACCGTGTGAAGCTCGGTCAACCAAGTGGTATACATAATGTAGATAGCATTAAGTAAAATTAGGTATATTACAATGTAGGTATCTGTACATTTCTGTATTTATATGTACTTTTAAACATACGCGATCTGAACACATTATTATTAGTATTAGACGGGTATTTATCGCGTTTAAATTACCTTATATTTTCCCGACGTTTCGACAGGTTTGCACGCTGTCGTGGTCACGGGTAGACTCAGACGGTCAGTCTACCCGTGACCACGACAGCGTGCAAACCTGTCGAAACGTCGGGAAAATATAAGGTAATTTAAACGCGATAAATACCCGTCTAATACTAATAATAAAATTTCTGTATTTATAAAAATAATGGATAACAAAAAAATGCAATTCAACAAGGAATATTTGGCAAAAAAAACTGTCAAAACTATGAATCCGTCCCAACTATCCCATTTATAAATTGCGTTCGAAGATGACGGACTCCAATACAAACTTTCAACCCTTTCTAGCATTTTTTCGCAATAAAAAGTAGCCTCCTTTCTCAAACTATACCTAGTTATCTTTGTACCAAATTTCATCAAAATCGGTTCAGCGGTTAGCGTGAAAGCGTAGCAGACAGACAAAGTTACTTCCGCATTTATAATATTAAGTAGGTATGGATTAGTGTGGATAAGTACCTAACGCGTATATTATTTTTATATATACACCCTGCTATAAATAGTTATAAATATAACTTTAAATGGATATTATATACCTAGTGATTTAAGCTATTCTATTATAGTTCAACAATATAGGTAATAATAATCTTAAGATAAGTAGGTAGGTACTTATCTTATGTATCAATGATGATATTATGATACCTAGGCATCTAGTAATTGTTTGATATATAGGCTGACACGTTGTATTGTATGGGTCTGAATGTTGGGCCACCAAGGGAACGGACGAAAAAAGAGTGCATGCGTCGGAGATGCGAATGTTGAGATGGAGTGTGGAGTGACAAGGATGGATAAAATAAGGAATGAGTATATCAGAGGAAGTCTGAAAGTGGCACCGGTGACAGAAAAGATGAGGAGTAATAGGTTAGCGTGGTATGGACATGTTATGAGAAGAGATGAATGCCATGTGACAAAGAGAGTGTTAGGTATGAATGTAGATGGATACAGGGGTAGAGGTAGGCCAAAGAAAAGATGGATGGACTGTGTGAAAGGTGACATGGGTAAGAAAGGAGTGAGTACTGAGATGACGAATGACAGAGAGAAATGGAAGAAGATCACATGTTGTGCCGACCCCACATAACGTGGGATAAGGGCAGGAAGATGATGATGATGATGATGATAGTGATACGTGTGTGCTAAAGGATATTCAATTACCTTGGGGTCAAACGTTGGTTTAATGCATCCAACATTAGAACAACATCCAGAAATATACAGTCATATTCGTAGATCTGTACGTTATGTAAAGGACCATAGTTTAGTTCCATAACATTCCCGATGGAGGTAAATGTATGAAAGAATACTATTCGAAAAAAGTTTTCGTAAACTATCAAAAACTCATACTGGGGGTACTGATTTACCTAAATACTATCTAAAGTTATGTATTATAGAGAAAAGATTTGTATTTTTGTTTGTAATGGCTGAACTCAAAAACTAAATAAACGATTTTAAAAATAATTTCACTTGAAAGCTTATCAGTGACATGAGAGCCATACATACACCTGGACGATTCTACATAATTTCATATTTCACTGTTATTTTAATAGTTTTTATTCTTGACTTTAGAGCTCGTCTTTCAAGCTGATAGCATGAAGATGAAGCAATAAAAGATTGGTTGATAGAAAATTTATCACGAAGGATACAATTACCTATACAAGATAGCCAAAATTATTTGTTGCGAACAATGACGAATACTGAGAACAATGAAGAAACAGCTGAGCAGAATGGCCACCTACTAATAATCGAAGAAAAATAAAGGTTTAGCGGACTATATAATATCAGAATATAATTTCGAAATGTATTCGGCGCGTTACACAGATAGACGGAACTCAACAAATTATAACACATATTTCAACAATCAGACAGCGAACCTTTTAATTATTAACCCAAATATTTCGGGTACATTTTACCTTATACAAAGCATAGTTTTCCCGTTACATCGGCATTTTAACCCTATAGGCTGAAGTGCTTCAGTCGTGCGCTCGATAAAAAAATAAGGCCAAAAAGACCGTGCCACCCCTAGGCTCGGTGGGCAAAAAAAACAGGATAAAAATGGGCCCCGGTCGTAATTTAAACGTCGTACCAGTTGTCGATAGCCGTTGGCACCGATTCGAAAATAATTCGGAAAAATATTCGTCAATGGGTTAGATTATTGGCTCAATAGTGCCGAACAAGCACACGCTGATTAAATATGGAGGCTCGTTTTTGATGGCAAACAGGACTTTATAGACCTAATTTATTTTATACTTTTGTGAATGGTGAAACAGAAGGGCAATAAGTGTTTATTATTGAAAAAACTAGCATCCGCCCATGGTTCCGCCCGCGTGGTACCTTTAAAAACAAAAACAAATCTATCCCACGGGAACCTTACATTTTTCCGGGGTAAAAAGTAGCCTATGTTTCATTTCGGACTATAATCTATATCTGTGTCAAATTTCATCAAGATCCGTACAGCCGTTTCAGCATGAAAAAGTAACAAACACACATCCAGACATCCAGACCTTCTGACATACTTACATCCTGACATGTTACAAACTTTCACGTTTATAATACGAGTTTAAGAAGGATGTTGAACGAGATACATAAAGGTTTGTATGAATCTACGTAGGTAAATCGTTTACAATATTGGTATTTTATATCTTTTATATAATCAAGGACATAGAACTTTACAATTTATTTGCAAAAATACGTACCTGCTTTTGAAAATGTTGGTCACTGCCACCATGCCGGTACAGTCCATAATTTGTAGAGCACAGACTCACGCATAACTGACGAACTCACCGTCCACACACAGATAGCTAAAATATTATTACTATTTCAACTGACGATAACCCACGACTGGAGAATCGCATTATAATATACTAATTATTTTGTTCTTGAAATAATTATAACGGACGAACACACCGTCCACACAGTGATAGCTAAAATATTATTACTATTTCAACTGACAAAAATAATACTGTTTTTTTATTTTTGTTTTTGACTTCTTCCGCGTGGAATAGTAACTTTAGGCAGTATTTTTACTTTTTCAGAATTAAGTAACTTTCATCCCTTATTTCAACCCTTTCAAGCATTCTCACGATAAAAGATAGCCTTTGTCCTTTCTCAAGCTCTACCTTAAAAACTTGACAAATTATACTAAAACCTTTCTCGAGAACCACTCTATCCATTGGTGAAACCAGCATGAAAATCGGTGCGGTAGTTTTTGAGTTTATTGCGAACAGACAAACGCGGCTGAGAACTTTGTTTTATACTCGTAATTATGTAGTGATATTTTTTCCTGAAATCGACTGATGATTTAGTAGGTACCTATCTTATAATAATTACAAAATGATGAACTTACCACATAGATAATTCCACATAAAGCAATACAAAATACAACCAGAATATCTAATAAGGCCTTAAATTTATAAATCATCTGACGTGCCATCCGTCCGCCAATTTGCGCTGGCCCTAATACATCTATCCTGTGCTGCCATTATGCAAAAAATAGGTGTCCTTCTTTACACTCAAAGTCAAACTGATAAACCTAGAACCCTATTCATGATTTCCCGTCTTGGTATAATGAAATCATAACTCAGCTGTGACGGCTGCGTTTTCCATTCGACCTTCATGATGTTGATTGCAGATGCTCAGTCTCCTTCCTTTGGCACTTTACAGCACTTAGTGACCTGTAAAATAAAGTGATGAACTGAACATGTCCTGGGTAAAAGATAATTGTTAATATCTAAACAATACTGCCTAAGTATCGTTTAAAAAAAGAATTCAAATCATACTATTCGTAGTATACGTAACTAGCTGACTCCGCTCCTATTAAACGCAGCGTGATGTTATAAAGCCTAAAATCTTCAATAAATGAATTATCCAAAACAAAATATTTTTTCAATTCAAACCAGTAAGTTCCTGAGATTAGCGCGTTCAACCAAACAAACAAACTCTTCTACTTATACTTATACTTTACTCTTATACTTTTAGATACATTATAGTAACATTATTTTGTTTATATAGTCAGTCAATAAGTTCCTCAAAAAAAATTTCATCAGTGTATTGTAAATATAAAAATACGTTACACAAAACCTTAGGATCGGAAAGCGGTCATCCTTATCTTATCCTTAATCCTTATATTACCTTATCCTTATCCGGAAGCTAAAATTAAAATATCTAGAACACCTATCCATAATGTATGAGCTTAAAGAAATGCAATCGGCTCATCCTATTGTGCGAGATGACCGGGCCATTTCCAGCACACAAATTGAATGATGATCTATTGTGGACAAGTTTAGAGATCCTGCACTAGCCAAGATCCTTCTATCCACTTAACTCAATGATGTATGCTCTGTAGATGGGGTAGTCTATTGTAGTTTCTGATATAATGTGGTAGGTACATTTAAATAAATAATTATGGACATTTCATTCAACGCTATCTAGCCCCAGACTCAGCAAAGCTTGTACTATGGGATCCAGATGGTTGCACAAAGGTACAATACATAGGTAATAACATCCAAACAAGGAACAAACGTCTGTGTTCATCACACAAATGTTTGTTCTGGGTGGGGACCGAACCCACAACCTGCAGCGTAGAAGGCAAAGCTACTACCAACTGATCTGTGAGGCCAGTCAAATAAGTAGTAGGTACCAGCCACAGTGTAAAATGTACACAACAAATTTCCTTAATGTTATTGCAAATTATAATAATTATCTCATTATTTCCATAAAAGTATTTTAATTTCATCCAAAATCAATTACCAGGCATCAAAACGTCCTGTAAGTGAGAAAAGTTTCACCTCATGCTGTATAAATAATCAGATGCAAAAGCCTTTTTATTTTTAAAAAAGTTTGCGATACGATAGTATTAATTCGTTCAGTTGCGAATCCGTCTAGTTACGAATCCATTAAGTTGCGAATCCATAAAGTTACGAATACAGAGTAATTAAAAATATCGTCAGAATTTCCATTCTACAGTAAGGTCTACAGTTATTGTTTGTTTATGTCTAGTTTCACCACTAGTCGCTTTGCATGGTAGTTTGCGACAGCACAGAAATCAGCTGGCACTCTAGTTTGGCAACCGATTCAGATTTCTTGTTACTCCACTTACATTATTGCGGTTCATTGGGTCATTCGCGAATGTTGATACGATAAGTGGCTGGAATTAAGCGATTTGCAGCGGAGTATTCCTAGATTGGCATGGGAGCGAGTCGAGTGTTTGAGCTAGGCAAATAAACGAACGAACTATATTAACAAATCAAATAAATAAATAAATAAATATTGCTGGACAATTCACACAACGCCATCTAGCCCCAAACTAAGCACAGCTATGGGAACCAGATAGCTGATAGATTAATTAAATACTTTTTTTTTGTAAATACATCATACAATACATTATAACACCCAGACACAGAACAAACATCCGAGTTCATCACACAAATGTTTATCCTGGGCGGGGATTGAACCCACAACCTACAGCACAGAAGGCAGAGCTACTACCGACTGAGCTAAGAGGCCAGTCGAAATCAAATGTGTATTTTATGTCATAAAAACAGAAATTAAATATATGACAGCAATTAAAAGTCGTCGCTTAGCTGTATCCTGAATTTCAGCTGTCTAGACTTATGATTTAGGCTGTGCGTTTTTTAGTATTAGTAAGTTAATCAGCCGGTCAGTCAGTCAGTCAGTCAGTCAGTTAGATTTCGAATATTACGTCTTATAAAACCCTCCAATCTAAACACCGCGTCCACACATCGAAATATTTAATCGAGCGTTTTTATCTCGCCATCATTCCGCGTTACCAAAATAAGCTCATTTATTACGCGCGGGGGCTGAACAAAAACAAAAATTTGAATAAGGAGCACATTATTTATCACCGCCCCAATGAAGGCCGTTAATGTGATTTTTAATAAAAAAAATATAGCAGCCAGCGATTCAAACGGGGATCATGTATCATAGCGTTTTTTCGGACAGTCATTGTCGGTTTTTTCGATTTTACCTCAATGCTGAATAAACAGTAGTATGTTAATCAATTTAATGGCTTGAATTGGCTGCAATAAAGGCGCTTTATTCTCGTATCTACCCACTTTTTTGTAATAGTAAGTTTTGTCTTAACGAAAGAATGAATACCTAACACTTGATTGCTATAGTTAAAACTACACACATAATATTATGTCACGCGAAGACACTCACTCAAAAATTTTCGCGCCCCATTTTTGCAGAACTTTGATCTACAAACTCCGACTAGCTACCGGAATTAAAGCAACAAAAAATAATGATAATACACCGTGTGACGCGTAACCCTTGCCTAATTAAAAAAATATCGCTCCCTCAGAACGCGCTGTCACGTTCTATATTCGCGCGTTAATTACACGTCATTCTTTTTTCAAAAAGCTCCAATGACGTGCACAATTAAAACCGTGTACAGACAAGAAGAAGAGGCATAAAGCCAGAGGATGTATTGTACACCCACAATACATCCTCGAAATCCGCCGCAGGGCAAGCGAAATTAACAAGGCGATTTACACTTGCCGGTTTTTCACAACTTTTCTCGACCCAGTGCACAGAACACGCACTTTATTCTCAAACGGTAGACTGTGGCATAGTGTTTTTGTTTTTTTTTTCAGCGCGAGTAAAAAGGTGGCAAAGCGCGAATGTTCAGAGCTCAACTCCTCCACATATCGCAGTAATTGTGTGAATTAAAGAGGTTTGTATCATTATTTTCCTGTTTTATTTTTTTCGAGTGGTTTGCTGCTTTTTGTGTTTTGTTCTTTCGTTAGACGTTATTATTTTTGTTCGAGTGTTTTGGTGAAGATTCTTTCTTTTTACGATGACTTTAAATGTTAGGTACCTACCTATCTACGAACCTATTGTTCCTGGAACAATCTAGATTTTAAAGGCTATTTAGAACATCGCTTTCTAGAGTTTAAGATCTTTTAACAACTAGTATTTATTGCAAAAAATAAAAAAACACGAATAAAAGTAATTTGAAAAAGTTTTTTTACAGCCGCCAAATCATCGTAGATCATTTCAACGATAATTCATTTATCAAAATCTGTCTAGTCGTTTGGGCTCAAGCGACAGCCAAAGGAACATACAAACATACACCCCAAACACAATACCCTCCTTCTTCACAGTTGGGTAAAAAATAAAGATTTTTAAAATACATACGTCATGATGCCCAAGGTGTGACAAGACAATATTTGCATCTTGTTACATCACGGTAAAGAATCCGAGCGACAGAGAAATGGCCGAAGGCGATGTCTTTAGTTTTTTGAACCTTCTCCATTCTTATACTTACGAGTGGCACTTAAGGTTAGTATGTAGGTAGCTACTTTTTATGCCGACTGCAAAGAAGGAGGGTAATGTTTTTGGAGTGTAATGAATGTACTAGTACCTATGTTTGTGAGTAGATAATGGCTGTTGCTTGTAACTCAAACGGCTGAACGGATTTTGACAAATAGGTGTCGTTAGATTTGTCTGGGCTGTTAAGCTGTAAGCTATTTTCTTATAGATATTTTCTGTCCTGATTTTTGGTAATTATGTAGGAGTAGTAGGTAAATACCTAAACAATGCGAATGAAGCAAAATAAGTATTATCAGGATCGTAGCAAGTGGAGAACCGTGGTCTCTGCCTACCCCGTCGGGAAACAGGCGTGATTTTATATTATGTAGGTACGTAGTATGTAGGTTGGTACTTGTGTAACTCGTAATTTTTTTAGTTGATATTTTATATTAAAAAAAACATAGATAATCATCCATAGATCTTTGACGATATCAAAAGAGGGTAGGCAGAGGCACGTCTTAAACACACCTTCGAAGTTTTTGTTCTAGGGTATGCAGGTTTCCTTGTGATATTTTCCTTTACCGTTTAAGAGGACTGACATTGCGCACATAAACTTTTCGAATAGAAAAACCCATTCGTGCACGACTAGGTTTGAACCCACAACCTTCGGATCGTGAGGCAGGGTGCTACCACTACACCACCAGCGCTCTAAGCATCATTTTAAAATATTTAAAAACAGCTCAGAATGCTGTTTGAAAAATCTCTTTAAATTGTTAATTAGACTTTTTAAAACGTCTTCACTCTGCATCCAAGGGCGGATCCAGGGGGGGGTCATGGGGGTCATGACCCCCCCTGGGCTGGGTCCAGGATCTAGGTGGACCACTAATTAAAATTATATATTATAAGGATTATAACTTTTTGTGACTTGACCACGACTATGTGACCTCCCCCTGGCACCAAAGCTGTATCCGCCCTTGTCTGCATCCGCCATTGATAATTTCTCTAATAAAATTTACATGCGATTTAAAGAAAAGAAAACCTTAAGAGGGTGGCCACCCTCTTCACCCCTGAGAGGAAATTAACAGAAACCTCTTTAAATAAGTTGGCAATTAGGGGTGACATAAAATCTGCATAATTGTGCAAGTTCTGTTTATGTTTTTGTAATAATAGAATTTTGTCTGTTGCAATTGTTTGGTAACCCTTTCAGGAAGTAAGGCGGCTAAACTTGGTAATTTGAATAGGAGATTAAGTCTATCTGTAAACACAGTTTTGTAATTGTAATTACTTATTTACACTTTATCTACACTACCTATTATAAAAATAACATTTATAAAAAAATAAAAATAAATATGATCACGACTGTAATCCCCGGGCTCGGTAGATATCTCCTCAGATCTTTGGTTACTTAGATCTTTGAGGATATCTAAAGGGGGTAGTCAGAGGCAAGTCCAAACATGACATTTGGTACATGCCCATATTCCGTACGTGACAGGTTGCAAGCCCATCGCCGCTTATAAGAATACTAACCTATGACACACACCTTAGAATTATACTACGACGGTAACATCCTCATATTCAATTGAACACTTGTAGTTTCCTTCTCAATGTACTAGGCATCACATAATTTTAAGAGCTGTGGAATTAAAATATCAGAATAAAATAAATCTAAAACTGGCATCCCTCCCTACCCCCACCGTGCTCGATCGGTCCGCGCTCGCCGCCAAGCCTCATTCCTTTTTTATGTGCGGGCATCGCAACATCAAATATTGCAACAAAGTGTTAGTTCTTTGGAAAAAAGTTTAAAATAAAGAGTTAGGTATGGGTAAAAGAAAACGAAGTGATGATTATAAAATAAGAAAGAAAATAAGACGTCTAGAAAGACGTTTACGAGAATCAACATCGTCTACGGAAGATGAAGGTTAGTGTTTATTCATTATTTTTACATCTCGCCCACAAAATGCAAAAAGTTTAGTAAGCAGTTTGTACATTCCATAAAAATATGTTGATGAATTTTGCAACAATGGATTTTTGATGTCGAGATATTCATTTTATATGACTACACTCATTTTTATTTTTATTGTTCGTTGTTTAGCTTTTCTTCAAGGGTTTTTAATAGTGTTCAGATTACAAATTGGATATGTCTAATGCCTACCGTCATAACCTTTGTTATACTCCGTGACGTGATCACGGCTGATAACAACTAGTCTCGTGTCGTCACATGATGACGACCAATGACGTTAAAAATATAAACAATTGCAAACTGCAGATTGTATTTACATTTACGGTTAGTTTTTTCTCGGTTACTTCCAGAGTACGACCGTTATTATACCCGGTCTCCAACACCGGAAGACCAGCCAGTAATATCTTCGCAGTCGGATATATCCGATCATGATAATCGACTACAATCTCAAGTAGTGGTACCAGCCGACCATGAGAGTGCAGATAACGCTGTGCCTACCTCAGCTTTGCACGAAAGCGAAGACGCTCCTAGTACAAGCGCGGCACCATTACCTCCGTCACAGGAGGCATTACCAGCTGAAATACTGGAAGCACTAGGAGATCCACTTGGAAAAGATGAGATTTTAGGGCCGGCTGTCAAAGATGAAATCTCCAAACGATGGGGTAGAATTCTGGTGGAAGGTATGACCAAAGAAGTCAAGGAGTCCTTACTAAAAAAGACTTTGATACCAGAAAATTTTTGCCTGACAAAAGCGCCTAAATTAAATTTAGAGATTTCGGCGGTCCTTAACGACACTGTAAAAAACCGAGACAAACTTATGGAAAAATCTCAAAACCAACTAGGTTTGGGGATAGCAGGTCTCGCTAATCTGGCTTCTTCATTGATAGATGAAACGCTCGGCAAAGTCGAAATCATAAAGAAGTTATCTGAAGTGAGTCAGATCTTTCTGGATTTACATCATGAAAATACCAAGACTAGAAGAAAACTAGTTACGTCGTCTCTGGACAAAAAGTTCAATAATGCGGTAGCCGATGTTAAGAGGGACTCATATCTATTCGGTACGAATCTAGGAGACAAAATTAAGGCCACAAAAACAGCTGAAAAGTCCGGCCTTCAAATTAAACGCCGCGATGTAAGTTTACCTTCTACATCGAGACAACAGGGAAACTGGAGGGGCCCACCCAGAACTCAACCACTAAGAACGTTCAGACAGGGTGGGCCAAAGACACGATACCAACCTCAACAAGGGTACCCGTATCAGCAAGGGTATCCATCACAAGGACGGAGACCACCGCCTGCGGCGAACCGAGTCCCACCTGCACCCAAAACGGATCCCAGGACTCGCAGGCCCCAATAAAGGTAATGTTTCATGCCGGCAGATTGCGCCACTTTACCCACTACTGGGAAACCATTACCGACGACCCAGTCGTACTTAGCTATGTGAATGGTTTTAAAATTCCATTCAACAAAACGCCCATCCAATTTTTTGAACCAGCCAATCCTAAGTTCAACAATACAGAGTTAAAACAGTTAAGTTCAGCTATTTTAAAACTACAATCATCTGGAGCTGTTGTTGAGTGCAAAAACATACCTGGTCAATTTATATCTAGAATTTTTCTTACACCTAAAAGCGATGGTACGCTTAGATTTATTCTAAACCTCAAAATGTTAAATAAATTCATTGACGCTCAACACTTTAAAATGGAGGATATACGCACAGCTACTAAATTAGTTAGTAAAGATTGCTTCATGGCAACGATAGATCTACAGGAAGCGTACTTTTTAGTACCAGTTCACGAGACAAGTAGAAAGTTTTTACGCTTCAGATTCCAGGGAAAAACTTTCGAATTCCAATGTCTTCCATTTGGCCTATCATTAGCCCCATTAATATTCACAAAATTACTGAAACCTGTTATTTCTCATCTTAGAAGTAAAGGCATGCTCCTGGTTGTTTATTTAGATGATATGTTATGCATAAATAGCACGTATAACAGTTGCAAGAACAGTGTCACGGAAACCGTAAGCTTACTCTTAAAATTAGGTTTCATCATAAACGAAAATAAAAGTAACCTAACACCAAGCCAAAGGCAAACATTTTTAGGGTTCGAATTAGATTCGCATAATATGAGCTTGAGTTTGCCAGATAGAAAGCGCTCAAGAATTTTATCTCAAATAAAAAATATTTGTAAAGCACAATCTCTTACAATCAGAGACTTTGCTAAATTTTTAGGTTTACTTTGCTCAGCTTGCCCAGCGGTGTCTTACGGATGGGTATACACTAAAAGGCTGGAAAGGGAGAAATTTCTAGCTTTACGAAAGTGTGACGACAACTATGACTGCGACATGTCCGTGTCGACTGTCATAAACCCAGACTTATCCTGGTGGAAAGAAAACATTCTTATTTCGAATAATCCCATTCTTAGTGGTAGGTACACTTTAGAAATTTTCTCGGATGCGTCATTGACCGGCTGGGGTATATTCTGCAACGGGGAACGAGCTAACGGTTTCTGGGACCATGTTGAAGCAGAAGCTCATATCAATCTGTTGGAACTGAAAGCTGCCTTTATAGGCCTACAATGTTTCGCTAAGCACATAACAAATAAAGAAGTTTTGCTCCGTATCGATAACACGACGGCTATATCCTATATAAATAGGTATGGAGGTGTTCAGTACACACATTTAAATGATGTAAGTAGGGAAATATGGCAATGGTGTGAAGAAAGAAGGTTATATGTTTTCGCTTCATATATTAAGTCCAAAGATAATACGGAAGCTGATCAGGAGTCCAGACATTTTAATATCGATACAGAATGGAGCCTGTCTCAATCAGGCTTTCATCGAATCGTCAACATGTTCGGTAACCCTCAAATCGATTTATTTGCAACTAGACTGAACTCTAAGTGTCTCAAATATGTTTCATGGAAACGGGACCCCTTTGCATTCGATATCGATGCGTTCACGATTAACTGGAACCCACATTTTTTCTATGCGTTCCCCCCTTTTTCGTTAATTTTAAAATGTCTACGAAAAATTATAAATGACGGTGCCACTGGAATAATGATTGTCCCTTTTTGGCCTAGCCAAGCATGGTACCCATTGTTTGTAAGCTTATCTGAAAGCGAACCACTTTACCTGAAACCGAGTCCTGCATTACTTTTATCACCTTTCAGGACGCCACATCCCCTCTGGCAGAGACTTACCCTGGTGTCGTCGCTGTTATCGAGCAAGCGTACTCAAGACAATCGTTATCAACTAGCGCAATCAAAATTATCATTTCATCCTTAGCTGACAGTTCCCTAAAACAGTATAACTGTGCCTACAAAAAATGGTGGCAATTTTGTACTATACACAAAATTGATGTTTTTGAAAGTAGTATTCCAAAAGTTATTGATTTTTTAGTGAGTGAATACGAAACCGGAGCTAATTATTCAACCTTGAATACGTACCGCTCAGCACTTTCTTTGATTTTAGGTAAACGGGTTAGTCAAGACGATAGAGTGCTGAGATTTATGAAAGGTGTATATAGAACTAAACCTTGTTTTCCTAAATACGAGAAGACGTGGAACCCGAACCTCGTCCTTGACCATCTTTCAAACTTCTATCCGAATGAAAGTCTCCCTCTTGACATACTTACAAAAAAGTTGGTAGCTCTCCTTGCGTTGTCGACTGCACAACGTACGCAGACGCTATCGTTAATACGTTTATCTAATATTGAAGTAAACGAATCTAGAATTGAAATTATGATAGACGATCTCATAAAAACCTCTGCTCCAAATAGATCAGCACCTCGTTTGATTATACCGTTCTTTCCTCACAAAGATCAAATTTGTCCTGCTAAAACATTGTCCTCGTACATAGAGTTAACAAAGTCATTCCGGATCCTACCACAAACTGATAGATTAATCCTTACTACTAAAAAACCGATTCATAATGCCAGCGCTACGAGCATAAGCCGATGGATTAAGCAAACACTGTCAGATAGTGGCGTAGATGCAAATATATTTTCTGCACACAGCACAAGACATGCGTCTACATCGGCAGCTAAACGTAGCGGGGTCTCAATTGACATTATAAAAAGAACCGCTGGTTGGTCAGGAAATTCAATAACTTTTGCAAAATTCTATAATCGACCTATAACAAATGATGAAGGCAATGTTTTCGCAGACGCTATTTATAATTGTATATAATTGATTGTTTCTTATTTGTTTGTTTATATTCTTACGCCAGAAGTTGGTAATTTATTGCTGATGTAGATTTCTATCCAATCAGTTAGTTAGCCTACAAAATTTAATAATAATTGATTTATAGCTTAAATGGTTTCTTACTTTTACCCCTACTTACCTATATTTACACTTATGTCGTTACTGAAATCGCTAAACATCTACAAGTGTTCAATTGAATATGAGGATGTTACCGTCGTAGTATAATTGATGGTTAAACAAACTTACCAAGTGACGTTTGTCCATAATTATACAAGACGGTAACATCCGAAATATTCACAGTCCCACCCGAACCCAACTATATGCCCTGTGATAACGAAATAAGTGTCTCTGAAGAAATGAGGCTTGGCGGCGAGCGCGGACCGATCGAGCACGGTGGGGGTAGGGAGGGATGCCAGTTTTAGATTTATTTTATTCTGATATTTTAATTCCACAGCTCTTAAAATTATGTGATGCCTAGTACATTGAGAAGGAAACTACAAGTGTTCAATTGAATATTTCGGATGTTACCGTCTTGTATAATTATGGACAAACGTCACTTGGTAAGTTTGTTTAACCATCAATTATTGGTTCTAGGGTATGCCGGTTTCCTCACGATGTTTTCCTTCACCGTTTAAGAGCACTGGCATTACGCACATAAATTTTTCGAATGGAAAAACTCATTGGTGCACGACCAGGTTTGAACCCACGACCTTCGGATCGTGAGGCCGGGGTGCTACCACTGCACCACCAGCGCTCTATCTCTAACAATTTATACTAAACAATATAGAGATAAGTAAAGTTTGTTTCAACCTTTGTAGGAGCTAATATCAGAAACTGCTCATCCGATTTCAAAAATTCTTGTTCACATGTTTAGAATGAACTTTCAGGATGAACGCGGGCGGAGGCTATTAGTAGGTAAAAAACCACAACCACAATTATAAAATACTTGTCTTTCAAAAGTACCTACGAGTATTACCAATTTTATTGAACTTTGAAGAGTAGAGTCAAAATAAAAAAAAAACGATGCACCTTACGTTTGTTGTTCCTTATCTTTCTAAAATAAAAAAAAAGCTGAGTAATTGAAAATAGCTTCTTGCCGCCATATTTTTTTTAACACTTTATAAGTCTGTCTTATTTGTCGAAATCTGTCCAGCTGTTTGGGCAAACATTTGTACACACACTCATACATAAATATAACCCAAACAAATTACCCTCCTTAACCTCAGTCGGGTAAAAAATACCATAGCACACAGTTAATTGATAGAATGGGATTTTTTTAATATCAATCAATGTGTCCAGCATAAAAAATTGAAGAGCAAGTTATTTCCGGTTAACAAAAATTTCCCGCGCCACTTGAAAACAATCCAGAATCGAATCCCAAATTGGAAACTATCAAATTAACAGAGCGGGGGGGAGGGAGGACGCCTAAGGTCAGGGGTACACTACACCCACCGCTCGCTTGATCATTTATAATGCCAAAATGTTTTAATTAAGATGCTGTAAAATGTAATTTACATGCAAATTCGGTTTATGTTAATGCTCCACGTATATCTGTTTGGGTGCGTGCCTGCTATCTAATTTTGCGACAGTGTGTACCGTCATTATCTTGGCTCTAATGAGAAATCTGGCGACGGCTTGATGTTTGCATAATTAAACTTGTGGCGAAGGTTCCTTTTGATTGTTGTAACGATAAAATGCAGGCTTGTTATACATCCTACTAATATTATAAACGCGAAAGTTTGTATGGATGTCAGGATGTCTGGATGTCTGGATGTATGTTTGTTACACTTTCACGCTAAAACGGCTGAACGGATCTGAATGAAATTTGGCACAGATATAGATTATGGTCTGGAATAACACATGGGCTACTTTTTATCCCGGAAAAATGAAATTTTCCCGCGGGATAGATTTGTTTTTGTTTTTCAAGGTGTCACGTGGGCGAAGCCGCGGGCTGAAGCTAGTTTACCTATATTTATGTGCGCAATGCCAGGAAACATTGTGAAGAAACCGGCATAACTACCCTAGAACCAAAATTCTAAGGGGTGTGTTATAGATTAGAGCTAGAGAAAAGAGCTCTGGTGGTTGGTGTAGTGTAGCATCCTCACGATCCGAAGGTCGTGGGTTCAAACCTGGGCGTGTAAGTTTTTATTATATTCAATAAATTCATTAAAATGTCATATATACAAAAGAAGAAGAAGAATAAAAAACCGATATTTTCCTTTGTCGTTTCGAGCACTGTACAATTCACGAACCCACGACCTTCGCGTCGCAAGACAGGGGCACCACTACACCACCAATGCTCTTTATTAAAGATGTTTAATTATCAGGACAATTTGAATATAAATACCATTAGAGGCCACCCATTTATTTATGATGGCCGCGCTAAATATTACCCATCTTATATGTCCAAGATTCGTAAATGTCCTGAGTACCTAGGTATTACAGTAGGCAATCTGTGGTTAGGTCTAGCCACATAGTCATTAGGTCGCTTATTGGAAGGGTCTGTCTATTAATAACATTACATTATTGGCTAGCTGATTGAGACATTGGTGGTGATTCTATTGTTCCGCGGACTAACTAAAAAAATCTAAAAAAATGCTGAACTACACACAACCTTATTTTGTTCATATCAAATACTAAATTAGCGTAAACATTTTAAATTACAATACTAAATTTGACTAAACTGACGTATGATTGACGTGTTTTAGCTTATTTTAGAAGCCATGTAAATTGGTGTTGACTAAAGCTACGTGAAAATGGTGGAAAATTAATTAAATTAGAATGATTATGTCTAGATCTTTTTAAAACTGTCATTCAAAAATGTTACGCTAATTTGGTCTTTATAGTAAGCCAAATACAATCTTACCTATGGTAGCATTTTTTAAGTTGGTCTGCAAAACAACCGAATTACCACCATTATTGACTAGGAGTCGAGCTAAAGTTATCTTCAAAGAGTACTTACCTAAGATTGTGGTTTAGTACCAACCTGACTATTGACTATTTGGTACTAAAGTACCTGGATGACCGAGCTGTGTTCGGTTTTTTTTTGGTAAACGACGCTTCCTGCATACTAAATTTCATAAAATACGTTGGAGCCGTTTTTGAGATTCATAATAATATAGGTACATACATACAGTACGTCGATTCTGTAAAATTCAAACATCAACTCGCATCTCACATCGCAATTCACTCTCACTTCGCTTATGACGCTTTTTATTTGACACTTTGATCAGGTTCAAGTGCGAAGCGAGGGTCGAAGTGACTTGGGAATTACCGTATAGAATGCCCTTCTTGCGTCATCTCATACTTTATCTGTCAAAATCTCCCCGTCAATTTAGTTCAACTCGCTGACACGCTCGCAAGAGTGGCGTTAGTGTTAATTCGAATTATGAACAGAGTTTTTAGAATGCCAATCAAGAAACTCACAGCGGATTCAGATTCGAAGTTTAAAATGAGGTCTTACAGAATCACACGGCAGGTGTAAGATAAGATAAGATAAAACAAAGTCATCTATATTATAAAACTCTTTCGATACTGATTGACTGACAGATCTAAACTTAGTCTAAAGTTTAGAGTTTAAATGGTTTAATTTAAACTCTAACGGACTCTAAACCATAGGTCATAAAGGGCTGAAATTTGGAGGCTTTAGAGGTGCACTAAGTAAGGAATTTCTAAAATTCAACCTCTAAGCTAGGGGGAAGATGATTGAAGTACATACATACATAAAATCACGCCTGTTTCCCAACGGGGTAGGCAGAGACCACGGATGATTGAAGTTCGTATAAAAAACATTACGAGAACAAAGATGCGGGGAAAACTACTAATTTTAATAATTTAAAAACCTTGACTTAATAATATTTCTGGAGTAGTTTGTCAGTTTCGTGCTAGATGGCGCTGTATGACGACTGATATTTATTTATTTAAATAATACAAGGATAATATTTGATACCTTTTTTTTCACGTCCCGCTGTCCCCGAATAGGGGTCAGGGCGTTCGGGGACAACGGGAATACACGCTATATCTGGAGTAGTTAGTCAGTTTTGGTGTTAGATGGCGCTGTGTGACGACTGGTATTTATTTATTTATTTAATTAAATTAATCCCAGTGCGGCGTCCACAAGACATTCATTAGACAAGAACTTAGGCACAATTTCGCTAATTTATTCCAATAAAAACCGAGCAACAGCCCCCTTCTTAACTCCCTTTACGACCCCTTTCCTCGAAAAGTTGATTTGCTTTTTGTTAGTGAGTAAATTATATTTCAATTTCGTATCCTGTTCTAAAAAGTTGTCATATAAATGTTTGTTTCTCAACCACGTCTATGGCTAGATGGATTATGATGCAAATCAGAATAGTGTGGTAAGCAATAAGCTAGAAAAAAAATATGCCTACCTACCTACGAAAGTTTACGTAGATGTTTGGATGTTTCTGCGTTTGGTTGCGATATATATAAAAAAATATAAGTCGGAAAATTAATATCAATTTTAGAGTAAGCTACTACTGGATTTATCAGAGATTTGACGACAGGATGTTAAAAAAAAAGATTGATTTAGGCGTGACTTTGCGGAAATCCATATAAATCATGAAAAGGATGGAAATCAGGAAAACAGGATGTATCCACTTAAGTATAGGTACCTGTAACTACTTATTTATTTTGAGATACAAATTATTATAAATATAGGTATTTTGAAGTAGGTGCTTAGCTAAAAGAATTTCCGAAGTTAGGACAAGGAGAGCAGTAGGTTAAAGTTTGTATGAAAAAATAATTGCGCGAAAAAGTCGCGGGGAGTTACTCTAGTTCTCTAAATAAACCAAATTATGTGCTACTTACAGAGTGTCAAGTGGAGCCACGGCCCGACCCGAGAGGACCACTTCCTGAGCTCACACCGAGATTCTTATAAGATTGACACACTTCAAGCAAACTGTGGTAAGACACAAAACGTAATTTTCTAGATTTTATATAAAACTAGCTTCCGTTCGCGGCTTTGCTCGCGAGGTACCTACATAAAATATAGCCTATGTTACTCAAGGATAACGTAGCATTCTAACGGTGAAAGATTTTTTGAAATCAGACCAGTAGTTTTTGAGTTGATTCGTTACAAACAAAAATACAAAACTTTCCTCTTTATAATATTAGTATAGAAAAATACGATATTACCCACGATATAATTAAGTTGAGAAGAATGGTTTTGGAGTTATTGGGTTACGCAATTTCTTTTCTGGGCAAAGATTTCCAAATATTAAATCATCGTTCTTGGCTATTTGTCACAGTAGTATATATACTGACTAGTCGTTATTTGTTTAATTTGATTGTTCCTAGTGACGGCCATCATTTGGATAGCAGACCGCTTGTGGCTTTTTATTTATAATTAAATAATTAGACACTATAAGTAGGTATTTACGGTGTATAATACAAAAACCAGCTAATAATAGGCAGATACCTTGGATTTCCAATTTCTACATTCCTGACCTGTCTCTTTTGATTCATACTCTCATTCCATACATCATGCGCATGAAAATTATCAGCTAATTAATATTATTTATCTCATGGTCTATTTAGCGACCAGTTGTTTATAAAATCAGTAGATGATGATAGAGTGATTTGTTATTCATGGAAGTTACAGCAATTAATGTTAGTAATTACGATGGAATACATTAATATCCAAACCTATGAATACGCGGCTGACATTGCATTCACTATTAGCTACCATTTAAATTCATTCAAAGGTTAAACAATATTATAAATTAATTAATAATATCGACTTATGTTTAGTTTTCAAATTAATATTAAATACTGTGTTTTTGTCAATAACACAATAATGTTTCTCAATAGTTAATTGACAGTCTACAATAAACAGTTAGGTACAATATTGAAAGTATATTTAATTGTAGGTACTATCTATACTAATAATATTATAAATGCAAAAGTAACTCTGCCTGTTTATTTGTTACTTTTTACGTTTCAACGCCAGAACGGACCATAATTAAATTTTGCTAGGATATAGAATATAATATGTATTTTTAAAAAGGACAAAAAGCCAGCATTTGACACATAGGTATATTGGAAATCAGTGCTAACGAAATCGTGGGCAACAGCTAATTACGTACAAAGTGAAAAAGGAAAAAAGAACATCCTTTACATAAATCTGAAAAAATTAAATAACTCTAGTTACCCACATTTTCCCGTAGCAATGCAAAGACAAAAGTAGGCGGCCCCTCCGGGAAACGAATAGGCCGGGCGCGCGGCGAGCTTTTCTCACTCTCTTAAACGCTCTAGCCGGATATACTGCGCTAAGGTGTTTTGATACTTGGGAAAACAGTCAAGTGTGTGTGTTCCGGTGTTTCCCGAATAAGAAACAGTATTTTCTACCATTCAGACTCGTGGAACGCTAGTGGTATAGGAGGTTTAGTAGTAGCACCCCGCTGCCTCACGATCTGAAGGTTGCGGGCTCAAACCTGGTTGTGCACCAATGACTTTTTCCATTCGAAAAATGTAGGTGCGCCAGTGCTCTTAAACGGTGGAGGAAAACATCGTGAAGAAACCGGCATACCATAGAACCAAAAATTCAAAGATGTATGTCACGGTATTCATATAAGCGGCAATGGGCTTGTAACCTGTCACGTACGGAATTTTAACTACTGTGGAAAATGTGGGCATGTGCCATAATATCATTAGACGTGCCTCTAACTACCCTCTTAAGATTATCTTCCAAGATTCTAAGTAACTAGAATCTGAGGAAATATCTACTGTGCCTGGGAATCAGTCGTGATCATGTTTTGTTTTTTTACTTTTAATACCTTTAAACGAGCAATTCTTGTATATATATATTTATTATATATATATATATACATATATATATATATATATAATCGGAATCTCGGAAACGGCTCCAGCGATTTTCATGAAATTTAGTATGCAGGGGGTTTCGAGGGCGATAAATCGATCTAGCTAGGTTTCATTTTCAAAAAAAACATTATTTACGAGAAAAAAAACCGAGCAAAGCTCGGCCAACCAGGTACTAGCTTTTATTAGTCATTAATAAATATTGATAGATAGTTCACACAAAGCCATTTAGCCCCAAACTAAGTAAAGCTATATGAAGCTATGGGAACCACAATAGCTGATAGAATAATTATAAACAATTACCTAAATATTTTTTTGGAAAATACATAGGTACCTACATAGAATACACAGTAACACCCAGATACAGAACAAACAACTGTGTTCATCACACAAATGCTAGTTCTGGGTGAGGATCGACACCACAACCTGCAGCTCAAAAGGCAGAGCTACTACCAACTGAGCTGTGAGTCATCCAAACATTGAAAAGGCGGGTAGTTTTAAACTGGAATATCTATCTTTGATAATTTTTAATTCAAGTATCAAACTCGTTCGCGCCGCTCACAAGTGACAAGTGTGAGTCAAGTGCCACCGCGCGACATGCTATTGTTGCTGCACCTACTAATATAATAATGCTTATACATACGTGATGTCTTCATTATGCGCCTTTGTAGCTACAACCTTGCTTGGGCTTTCTTTGATTAGACTCACCAGGGAGCTTCTTATATTCTAGGTGCAGAATGGTAATGTGCTAGAATCTACTCGGAGTAACATAATGCCGGGTTTTTTGAAGGTCTGTAGATGATTCTCTGCAGTCTGTAAATGAGTAAGTATATATTAAAAAACTTCTTAAATTATACTCTTACTTAGCATTGATAAAATATTAAAGTTCGATAATTTTATTACTCATTTTATCATTAAGTGCAGTCACCTTCGAAAGTCTTGCTCGGAAAACTCGTCAAATATTAAGTTACCAAAAGCATAGCATAAAAGAAGTTAGGGAATCTTTGTACTGGTAAAAATGTGTGATATCTGTACCTAATTCTAATGAAACTGTTTAACTAGTTAAACAGTTTCATTAGAATTAGCTAAGTGTGTAAACTAAATACACAACAGTAAGTTTTACCCAAACTAATAAAATTAAAAGGTAAGTGCTTACAAAAAAATGAGAATTCAACGAATTGTCTTTGTAGCAGTTCAATGAAATTCTGTAAAAAAGTCAGATTCGAATCAGCCCATAAACATTATCTTAGGACAAATTGTGGGCAGTTGTAAAAAAGCAGAGCTTGCCACGCCAAGTCCCTATGTTTAACTTAAAAAGTATTCAGATTGGAAGCCGAATTCCCCGCCCCAGTGAGCAGCCAACCCTTCAATACGCAAATGATTCAAAATTACAGTTAAAAAAAGAATAAAAAGCTCCGAACTCCATTAGAAACAAAAATAAATTGAATTACAACTCGATCGACATTTTCGATTTGGAGGCCCTAACTCAATTAGATGGGAGCGCTGATGGAAAAATAAAATAAATACGAGGAACAAAAAAAAATTAAAACAAAAAGAGTCCAGATATAATTTGAAATATCTCCGTAAATGCAAAGTGTGAGTGCTGTTATTTTATTCAAATGAGGACGAACTTTTTTCAACCCTTTCTCGTCGCCATCAAAGTGGCCTGATATTCAATTAAAAAAAGAACGGGTCGCGACTGAAAATTAATCAGAAAAAATGCTTTTAACTAGATCTACATTTTAATGAAATTATTATTGACGAGTACCTATTATTAGAGGTATAAATGGGAGGGCCATCAGATTGTGTTGCTAAGTGTCTGAGAGGTACGAGCATTCTTTTGTCTTTGTCTCAATAATGTTCATTATTTTAACTAGGTACTGTCAATATTGCTTAGCGTATTATTCATTTGTGTTTTTTGGGTCTCTTTTTATTCCTTTTGGTAATGTTGCAATAAAAGAAACGACTAAGTTAAGTGTTCTTTTTTTAGTATCTATAATTAATCAATTGTATACATTTTGTACCTTAATATTAAACAAGTTAATCACAAAATTAATCATAAGTTAGTTAAGTATAAATAAAAATATATTTCAGATGGCTTGTGTAGATCAATGTTACAAAATATTAATAGATGAATATACCTATTTTGGGATTACTTTATTCCCTTATTCGTCGGGAACCCATCTAAATAATGAATTCTTGCTCAAACTTAACTTTTTATATCGCGCATAACATTATAAAATAGTTATTTTTGTATCAAGCCGCGTAATAAAACGCAGGTTCTGTTTGTCTGGCTGTCAACTCAATTCTAGGTAGTTAGGTATCTATTTTAATTTTGTAAAATATTCTAAACATACTTCCTAAATATCCTTTTACAAATATGCATATGAGATCATGAAAAGTGCTTTTCCGGATACAGGGACATACGAATTAATTTATATATCCAATGCGCAGGAAGTGTGTCACACTGTAACGTAATAAAGGAGCCTTTATAATATATTTACAGTCGCGTAGCATTTTCAGCATGGTATGTCAAAGCCAAAAACAAACCAGTGTATGTGCAAAAATTTACCCTTCTTAAGATGGATTCTAATTTCGATCTAACTAGTTTAGGCACTATCTCCAAAATAAATCTTAATTATCGAAGCGTACACTGACATTTTACTTGCATTTGACAATAATTACATTATTTTGAGAATAGTTAAACCAGAAGTTTAGTAAAACCCTTAAAACTTACCATCTTACTATAAGTATTACAGTAATTTCAATGCAAAGTTATGTCTGTTTGTACCTCTGTAACTCTGGATTCGCTTATAAATATGAGTAGTTTCATACGCCATCTAGTCCTAAACTAAGCATGTTTTTATCTATCACTAGCATAGTGATACCTTGAAATATAAAAACAAATCTATCCCAAGAGAACCGTACATTTTTCCGGGATAAAAAGTAGCGTGTATGCTATTTGCAGACTATAATCTAACTCTGTGTCAAATTTCATCCAAATCCGTTCAGGAGTTTCAGCGTGAAAGAGTAACAAACATACATCCATACATCCATACATTCTCACAAACTTTCGCGTTTATAATATTAGTAGAATGGCACATATATTAGTACATAAAGTGTTTCCAAAAACTTCAGGGCGTGAATACAAATGAGGATTGAGGATGTGGGCATTGCGCGCGAGATCTCAGTTCGGGGCGAACTACTAGTTAGTAGGAAGTAGGATAACAACTTAGTCTGTCATATCCGTAGGAAAGTAATTAATACAGTCCGGTGTGATAGGCAGCCCAGTAATTCTAAAGTCGACATTCGAACACATTTATTATTCACCGACCGCGCGTAATTAATTCGTTTTTATTCAAACGCCAACTGATATAATTAAAATTTGAATGCAAAATTAACTTTAAAAAGTTCAATGTCCACTTTGGTTTCATGATTTGTGGAAAGGATTGTGATTAGGAAACTGAGTAAGTACCTTTTGGCTTATTCGTTTAAATATGAGATAATAATTTTGAGTTTATTTTACTTCTTACCGGACATTGAAGCGGAGATGAGGTTATTGTGTTTGGGATGCATGTATGTTTCTTTGTGCGTTCTTTTTGCTGTCGCTATTGCCCAAACGGCTAGATGTATTTTGTCAAATGAAGATTTGTTAGTCCTTGTCACTTTTGTGATCTAGCTAGACAATCACGAAAGTAACAAGGACTTATCAAATGTCAAAAAATCTAATAAAACACTTTTTTACCTACGTGTCTATACAAAATATCATAAAATGTGACAATAGTATGAATTGACCGATTCAAAAATGCATTAGGTCAACTTATCCCGCGGGATAACTTTACAGCGGCCTCAGTTGACTAACACCCGCAAAATAAATTTTTAGTAACGTTCAATTGGATTTTTTTATAATTGTCATATAAGACCTACAAGTTTAAGTAAGTAACTTTATAATTACTTCTTTTTTCTTCTTATTATTATTTATTCTTCTTATTTAGAGTCTTCGCTATTTTTTTCAAGGTTCAGTTCTGATCAATTAGAAACCTTTCAAAGGTTTATAAAAAAAGGTTTATAAATACCTACGACTGATTTGGCTGAGAAAATGGTATACCTACCTACCGGGCAAGCCTACCTACTATTAAAAGTCAGCATGGTTTTGTAGGTGGAAAATCTACTGACTCTAATTTATTAACGTACACAAACTACTTATGCCTTGCATTCAATAATAAAAAACAAGTGGATTCGATATATACCGACTTTGCCAAAGCGTTTGATCGCGTTGATCATGTAATCCTTTTGACGAAATTATACCATCTTGGCATTCATGGAAATCTTCATCGATGGCTTCGATCTTATTTGATGAATCGCACTCAGCTTGTCGCGGTATATGGATATGAATCCACTCCATTCAGTCCTGTCTCTGGCGTACCTCAAGGCTCTAACCTAGGCCCCCTACTTTTTTTAGTGTTTATAAATGATCTCCTTGAAATCATGACATGTCACTGTCTAGCATACGCCGATGATATTAAATTATTTCTAGAAATTTCTTGCATTGATGATTGTTTCCTTCTGCAAAACGACCTTAACTTACTTAGCGTTTGGTGCAAGAATAACTCAATGTCCCTAAATGTCAAAAAGTGTCAGCAAATTACTTTCACAAAGAAGATTAACTACATTAAATTTAATTACAACATTGATGGCTATATTTTGACACGAACTAATTCAATTCGTGATCTTGGGGTGATTTTTGACTCTTCGTTATCTTTTAAATGTCACTTTGACTCCATAGCTGGCAGAGCAAATAGAATGATGGGTTTTGTAATGCGCACAGCTAAACCTTTTAAAAGAATTGACTCATATAAAATTCTATATCAATGTTTAGTTCGCAGTCAGTTGGAATATTGCTCCTCAGTGTGGTCACCAATATACAAAACTGACATAGGACATTTGGAGCACACTCAGGAACGTTTCTTAAGATATATGAGCACAAGAATCGGTCTTAGGAAAAAGCTTCCCGAGTACAATGACAGGCTTAGTCACTTTATGTTGGATAGTCTTGCACGTAGAAGAAAAATTAAGGATCTCTGCTTACTTCACAAAATAGCTAATGGTCAACTTAGTGCCATTTTACTGATGTCACTCAATATTACCATCCCTAAACGTGCTCAGCGGTACCATCGTTTGTTTGACATTCCTTGCTCTAATAATAATGTTTCGCAAAATAATCCATTACATCGTATGTCCCAACTCTATAATAAACACTGCAACAATCTTGATATCTTTCATCAAAGCATAACAAGCTTCAAATGTCATTTGTCCAAAACTAATCTGGACACTGACTGTAATACGTAGTACCTACCTAACAAGTCTCTAGTAATAGGTTTCTATAATACTATGCTATCTGTTTTTAATTTTTATCTTTGCTTTTTTTCTGATGTTTAAATGATTTTTCTTTATGTGTCGTGTACAATCTTATGGTTGACAAACTTAATATTTTAATATTTTAGCAACTGTTCCACTCTCTCTTGTATTGATTTGTTAACTGCTTTTGTACCTAATAATAAATAAATAAATAAATAAATAAAAAACTGTCTTAGGCAGGCATTACATACAACTTAGTAATAAGTAAGTAAAAAGTTGACACTACTTAAATCAAATGAAATATCAAAGGACTGTTTACTTAACCCCAACTGACGTCAGTCTCCGTCAGTCAGACAGGCCCACATAAATCGAGATCCTCTATAATAGCCGGCTCACTCAAATCTAAGCCAAAGCCCGAAAGCCGGATTTCTAGCCGTAATACACTTAAAACGGCTGAGCTTAAATCATCGTCATCGTTTGTTGAACAAGACTCTCCGGTCACATATCACCCCTCCCCACTTCTCCCACCCCTTACCTACCCCCCAATAATTTTCGGCCAGCCTCTGTGGGCATAGATTTCTAGTACAAGGCGGGTGTTTTGTGATAGAGCGTAGTACGTAAATACGGACCCAACTGTATTTGATCATTTATAGAGGCCGGTCCGTAATATAGATAGGAGAGGCTTTCTTGGTAGTCTAGTGCTGGGGATATTTGGAGTGGTCAAAGTCTAGGCTTTGTTGAATTGCGCGTGTGTGCATATTACAATATAAATCTGAATAATTTTACTTTAGTGACTTACTTATCGCAGTAGGTAGTTCTTCTCAATATGTTATTTTTGTCGTTATTTTAAAAAATACTGTGCAAAATATAGACATTTTGTTTGTCTGACTACCCTCTTTAGACATCCTCAAAAATCTAAATACCAGAAATCTAAGGAGATATCTACCGAGCCTGGGGATTACAGTAGTGATCAGTGTGTTTGTGTGGATTTTTAATAATATTTTTAACCTTGATTTTGGAGCTTGTCTTTCAAGCTGATAGCATGAAAATGGAGTCATAAAAGATAGGGTGATAATAATTTCTCGAAGGATACATTTAAAATCGATACTAATATTATAAAGTTGAAGAGTTATTGAACACGCTAATCTCAGGATTTTTTGGTTTGTATCGAAAAAATATTTTTGTGTTGGATAGTTAATTTATCGAGGAAGGCTTTAATCTATATAACATCACGCTGCGACCAATAAGAGCGAAGCATTAATGAAAAATGTTGCAAAAACTGAAAAAAATATCACTTAAAACCCGCAGACAAAGTTGCGCGCTGGTCAGCTAGTTAACTAATATTTTACGAAAATAACCATAATTGTTTGAATAATGACGAATAGTGATAACAATCATGATCAAGAAACCCTTGAAGAGAATTGTCCACCACCGCTTATGCCAAAATCCTACAGAGCAACAACTCTTCAAACTTAGAGGGCAGGGTTTTTCAGGTTCTAGAAAAACAATTAGAAAGGAATATGACAGTTTGAAGTTTAGGTAGGTATATTAAAAAAAATATGTAAAGAATTATTGCCATGCTTCTGTATTACATAAACAAATGTATATAACATTCTATTATCAACCTAAATACACTCACAATAAGATGTAAATTAAATGTTTGCGATAATAACTGATTGCATAATAATTTGTGTTGATTAATAATAAAGTATGAACGGTTATGCGTGTGCGCCGATGGGAGCCAATAAGGATTTATGTTAGAAATTCGCGTGCACCGCTTAGATCCATTTTTGTACGTAACTGGATCTGATAGGGCTGTCCAAAAGCCCTTTCAATCTTATAATCCATGAAAAACACTAAAAAAAAAACTAAATGCGACACTATTAAAGTATTATTCCCATCTGTCCCCTTGCTCTCTCCCCTTAGAGGGACAGATAGGACTTAAAAGTTCCATTTGTTCCCCCGTTTCCAAGAGCAAGACAAATGGAAATTTTATTAATTGAAAAAGTTCTATCTATTTGTATTATGATTTTTTACAGAGCTGTTTCGCTCTTATAATAAAACCACCAAAATATTTATAAGAAATATAATTGTGTACAAATTTTTGGCATAAACACATAAATATCTTCAAAATCTTCATCAACACTTCCACTAGGTGGCAAACCAGTCACCGTACAAAACAAACTGCCGTTTTAAAGTTGGCAACCCCACTCGGCTAGTGCCCAAGTACCAGGAGATTTACAATAATAAAATAAGTGCTATTTTAGTTACTGTGGCTTTGTACTTAAAAAAACACTCGGTAGCGAATTTGTAGTCTGTACCATATTTAGGTAGAAAGCAGGATATTGGTACTTATTACATTTAGTTATACTACTTATAGTGCATGAAATGAGCCTTTGAAGAGTAGGTACTATTAATCCTTTTACCACAGTAAGAAAAATATTTATAACTATATATTTACTATAATATACTTTACTTTATTAATTGTACACAAATAAAATTACAATTAAAAAAATACAAGGAAAAAAAAAAGAAATACTAATGCCAACACAGACAGATACTCGAATAAAAATAAATGAAAACTACTAGGTAGTAGAAAGTGGGGAAAGAAATTCGTGGCTATGCCAGCTCCTCACATATTAACGTCATAGATACGGCTAGCTGCTATAGGAATGATATAAGAGATAGAGATACTTATAACAAATCTTAGAACAAGAGATGGGAGATATGAGCTACTATTAACAAGACTCAGATAGGCCAGGGGCCTTACCACGAAGTCTTCCAGAACGATTCCGTAGCGATTTCATTACAGAAACGTCACTTCTTCCATACAATTTGCATAGGTCATGGTACGAAATAACAATGTAATACTAATTCGATAATGTATTATGAATTCGTGGTAAGGCCCCAGGACTATAGCGTTTTATGTGTGTAAAAAAGTTTCACTTGACATTGACATCTAAATTTCTGATTTATTGCCCAATTTACTAGAGAATATTAGACTTTATATCAAAGAAATATGCATAGCAATCTATATCTATATAAGAGCTTAACCTGACTGACTGACTGACTGATTGATCATTGCCGAGCCGAAACCGCTGAAGATAGAAAGCTGAAATTTGGAAGGTGGCTTCCTTTTATAACAAAACTACCCACTAAGGCGGGATTTTTGGAAATTCCACCTTTAAGAGGGTGAAAAAGGATGAAAACGTTAGTATGAAACTTTTTAACGCGTGGAGCGATTTTCATGAAACTTTGTTTGTGTACTGTAAATACAAAACGAATGGACATGTGTTTCAGGATTTTTCAATATAACCTTCAAAAAGGGGTAAAATGGGGTGTCAAAGTAGTATGGGATTTTTATGAGTTGATTGATGTGTTTAAAACTCAGTTTAGATATTTTATGTGAACGAAGTCGCGGGCGGGACAGCTAGTTTTAAATAAAATAGTGCTAGATATTTTTCGGTTTAATCTTACCGCATTAACAGCGGTGACAACACAACATAACAAAAACGTGCAAAAAGTATTTTTTGCAGTTGGCAACCCTACTCGGCTAGTGCCCAACTATCGAGTGGAGATTTATTCGCTCCACGCCGTGATTTGCGAGACATTATGATAAGTGGGCGAACGGACCCGGAGCAATTAGAACTGCATATACAATACAGTGGGAATTAAATAAATTAAATAGACGCCGCGACAAATTTACTGCGTCGGGTTTCGTTTGCGGTGATTGCATGACTTTGAATGGATTATTGTTCATAAATGATTTTATTGTATTTGTAATAATAAATTATGAGTTACTGTAAAATTGAATAAACTTTCAATTTTAATGCTTTTTCCCGACTGTGAATCAAAGAAGTAGGGTAATGTTAATGTGTTTATGGTTTAATTATAAAAACTTAATTTAAAACTTTGAATGCGCTTTCATAATTATAGTACCTACCTACCTACTTAATTATTAAGTTTTTAGAGGTCTTAGAAAAAAAAGGACAGAAAGTTTTAGCATATCACGTAGCACGTGATCGATAACACGTGACAGGTTGCAAGCCCATCGCCGCTTATAAGAATACTAACATAATACATAACACACACCTTCGAACTTTCGGTTCTAGGGTATGCCGGTTTCCTCATGATGTTTTCCTTCACCGTTTAAGAGCACTGGCATTGCGCACATAATTTTTTTGGATGGAAAAACTCGTTGATGCACGACCACGCTTGAACCCACGACCTTCGGATCGTGAGGCAGGGGTACTACCACTACACTACCAGCGCTCTAAGATAATTCTTATCATCTTCCTGCCCTTTTCCCACGTTTGTGGGGTCGGCATAACAGTGGATCTTCTTCCATTTCCCTCTGTCATTCGTCATCTCAATACTCACTCCTTTCTTAGCCATGTCATCTTTCACAAAGTCCATCCATTTTTCTTTGGTCTACCTCTACCCTGTATCCATCCACATTCATATCTAACACTCTCCTCGTCACATGACATTCATCTCTTCTCTTCATGCCTATACCACCGGTGCTACTTTCAGAATTCCTTAGATATACTTATTCCTTATTTTATCAATCCTTGTCACTCCACGCATCCATCGCAACATTCGCATCATATAAAATTGAATAAACTTTCTAATCATATAAACTCGCTCTATGCTTTTTACCCGACTGTGAATCGAACAAGTAGGGTAATGTGCGCACATATTTTTTTCGAATGGAAAAACTCATTGGTGCACGATTACGTTTGGACCCACGACTTTCGGATCGTGAGGCAGGGAAGCTACCACTACACCCGTGCCTTAAGATGATTCTTATGATAGGCATAAAAACAAAACTGAGGAACAACACGACAATTTCAAGTCCTGTCAACGTTTTAAAACCAGTTGACGTTTTTAAAAGCTAAAGTGATAAATGAACAGTTTAAAACAACCACATAATCAGGCGTTACACACACGCCAATGTGAATGTACGAAGTACAGTCAGCCAATAGTTTTAAGTACAGTCATGTCGGTAATCTTATTTTTACCTTTCTAATTTATCATCGATGCTAATAATTATAATTGAATAACGGGTATTTATCACGTACCTATTTTGTTTTTATTCCCGACGTTTTATTTTTTTAATTATGTCATCAAATCACGGAAGTTTAAAAAGTTTAATCGATGCTAATACCTAAATGCGAAAGTTACTCTGTATGTTTGTACCTTTTCACGAGTAATCTTGGTAAGGAAGTAGAATTGAACCATTTTATTTAAAAAATATTCATAAATAGGTATAGTTTCATATAAATTAATTACCCAACTATAATCCTACTAATTATTATACCTAAACATGAAAGTTTGTATGTTTGTTACTCTTTTGCTGAAAAGGCTGAACGGATCTAGATGAAATTTGGTACGGAGATAGAAATAGTCTGGAATAGCATATTTTATAGGCTACTTTTTATCCCGGAAAATTTACGGTTCCCGCGGGATAGATTTTTTTGTTTTTCAAGGTACTTTGCGTGGGCGAAAGCTAGTAATACATATTATTAATACGAAAGTTTTTGTGTATGTTTAATACAAGTATCAAACCCACGATTTTAGGATCAAAAGCCAAAGATACTTTAAATAATGCATTATTAAAAGATCAGATTTTAAGTTTTCCTTTTTATTGCCGTCTTCCCGAATAAGTAATATGAATGATGAAATAATTAAAATGCCTCTCAGAGGCTCATTTATACTAAAATCTCAGTAAATTTTAAAGGCGACTGTACTTTAGTATAATATACACCACGTCAATAGTACCGGTTGATTCATTACAGTGCAATTAAGCTGAGATAAGAGTTGTAATTATGTATGCTAATCGTGGACTTAATTCGCTGCATTCTTGGTAAGGGCGTGTTTAGAATGGGGTCCGTAAAGTTTTGCAATAAATAGATTTAAAAAAATGCGACTGTAATCCACAGGCTCGGTAAGATCTCCTCTCTGATCTCTAGTGACTTAGATCTAAAGAGAGTTGTCAGAGAAACGTCTAAATATTTAGCACATGCCCACATTTTGCATTTGGTAGTAGTTAGTATTCCGTTGACAGGTTGCATGCCCATCGCCGCTTATAAAATATCATTTTTGGACGTCTCTGACTGCCCTCTTTATTTAATACTAGCAACACACTCGAACTTCACACGGGTAGCAAAAGTATCTCTATTTTTTTTTATAAAATAAAGCCTATGTTACTCAGAGTTATTGTAGCATTCAAATTTTGAAAGAACTTTTGAAATTGGTCAACTAATTTTTGAGATAATTCGTTACAAACAAAAATACAAAAATATAATGAACAAAACTTTCCTCTTTATAATTATTAGTATAGACTTAGTTTAAAAAACATTTAGTGATTGAACTCTACATGTAGGATCAGTCGAGCTATCTATAGATCCTTTGTAACTACTCTACCATAGCCGCTGTGTTCTTTTTTTATTCATGTCAGAGATATTATTATTAGTATTAGACGGGTATTTATCGCGTTCAAATTACCTTATATTTTCCCGACGTTTCGACAGGTTTCCACGCTATCGTGGTCACGGGTAGACTGACCGTCTATTGTAAGAAAGATCTCGAGGTGCTCGCTATAAACACGGGTAGACTGACCGTCTACCCGTGACCACGACAGCGTGCAAACCTGTCGAAACGTCGGGAAAATATAAAATAATTTGAACGCGATAAATAATAATAATAATAATAATAATATGTATTTATTTTCAAACTGGTTTTACAAAGTATTTTAAACTTAAGTATGTATTATATTTTATATAATTATTATCATATATGTTGTGTGCGATTATACAAGGTATACGGTATACATTTCCTGGTACAAATAAAATACCCGTCTAATACTAATAATAATGTGTTCAGATCGCGTAAGTTTAAAGTACACATGTCAGAGATCTATGGAAACTTGTAATCGTTTAGTACTCAAATTGTAGTAGTGTGATAGGTACCAAAATATTTTAGTACAATAGGTACAAAAAAGCGAGAAGGTCGCGGTGTGTGTACGCCCCCTAACCCTCTTTGGTAGCTAGTATACGAACTTGCCAGGGGCCTTTATTTGCATTAGTATTATCGATATTATATATTATTAGGTACAGTAAATTTATAAGTACCTATTCTATTTTCTAGATTGGTAGGTATTACTCTACTTACAAAATAGATAGGTACCTAATTAAAGTTGTTCTTTGGTGTTCAGTGCTGCATGTGATTCAAATTCAGGATTATTTCGAAAAAAAATAGTATTCTCTACAAAAAATGTCACGGTTCCAAAAATCTATGTTTTTTTAAGTTTTACAGAAAAAAATTGTAATCTCTCATAAATTAAATTCATAGCGAGCAACTCGAGATCTTTCTTACAATCGAAGAATCATCAAAATCGGTATAAAAATTGCTGTTATTTTAGACAATCTTATACATAATAAACTCTTAATGTTTATTTCAAAAACCAAAAAACCCCATGTATGAGTACTTAAAACATGATTTTTTTACATTTTGTATCCCTACATTTACGTCGAATCAAATTTTTAACGAATGCAACGATATCTTTTCTCGTATTTAACAAAATCCGTCCAGCCACTTAAGGCTACACCGACTGCCAAAGAAACTTATATTATACGAGTATATACCTAGGTACATACATAGACCCCAAACACAATACTCAAATTTTTCGCAGTCGGCTAAAAATTTTGCTGGACGGACAATTTTAAATTTAAAACTTACCCTCGAATGCGATGACAAGGTGTTAGACGGCGTTATACGAGTAACTAAGTAGGTAGGCATTATAAGGTACGTACGTAGGTACGCGTAGGTACGTACCTAACCTAGATACCCACATTAGATATTTTTAATTTGCAACAGTTTCCTGCCTCGATAACCATAATTGCACCATTATAAGTTGTTATTAGTTCAGTGTTCAAGTGAGGTTTAACAAGTAATTCCAGTCTTTGATTACTTATACATAAGTTGGTAATTACATTGCGTTATAAATAAGTAGATTATCTTACATTAAGTATTTTATAAAAATAATGAGCCGAAAAAAAGCGTTAGGGCCCAGCGAGTTTCTTGTCAGTTCTTCTCGCACTGGGGATAGGACTGGAACTGGCACTTAGACTCACCTAGTATGTAAGACGTTTCAAAGTGATCCCTGTGATTCTATTGAAAATAAACATATTTTGAATTTTGAATTTTGAATTTTGAAACAAACAAATACCTCAGTTAGCAGGCTCTATAGAAACGTAGGTAATTAGGTGTATCTAACACATCTTATTCTTTATCGAGCAATTCTTGTATGAATATACCTAATCTGAATCTCGGAACGGCTCCAACGATTTTCATCAAATTTAGTATGCAGGGGGTTTCGGGGGCGATAAATCGATCTATCTAGGTTTCATTTTTAGAAAACGTCGCTTACCAAAAAACCCGTGCAATGCTCGGTCATCCAGGTACTTAATGCTAATTTACACGTAGATACGATCTTAAATTGTCCACCTCAAAGACTAAATTAGCGTACTATTTTAAAGGACAGTTCCTAATTTGACTAAACTGACGTGTGATCGACGTGTTTTAGCTTATTTTAGAAGCCATATAAATTAGCGCTGACTACTTAGGTAATAATGGTAAAATGGCGGAAAATAAATTCAATTTAGAACATTATGACAATATTTTAACTTTTTAGAAAATTTACGTTAATTTAGTCTTCCTAGTGAAAAACATAAGACCGTAGGTATTTTAACACTTTTTAAGATAGACCACCACGGTTTGGCAATACCTACTTAATTAGTTGATCATTCGCAAGATATAGGAAGCTTACACAGAATAATAATGTTAAAAAGGCATAACTGCGAGTGAAACTGCAGAACGCAGCTTTATTTTAAAACTTCATGCCCTCTCACCACTCGAAATAAGCTGAAAAACATATTTTTTCATGAAATGAGTGTATGATCAATGAAACTCTTCAATATCTCGCGCCGAATGGCAATGACGTTGTTTGGTTGCGTGCTTAATTATTTACAAAATTGTGAAAAAGTACCGTGATGGCGGAGTGGTGGAGGTAGCGATAACGGTTTGGTATTCGATTCTTGTATTCCGCTTTCCTTGTTACAAATAGCCTTTAACATAAACGATAAAGGGCTTAAAGGATTCGATCAACTTCTAGTAGGTATAACTATTCCCAGAATAATGTCAAATGCAAGTAAACTGCCAGTTTACTGTTCGATAATTAAATGAATTATTCTGGGGATACTGCTTCAACTAGTTGGGTAGAATCTGTCCTAAGTCAGATTATCAATGTTAATGGGGTTAAAGGTCTTACGGAGCCAGTCGCTTCACAGAAAATACACCCTAGTGGTAGGGTTAAATTTTTGGCGATAAGTAGTAGGTACAAGTTAAAATCGTGGTCGCTGGCTGACTGAAACGTTTATGGAGCTACTGATATCGTCGAACATTGGTAGATCTTTTTGAAACTATCTTTAGATAGATTTGTGGGGTAATAAGATGGATAACTGATACCTATCATGGAACAGTGGTGGATCTTTATTGGAAACTATGTTTAGATAGATGTGAGATGACAAGAATGGACAAGATACGGAAGAGGAGTTTGAAAGAAACGGCAGTGATATAAAAATTGAGTGGTAAAAGGCTAGCATGGTATAGACTATGGACATGTCATTACTAGAGATGGATGTTATATGTTGAGAGAGATGAATATAAATATGGATGGATGTAAAGATAGAGGAAAGAAGATCACTGTTATGCCGACCCCACATAACGTGGGAAAAGGGCAGGAAGATAATGATGATGATGTAGAGATAGAGGAAAACCAAAGAATAGATGGATGGAATATGTGAAAGACGATACGGGTAAGTGAATACGGATATTACGAATGATAGAAGAGAGCGAAAGAGAACAGTGTGCCGACATCTTGAAGTGAGATAAAGGGAGATGATGAGAACTTCGAGTGAAGCTACAAAGTAAACATGATCACCGCGCAAATGAATGATAGTTATTTTATTTTTCGATTGTCCGCTGCGGTTCGACCGTTCGTCCAAGAATTAATCACGGTCCGAACGGGGCGCAAACCACGACAATCTGCGCTCTTTTGAACACAATTTTTTTCACATTTTTTTTCTATTCAGCGCGAATAGTTTTTTGCGGTTGGTGGCCGTTGCCGGTTCAATATTTACGTTGTTTTTAATGGGCCGCGACAGTACTTTGTGTTTCAACTATTTGATGGTTTCGATGACTAGGTATTGGGAGCTTATTCTTGCGGTTCGTTCTTTTAGTTTGAGTTGGAGAATGCTAAGTTATTATTAAAGGTTTAGAAGATAGGTTATCGTTGATAAAGAAGAGATTCTCAAGTCGACGCGTAGGTGTATTAGATTTGAGAGAACTTTTATTTTTCAATGTTATTTTGTAACCACGTCTTGATTGATAAAGTTGAAAATAGAGAATAGTTTTGTAAACGATCAAAACATTGCCTTCTATACTTTATCCCGCTGGTACAGATCTACAAAATCGTGCACTTATCCCTACCAGTAGGGATAGCTGAGTAAGGAAATTAAATTTACAGTACACCTATCTATCCCTACCGGTAGAAATAAATCTACAAAAATGTGCATTTATCCCTACTAGGATATCTTGGTAGGGTTAAGTGTACCAGCCGACTTTAACGAGATTTTTAAAATGACAAGTGGTTATGAATAAGGGGGTATGGTGGTAGGCATATCTTAATTAACTGACAATGCCAATGAAGTATTGGAAATGACAGAACTTAATATGCAACATGCGGCCCAACCGTCATCCCTTCGATTCAAGGACGTAGCCAGGCACTTCGGAGGGGCCAGCTTTTTCTTCTTATAGTGCCCTGTTTTACGAACCAGTGTGGTGAAAGGATTGAAGTGTGCTTCAGAGGCTCTTTTACAAAATACACCACAGTCATTAGGTCTTTGCTTTTTAGGTACACAGTCAAACAATAAGCAAGTTATAGAGTGGGCACATAAGAAAATAACACATTTCAAACAAAATTGCGAGGAGTTATTGGTAAAGATATCAGAAATTATGAATATACTTAAGTAGGTACTTATATAAAAGGTATTTAGTATTAGGTATAAAAACGTTTTTATAATACTAAATAACTTTAAAATACTAAAGTAACTCCTCGCAAATTTGTATGAGAAATGTTTAAAAGGTAGGTATTTAGTATTATAAAGACGTATTCATAATAGTAATTGCTCTTTTTGGGGGTTTACATTATATACACATATAAACCCCCAAAATAGGGTTAACCCCAAAAATGCCCCTTGCCTACCGACCTTGCGTAGGTACCTACCTACAGTGTTCCAGAGCAACCAAATTCCAATGAGCACAAATGGTGTGGTAATCAATTCTTTGAGCTGCTGTCATGACGGCCGATGCAGTTCCAATGTTTGTCATTTAGTGGTGACCCTACCCTAATTAATGTATACACTACTAGCGGCGCCCCATGGTTTCACCTGCGGACTGGGCTTTCAACTCAGTTGGTAGTAGCTCTGCCTTCCGCGCTGTAGGTTGTGGGTTCGATCCCCACCCAGGGCAAACATTTGTGTGACTAACGCAGATGTTTGTTCTGTGTTTGTAACTGGTTTCCATAGAACAAGCTTTGCTTAGTTTGAGGTTAGATGCCGTTGTGTGAAATGTCCATCAATATTTATTTTTTATATTTTGTTATCAAATTTTCAATTCTAACTTCTTTTTCTTTCCTTTGCGGCTTTTTCCGTGATTAAAGCTAAATGTTCAAATCTGCTCAGCCGTTACAGAGATATATAAAATATTATTAAATAGTGCCTGGGTGACCGAGCTTTGCTCGGTTTTTATAATTGGTAAACGACGTTTTCTAAAAATGAAACCTAGCTAGATTGATTTATCGCCCCCGAAACCCTCTGCATACCAAATTTCATGAAAATCACTGGAGCCGTTTCCGAGATTCCAATTATATATGTATAAATATAATTATACAAGAATTGCTCGTTTAAAGGTATAGATAATTATTTACAGAATTTTGATAACTAAACTTACATAATAAATAGTTAACATTTTAAACTTTCGAATTCGTATTTGACCACTGTTATGTAGGTAATATCTATAATAATTGCCCAACAGTGGGTTAGGATCAGCTTCCATAGATGATAATGATGATGTAGCAGTAACTGCGGACACCGAACTGTTTACAGCCTGAATTTTCAGCATTTTTCATATTTCGTAGTGTCAATTATCAGTGTCATCGATATTCAATGGGACATAGTAAAAAATAAGCGAATTGAAAGTAGTACTACTAGTACTCTTTGTTTTGTGTGCTTTTAAACCTACTAATATTATAGACGTGAAAGTTTGTATTATATGGATGTTTGTCACTCTTTCAGGCTGAAACAGCTAAACAGATCTGGATGAAATTTGAATGATTTTTCTATAGTCTAGAATGGCACATAGCTTACTTTTAATCCCGGAAAATTCACGGTTCCCATGGGATAGATTCGTTTTTATTTCTCAAGGTACCACGCGGGCGGGCGCTAGTCTATACTAATATTATAAAGAGGAAAGATGTGATTGTTCGTTTGTCTGTATTGAATAGGCTCCGAAACTACTGGACCGATTTGAAAAAATCTTTCACCAATGTTTAGAATGAACTTTCAGGATGAACTTAGACTATATTTTACGTAGGTACTTCGCGGGCGACGCCGCGAGCGGAAGCTAGTAATATGGTGTCCACCACTGGTAGGTTTTTTTTTTATAACTAAACACTAATTTCTAGACAAAGCTAAAATATCTTAGTACTTCTAGAATACTTCATTAGGCCCAGTAACATCCACAAATAACAATTTAGTATTGCATAAAACGGGACGGGCCCTAAGTGCACTGATTATAATGAATAATTCAAACGGCGAATATCTGTTACAGGCCCTGTATAGTATACAAACTTATACTTGCTAATATAAGTATACATCGTGATACAAAAAGGTGTAGTACCACGGAACCAAGAAATAGTTTAAAAAAAAATAGTGCGTGGAAGAAGTGAAACTTCTCGTTACTAACGTTTGCGCTGGCCTGTAAGTCTACCATGAGTTGTCACATTTAGATTGGCTGACGTTACTACAGTCGCTAGCGAGTGTAGATTGTGAAAACTCATGGTAGACCCTCTGTAACTATACTACGCGCATGCGTTCGAGTGCCACGCATTCACTCTCGCTCTGTCTCTTTCATGCCCCCTCCATGGTAGCGTTAAACATTTAACGCAACCTTGTTGGAAGTCGCATTAAAGTTTCACTTCAATAACATAGACCTTACAAGTCATTTGGTAGGCTCAGTCTTCCGTATAGATTGTGGGTTCGATCCCTACCCAGGACAAACGTGCACGCTCTTTATTGAGTGGGAGAAGGATAGGGAGATGATGTCGTATGAGAAATAAGTAATAGAGCTAAGTTAAGTCAGGATTTTTTTCTCCATTGATGTTTTTTAACACAAAAAAAAACTGTTTTGTGCATCCCAGGGTATGAGATGAAAACTATTTTTATCCGACTATGAAAAAGTAGCGATTGTGTTTGGGGTATACCTAATCTAATAATTAGGGGTGTATAGGATGATGATTATTTGATTCGTCTGAATCACATAATAGAGCGCTGGTGGTGTAGTGGTAGCACCCCGGCTTCACGATCCGAAGGTCGTGGGTTCAAACCTGGTCGTGCACCAATGAGTTTTTCCATTCGAAAAATTTATGTGCGCAATGCCAGTGCTCTTAAACGGTGAAGGAAAACATCGTGAGGAAACCGGCATACCCTAGAACCAATAATTCGAAGGTGTGCGTCATAGGTTAGTATTCTTATAAGCGGCGATGGGCCTGCAACCTGTCACGTACGGAATACTAACTACTGTGCAAAATGTGGGCATGTACCAAATGTCATGTTTGGACTTGCCTCTGACTACCCCCTTTAGATATCCTCAAAAAGATTTAAGTAACCAAAGATCTGAGGAGATATCTACCGAGCCCGGGGATTACAGACGTGATCATATTTTTATTTTTTTTATTTTTTTTCTGAATCACAAAAGTGATAATTATAGACTATACAAAATGAAAAATATCCAATATAAGGCTGTAAGAAGCTATTAACTAAACCAATAACTTTCACATGGGTATTATGATGATAGTGACTACCTCAGTGGCGCAGCGGGCGAGAGTCCGCCTTCGACGCAAGAGGTTGCGGGTTCGATTCCCGCCGCGGAACAAATTTTTGTACGATCTACAGAAATTTGTTCCGTTGGTCTGGGTGTTTTCTATGTATAATAAAAAATATCTATCTATATGTATAATGTATTAAATATATCAGTTATCTAGTACCCATAACACAAGCTTTGAGTAGCTTACTTTGGGGCTAGATGATGCTGTGTGGATTGTCCAGCATTATTTATTTATATATTTTTTATTTATTCATGGCTCATTTAAAAATATGGTTGAGTAAAAAAAAGGTACCTAAGTACTTAACTACTTATTATTTTTAACTAGCTGAGGCGGCAGACGTTGTTCTGTTATATATAATTTTATAAATACCTTACAATAACAAACACAAATAAAAAGAATTAGCGAAATTGGTACAGCCTTTCTCAAGTGACCAGGAGAAATTTCATTCATTATTATTAGTATTAGACGGGTATTTATCGCGTTCAAATTACCTTTTATTTTCCCGACGTTTCGACAGGTTTGCACGCTGTCGTGGTCACGGGTAGACTACCCAGTCTATATCCGTCTAATACTAATAATAATGTGTTCAGATCGCGTAAGTTTAAAAGTACAAATTTCATTCAGGGTTCATTTTTATATTATAGATTTGTTCTGTACCTAGCGTTGGCAAACTTTTCTGTAGATACGGTCTTTCTCATCGCGAGAGACATAATTACTACTCCTTTTTGTATCACCACCTATAATATACCTAAGTGTGGTAGGTACCTAACTGTGCGTGGGCCCAGCGAACCTTATTCAAATTCAGCTTATTAAACTTATCTTTACTTTTGAATTCATTAAATTAACTATCACTAATTAAGGCTCTGTATCAACCTATACAGGGTGTAACGGAACTAATTTAATAACCCTGAAGGAGGTAATGTCTGTAAAAATGAATTTCCGATATAGCTTACCTACATAAAATTACCTTTTTTCTTTCTTATAAATTCTACAATTAAGATGAAAACAACAAAAAAATCTTTAATAAAAATCATGAAATTCACAAAAGACGACGAAAATTTTGTTGTTCTACAGAATAAGTATTGAGAATCGCCTCTCCTCGAGACACATACTTACTTGTTCAGCGACACCCTGTACCTGGTAGGTACATGTTTTGAGACTGCGAATGTAGTACAAACTATGAGTGTTCTATGGTATACCTACCTAATACTGGTTGTATTACTATCTGTGATTATTTTGTGAGCTAGAGATCTATTGGGAGCAATTAGAATCCATGTTTTTATGATAAAGAATCTGAAGCTTTGTAGTTTTTTTTGACTCACGTTCTCACAGCTCAGTTGGTAGTAACTCTGCCTTCTGCGCTGTAGGTTTTGGGTTCGATCCCCACCCAGGGCAAACACTTTTGTGATGAACACAGATGTATGTTTTGAGTCTGGGTGTTATTATTATATTCTATAAATAAATAATAAATATGATCACGACTGTAATCCCCAGGCTTGGTAGATATCTCCTCAGATCTTTAGTTACTTAGATCTTTGAGGATGTCTAAAGAGGGTAGTCAGAGGCAAGTCCAAACATGACATTTGGTACATGGCCACATTTTGCACAGTAGTTAGTATTCCGTACGTGACAGGTTGCAAGCCCATCGCCTCTTATAAGAATACTAACCAATGACACATACCTTCGAATTTTTGGTTCTAGGGTATGTGCCGGTTTCCTCACGATGTTTTCCTTCACCGTTTAAGAGCACTGGCATTGCGCACATAAATTTTTCGAATGGAAAAACTCATTGGTGCACGACCAGGTTTGAACCCACGACCTTCGGATCGTAAGGCAGGGCTGCTACCACTACACCACCAGCGCTCTCATTATATTCTGTTTGTATTAATACCATAACCACCTGGTTTCGATACTACAAGCTTTCATTAGTTTGGGGCTAGATGGCGCTGTGTGAAATGTGCACTAATATTTAATTATTTTATTTAATTCTAGGCAAATCTCTATTCTAGAGTTTTGCTATTAAGTTTTGTTTTACGCGTGCTGGTTTCCTTGAGATGTTTTCCAATACCGTTCGAGAGCACGGAAGTTATTTTCAAAACCTTTTTGACCAGGTTTTTTTGAAAAAACTTGTAAGTAAGTACCTACCTTACCTACCTATAATTTTATAGAGCGTCACTTTTTTAGCATCATGTTTTCTCTGTCTCAATTTTTTTAATTAAGTATTTTTTTTACTAATACCTAGGTAGGTAAAACTTTTCTTTTACCCGCGGCAAAATGAGGCGGTCACCCATCCAAAAACTGACTGCGCCCAGCGTTGCTTAACCATGCGTTCCTCATACAAAGTTTCAACCCTTATATCAGCTCCTTCAAGATTACTTTTTGATACAAAGAAAACCTAAATCCGTTTCCAGGATACAATCTATCAGCTTACCAAATTTCATTACGATCCGTTCAGCCGCTAAGTCGTGAAAAGGTAACAAACAATAAATAGAGTTACTTCGCAATATTGCTATTGACGATTAGTAACTATTAAGGTTATCTTTATGAACCTAAAGTTATGTATTCTATGGTACAAAAAAACTACGCAAAACATCTTAATGTTGCTATTTAGAAGACCAGAAAGAACATTGATGTTGTTACTTAGATATGCAATATTATAATGGCAAAATGGTTCCCACATTTATCTTATAACTGCTAAAGACCGGATTCCCATGTCATAACTTATAGACAAGACCTAGGTATTTTCTAGATATATAAAACTCCAGCGATACTTACGGACTGACTGACTGACATTCGCTGAACAGCCTAAACCGTAAGTCCTAGAGAACTGAAATTTTGAGTGTTAGGTTTCTTTTTGGGTCCCTATAAACGCAGGAGTAGTTAGGTATTCACCGGAACTGGCTCATGTGATCCAAACCCGAAATAAATTCACCGACTCAGGCTAAAAAAAAAAAAAAAAAAAAAAAAAAGTTTGGTGTCTTTTCCTAGGTTTTCGGGGTCGCTGAATCGGTCTATTGCATCCGTTTTTTGATAGCTTACACAGATCATGAGATAGCTAACCAATCTAAAGCTCTCCACTACACTGCTAATCACCTATTGATAAAATTAACCTAAATGTTTCCTTATCACCCAGTGAACACGGCGCGCCATTGTTTGTTTATCACCTCTGACGTCACGGCGCACCATTGTTTGTTAATCACCTCTGACGTCAATCTCAGACTAATTAGCTTATTAGGATGTTCTAGCAAAACAACATTTTTTGGATCAATCACAAACCTTTATTTCCTCTAAAATAAGTACAGAATAGTTTGTATAAAAATATATCATTATTTATTGTATTGTTACTGAATAATTTAATAAAATCCATCATTGTATTTCCATAAAATTTGTTATAAAGATATGTTACACAATATTCTCCGCAAACTGATGTAAAATCATCTTGTAATCTATACCTATTAAAATCCCACCGCTTTGAATTCCTGATCAAGAAATCTCTATGATATCCTGTAGGCGGTCGTCCATATGAATCGAAATACTGACCAAACCTATTTCTATCTATGTGTATGGCCACCCAATGAGAACCTGGCATGCTGTCGGTGTCCAAATTGCTTATCAGGTACATAGGAACTTTAACATGTAAAGGTAACCTGTTTGCTGCATATACATTTTTTTGTAAAGAAGGATGGATCGTGTTCAAATATTTTTGAATCTCAATTGTGTTCATGTTTAATCAGCCTTTCGCATAAAGCTGTGCTATGCTTAACCTTCAAATCAAGAATGTGGAACTAAATATACTGAACTTCTTTATAAACATTGTGCAAGGACATAAATAAAAAGATTGGAATATGTGCAGATTATTTTTATTAGGTACTAACACTTATATATAGACAATAGTTACCTATTTAACTGCTATAGTCTACGGTTACATTACGGTTCTTATCTATTTCAATAACATTATCAAATTCTGCATAAACAATACAATTTATAGTCTGAGTAAGAGTAGACTCAAAACGAACTTCTAATCTAACACTACCATGTTTTATAAGATTCCAATGTGTATTTGAATTTGAACTAAGGTCGGCCGTTAGATCAAACGCTAACAAACAGTATCCTTTCGCATATTTTTCCCTAGATATCCCATTACCTTCATTAAGAAAATGTATACCTGTTCCTGAAAATAGTGTGTGATAAGCAGCAGTAAAAATATTACTCTCAAACGATGGTTGCAAAGCTTTTGAAGGTATTTGCTGACCATCAATGTATAAACAAAATGTATTTAAATCATAGTTTTCAAAATTGAATGGATTTTTAGTCAGACACCCATTAAACGCTGCATTGTTGACAAATCCAACTATACATCTTTTAGGAACTTGTCCTAGAAAAATATTGTCAAGAGTCTTGCCCTGAATCCCTGAAGGTATGGTTAAAACTTTGACTTCAGCACGAGTAATAGGATATTTAGCGGTAGTAGATGCTAAAACTTTCTGATGTGCAAGTAATACAGTTGGATTGATTCGAGCTCTACGAACAATAAGAGTTGCATCTGTAATGCATACTTTAAATTTTAAATCGGATGAAGATGCCATTAGATTAAACGTTTCTCTAGAACGAACTAATTTGACACTCATTTCAACACCATTTATTAAAAACTTTTCCTGGTTAAATATATCACCATGAAGATGTCCAATCATTTCTATTTCCTTACTTTGACTTACTAACTGTTGTCTTTTAACGAATCCTTCATTTTTTTCATCAGTTGAGTTCATTTTCCCAGCAGTATCTTCATACCATAGACTACAAGTTAGGTGAGATTCTTTAGCTGCAGGAGCATAGTTTAATAAAGTTTCCATGTATGCTCGATATGCATATGTATTGTTTGGAGGTGATACTAGCTTCTGATTCAAATATACATCTAGTTGACTGAAGATTGAATGAAGCCAATTATTTATGGGTGATACAGTTGTTGATTCAGCTAGTTTTGTTGAGTCTTGGTTAAGTATTTTAGCTTTGATGTGTATCAACGTGTGGGATAAATCTATGTAATCATCACCGGTTCCGGGTACTTGAAATTCTATAGGACCATCGTCAGCAAGGGATGAAATGGGTTTGTAGTGTATCCATAGTCCATTTTCGATACTAGTTTGTGTGGATGGCAAAGCAAATAAATCTAACTCTGATTTAATGCACTCACAAGAATGACTATGTAAAAAAGACATCTTTAATTATTAATTAAATATATCTTTTAAATTATTAGGTCTAGCTCTTGATTTTTTAGTAGCTTTCACTTTGGCGATCGGTAGTGGATTGAATGAGGAAAGACGTTTTCTCTTTGTTATATATCCAGAGCCAGACATATTCAATCGATCTATTTTACTATCTGCTTTTCTTTTCAAATTTGAACTAGCTTCTTTAAGTCGAGATTTAATTGAATCCTCCATTGGTCTAGCACTTATCATATCTGATAGAAGGCCGACACCAGCATTTAAGGCTTCCTTGCCTATTACTCGAGCACCACTAGAAAGTAATGGTAAAACTGATCTAAACAATCCTCCTAAGAAGCTACCAATACCATGACCACGTTGATAAGGAGCCCCTTTATAAATTACTCCGATCCCAGAACCAGCTTGATGTGAATAATAATGTTCATATGGACAAGTTATATCATCACGAGAATGCATTATAATTTTCTGAAATGTAGTTTAACACACACCGTTCCAAATTGAAATGGTATTTTTTGACCTGTGTTAGATCTTATATCCACTTCAAGCGTGTCGAATTCTCTACGCATAACAGGTAAGTAGTGAGGTGGTGAGAAAACATGCATTTTATTTGCTCCATAAATATACTTTGCAGGATCCAAAGGTATAATTCTCAAGAGAGGAGTCATAACATCTCCAACTATCTGAGGTTCGATAATATCACAATAAACAAATAATTGAGATGGTAACCCCAAATGTAAATTTGCAGGACATTTTCCAAATCCATTTTCTACAAGATTTCTATCGGGTTCAAAACCAAGTTGAATACCAAGCTTGGGTGATAACTTTAACGATTTGATATTTTCATCCATTACCGTAGCGGAAACAAACTTTGATATATCATCATATCGAAATCGAATTTTTTCCTTTATGTTATTCAACGCTGATAGAATGTGATTAATATTATCATAATTCGTGGCTGGAATGTGGGTCTTATAATAAACCAGTGAAGGTTTTTCTTCATGTGGCATTAATATCCATTTTGTTATGTAAATAATATTTTCATGATCTTGTACAGTAAACATGGTACAAGGGTATTGAAATTCAACCACTCCAACTGACCATTCTCCCTCCAACTTGATAGATTTTGGTAATTTCGTTGAAAATCTTGTAGTCATGTTGTTTGGATAATATTCCATAGAACTGTTACTGAGTAATGTTAAATAAAAACTTTCTTTAATCATAATTCTTTTAATTCAGAAACCAAAACCCAACTATTAAATTTATCTGGATAACCTTTCCACTTCACTAACACTTGCTTTCTGTTATTGGAATAGCGAGAACCAATTATTTTATCAATCTTATAGTTAGAGGTGGGATCATATGACACTTTCTGTAATTCCCTTTCATAAAAAGTTCCAATGATATCTTCTTGCTGTAAATCTTTTAGTGTATACACAACCAATGGAGAACGATCTATAACTGAAGTTATTATAAATATTTCATCACTCCAATTAGATTCATAACCCTTTTGAAAAATGTGTTTGTATTTTGTTATTCTTACATAGTCTCCAACGAGTAATTTCGGTAAGGATTTTGTAATTATTCGATAGTTTGTTCTATCATACAGGTTGTTCCAAACAGTCATTAAATTATTTGAATTAACATCACAAGGACACATCTTAATACTAGAATGGTAGCTATGGTTATAAGCATATAATAAATCCTGTAAAATGTCAATGTACCTATATGTATTTTTGTGGGTAAAATAACGCCACATCCTCATTTTAAGTGTCCTTTGAAATCTTTCAACAATGCTAGCTTTAATATCAGGGTTATTTGTTGTATAGTAATTAACATTTTTAATTTTTAAGTATCTCTGAACATCCTTGGAAACAAATTCAGTTCCTTTGTCAGATTGTATATGAGTTGGTGTTGTACCAGCCTCATGAAATATGCTTTCTAAACATGTTTTAATGGTGCTCGAATTTTTACTTTTCATTGGTCGGGCATATGCATATTTGGTAAAGACATCAATAATACAAAGAATGTAATTAAAACCATCATTATATTTTGAATAAGTTCTCAAATCACTTAAGTCAGCTTGCCATAGTTCATTAAGATTAGATAATACATATTTGTTTCGTGGAAACTTCCTATGTACCGGTTTATGAAGTGTGTATGTTTCTTGTGATTGCAACCATTTTATTACATCTTTTCTGTTCATTTTACCCTTCATGGCTTTAACTAGTTTGTTGATACCAGCATACCCAGCTGGATGCGATGGATTATAGTAGATATTATTTATTTCTAATAGGGAGTCCATTTCTCCCAATCTATCTTCTGTTGGACTTTTCGAACGTGTTTATACCTGTTGCGGGATTTTGGTGTTGAAAAAACCTCCTCTTGCTGTGGTGTGGTTTGTTTAAGATCTTTTATCTGAAGCTGTTTTATAAATTCACTTCTTTTTGCGTTTCCAATGTAAGTTAATGGTATTTGTATTTCTTTTAATGCGGTAGCAAACTGTTGCCACCCTATTGGATCATTATTTTTCAGTGGTCTTACACAATCATTTACCAAGTCTAAAATATTGCTTCCAACAATTTTTTCTTTGTTAATAATAACTGTACCTACATCATCCCAATCAATTTTGTCTGTATTTGAAGCCACCAAATTTAATAATAACTCACCTTTTCTTGTATAAGTTTTCGGTATTAAACTGAGTATATGTCGAGGTGTGTATGTATTTTTTTTATTCAAAAATATATTTGTATCCTGTTTCTCTTCTCCGTTTGATGTCTCTATAGCAACTGCATCGTTAGTGTCAATGTCTTTGTTTTTATCATCTGGTACGTCTTCTGGTAGATTAGTATTTGAAAGTAATGGTAATTCGAGAGGTTGACGTCCTTCTTCAGTAAAATGTAAGTATCTTTGTAAAATTTGTAAGTATAAAATACACTTCTTTCTATCTTCCATATGACTATTCAAAATATTTTGCATTTCTATGTCTAATCGTGATATGGGACTATCAGTAGAATTTTGTTGTTTTATTTTTTCAAATATACTTGGATCAACGAGTAACATTTTTTTAGCGTGTTCCATATTTCAAACGATAGAACCAACTAATGCACTCAAAATTGAACCCAATATAATTGGTAAAAAAGATCCTCCTTTTTGAACAATTATGTGTTTACGAATTTTGTTTGTACTTTTACGCACTAGTTTGCGAAGTATTTCTTTATATTTTTGTAACTTTTTCTTTGCCTTTTCGTCAAGAGGTACTTTACCTTTTAAAACGTTATGGATGATTTCACAAATGCAATTGATTTCATCTTCATCACATGACTTTAAAAGTGCTCTTTGATATTTTGGTTTAAGTGTATGTAGAGCACTTAGTAAATCTTTATGCGTCTTTAAGCTTCGATGCATTATTGATGAATGATTTGAATTTGTTGATTCTTTGCATATTTAAATGATTTTGTTGGGATATAAACTGTACAATATCCATCTGAAGGAAATATTTTTGTTTTAAATCGACACATTTCACTAGTGTCTTGTTTTAGATCTATCATCAAATATCCATGAGCTTCTTTTGTTGCATCTTTGTATGAATCTTCCATAAACTTTGTATTTTCTGGTGACACTTGACGTGCTAGATATCTGATTTGAGTTTTATCTCGAGGATTTTTAAAATAGATAATATAACTAGAATTCAAAGATATATCTCTCTGTCCTTTACCTTGATGAAACAAGTTTTGTGTTATATAAAAAACACTTAGGTTTCTGTGATGGCTGCCTTTTGTAAATATATCAACAACACGTCCATCTGATTCTCTCATGAGATCATCAATGATTACTAGTTGTGCTTCCTTTCCATCAAACATACTGAGATCTGGTATGCCTTGACAATAATTTACGTTTTTGAGGTTATACAAAGGTTGCATTTCATCAAAACACCAAGTTATTTGGGTAAAATCAACACTACAAATTTCTTTTACATACTTTATAAACTTTGTTACAAAGTTAGATTTTCCACAACCACTTGGACCTGCTACTATTGCACTAAAAGGATGATTAAAATGGTACATTTTAATGTGTTGTTTGTGAGGGGTATGTTTAAATAATGAAACAATCTATTTAATCATCATGTATTTATATTTTTAAAATTAAAACATTAACCATCAGTATGAACAAAATTCTTATAGATAACATGAAAAACACAATAATGGTATAAACATAAAATAACCTATAACTTAAAAATAAAACAAATTCATATTCATCGTACCTATTTAAAATAACTTTACATTTACTAACTAAATAGGAAACTAAAGTATTGTTAAATAGCTGATACATTATAGTTTTGTTTTTACAATACAAACTTAAAATAAATTACAATCTATCACTATGATAACATTATCTTAGTTTATAATGACCCCATGCTAATGTGTCAATATTATTAGGTAAAATGTAACGTTTGGTGTCATTATAAGACAAACATATTTTGTTTACTTGTTGAGTAAATATTCTATGTTTTAAAGATTTAAATAGATTCATGGTGCCATACAGAATTTTTTTGTTTAAAAGACATGATCTATAATTTTCAATATTCAAATTCTTTGTAACACATTTCTTTACACCTTTAGCTTTCGCAATAAATTTATCATCAACATCTAATGCATACATTTTAGACCTTAACCCAATGAATTCTCGAAAAATTTTACCATTATTTTCATCTTTGAAAAAACCTAACTTCTTTTTATTTATTTTTGGATAACCAAATATGTTATCATCTGCGTAATCGGATGTATCAAACTTAGAAGATAGATCTGGTTTAATATCTTCATAAAAGTTATTTGTAAAAACTTGATATATCAAACTATCAGTATCAGTGTAGAGCAATTTTATGTTATTGTTAAACTTTTTAAGCATGTAGTTGTAATGAAAATCATACATTAAAGTTTTTGAAATATCCAAAATGCAAAAACCTAAGTATATCGGTTTGTTATGATACAATTTAGTTTTTCTTAACTGAACCGCTACTAAATTCTCTCCAAAAATGGAGGAATTTTTAAATTCTGGTTTCGCAACAAAATCTTGTACACCAAGCTTTTTACCTCGATTTTCCCAATGTGTTAATAGTTTGACATTCACCCTCTTTTCAATATTTTCCATTGTCTTCCCAAATACAGAATTATTCATTAACTTGTAAAAATCTTTTTCGAAATCAGATTTTGCAGATGTTCGTAAAGTTGTGTTTAAATCGATGTAATGTTTTAACCAGGGACTTTGTTTGAATTTTAATATCCTGTGAACCTTCGTTACTTTGACACCCAATTCAATGCATTGTTTCAAATTTCTATAATGGATTTTATACTTCATCTTATTGTGTAAGTTTGGGACTAACTTGATTTCTTTAGAATTTCCTATTTTTATGTTTTCAGGACAAAGAGGTAAATCTGAATGCAAATCATGTAGTTCAGTGGGGTACTCCAAATCAACTTCTAAAATAAAACCATATTCTGAATTGTCTGGCACATCAAAATTTGTATCAACGTTTACCCACTCAAACCCACCAACTGGAAGAAATTGAGACATAGCCCAACCATATAGATTATTAGCATCGAAATAAGTCAAAAATGATTTTTGTTTATCTTTATCATAATCTTCCATGAACTCATTATTAGCTTTTGCATGGCGATTACTGCATTGAGACACACCTCCTCGTATACCAGCTCTAATAAAAGCAATTTTTTCGTAATCTGTTAAAAGTTCTAACTCTATTTGAGTGTATTTCAACATAGCGTCCCAACTTAACCCAGGAGCTGTGTAGTAATGAACCGGATCCAAACCATATGTTTTTAAACACAAAGTTCTAAAGTTTTCAAACACATCCGTCAGCAGTAAAACATCAGTTTTGAGGTACAGATCTGAATAATCTGACATATTACGACATTGAAAGTGCTGCCAAACATCTTTAGCATGGTTGTAATCATCATTTGATACATGTGAATTAGTTAGTGAACTATAAAAATTTTCTTGACTAGGAAGTGTTGTTTTTTTCAAACAGTCTTCAGATGATATGAACTCATATGGGTATATACCTTTTTTTCTTAGACGATTAAAATCTTCATTATTAGGAAAGCTATTTCTTAAAGTTTTAAATTGTTCATTGCTTAAATTTTTTGCTAGCTGATCAAGACTATATGGTAAAAATTTAAAGGAATCTACAAATCTTAAACAAATTTTTTGATTATTTATACTCATGGTTTTGGAAAAAGAAATGTATTTTTCTTTGGTTTGAGGAATTACATCAATTTCTCCTTCAACAAAATTTAAGGAATGGACTATGAAATGAGCATCATAATTGCTTAGATTGTGTAGAAAAACTGGGATGTAATGTGGTGGTCGAAACTTTTTTACACATATTTCATGTGCAACACCTCGAAAATCACCAGTTTGCCAATCATAATCTAATGTGTTTTCACCATTTAAATTACTCTCACAGATATGACATGTTGTTGCAATTGAAACTTTATTTTCATCTATAGCTGATAAAGGTTTAGGACAAATTTGAAAGCTATTTTTTCTACATATTTTTTTTAAATCTTCATGCAAACGTTTCATGAATACTTGTGCACAATTTTTTCCACTGTAAGTCTCATATTTTGACAACTTATCATCATATGAACATTTGATGTAATAACCAAAACTATACGGTTTGTGCTCATGAGTATTGCGAGTGTATGGTTTTGAGGGATCGTTAAAACATGATTTGATTGGGTTTAAAAAAGCTTCGAAATCAGCATATATAACAAATGGTATTTTTAGCTTTTTATTGTATTTTTCGAATTTCAATTTATCATTGGATACTGGTTGACCAAACCAATCCTTTAACGTTGTATCACCATTTGGTAATTCTGTTGCAATATGAGCACAGTCATATTGTTGATGATCAATCAACCTTTCTTTTGTTGAAAAGTGTAGCAAACATCCATCACAAATATGGACTGCATGATCTTGATTTGAAATCTGTTTACTAACGAGACGCGACATGTTTTTAATATAGCAATAGTGTTTATTTATTCCGTTTGAAATTAATAATAAATTGATGTGAACATCTTTACGAGTTTTGGTTAAATACAATGGACCAACAACGCTATGACACTTTTTATCTTTATTAAATTCTAAACCAAACACATTAATGCTAATGTTGTTTAGTTTTTCAACTTTGGATATATCAACCAGCTTTACAGGAAAATCCACTCCATTAAATTTTAATTTGTTTGAATGTACTGTGTATGATGATACTCGATCAACATTTTTGTTAACTGGATACAAAGCGGAAAGCAATGCCCATTTGAAACATAAATTGTCAGCATTTTTAACATTAACTACAGCTTTTTTAGTTCTTATATCCTTTGGCAACTCAATATATGAAGTACCGCGCAGAGGATTAAATTTATTAACATTCATATCCAATGCTTTTATTTCCTTAAGACTCCAACCACTGTCTTTTTTCTCAAAAGAACTGATTTTATTTATCAAAGTGTCACACAAAGATGAATATAGAAAATTTAGATCATCCCCCTGAAATACTATGTAATTATATGTTTGGAAATCAAAAGTTTGAAATGAATCCTCTTTAGTTTGTTGAATAAAATCGGCATGCAGAACAAAGTTTACTTTAAAAACTGTTAGCTTTTGAATAGACTCTTCAATTAGAAGCATAATTTCATTTTTGATAGAATTCAAATACAACTCAGGTGTTTCAAAGTTATTTAAATGTTGATCATTCTTTCCACGTATCTTATAAGAAATTATTCTATTACCAAAAGCTGATTCGATTATAGAAACATTTTGTAGTGAGTCATGTACTTTTTCAAGTTTACTTTTATGAAGTTTACTCTTTAAATGATTTGCAAAATACCTTCTACTAACAAGAACTTGACAAATGTCACAATTTACCTTATCATCACGTTCATTTCCATTGTTAGATGTTGTTTCGTTTGTGTTGTTAGATCCCATTGATGATGTAGATGGTCCATCTTCATATCGCGCTCGTTTCACAACAATGTCAGCATTTTCAGAGTCATTCACTCTCTTAAGAGATCCCCCCGATTGTAGACTGCAATAATAAATTAAAAGAGTTGAGATATGAATTCAGTTTAGGATAAACAAAAGTACTAGAAGGAGAAGATATAGATATCACTTACTTTATTTTTCCTTCAACCAGAGCGCATTCTTCAAATAAGTATTCATCGTATTCATCTTCAAGCATCACACAATGTTTGAATTCGGATTCAGCATTTATTTTTTCTTCAACCAGAGCACATTCATCATATAAGTATTTATCGTATTCGTCTTCTAGCATCATATGGTTATCAAATTTTTGACAAATTTCATCACTAAAATCGGTATCCATCGTATTGAAAAAGACACTAACACAGTTTACACTCATATTTTCCATTTTTGGTGGAGATGGAATCACAGTAAGTATCTGCACGTAAGCGTCTACAAGAAGTATCTACATGTAAGCGTCTACAAGAACTATTTATAGTAAGAACAGGTAGAAAGATCTCATGTTATAAGTAATACTTACATAATGAGGTATGTCTAATTAGGTACTTACTAAAGCAACCCCACTGATGAGATATTGTTTCCTAAGATTCTATTATGAGGTAAGTATTTGTATTCTAATATTTTTTCTAATGACTAAAATTTGTAAATGAGGGATAAGTAAATTTACTAAGAATGAAATTTTATCGAAACTTATAAATAAAAATTGGTAAACTACTACTACTTATTAAAATGATATTTTTTACATGTTGGGTTTGATGCTATTTCTTTTGATATGCAGTATATTATTTTTTTTATACTTTCATAATTGTTATTGCATTCATTTGTAAAATATTTTACTCTATAGCTTGCATGTTTCCACTGTTCTGCAGGCGTGATTTTATTTATTTTGTGCATGTTATAAACTTCTATTTTTATCATATGATTCGATCGATGACCATCATCTTCATTGGTAGTTATAAAAACATTACCACCTTCTTGGTGGGCACGAGAAACTGTTGATGATAACTTTCTCTTCTTTATTTGTTTCACTTCAAACAAATTATCTAAGCTTTCAGTTGATTTGTTTCTTTTCATTTGTTTTTTAGGTGGTTTTTCTTCACAAATGTTAAGGGGTTCTTGAGTCTTATCTTCATCATCTGAACAAGTGTAATAATATTGTTTGAATGTATTTTCTTCGAAAGAGTTCTGCAACAATATAATAACCACTATCAACGTTTTGAATCTATATGCATAACAAATTATAGAAAAGTTTTAAAGAAGTACTTACATCCATTGTTCTGTAGATCACTTTAAACACACTTCACAAAATGTAATCTGGAGACTTATAGTTCATATGAACAAGCACTCGACAGTGAATGTTTGAAAAAAATTACGACTTATATAACCAACTAAACTTATCAGGATCATTAGGGCAACATTCAAACAGCATTCCTTATTTGTATAGAATTTGATAATGTTATCTAAACTATCAGGATCATTAGGTTGTGTACATATTTTAACAACTGACTAATGGGCAACATTCAAACAGCATGAGTCTACTCTTACTCAGACTATAAATTGTATTGTTTATGCAGAATTTGATAATGTTATTGAAATAGATAAGAACCGTAATGTAACCGTAGACTATAGCAGTTAAATAGGTAACTATTGTCTATATATAAGTGTTAGTACCTAATAAAAATAATCTGCACATATTCCAATCTTTTTATTTATGTCCTTGCACAATGTTTATAAAGAAGTTCAGTATATTTAGTTCCACATTCTTGATTTGAAGGTTAAGCATAGCACAGCTTTATGCGAAAGGCTGATTAAACATGAACACAATTGAGATTCAAAAATATTTGAACACGATCCATCCTTCTTTACAAAAAAATGTATATGCAGCAAACAGGTTACCTTTACATGTTAAAGTTCCTATGTACCTGATAAGCAATTTGGACACCGACAGCATGCCAGGTTCTCATTGGGTGGCCATACACATAGATAGAAATAGGTTTGGTCAGTATTTCGATTCATATGGACGACCGCCTACAGGATATCATAGAGATTTCTTGATCAGGAATTCAAAGCGGTGGGATTTTAATAGGTATAGATTACAAGATGATTTTACATCAGTTTGCGGAGAATATTGTGTAACATATCTTTATAACAAATTTTATGGAAATACAATGATGGATTTTATTAAATTATTCAGTAACAATACAATAAATAATGATATATTTTTATACAAACTATTCTGTACTTATTTTAGAGGAAATAAAGGTTTGTGATTGATCCAAAAAATGTTGTTTTGCTAGAACATCCTAATAAGCTAATTAGTCTGAGATTGACGTCAGAGGTGATTAACAAACAATGGTGCGCCGTGACGTCAGAGGTGATAAACAAACAATGGCGCGCCGTGTTCACTGGGTGATAAGGAAACATTTAGGTTAATTTTATCAATAGGTGATTAGCAGTGTAGTGGAGAGCTTTAGATTGGTTAGCTATCTCATGATCTGTGTAAGCTATCAAAAAACGGATGCAATAGACCGATTCAGCGACCCCGAAAACCTAGGAAAAGACACCAAACTTTTTTTTTTTTTTTTTTTTTTTTTTAGCCTGAGTCGGTGAATTTATTTCGGGTTTGGATCACATGAGCCAGTTCCGGTGAATACCTAACTACTCGCAGGAAATTTCTAGAATTCAACCTCAAAGGCGATTGGTGGGAGGTTGAAGTTTGTACATTCAGAAAATAGAAATATTTTTTGTTAGAGAGGCAAAAGAAACACACATTTTGTAATAATTTGAACTGTCTACCCCTAACACAGATCATGAGATAGGTAGGTACAGCCCGCTAACTGGCAGACGGGCAGGCGGACATCAGAGGTTTAGTAATAGGGTCCCGTTGGTTGGTTACCCTACAGGTACGGAACCCCAAAAAAGGCAAAAGTTGCGTCAACTTAACATCTTTCATAGATTACTAAAAAGTGCAGACAAAGTCGCGCGCGAGCGGGTAGCTAGTACAAAATAGAGGTGCATAAAAACAAAATCGTGACTTATTCATACGGCGAAACAAACAAGCAGCATCTGTCAAGCAAATCTGTCACTTATTGCGAGTAGAATAACCGCTTTCGCCGCATTAACATTTTATTAACATTTCCCGTGCGTCATTAGGGTTGAAATTTGAATATCTTTGGATCGGAAATGCACAAATTAAACGAGTGATCTGTACTCTGTAATGAGCTGAAAGGTACGTAATGACAGAAGGGAACAAAACAACGGCTTACCTCTACGGGACGGTAGCGAGGGTAGCTCAAAATGGAGGAGGATTATTTTACCTATAGTAGATTTTAAAAATAATCAGTTCTATTCCTTAAGGTTCGATTCACACATATCAGTGAAGTCACAGTTCCGACACAGTACCGGCACAGTACTGGCACAGTGCGAAATATTCTTTCATACATTCTCTATGAACGCACCCCCACTTGTCAGTGTCAGTGACGACACAGTGCCCTTAGAGAATGTATGAAAGAATATTTCGCACTGTGCCGGTACTGTGTCGGAACTGTGGCTTCACTGATATGTGTGAATCGGCCTTTATTGCTGTTGGTATTGATAGAGTCAGTATAAAAGGTAAACCATAATTGGAACGAAGTTCTTTATCGCGCGTTGTGAAAGGGGGCTAGACGGAAAAAATTCTCACGAAAAGTTGTAACGACACTTTTTGCTATAGTTGTATGCCGTGCGGCGTACGCATGATTCTCTGTCTGTCTCTCTCTCTCACAAATTAAACGAAAGGAACTTCGATCCATCCGGGTGTCCCTTGACACCTCTCAAGTTTTTTTTGTTTATGTTTTGTACAAGTAGAAATATCGTTAATATCGTAGGAAAAAGGCAGGAAGATGATAATGTTTCTTCCTAATTTTTTTTTTGCTAACTCTACCTAAAATTTCTTGGAGCGCGGTGGAACTCAAATATTAAATTATTTTATCAATAAAAAACTTTGGAGCGCAGTGGAATCAATGTTAAACTTAAAATTATGAGAACAATGAGTTTCGGAGCGCAGTGGAGGTACCCTTTCGTCTGGTAGCCATCTATCCATTTATTTCATAATCTGTTTGTATGTTTCCTTTTCACGTTCAAGGAATCCTGTACCCCTAGTATGAGTTTTTGATTTACGAAAACTTTTTTCGAATAGTATCCTTTCATACATTTTCCTCCATCGGAAATGTTAAGGAACTAAAATAAGGTCGATAATATCGAAAATATTATGTAATCGGCAGTCCCAGCAATGATTTTAAAATCAAATTTTCACGATATCGACTTTATTTTAGTTCCTTAAAATTTCCGATGGAGGTAAATGTATGAAAGGATACTATTCGAAAAAAGTTTTCGTTAACTATCAAAAACTCATACTAGGGGTACTGAACGGATTAAATGGAATTTGGCAAGGAGATTGTATCAAAAGAAAATACCGTGTGATAACGAATTCAACCTAATTACCAAACTGATCACATAAATCAAAAATGCTAAACGCGTAGTCATGGAAAATGTTTTGCGATTGACGCAAAAATAGGTACCTACAACTACAATAGCCTTATTACTCAGGGAACGCAAAAATATATTAAAATACTAGCTCCCGCCCAAGGTTTTGCCCGCGTTCTACCTTGAAAATCAAATCCACGAGAACCGTACATTTTTCCGGGAAACAAAGTAGCCTAGTGCTATTCTATATGGCACGCGGCGCTTGATAAGTTTTTTTATGTTCGATAATTTCAGTTTCACATTTTGTGACCCCGAAAAAGAAAATAAATTATAAAAAATGAATAATGAAATACATATATAATAATATAAAAGAAATACAGATAATTATCTCTGTAAGTATTTCTTTTATATTTTTATTTTCTGGGCCGTAAGTTTTTTTGCCAACGTCACCTTACAAAAACTTTTATTCCTTATTTTACCCTTTATTGATTTGAATTTCACACCGAGCGAAAGAACCGCCGATGCAGAAGCCGACTCTATGTTATGCGAGCACCAGCACTTATTAATAAGAAACGGTAGGTACACAGGAACGACATTTGTAATGATACTAAAGGATACTAAATAGTTGCGCGCGGTAGGTGCCCCGCAAACGAGTAATGTGTTCACAACTCGCGACAACAAACGGTGGTGTGCAAGATGTCATCATTAGGTATTATCATAAAAACAAACTTAATAAATGCAAAAATGAAGTATGACCTATCAAACAAAAGTAATCATAAATGGCAGAATCCTCACGTAACAAACATAAAAATTTTAATCAAAAACAAATATTTGATTATATTTTCTACCTAGGCAGGCAATTATACCCGTGCTAAGACGTCACTAGCGGTTTTCTTCATTTTACTTTATTCGGATAATTTCAAAAGCTGTCTACCTACCCAAAAATAAAAATGAAAACCATTTTGGAATTTACAAATAAAGACTTTATTTATCATTTTTGATTTTATTTTTCAACTTTGAAACCCAATATTTTTACAACCCCTTCACCGATAAGGCTCAATGCTTATCATCAAATCTACATAGCAGTATCTCTAGACCTTCTAAATTTCATGCAGATTTGATAAACGATTTATTAGTAATTCTATAACAAACATACCTACATTACATAATAACGTCAAACCCTACTTGCCACTGAGATTTTCGTGTTCTCTGTGAAGTTCAAAAATAGATTGCATAGACAAATTAACTTCGCGGGTGGTCTAAAAATGTGTGTCGACAAGACTAAACAAACATTAATCATGCTTCATTCGGCATTCGCCGTCCAGCCAATAAGTCAGGGGCACCTATCTGCGTAATGTCGCTGCGACATTTACATATTTTAATGAGCAGTTCGGCCTATCTCCCAGCAGTTCCAGCTCTAGCTCAGCTTCAGTTCTGGGCGTCTACTCTGCAAACGAAAACGATATAGGTACGTCTACCATAGATCGGCTGACGTTACTACAGTAGTAGGGGAAGGTGTTCTAAAATGATCCCTGGGGGTAAAACGATCACTGGTTGATTTACCGACTTAGAGGCGTCTTCTAGTATTGTTTAAGTGAACCTCGTGTTCCCAAGGCTGAGCCATGCATTCTCAGTTAGTGTCATGGCGGCAGTGACAGTGGAAAAGTTTTAAGGACAAATTGTTTAAAATTTCTGTGCTCAATGTAAGGTAAGCCATTATTTGACTTTACATAGTTTTAGTACACGTACATTTTATGTGGTAGTTGTGTTTTCCTCAGTTTCTATTGTCATTCAGCAATGGAATGAACCGTTTATTATTACGGCATCTAAAACTCATAGATTGTTTTTTGTTGTTTTGTGTAAATAAGGCATTGAGTGTAAATGAGACACCAAAACCGGGGGTAAAATGATCCCTGGGTGGCGTAGGTAAAATGATCCCGGGATCATTTTACCCCCGGTTTTGGTGTGGATGGGTAAATGATCCTTCGATGTTTTCAATTAACTTTGTACAGGGTGGGGCACGAATCGTGACTTTGAATTATGACGCTAGTTATCAGCAACAATATAAAACATTTTGTAAAAGAATTTAACAAATATTTCCTTGGAATTCTTAAATAAAATTTTGTTTTGTTGTTGATAACTAGCTCAACACGTTTATTAATTTAAAGTCGTTATTTGTGTCCCATCATTTTTTATTTTGCTGATTTTTTTTCTAGTTGAGGCTTTTGAAAAAACTCCATAATTATTAAACGTTTTATTTCTAATTTAAAACCCTAAGTAATGGGGTAAAAAGATCCGGGGATCATATTACCCCATTGGGGTAAAATGATCCCGGGATCATTTTGCCCCTATATTTTTCAAAGTGACTTTTTAGTAGACCTCCACAAAAACCTAAATAAATAATTTTCTATCAGCTTTATGCTGTAAAATGCGAAACAAAATTTGTAGCTTGATAGTATCGGTAACCTTTAAATACTTTAAATCAAATAAAAAGCAATAAACATTCGAGTTACAGCAGTTTTCCCTTAGGGGGATCATTTTAAACCACCTTCCCCTAATAGTACGTTACTATGACATCTGTCAAAATTGTTAACTCATGGTGCCAAATTCTAAGCAAATTAATGAAGCGCAAACTACAGTCGCTGTAGTACGCTGTGACGTAGGATAGTTAACTACTTGCGTGACGTTTTAGTACCCAACTATCATCTAGAGGCGCTGTACAAGTTTTCATACATTTTTTTAACTAGGTACCTACAGTCGCTAGCGAGTGTAGATTGTGAAAACTCATGGTAGACCTACGGAATCGAATGTTCGTCGAATCCAGTCGAATTAACGGTTGTTTCATTGTCAAATTGTAGGTAAATTTCGTGTCGTCCGGAAGTATAGTGTTACAGACTTACAGTAGATATACCTACGAGATCGGTTGTGAAAAAAATGTCGGTCGAAACATCGTTCAAATACCTACTAGTCGAAAGGAAGAAGCTTAGAGTAGGTTTTGCACGATTATTGTGGTTAAGTATAATAGTCGATCGTTTTGCGGAGTAGACGGCCAGCTCTCATTTGCTTTGTTCATTGATGGATAGACGCTGATTTCAAGGTTAGCTTTGATTTTTGTTTTCAAATAGGTACCTATCTTTATAGGTACCTTGATCAAATTGGGGACGTTTTAGAGATAGGCCAGGTCCAGAGTAGCTTAGATTAAGTATAGATTACCGAATAAATTATATTACATTGTTATTTCGTACCATGACCTATGCAAATTGTATTGAAGTAGTGTTACTTCAAGCTTCAAATGTGACGTTTCTAAAACGGAATCGTTCTGGAAGACTTCGTGGTAGGTAAGGCCACTGAGCTATTCAAACTACTTATATAAATGGTAGAAGATATTTATTTATATAGTAGGTATTATTTAGGTATAGGTACCTACATGTAGGTATAATCATTACCATTTTGCATCATTCAATGAGAACGCTGTTTAATACTCAGCTAAATGCCTACTTTAGAGTTACGATGCTATCTCAAGTCAAACTGAAATGAAAGACTTAGTTTTACAAAGACGATGTTGCTTATAATAAATTAGATTTTATATAATCGTACTGTGACCGCGATCTAGAGTCTAGATTCTATAGACATAATGTAGGTAGGTACCCAGACTTAGTCCTAAGTACTTAAAGTATTTTTTTATCTAACATAACATGTAGGTACTTACCTATTTACAACACTACTTAGTTATGTACCTAATAGATATTAGGTACAAGAATTGATAAATTAAATGCGTACCTACACTTAGATATTATAAAATCATTAAACAAAAAATTATCACAGAAATAATACTGGTAAGAACTAAATACCTACACATTGGTATAAAAGGTGAATTAATATTTATGCGAAAATAATATAAAATATCAAAATGAGATCATGTCAAATATTCCATTACTGCAAACATCGGCATCCATAGTGAAAGTCCAATTCAACAAAAAAGTTTCCCAAAGAATATTCCAGGCTCGATACTTTACATGCCACCGTTTAGATTACCCTCCCCACCTACCAGAGTCAGTGTTACTGGCCCTAGTGTTGCCATATCCGCCGTACAACTCTCCAACATCGCCTATCAGTTCCAGATGTTCATCTCCTCTCATCGTTGTGTCATCGCTGGCTCTAGTAAAACCAAGACTAGTGTTGTTAGCCTCAATAATTCCACCCCCGCCGTACAACTCTCTAAGACCTGGCAATCCCAGATTTCCATCCATGTGCATGGTTCTACCAAAGATGGCTCTATTAGGCCCAGTGTTGCCTGCATCAGTAGTGCCATATCCGCCGTACTCAACTCTCGCCATTTTACTAGTGCCAGTGGCAAGTCCGTACAAGTTGCTGACTTGAATCTGGTCTTCAACTGAAAATAATAAACATACGTTAATATAATTAAGGTTTTGATTTACTCATTTACAGCCTTAAGACTACGATTTGACAAAACCACTGGTCATAGAGACATAGTTTTCAGGGGATTTCGCAAAGTCAACACTTAGGTAGGTACTTATAGGATGCAGTACCTACCTAGGTACCTAATACTTACAATCTTACCTAAAATTAAGAAAATTTCTTTTACTTACCTATTTACCTACACTTACCTTGTATGTAGGTACCTACTAAGGGAAACAGATATCTACTTATTTAACCTAGTATTATAATCTATACCTACCAATATTATAAAGAGGAAAGTTTTGTATTATTGTTTGTAACGAATAAACTCGAAAACTGCAGGCCCGATTTCAAAAAATATTTCATTCAAAATAATTATTCATAAGAGTTAGTTACCTTGGGGGTCTAATTCATGGTATATGGCTGGACGCTTGGCTTCCTCAACAAACTCTCCGGTATGGTGACGTTTGTAGGACTTCCTCGGACGGTCAGCCGTGATGGCAGCTGGACCCTTCCTCTGTGAAGGTCGAAAAAATTACATCAGAGCGTCTACCATGAGTTGTCACATTTAGATCGGCTGACGTTACTACAGTAGTAATAGTACGTTACTATGACATCTGTCGAGATTGTTACTCATGGTACCAAATTCTAAGCAAATTAATGAGCGCAAACTACAGTCGCTGGAGTACGCTGTGACGTAGGATAGTTAGCTACGTGAGGTTTTAGTACCCAACTATCCGCTAGAGGCGCTGTACCAAGTTTTCATATTTTTTTTAACTACAGTCGCTAGCGAGTGTAGATTGTGAAAACTCATGGTAGACCTAAGCCATCACGAAAAAAAACCCGAGTAGGTACAGGTATTTTGTTTAAATAAAAGGTGATAGAAACCAAAAAACAACCAATGATTAAGTTTCTGTTGTCTTATTGCATTAAAATTCATTAGGTATAGGTACCTACACCGAGAAATTTTAATGGTTGTTTTCCCGCAGCGAAATAGTTTTGTCTTGGTAATACAATCGTTGTATAAACAAATTAAATATTAGAAACAAAAAATAAAGATATAGGTACCATTGTGAAAAATTTATTCGAAAGCGACCACGAATCAATAGTATCTACCAGGGCTTGGAACCGGTTAACAATTTACCAGAAAAAAACCGGTATTAACCGGTATTTAGATAATAGCGTTCGGAGCGCATCCTCTTTCAAAACCTTAACTACGAACTTAAATTAGCCGGTTAAAGCGAGCGCACACGCAACGAACGCATTTCGAATACCACGGCGCGCTGTAAACTAATATGGAAAGAACGAAATAGTTTCGTTCTAACCGGTTACTTGAGCGAAACCCTTTTGAATTTATCGTTCATGACTAACAGTTTTAATAGAGGTTACGGTAGAACGTAACCGAAAAGAAAAGGTTGAAAAGTTTAAAAGGTATTTAGAGCGATACCGGTTTGAAAATTTTTCGGGTTTCCAAGCCCTGGTATCTACCTAATTCATCCCGATACCTACGCGAAGGCGGCCGGGCGGGCGGCGGCGCGTGCGATTCGAATAATACCTACAAGTTACGTCTAATGTTACTTTCAATCCTCACGTTTTTGATTTGAAGAATATTTTTTAAATTATTTTAAAACAAAAACATCTTTATTTATTTACTTTTACTCTATGTTTCGAAAGTACTCCTTATGGCAAGTTGTTCTGCCGCGGGAAAACAACCATTAAAATTTCACGGTGTATACAAAGAAACATTGTTTTATGTAGGTATACAATTTAAACAATCAGAACAAAAAATACTGACAAAATATATAGAAAATTAGTGGTGGCCTTTATTTTGTTTTGAGCCAGTAGGTACTATATTTTGGAACTCCAATGGTAAAATGACGAATTCATAAAGCATTATGCCACCAATTAGGCACATAATCAGAATGAAAGCTGCAAATACTGCAATTGCATGAATAATACCCTATCCCAGCCCTATTTAAAGATTCAGAATCGAATTTAAATTTAAAATGGCGACAGGTTACATAAAATATGATTTTTGTATCGGATGTAAATGGAGGTTTTGTGGCGTGTCACAGGTTATTTAACACTGCATAGAATGGGTGGTTCCACCGCGCTCCAAGAATGCATTTCTGGGGGCTCCAAGTTTTTAATACCCAAATTAATTAAAAAATTATAAGTACCTAGGTAGAGATCAGTCCAAAAATGCAATGTAAAGTGGGGCGTGCTTTTTTAGACTGAATCAGAATCATCTCTACATACCCATCAAAATGCTTCCACAGAGCTCCAAAATAAAAAAGATACAAAATTATTATCAACTAGCTTCTACAAGCGACTTCGCACCCCCGAACTGAGACACCCCCGAATTGATTCCGTGTTTCGATGTCTAGGTACAATCCTAATTTGGATTGACACACTTTATGAACAACCTACGTACCTACTTACATTAGGTACATAGGATAGGCTTTGCTTATGTACGTAAGTTGGTCCTAATCAAGAACAAATCGGTACTTACCTACTTATGTAGGTAAGTATTTGATTATCCTACCAAGGTAGTTACCTACCTACCTATCCGTGCTGAGTCGTCAGCGGATTTCCTAATTTAATTTTTTTCGGTCTAAAAAACTATCATTCCAGAATAAAACGAAACGACTAAGATTTTCGCTTGCTTCGCTCGCTCAATCAAAACAAAAGACATGATCACAACTGCAACTTACCCAACCGTAGCAATGGTCCTTGCTGGGGCGAGCAAGTACGCGTGTCTGGTTTCCGGTTACGAGATTCCTGCCGCCCATACTGAAATAGTATGAAATCTTTATTATGGTCAGTGTATGTACTGTATCTATATAGGTAGGTACCTACCTACTTACTCCTCAATTCTGTATATCTGAAGAACCATTTTCATGCTTACAGGACTACCTAGATACTTAGGTAGTTATGTCATAGCACTACGCAAAGCAAATGGCGGTCAGTTAACATTGGTACTACTATTTCTAAGATAGGTACCTACCTGACTACCTAGGCAGATACGTAATCATAAAACTACTTAACAGGCACCTAACTAGAACTAAGAATAAATTTATATTACACAAATGGCTTAAGTATCAGCCCAGAGTAACAGGAAACATGAAACAAAATTCAACATCAACAGGTAGCAAAGCCAGTACATAAATAAACACATAAAATCTTTGTATTTACCTGGTTTTTGCATTTAGTTGATCAGTTAAAAAACGCGTAAGGGTGGTAAGAAAATCCATAATTGTATCCATGTCTGATGAGAATCTCCACCCCGGGGGTTATATATTTTCAGGTATACAAACGCAGATAAGATGCAGCGAGATGGAATTACACGACATTTAATTTTTAAAAATCAATGAATTCTGCGCAGATGTAAGTTTTGTTTAGCGCCATCTGTGAGAGTTACGCCAAACTACGAATGCTTAAAGTCACGTGGGTGTGGAGAAAAAGTTCGGCAGGGAAAAAGCAGATGGCGCAAAGCAAAAAATATAGGTAATTAGAAAACGCAGTGAATTGTAATCTAAACTATTATTAAAAAGAGGAAACGTTTGATTGTTTGTTTGCATCGAATAGGCTCCGAAACTACTGAACCGATTTGAATAATTCTTTCACCGCTGGAAAGCTACACTATCAACGGGTGACCTCAGAATACAGAAACAGTTCTTTCTGTATTCTGAGCGGGAGATATAGGCTATTTATATTTTCAAAAAAATTAGGGATCCTTACTAAAACTCCAATAATGTAACTGAAGGTGTAAAAAAATTACCTAAAATATTCTTTAAATCGCGAGCGCTGCGAAAACTATTGATGATAGAATAAAATAATGTAGGTACTACGACTTTGTAGAGCACATTATTATTTACAAAAAGTGTCGCGATAGCATATGTCTAACTATTATAATTATGCCACAATAAGAGTTCTTTTAATTTTAAATTTTAAATGAAAGGCTAATTTAGAAAAACGCTCTGAGGAGATATACCGAGCCTAGGAATCACAGTCGTGACCAGTATATACCTACCTATATAAATGCCCGTGCGAAGCCGGGGCGGACCACTAGTATAGTTACTAAAGAGAAAACGTTTCAATAAATTACTACTACAGGTGTTGCAGGTGTTTTAGTAGAGACTATTTATACTGCAAGTTAAAAGATACCAGACCTTGAAATAATTAAAAATAATTTGGACGTATTCTGGAAATATCAAGTTTTAAATACAAAGAAATGATGAAACTATGTACAAGTAGGTACCTACTTAAGTATTTTGTCCTCTCAAAAACTAGTGGCGAAAGAACTAGGTAGGTACTGCCTCAGAGGCAGAGGTCGGGAGGAATAAAAAAGTGAATAAATACATATGTATTACTTTATTTAAACTTGCCACACTGATCTGCACCAATGTATATAAAGTTTGTAAATATTTTGGTAAACGGAGAATTCAACATCATTGAAAATGGGAAAACCGAAAAACTGTTTTTATTTACTTAAGTTTAAAAGGTTAATGCTTAAAAAACAAGTCGTGACTATACAGAGTTAGATATAAAAAATGTAAGTGATAGCGCGCACGAGTGACGAGCGAGTTTGTCGCCCCGTGACTGTTCCGTCACTCTAGGTGTTTGTCGCCCCGTGACTGTTCCGTCACTCTAGGTGTTTGTCACCCCGTGACTGTTCCGTCACTCTAGGTTATGTCACTCAGTGTCACGTCGTGACGTGCGCGCATCTCCATACATATAGCCACGGACTTGATAAGAGTGACGAAACAGTCACGGCGGCGACTAAAGACACTCGTGCGCTATCACTAAGTTATAAATTAAAACAATTAAAATTAAAGTGTCCAATTACGTAAAGCTGGTTTTTTACGCTAGCAATACTTAGGCGAATATTATACAATACAGGAACAATAAGCAACGCTAGGTACTTTACTTTTAGCTATGGTTGATAAGTTTGATAACTTATGTTTTACATTATCAGTACGTCTACCATGAGTTGTCACATTTAGATCAGTAGGTCTACCATGAGTTTACACAATCTACACACGCTAGCGACTGTAGTTAAAAAAATGTATGAAAACTTGCCTACAGCGCCTCTAGCGGATAGTTGGGTACTAAAACCTCACGTAGCTAACTACGTCACAGCGTACTACAGCGACTGTAGTTTGCGCTCATAATTTGCTTACAATTTGGTACCATGAGTAAGTTTTGACAGATGTCATAGTAACGTACTATTACTACTGTAGTAACGTCAGCTAATCTAAATGTGACAACTCATGGTAGACCTACTGCTGACGTTACTACAGTTGTAATAGTACGTTACTATGACATCTGTCAAAATTGTTACTCATGGTACCAAATTCTAAGCAAATTAATGAAGCGCAAACTACATTCGCTGTAGTACGCTGTGACGTAGGATAGTTAACTACGTGACGTTTTAGTAACCAAGTATCCGCTAGAGGCGCTGTACAAGTTTTCATACAATTTTTTAACTACAGTCGCTAGCGAGTGTAGATTGTGAAAACTCATGGTAGACCTACTGGATCATCATATAACTCCCAGCTTTCGACATTTAACTTTTTCTAGTGTTTTACAGGACTCATGACTGTTATACCTTTGATAATAAGAAACAAAATGCAGTGTCTGTGAAATGAAATAACCATAATAAGTACGTGTGTACGTCAGCTTCATGCTATATGGCTATGATACAATATAATATTTTGGGGTAAAGTCTTTTATGGTGTAAGGTTGTATTTGATCAACCTCCAACTATTCTCAGAATAATATAAAATCAAATTGCAAGTAAAATGTCAGTTTACACTTAGATACAATTTTAGTCTGGAGATAGTGCTAAAACTATTTTGATTGAATCCAAGCAAGAATCGATTAATGCTATAACGGACAGTTGACCTTAAAAGACATTATGCCTATTACTCAGACTGATTCATTTACTCTATGATATTTCACAAGAATCTTATGATTGATAAAAATATAATTATATAATTTCTTTTTGTTGCTGCCGCAATAGCAAAATATTATACTTTCTTGACAATTTGGACAACATCCTCATCGGCCAAGACATGCTCGATTCCAACTTTCTGGGGTTGATGCTTCACTGATGAACCCCAGACCAGCGCACTGGAAAATATATTTTTAAAATTAAAATTTATTCAACAGTATCACAGGGATATTTCGAATTACATGCTAGGTGAGTGTAGGTGCTAAGTCCCCAATCTTAGAAGAAACTCGCTAGGCTAAAGCACTTTTTTTGTATGATAAATTATCATGCGGGCGGTCTGCCTCTTGGCCATACATAAAGCTGGGGATACACATGCCCGTAGTTTGTCCACTAGCATACCAGCTCCTTGCACGTGCCAGCTACTGTTATGTGTATACGCTAACTGGCATGCATGTAGCTAGAACATTTGATTTACTTGCAAATGTATCCGCAGTGTACTAGTTACATGTACATGCTATCTACTTTCTCGATTTACTGACATGTGTATCTCCGCCTTAATAGTGCTTTCCTAAGTAAGTATGTGTTCAGCTAAATTCCAACATCCGAAATACTGGGATGCTGGAAAAATTTGAACGTAAAACAACTAAAAATACTTACTATTTAAATTCCTTGACGATAGATCGATGGAGTTTGTTACAGAAGTCTTCCAAACTAGTTCGGTCTGCGTGTAGGACCACAGGTGAGTTGTAATCTGGCAGCTGGCCCTTAGGCTTCGTGTATATCCTAAAATAATATATTTTTTACAAAGTTGAAAGAAACCACTGTGAAAAATGTGAGCATGTGCCAAAGTGCCAAATGTCATATTTGGGCACACCTCTGACTACCCTCTTTAGATATCCTCAAAAGATCTCAGTAACTAGAGATCTGAGGAGATATCTACCGAGCCTGGGGATTAGTTGTGATCATGTTGTTGAAAGCAACTTCAAATTACACTAACAACCTCAATCTTATTTATTGTTGACCGAGACGAGTTTCTTGCCTGTTCTTCTCGTACTTGGGTTAGGTTGGAATTGGCACATAGATTCACCAAGCATGTAAGACGTTTCAAAGTGTTCCTTGCGATTGTATTGAATTAATATTTTTTCAATTTCAATTTCTATTTCAATTTCAATTTCAGTTGGTGTAAACTTAAACATCACTATTGTGCTTATTTAGTACTTACATTCTTTTTTAGACACTTAACCTACTTATTTAGGATACCGAAATTTAGTTTTTGACAGGTCATAGTGCAATAGTTAACCATAAAACCATACCTGATGAGTTTAAGATATTCCCACATTTTTTCCAACAGATCATCGAAGTTCCACTTGTGGTGAGCGGATATCGGCACGCAGTGAGGGATCTTGTAGATCACATCCAGTTCCTCTATGCTGATTTGATCTGTAACCGAGTATTTTTAAATTGGATAACCTGATTTTTACTCCTAGAGAGAACTATAGATAGAATCCTTTTCTATAAGGTTGTTAAAAAGGCCTCTAGTGCTCAATGAGGTAATAAATTTCATATAACTAACTACTAAGCCAGTTAACGTCAATTTTTCTTCTTATATTCTGCATCTTGGTGATCTGTTTCTATGTAAACAATAATCCAAACTGTTCTCAGAGTTTCTGTTTTGTCAAAAATATCATCATCTTCCTGCCCTTTTCCCACGTTATGTGGGGTCGGCACAACATGTGTTCTTCTTCGATTTCTCTCATCGTCATCTTAGTACTCACTCTTTTCTACCCATGTCATCTTTCACACAATCCATCCATCTTTTCTTTGACCTCTACTCTTGTATCCATCCACATTCATATCTAACACTCATCACATGACATTCATCTCTTCTCAAAACATGTTTTGTTAAAAACATCAAAATCAAAAGTCTGAGTTTATCTATGGATTATATGGCTTAAGGCAGATTTCATGAAACTAGAGTAAGCACTATCCCCAGAATAAAGTATGTATTATCAATAAGTAAAATGACATTTTACTTGCATTTGACAAATTCACCAGTCATTTAAGTCGAGATACCAACCAATCTTGTTGAGTAGATAGATGCAAGGCACATAAACCCTGTTTCCTTCAATAACGTCGATCAAGTCATCGCTGGTAGCATCATAACGAAGCGTAATGTCTGCGTTGTGTATCTTGTACTCGGAGAGAATTGTTTTCACTGTTTCTTGATCAAGTTCTGACTGCGGGCACTGGAATAGGAAATTACTATGAATTACTGTATTATGCTCGGACATGCCCTTAAGACTTCTGAGATGATCTTGAGATTAGTTTTTAGCATGTATATTTTTATTGTAATAACTAGTGAAACCTAATGCCCTTTTTCATGCATATTTCAACCTTTTGCGGCAGCCATCGGAGAAATGTAATTTTATTCGTCAAATTTAATACATATTTCTAGGACTTATGGCTTAGTCCGTATTTTGACCAGTCACTCAGTAATGTAAGCTAGGAATATTAAAAAGCTAGTTTTGCCAAACATAATGATATGGGACAAACATTTGTCGTTTAGCTTTGCCATAACTGCTGACTTATCACATATTAAAACTGTCACCTAACCTTAGCAAAATCAACTTACTGTAATATTCAAATTAATGCCCCCTTTGTCTTTTCTTCGAAAGTTTATATTCGGCGGTTGTTTGTTCAGCCGTAGACCGAAGCCTTCCAACTCATGCTCCAGCAATTTTTTATGCTGTAGGGGCTTCAGAACATCAAGGACTATGAAGACAAGAGAGCAGGTGCGGGCAACAGCAATAACCTGGCGACCACGACCCTTTCCATCCTTGGCTCCTTCAATGATACCGGGCAAATCTAATAGCTGAAATGTTATATTATACACTCATTATTTGATGACTTCAGTGGCACAGCGAGCGCGAGTCCGCCTGCGACGCAAGAGGTTGCGGATTTGTTTCCCGCCTTGGAACAAATTTGTGTGAGTGTTTTCTATGTAAGAAAAAAAAATCTATCTATGTATTATAATGTATATCAGTATGTATGTATCAGTTATCTACCAGTAGTACCCATAACACAAGCTTTGAGTAGCTTAAGTTGGGGTTAGATGATGCTGTGTGGATTTTCCATCATTATTTATTTATTATTTTATTATTTCAATAAATAAAGCTTTGTGCACTGCATTTGGGGATATAATGCTGTTAGATGAGTGGTTTAGGCCGAAGAAGAAGTGGTTTGATTGTGTGAAGGATGATATGAATGTAAGAGGAGTAGATTCAGAGTTAACAACTGATAGGAGTGAGTGGAAGAAGAAAACATGTTGTGGGACCCCGCTTAGCATGGGATAATGGCAGGAGAATGAGTGGTAGTGGTAAGTTAGAACCAAGTTGTGCATCTGGATTTTACTATTCAAAAAGTTTGAGTGCAGTAGTTAACATTATTGGTTTCATACAAACCTGTATTTTAGCGCCCTTGTATTTAATACAGCCGGGTACTGTGGTGAGCGTTGTGAACTCATATGCTGCCACCTCCGAGTATACTCCAGCTAGAGTTGAGAGCAGTGTCGACTTGCCCACTGATGGGAATCCTACAAACCCAATACGCGCATCACCGGTTTTCGCGACGTCGAAACCTGTATAAAAATAAAAAATTTAGTATGAAATTACTCAGGGTAAATACCTACATTCTGTAGCGATTTTTACCTTCTGATCTCTTCACAACCCCGGTAGATTTTTATAGTAGGTAGGAGTTTACAATATTGCTTACCTTCGCCAGTTGCGCCGCCACCACCCTTCGGGGTGATCAGTTCACGTCTTAATTTAGCCAGTCGTGCTTTTAGGATACCTAAATGAAGAGCCGTTGCCTTATTTTTTTGTGTCCGAGCCATCTGTAATACATTTCAATTTTACAGAGTTAGAATAATATCCAAGGCACAGAATAATTTCAAGACAATAATCTACAGTTTGTGTAAGGCAATTATAATCTGCTCTTCAAGCTGATCACAGTATTTCCTGAATTGTTATCTAAATTCATTCATAACCTCTTCAATTTACCTCGGACTCAATAGCGGCAATTTTTTCTAAAATTGTACTCATTTTTGCAGCCTTTTCTTATTTCAAACAGTAAACCTAATGGGCAACAATATTTGTGTTATTAATTAAACTGTTTTCCGTCACAATAATTACGAAAATATACGGAAAGCGTGTCAACTTTCCGTGTTTCGTTTCGTGTTCGAATAATTTTCCAGAATAATATCTGTCAAATTCAAATGACAGCTGGGCAGCATTTCATTAATTATTTTTGACATAACACAAAACTTGACAATGACAGTAATAAAAAGTAACCTTTTATAACAGTGCCATCTATTGAGTTGTATCTAAAAACAAATTTGTAACATACTTTGATAAAATAGTTTGTGCATCCCTTCAAAGATGTCGTTGTACGATGAAAATGTTTTTCGCTTGCGCATAGTTTCTATAGGGTGGCTGAAACATTTGAAAACTGTTTTCAGGCTGTTTGAAACACGCGATCCTCAGTTGTATCCTCAACGTGGCTACGGAGCAGACTTGAGGCTCGCGCGCGTAGCACCTTTGAAGTTTCGGAATCCGAACTCGGGATATTGTACCTACCTACCTACTTAGAGACCGACTACAACAATGTGAATGTTCTCTGTATTTTTCGCGAAATAGAAGTATGCTTATTGAACTTGTTTCTATTATTAGTTAAGTTTGGTGGTGACACAAACTTTGACTGAAGTAGGCACTTAGGTAGGTACCTACCTACCTACATAAGTAAGTTAAACTTTCAAAGTAGGTAAGTATTAGATAATTGCCTACTTTAATAAGTAAGTAGGTACCTACGTTTTAACCTATTTTTATTGATTATTTATTACCCGTAGATAGGATCATTATCCGTAATTAATGAGGTAAGTAGGTGCCTAGTTAATATAGGTAGGTAAGTAAATTTTTCAATATTTTAAACCCAGCTATTTACCTGGGTTTAAAATATTGAAGGTAGTTAGGTACCTAGGTAATTAGGTAGGTAGGTACCTAGGAACAATCTAGTAAATTTTTTTCCAGAAGGTAGGTACTTAAGTAGGTTAGTTACCTGCTTATCTACTCAATGTGAGCTTTTCTACCAAAGTAAGTTTACCTATCTAGTAATATTTGGTCAATCATTTTCGCATGACTTTTGTTTTACCTACCCATGTAGGTACCTATGGTGGCTTTGTTGCGCATGCATTAGTTTACTGAAGTAGGTACGTTATTTTTTTTAAATAAGTAAGAAACGATTGAATACTAGTAGAATGGGCATGACATGAGGATGACTTGAGGATGGATGAATGTCATGTAACGAGAAGAGTGATGACTAATATATAAGAAATTAAAATAGATGGATTGTTAGAAACGAGGAAATAAGAAAGTGAATAGGATCATGACGACTGATCGAGTGGAAGAAGAGAATTTGTGCCGTTACCACGTGAAGTAGGGATAAGGAGATGATGATTGTATTACTAGTGGAATTCTCCGCGATTTTGTTGATGCTAGTAGGTACCTACCTACCTACTGTTTTTTCTTACTAACTTCAATGTTTTGTATCATGCCAGTGGAATTTTAAAAATTCTGTCCATCTCTAGACCCAAAAGTTACTAGATTACAGACCTACGAGTACCTATAACCAAAATTCTTAATACGTCAGTCAGACAGTAGGTAATGTAAGAATTTTTATTTACCTATCTAACGTCATCATATCAAAATTATAATGCGAAGTAGGTACCTACCTACCTACCTACCTTTGTTTGTTGGTTTGATTAATTTGTTTAGCCGTTTAAAATTCGTGAAAAGGTATTTCACGAATTTTAAACGGCTAAACAAATCGAACTGAAAGTTTGCAAGGAGTTAGATTAGGTATTTATCTTGGAGACGAATGTAAGCTATCTTTTGTATCCAAAAATTTTCTCTATGGGGTTGAAAGTTTGTATGAGGACCGTATGGTTAAGCAAAGCTGGGCGCAGCCAGTTTTTGCATGAGAGACCTCATCTTTTTGCACACCATAGAAATTTCCCAATTAACCGATATCAATTATTTCAGAATTAATCATGTTTTATGCACTCACAGTGACCTCCATACTCCATACCGATATCAATAATTTCAGAATTAATTATGTTGATGGATTTTTGCGGTCGAAGTCGCGGGTAACACTAGCTGTTAGCGTGTAGTAGGTACCTACATAGTCAAGTAAAGTCGCGACAAGTTTCACTAAAGAGACAGAACAAACCTCCCAGGTCATATCATTCAATTTGTGAACTAACTTTTGTCACGATAGGTTTGAACTTCCAATTTCTTTTCACCCTTCACTGTTGGCAGGCAAATGTTGTGAGACAGATAATGTTTTCCCATCCTCCTGTGCCCGGGCGACGGAGAACTGAAAATGACTGATAATGATAATAATAGAGAGAGATAACGCGCGAGTTGACGACAAAAAAAATAGGTAAAATCGGAAGGTGCCAACTCGCGTGCACTCGCGTGATCCATGCTCACGAGTTGACGAAGCTTTCTGATTTGCATTGAGTCCGCGTGTCGGTCTAAAGGTTGATTACTCAAGGTTGAGAATTGGTCACATTTGATGACTGTTTGTCAGCAGAAAAGGTTTTAACTGAAAGGTTCTTATTCCTTTCTGTGTACCTTCGTCCCAAATGTTTTCCCCCAATTTCTTATACCTAACGCTGTTGATAAAACAACTTCAGTTTCTGAAGTAGGATCACAATAAGATAGTGAATGGCGTTTTGTCGTAACTTCTTTTACTTCTTAAAACTTTTATCTTTGAGAGTTGAAACTAAACGGAAGTAGATACGGACATCTTGTTACATAAGTTTCGTATCATACAGATGATCATCCTTATGATCATCAATACCTACGTCTCATAAACTTTGATGATCATCCTACTAAGTAATATTATAAACGTGAAAGTTGTATAGAATGTTTGTTACTCTTTCACGCTGAATCGGCTGAACGGATCTGTATGAAATTTGGCACAAAGATAGATTATAGTCTGAAATAGGCTAGATAGGTAATTTTTATCTCGAAAAAATATACGGTTTCCGTGGGATCGATGTATTTTTATTTTCGGGCGGGCGAAGCGTTGGGCGAAGCTAGTGCGTTATAAACTTATAATCTTTTGTGATGGAACCTCTTCGGTTATTTCTAAGAACTGAGAAGGATAGATGAAAGAGTACCTACATAGAAAGAGTAAGGGAGAGGTTCCGACAAGTAGGTACAGTGGTAGGTAGGTACCTTTATAAAGTCCAGTCCAGAACAAGCCAAGAACACTGCCACTATGTTTTTTAGATGTGGATAATATACGTATAATATTTATTTTATGACACAGTCATTAGCGATTATAATATGTGCGCTATTTCATTACTTTCTTATGTGCTCTACCTATGTAGGTATAACAGTACTCACAAACGAAGACAAAATATCGTGAGGAAACTAGCATGTCGTTGGACCTAAAGAAGAATCTGAGGCGTATTTTGATCTATTCAACACATTAGTTTGAAGAACTCTTGTGACTGATAAGAATACTATTAGTAGTCAGGTCAGGGCTGTCAGTTCCATCGATCTCTCCGTGAATTCAACCTTTAGTTTGTTTTAAACCTGCTATTTACGGGGAGAAATCTGGGGCCTTACCACGAAGTCTTCCAGAACGATTCTGTAACGATTCCATTAGAGAAACGTCACTTAACTTCAATACAATTTGCATATGTCATGGTACGAAATAACAATGTAATATTAATTCGGTAATGTATTATGAATTCGCGGTGAGGTGTTGTTGGCGCAGCTAAAATACCACATTGATTCTTAACGATTCAATCTTGAGAAAGCGTTTTTTGTATTGTTTCAGGTATTATGAAAACGTATTAAAATGACTCAGTACGTGCCATTAACAAAAAAAAGTGAACTGTGATTCCAAATTCAAAAACGCACGATGTCCTCCGAGGTTTCCTTGGAGGAGCGCGACAGGCCTGGCGTCATTCGCCGCTCGGCCTCCGCCTGCGCAAGAGCTGCCTGCTCGCAGCTCGGGCTGGTGGTGTTAGTGGTGGTGTATGTGCTGCTAGGTGCTGTGCTCTTTGAGTACTTGGAGTCGGGGCCGGAGGTTCAGAAGCGGTCGGCCATACAGCGGTCGAGGGAAGAATGCTTAAAAGAACTTTGGGCTATAACAGGTTAGTGACTTATTGATTGATTCAGGCATGACTTTGCGGTAATCCAATACAAATACTGAAAAGGACGGAAATATCTAGGACTTTCAAGCTAAACTATTATCTAATAAGCTTAACATAACACAAACTCAAATAGAAATTCGACACGTGTTTCGCTTTTCCACGAAGCATCCTCAGGACCATTGACTCGCTCCGCACTGTTGTCGCTCCACCGAGCGCCGAAAGAGAAATTTACTTCTCTTAAGGTTAGTTATAGGTTAGTGACTATTTACTAGTGATAAATTACTAATAATATGAGGAGGCCATTGAAAGCTCCAAATAGGAGCCAGATCTGGGGTCATCCGTTGCTTCGGCCAGACGCCTTGATATAATTTTAAAACATTGTGATTATAAAAGCCTACCATGAGTTTGCTACTATTAAATAAATTATTGCGGAAATCCCTTCTCCAGATTTTGCTGAAAGAACGCTACAGCGCTTTTAAAAGTAATTTCCGTGGCAGTCATAAAAAAGGTTTTTTTTAATATTCAGAACCTCTCTATCATAAATAGGTAAGTACCTGTAGGTACATAATATATTCACTGATACAAAATTTCAGCTTTTTCGGTTTTTTGCACCTAACAGATTTTGTAAGTAATTTTTTACCATGATCAAAAATAAGTTAATCAAATGGCAGGTCAAAGCCTTAGGGAGCTTATCCATCCACGCTATATTGTTAAGCTAAGGATGCGTGTTAAAGCGACCAATACAAGCGGTTCATTTTCATTACAAATAAGTGGAAACGGGTCTAGCTAAGCTTCCATATGGAAAAATGCGAGCTAAGGATAGATAGTCAAGCTGCGAAGCTAAAGTGACTGTTTCCACTTAAGCTAAGAATGGCTAAGGATGCGTGTGTATCAAATCGACCAATAGGATCGCGTTATACGGTTGCAAAGCTTTTTAGCTTAGCTAGCCATTCTTAGCTTAGGTGGAAAACCATCCTTTCAATGTAGTATAATGTAATGAACGTTCTTGGAAAACTCGATAAATGCTAATGGAACCGACACATTGACTGTCGTGTTGATGGAACGGAACAGGATTAAAACTATGACCTAAAAACCTTTGTCTGATTTCTTCGTAACCCTGCCATCGGTTATGTACCTACTTAATTGTTAAATAATAATGTATTTATATTATATTTATTATATTATTATAATTTACGTATCAAGACGTGGGGAACGCGCCGCATGCTAAAAGCCTACGTCAGCGTTCTACGAAACCCCACACCAATAATATAGGGAAAATACAAAATACCTAGATGGAACAAACAAAAATTTCAATAGCATTTTGATGAATGTAACCCGACAGCACGCGTCAGCAATTAGGTACTCTGAGTCGTACAAAAGCGGATCATTATGCAATAACTCATCTCATCTCCCTCGATCGAGCCTTGGCGTGTATCTATTATGTGTAGGTATTGGGGAAACATAATAATGAGACTTTTTGTACAGTCAGCGCAAGAAGGATTTATTGCAAAAAATTACAGAACATACAAAATATTTTAACTGATTGGAAGACAAATCCTTCTTCAAAAATATCTTATTTCAAAATAACAATAGATAACGAGAAAATTAAGATTTTATATTTCATTATTATAGGTAGGTAAACTAGGATTAGTCATGATGACTAAGAAATTATGCATTGTTCCCGTGCCGTCGTGCAACGTAGCGTCGCGAATTTAGACAGTGCGTTGAATATTTGTCAAGAAGTTAGTTGACTTATAACTTAATTATTTATTTTTATTTTATTTGATTCGGAAAACAAACAATAGTATAAACTAGATGAAAATAACTTATTTCCAATGATAAATTATGTAAGTTTATAAAATATAATAATGTAACAAAATGCTTTATTCTATCTTCAATGCACAAAACCATATTTCTACATTGTGGAGTAGTTACAATAGGATAAAATTAGCTTTAATAAATAATAAACGGATCGACATTTTACGATAACTTTGACTTTTGAGGAACGCCAGAATATTTTTCGGTTTCATCCGTCGTATTTGGTGCTTGCATATAAAATTGAAGCATTAGGAGTGATACGTTTCCATCTTTATTTTTGACTTTTTGGTTTTGACTGAGTGACAACCAGGCCCCTATTCAATAAACATTACAAATTGTAAAATACAATTAATTGTAAGCGGCTACAATTCTACAAGTTTCTGTTTAATAAAAAACTACGATTTACTGGAGGAAAATTTACAAAATTGTAAAGTTTTCTTACAATTCTATATATTTGTAGGTTTTATTAAACAGCACTTGTCATAAAATTCGACAATATTGTCACTTTTTTACAAATTTGTAGACTTGTAATGTTTATTGAATAGGGGCCAGGTAAAATATTTTTATATAAAGCACGTGTGTAATTACTCGTTTTTATATAACTTATGTTTTATGTAATGGATCGAGTAAAATGTGTCAAAAGAGCTGCATTCCTTGCAAATTAATAGAAGCTCCGTTTGATATTTGATATCCAATACATAGTGTAAAATAATTGTAAACAGATTCTGGCTAACAAACTGAAACATTGGCATCGACCAAAAACGCCACTGGTCACGTCAAATCAAGCCCCATGGTAAAAAAATAATAGTAAAACAGATATTTTTGCAAAAAACACGATTAAAATAATGATCTATAACGAGTAATATATTACATAGTGAATGTTTACATTATTCAAAATTATTTTATTTTTATTTTAGTCCTGCTCTTAGGCAGATTTATAAAGCCTAAAAAATTTAAACAATATCAGTTATTGTCATAGAAAACAATGTAACGGTAAAAATATAAAGCTATATTTTAGCCAAGCTTTATATTTTTTCCCGAAAAATACATGCTCATTTTTCCACCTTCCCTTTTAATCCAACAAGGGAATAAAGTAGCCACATTACGCACAGTATTGCCAAAACATACACAAGAGCGTATTTACGTACGTAACAAACGTGGCAGAATTACAAGGCTCTCGTGCTGCAGAGAAAAACGCGTCCCGTTACGAATGGAAAGTACTTCCTTTGTGCCAGAACCACTTTCAAGACAAAAGACAGTTTTGTGTGATGAGGCTGGATTTAGGGAAATGTGAGCCATGGTCTAATTAATTATAATGACATTTTTTGTATTCGCTTCAATACCCTTTGATACTTTCATAGCACGAAACGGAGTTTATACAAAGCGCTTTCACACTGATTTATTTCAGTCATCCTGCTTATGAATGATCAATTCAAGCCTTCAAAAGCCATAGTAAACAATTATTTTGTACGTTAGATCGTTATATTAGATCGGTTAATAGTTATTAAGTGAATTAATACCTACTTGGAAATAATAACTTGGTGAAAAAATCTAAATTAAATAATAATGTACATTACTAAGCTACTTGTACATTCAAACGAATTCCCATGCCGTCGCGAATAGAGATTATATTCTATCTAAAATAATCTTTTATTCTAATTTTTATCTTTTAATTTTTTTTCTTTTTTTTTTCTCAGGTCTGGTTGTTTTCTATGTATAATATGTATGTATTTACAAAAAAAAAAGTATATCTATGTAGTTTATCAGTCATGTGGTTCCCATAATACAAGCTCTGCTTAGTTTGGGGCTACATGATGCTGTGTGATAGTGTCCAGCATTATTTATTTATTTATTATTCATTTCATGTAAACCGTTGCCTCATTGTTTATGACTTTCAATGATAGTTAAAATTTTTTGTTACGTTAGTTGATTTTGTTTTTGCTCAGCCTGTTTGATAAGAAATACTTTGCTCTTAATACAGCTCTGTAGACGAGCTTCGTGAATAGCCTAATAAATTATGCAATTCAGGAACTTATCAGGGTATCGGTGCCGCTCGCATCCGATTGCAAATAGGTAAGTTAGCGGTGTTGTTGAGTGTGGCATTGCAATGCAAATAGTTTTGTTTTGTTCTGGATGTGACATAGATATCCCAGCAAAGCAAATTCTGCTTCCAAGCAGTGGAAAAAAAGCAATGTAAAACATACGACTCCTTCACTCATAGAGACAACTCATACGTCATAATGCTGCCGCTATACGTGCGTTAGGTAAATATTGGTATCACTAAAACTGGTTTGGGTATGGATTTCCGTCTACTTAGTGTTAACCTGGTAAATTAGACATTTGTAAACGTAAAGTATGAGCTAGGAAGAAACTAAAAACAACAAAATCGCTTTGTTCAAAAACTTTTAATTCAAATTCGAAGCCCGCCCGATTCTATTTTGTCTTCATTGTTCAAGCTTGTCTGCGTTTAAACCTAAAATTAAATGCATAGCTGTAAGTTGATACTTACGACTATGTTGTTTTCATATTTTGTGTAGTGTGTAAGATATACAATAATTTCATGAGACATAGCAACGGAGGCTAAAGGTATGAAACCGAATCGATGCTACTGACGGCAAGCGACGAGTTCTTATACATTTTCTATGGCATTGTATGAAGATCTTTTCGAGTAGGTGAGTCGTCATGACAATGTTGCCGTATTACTCTCTGAACATATCGTCTTTATGCAACCTTGTAGATGTAGGTACCTACTTATAAAAATCAACAGTGTCGCTTAAAAAAAGCAGCACGGTCGCTTGTCGCTGTCGCGTGTCGCATTGTAACAATATTTTTACGTAAGCGTTGCCATGATATATGTCTTGCCAAGCCATGCCTCTCCTCGAGTCGTCATGTCATGACATGCGCAAATCCCATAATTTCAATGTAATTTCAACCATGCTCACGTAATAAGTACTTATTTTCGTTTGTTGCTTCATTATGGCTGGAAAACATATTCAACTTTTTAATGTTTGTGAACTAAATTCAAACCGCTGATATATTTTCCATTTCATATAAAAGAAAAATATTTAATTGGTAGGTAAACCGAACTTTTTTGTACGAAAAGTTTGTCCATCGTAAGTGAACCTCATAGAACCTTTGCGATTTATTTTTATTTTTGTAATACTTATTTATAAGGCTTTGATATTTCTAAAACAACGAACTTATAGGATCGAAATTCTATTTTTACATATGAAAAACAACTGGAGATACTTACAATCAAGTAAAAAACGAAAAACCATCTAAATCGGTAACCAAAAATATGCATCCCCATTTTAGTTGAAGTTGGTCAAAAAAATATCTACCTACATATCATCGGAGTTTGCAAACAAATTACCAACAATTACGTTTTTTACAACAGAACAACCCGTTAAAAATGTATGCGGCCGTTGAAATGTAAATGTGGCCTGTTAGGGGTAACAGGGATGTTACCCCCAAAAGGGGGCATTCAAATTATAGAAATGGCAACGTTGTTTAATGCACTGTGCAAATATTGTAATGCAAATATTTATAAAAATCTTGTGTTCGCTTTATCACGATCATAATGGCGGCCACTTTAAGAAAACGAAATCTTACCTTCAACGTGTAAATAGCTGTCAAATAAAACACAGTGACTAGTGTGGATGTGACAGGTACCCTTTATTTTTAACCCTCGCTGTAGAAAAGTAATTGCCCTGCTCCTGTTGTTTCAACGGAGAAAAATACAGTAGGTAAAACATTATTATTAGTATTAAATAGGTATTTATCGCATAATAAAATATAATATATATGAGTCATCTCCGAATATGACCACGACAGCGTGTAAACCTGTCCAAACGACGGGAAAAATAGGTAAATAAAACGCGATAAATACCCGCTACACTAATAATAATGTGTCTAGCTCGTGTAAGTTTAAAATGTAAGTAAAACATAATTTTGTTGGTTATTTTCAAGAACTGAGGCCTTGCCACTAGCTCATTGGCCCATATGGTATGAATTTTCATAAATATGTATTTTTTTTCAAATATAACAATTTGATCGCAATCATTAAGCTGAACAAGGGAATAAAAGGGCGGATTGTTGTTGAAACACGGACGTAGCATTGTCAGCGGTTTATTTATTATTTGATTGTTGTACCAAAACACAGATATAATAATAGATACGAACACAGAAGTATCACTCCAAAACGAAGCTAAACATAGACAGACGATACTGACTTCTAAAGTAAGCACGTGACAGTACAAAGTTGCCTAAATGAGTTCTGAATAAATGAGCATTGCATAAAAACGGCGTTTTTAAATACGTGTTCTGTATTCATCAGAGTCACACGTGCAATTTTTTTTTGTGAACTGTCATTATTTACTGTGATTTTTACAAACGTACCAAAAGTAAAGGTTTAAGAAGAGGCTGTCAAAAAGAAATCTTTAGAGATATATTTTATTTTTAATAAGTTAAAATGTTTATACTAATCTTTAGCTGTAATTGTATGTTATCTCTCAATATATTTTAATTCGATTTCAATTAATCTCACTTAATTAGTTATAGGATAGTCTAAATTATACATAGGTACAATATTATAGACCTAGTAGTATAATTATTAGATAGAACAAGGCTATGCTGATTTTTTTGGAATGATTCCCGTACCGTCGTAATTATAACACGGCATCGCGAATGAAGATTATAATTATGTTTGTTGTCCTAATTATTCCTACCGCGTCGTGAATAACAATGATAGTCTTACTTGAAATTGAAAAAACAATAACTTTCTTATATTAATAACAAACGCAATTTATTTTTATTACCATTATTTACACCCGTGTCAAGAACTCAGGCTTTATTGGAAATACACCACCAAGATTACAAAATAAAACTCAAAATAAATCTTGAAAAACTATACAGTTTTTGGTACATAGGCTTGAACTCTGTACCCCTAGTATGACTTTTTGATAGTTTACGAAAACTTTTTTCAAATAGTATCCTTTCATACATTTACCTCCATCGGAAATCTTAAGGAACTAAAATAAGGTCGATAAATCGATAGGGACAGCCCAGCAATGATTTTCAAACTAAGTTTTCACGATATCGACCTTATTTTAGTTCCTTAATTTATTATGTAGGTATTAATCGAAAACAGCCAAAAAATCTTAGTCTTAATACTAGATTGCAGTGACAGGGACTTGACCTTAGTTGATTTACATAAAAACAATGGGAAACACTCTAAGGGCACACCGCGGAAATAATTTCCGCCCGTTAAATGTAAGCGACGAATCAGGGTTCCGCAGGAAACGTTGTTAATTTTCTGACAATAATTACGAGTTGCGATGTACCGGTGACTTTTACACCTTCACTTTACAATTGTAAACTTAATGTTTTCAGGTTTAAGGGCTTTAAAGTTTAATAATAAACAATTTTAAATTATTAGTCAGCTAGAATCTAACTGCTGTGCAAAATGTGGATATTTACACAATGTCCTGTTCGGACGTACCTCTGACTACCCTCTTTAGATATCCTCAAAGATCTATGTCACTAGAGGTCTGAGGAGATATCTAAAAGGTCGTTCGGGATGTATGTATGCCAGTTTTTTTGAATGTTGTTGGAGCCCAAACGGGTGGACATATTTTGAAAAATGAGGTGTTAATGGATTTGTCTGGATTACAAGAGTGACATAAAATAGTGATAGCAAGCGATTTTCAATCATTTTCTACTAGTTTATTTAACCCACACTCGTAATCCATTAAATTAAACTGTCCATAACTAAACAAAAAACTTAAAACCGACTGTTAAGTATCGGTGTGTGATTTGTTTTAAAACATAAAACATTAGCTCTTTACTTCATATTCAACAAGCGTATAACTTTTTATAGAAGTAAATAAAAACCATTAAGTTTCTATAAAAGTAAGTACCTACAGAACCCTATTACAAGTCAACTGGCATCGACTGCGTAGCCTATTCATAATATAGTAGCAAAAAACAACCAAGCAAAATTATTTTTCGCAAAATCCTCCGTGTATTTTCCCGTAAAAAGCTTAGTTTTAATCAACGCCAGGCATTTTTATTTAGAATGTTTTATGAATTCTCCTTAGAAATCAGTGTTCCCCCTCTTTGAGTCTAGTTCGGTTTATCCAGAGCAATGTTGCCGAGAGGGCATCGCTATTTGCGCAATGTTTTAATAAAGTTTCATTGGAAATTAAAAACATGGAATGTAATACTCATCTAATATTATAAAGAGGAAAGATTTGATTGTTTGTCTGCAATAGGCTCTGAAACTACAGAACCGATTTCAAAAATCTTTCACTGTTGGGAAGCTACCCTATCCCCAAGTGACTATATTTTTAACCCCCAACGAAAAAGAGGGGTGTTATAAGTTTAACGTGTCTGTCAGTGTATCTGTGTGTCTGTGTATCTGTCTGTGGCATCGTAGCTCCCAAACGGATGAACCGATTTTCGTTTAGTTTTCTTTTTGTGTCATAGATAATTTTATCCCGAGTGTTCTTAGCCATGTTTCATAAAAATCTGTTCAGCCGTTTGAAGATCATCAGCTCTTTTCTAGTTGATGAGGGGATCTGACTACCTTCCATTGTCCTACTCATTCGAAATTTAGTACCGTATTACTTCAATGATATTGAATGAACATGGTAAGGTAACCATGGCTTTAAATATGACGTCATTTTAGGGTAAGGTTTAGATGTCAGAAGATTTTTTAATTTTGTATTACATAGATATTAAAAAAATAGAGACACTTTTGCTACTTGCTTCAAATAAACAACTTCAATCTTCAAAAAAAACTTGCTTCAAATAAACAGGAATCTCTTGCAAGTGTGTGAACTTCCATCAAAGCTGTTTTGCCTTTTAAATTTATAATCCCTAAATAATTAAAACTTTGAGAGGTAAGTAACACCCTAATATTTATTACAGAACTTGGTGTTAAATGAATAAAACAGTTTTGCAAAACTTTTATGTTGATGTATGGTAAATAAATACTTCTATGTCGGTACCTGGTTTTTACAGTAATATTATAAACGTGAAAGTTTGTACGTATGGATGTTTGTTAGGTACTCTTTCACGCTGAAATGGCTGAACACAATCTGGATGAAATTTGGCACAGAGATAGATTATAGTCTGGAATAGAACGTGGTTTATTTTCAATCACGAAGAAATGTACGGTTCCCGTGGTATAGATTCGTTTTTGTTTTTCAAGGTACCACGCGGTCGAAGCCGCAGGCGGAAGTTTATCATAATCCTGTGATTCTCAGCTGAGTCAAACTTTTACAGAATAATATTCTTACGTGAATTTAGTTTTAAGTATCTTTGTCATCTTTTACACAAACCATCATCACTACAGAATATAAAGTATTAGCTCCCGCCCGCGGCTTCGCACGCGTGGTACCTTGAAAAACGAAATTATCCCGCGGGAACCATACATTTTCATCTGTGCCAAATTTCATTAAAATCCGTTCAGCCATTTCAGCGTGAAAGAGTAACAAACATACATCCAGACATCCATACATTCTTACAAACTTTCGCGTTTATAATATTAGTAGGACTAAAACCTATGGGTACTTGCAAGTCCATTGCTCTTTGCAAGTTCTTTGTATGGCACTACGCTTGTCAATACAGAAACTAATACACACGCACACCATATAACTATGGTTTCATAAAAGCGAAGATAAAAAAAATGGAAGTGGCATTTGTTCTATTCTTTAGAAACCGAGCGTAGCAGGAATCGAGCATAGCGAAACTAACCGCAATTGTAGTCAATAAATAATATTTTAGAATTGTATTGTGTGAAAAGACAGTGTTATATGTTGACAGTGTTAAAAATATTATTGTGCACTTTTTTTTATAATCCATCTTTTAAATATAAATTTAATTAGTACTTATATACATTCTGAAAAAATATGATAACATACCTGGTTGAAATATTAAAAAAACCTATCTATGACTGTAATTCCCGGAGTTTTGATCTCTTTTCAGATCGTTAGTTACGTAGACCTTTTGAAAATAGGTACCTATCTAAAAAGGAATGGATAGTACTTTGATTTTGCCCGCAGAGCTTGTGGTAATGCCTCTAGATCGTTTATTGCAGCGTCAGTTGAGTCTTCAAACATTTCAGAACTAAGCATTATCTAGTGCGATGCTTTGTTCATCCCAAGCAAAACTTGTAATCACTTCTAGTTTTCCAACTCCACGTATTCATCCCTGTACCAGCGTATAGTCCCGTCCCCATATCCCAGAGAATAGACGGCACACAATGACAGAATCTCGGTCATACTTCCGTCAGAGCCACTGAGCACGAGAATCCCACATTGCTCTCAAAAACTAGTGTAATGAGACCACGTCAAGTGTTCGTTCCTAACGACTTAGTACAAAACAAACGAGAGTCCACACGTGGTAATACATACCCTAAATACTTATATGTAGAGTCGAATTTCATGTTAAATTCAGTTACTCATCAAGCCAAATTACTCAAATCAAAGAGAATATTAAAATTAATAGCCTTGATGGTGTTGGATTTGATATTAACAATGTTACTAAGATATTCTATTAACAATTTGAGTGCGTTCCTCAAGTTTCCGTAAGTAACTTTGCTGTTAATAAAAATTAAAAAAGAATTTAGAATGTGCAAAAAGAATTTCTACCTTGAGGGGATTTGAACTCGCCTCTCTTGCATTAGGGCATCTCTTAATTATGTAGGTCAGTTTTTGTTTAGTTTAAAAGTTATTTAGGTATAATATAAATGATTACGCATCAGTTTACCCACGCAAAGTTCCAACGGCATTATTAGTGGTGAGAAATCACGAACCCTCTCCATTTATATTGTGTTAAATACGATAATAGAACCATTATGGAGCAATCTCATGGCATGTCTAGGGAATATTTATAAAGTATTATAACTATAAAAGTATGATGATATAAATCATGGCTCGTTTTCTTTTCGGAACAGAAAAATTACCTTTCATACTTCCATGGTAAAAATTTAGCAATACTTGTAAATAAAATAAATGAAATCATTATAATCACGACTGCAACCCCCGGGCTCGGTAGATATTATCTTCCTTAGATCTTTAGTTACTTAGATCTTTGAGGGTAGTCAGAGGCACGTCCAAACATGACATTTGGTACATATATAAATAAATATAAATAAATAAATAATGCTGGACAATCCACACAGCATCATCTAGCCCCAAAGTAAGCTACTCAAAGCTTGTGTTATGGGTACTAGATAACTGATATATTTAATACATTATATACATAGATAAATATTTTTTATTATACATAGAAAACACCCAGACCAACGGAACAAATTTCTGCATATCATACACAAATTTGTTCCGAGGCGGGAATTGAACCCGCAACCTCTTGCGTCGCAGGTGGACTCTCGCCACAGAGGTGCTAACATTTTGCACAGTATTCCGTACGTGACAGGTCGCAAGCCCATCGCCGCTTATAAGAATTCTAACCTATGTCACACACCTTCGCATTTTTGGTTCTAGCACTGGCATTGCGCACATGTATACATTTTTCGAATAAAAAAACTAATTGGTGGCACCGCCAGGTTTGAACCCACGACCACGATCGTGAGGCAGGGGTGCTACCACTACACCACCAGCGCTCTGTAGTTTAAATATTGTAAAAAATATATTACTTTGTTCGTAAGTATCTCATTATAAACCCTGTGTGTATGAGAATAAAGTTCTTTATACCTATTATATCGTCGAACGTTTTGCAAAGTAAACGCCAAGGATCTAGAAATATACTTACAGAGGAACCTACTCACTGGTAGCCCTAAACAAGACAGCTAAGCCGTATATAGATTCGATCCCTCCAATCCGATCAGTCTGTGGCTGTAATGTAATTCTGTACACGTAAGCCTTGGCTTCCTATATACTGTAAAAACATCCAGTATTGCTACTTGCTATCAGAAACAGTTTCAGTTAAGGACTTAGCATCTTCAGCCGTTCACGGCATTTCAGCTCTTGGGTAATGGTTTTCGTTTTTTATCATCATCATCATCATCATCAGCCTATAGCAGTCCGCTGCTGGACATAGGCCTCCCCTAATGAGCGCCATTGCGCCCTGTCTTCAGCTCGACGCATCCAGCCTCCACCAGCAGCCTTTCGCAGATCGTCACCTACACTACGTTTGCCGAGCCGCGGTCTCCACTCGAGAACTCGTTTACCCCAACGGTTATCGGTTCTTCGACAGATATGGCCAGCCCACTGCCACTTCAGCTTGCTAATTCTCTGAGCTATGTCGCCAACCTTAGTTCTGTATCGGATAGTCTCATTACGGATTCTATCCTTCAGAGAAACTCCGAGCATAGCTCGTTCCATAGCTCGCTGAGCTACTTTAAACTGGTGAACTAGCCGTACCGTGAGTGTCCACGTTTCGGCTCCGTATGTCATGACAGGTAAGACGCACTGGTTGAAAACTCGTTTTCAATTCGTTTTTCAGCAGTGTAATAATCTTGGTTGGACGTGCCTCGGACTATCCTCTTTAGATATTCTGAAAGATATTAATGTAAACAATATTTTGAAAGATATTAAATTATTTATGTAACAAGAGATTAAGTAAACAAGAACCGAGCTGATGTGTTTATAGGTCAGTAGAAGGCTTCTATCATGGTCTTAATAAATAAAAGAATTCAAATAGTATGGATAAAGAAACAGAAAACAATATGGCCTATTTTCAAAAGTAATTTAAAAAACCTGCGGGAATTCGGGAAGTCGTTAAGGTGCAGTCGGAGAACAATTAGGGATGTGGGTCAGAGCGAGATAGGTTATAACTAAAACCTTTTGTTTTAGTGGGATGGAACGAGACCACAATATAATTTGCGGTATTTGTGATTGTGATAGGTACGATTTGAGTTAATTCTACATGATCCTTGTGATTTCACTGAATAAAACTCAATTTAGTTAGACCTTGACTTTTTGATTTTAAGATTCCAAGTAGCGAGTATTAGGTTATAGGTACATAAAACTACTAGATAAAAAAAAAACTAAAGTATCTTATGTAGGTACTTAGTTAACTAGAGGTTTGAGAAGATAGTCAAACCCGTGGATTACAGTCGTGATCGTAATTTTATTAGTCGCATCCTACTAGGTATATATTATAAACTACTAATATTATAAACGTGAAAGTTTGGATGTATGTCAGCATGTCTGGATGTATGTTTGTTACTCTTTCACGCTAAAAGGGCTGAACAGATCTGAATGAAATTTGGCACAGATATAGATTATGGTCCGGAATAACACATAGGATACTTTTTATCCCGGAAAATATAAGGTTCCCGCGGGATAGATTTGTTTTTGTTTTTCAAGGTATCACGCGGACGATAATTTTTTTCATGCATGTTTTTCATGAGAATAATTTAAACCCAAACCTACTTACTTGCTACTCAAGTAAGTACTTCAAACATGCCACTGTCAGGGTACATCGCCGCCCCACAAAGTTAAACAAATAGTACCCACGTCTTCCGTAAGGCCTCTTTATCGGTCGCTATGGAGTCATAAAAATGAATTTGAAAAGCCGTCCTAAATACTTCGGCAAAAGATTGCTTAGGACATTATAAATAGGTATATTTGCTAAAAAGTTTCGATGTCACTGTTTTTGAATGAAGAGTAGAGCGGTTTCGCTCTACGTCCGATCCGAATCAGATCCGAACCCGTGAAAATATGGATCTAGAAAAGTCGGACCGAATTCGGATATTGCTTACGCACTAGACTGATCTCTGATAAAAATCCAAGCAATTCAGGAGCCACTTTTTGGCATACGTCATTTTACGTGACGGAAATGACGAATGATGGAAAGAAATCGGATGACGGAAATCGGATCTAGTGCGTAAATTACCATAGAAATAGTTCTACAACTACTCCGGACCATATTTTTACGGGTTCGGATCAAAGATTTAAATCTTTGGTTCGGATCGGATTCGCATCGGACGTAGTGCGAAACCGCTCTTACCAGGTTGAAAACCATGAACCATTTGTCATAACGTCCAGCAGTTTGTACTCAGTGACAGGTACAGGAACACCCCAAAAACTTTACCCTCTTTTTTATTTAGCAGTCGGGTAAAAATAGAGTTCCACTAGTAGGTACTCAATGAAATCTTTCTACTTCAAAAGGTAGTTAAACAATAGAACCCTTACAAAAATTCCACTGTCTTTATTGTTCAAAAAGCCAGAACCATACCGTTATGTAAGAATGCAGATATAAATAAGCGCGCTTTTATCGTTTGTCCTTTGACAAAATATAACTGGGTATAAAACGCTCTTTAGAGGAATGCAAATTCAGATGCGGTATGCTGTAAAGCCAAGGTTTTCTTGAAGGAGAAACCGTAAGAAGACGATCGTCAAACGATTATTATTAACAAGACGAAAGACGTGGTAACTACCCGCAACTCGTATTTTTTTTTTCATACTTTCAACCAGCTGTTGGGTTGAATTGATTATATTTCTTGCTGATTTTTAGAGTAAATTCAAATTTTTTTACTAAATTTTTAAGAACTAGCTTCCGCGGGATCCGTAAATTTTTCAGGCATTAACCAGGCAAGTAACCTATGTGCGATTCGTGACTATAATCTACATATCTTTGTGCTAATTTTCATCTAGATCTGTTCAACCGTTTAAACGTGATTGAGTCACAAATATCCATACATCCATTCATCTATCTATCCATCCATCCATCGATCCAAACTTTTGCAATAATACAATATAACACAGATTAGATTAGATTAGATATTATGAGCCATTTGTTGAAATTCATACTCTATGATTAGATTATTAGGTACATACTAGGTACCTACTTATATAAAACGCTATTTCAAGCTTAATTTAAATCTAAAAAGCATAAATTATTTTATTTTGATGCCTCCGTTATATGACGGTATATGAAAGTCGGTCGTCTTTAAAATGTTAAAACCATCGTTGGAAGTTTTAAAATAAAAGCTTTCAAGAAAATACTGCCGTCTTGCAATGTATTTGACGTCGCTTTTGGCCAAGCACGTAATTTATTTTGCAATATTTAAAATAATAAATAAAGCTCTTTTTAAGGAATTTTTTAACAAGAATACTTGAATAGTCGTGACTGCTGTGGTTTATTAATTCCAAAAGTTTCAGACTGAACCGGGATTTGAAACCGCCGAATTAGTATTTGCCAGTGTGTTGAGCCCCATGTTTTTTATACGATTCGAGGCGCGTATTTTGCTCTTCCGCGCGGGAATGCGTTTTTCAGTGTGTTAGATTCCGCGTTTTTTATACAAACTGATGTATTTGGGAACAACGACAGCGCCCTAACGAAAGCTAATACGTATTTCGACGCGGAGCGAGGTTTCGTATGATAACCCGCTTATGGCCTGTATAAAAACTAAAAAACGTAATTAAACAATCTCCAATTCTAGTTGCTTTAAAAATTAAAAAACAACTCTTCTACAAAAAATAATGAGTTAAGTATAGTAGTATCAAAAACGTCTAAATACATTTTATATAAAGCCTCTCCAAGATCTTTGGTTAAAGTTAAAACACTCAAATCTGACGTGATACCGTTTCGTCATCTGCACTTGACATCAATGGGTAAAAGGAGGAAAAACGGCGTTTGAGGACGCTAACAACCTGAGGGGTTAGTTTTTTATTTATAATGGATCCTTAATACAGGGTGTTTAAAAATACAGCACTCGAAAAAGATGTAAGTAAGTATCTATATTTATGTGCATTCAACTACAAATCTCAATCCTATTCTCTACTACGAGTATAATCCTTTTTGCCTACAATCATTTCTGTTAATAAGAGTTAAATTAGCTCTAGTACAGAATTTTACAATAAGCTAGCATAAGTAATACTTAGCTAGACGTTGAAATATTATATTTGATTGAAAGGTATAATAACATCTTTGACAATAATGAAAACGCGCTGAATATAGCCTATGTAGGTATAGTATTCAGCGCAAGCTAGAGTAGCGAAAATTTTTAAAATTTACCGAAGTATTACTTTTGAAGTATTTTTCTTCTAAAAGTTTTGTGTACTTATCTCTTTTTATGTTTCAAGTATTTTATATCTCTATTGTTTAGGTTAATAACAGATTGAGGGACAGCAAAAGGGACACTGAGAAAAACACTTATTAAAATGAATAAACGTTTATTTTCTGTAACAAAGCTTTATCATAGATCTACTACATAGACGAGACATTTCAGCGAAACAATCACAGAGATGGAGCCTTGACCGGAACCGGAAATAGATTGAAGAGGCCCTTCTCTGAAGTGCCCTTCGTTCGTCGACGACTTATTAACTGATTTCTAGTTGCTTTCTCAATGGGGAAGCTTTATTTTTGCATGGTTGCTGAAAAAGGGTTATATTTTTTGCATTTTAGTTGGAATCTATTCTTTGTAGTCTCAAACTGCTTAGTGCAAGCCAGACAAAAGAGTCGTAAGAAGCGGACGCTTTGCTATTTTAATGAACTTTCATAAAAAAGGTTGCAGTGCATAAAATACAGAGGAGACGGACGCGAATTCAACGCTTCGTCGTCTGCGCCCTATTGCAAAACATACAGAATAGACAAGACATTGATACGACGAGGATGCGGAAGGAGTGTCATGTAAAGTTAACGCAAAGACCGTCCGCGCCCCGTGACACGTGTGGTTGTCTTGTGTCTTTTATCTAGCTTGCATCTAAGCCTAAGATAGATTTTGTAATAATCTTATACTTACCTTTAAACGAGCAATTCTTGTGTATATATAATGTACTAGCTGTCCCGCCCGCGACTTCGTTCACTTAAAGTAGGTATCTAAACTGAGTTTCAAACAAATTACACTAATAAAAAAATCCCATAAATAACTTTGACACCCAATTTTACCCATTTTAGAGGGCTATTTTGAAATATCCAGGAATACGTTTCCATTTATTTTGCATTTAAAGTATCCAAACCAAAACTAAGACCAATCACACGACCCTTTAAAAAGTAATTACCCATAAAAACATTGACCCCACATTTGACCCCTTTTTGAAGGTCATATTGAAAAATCCTGAAACACTTGATCATTCATTTTGTATTTACAGTACACAAAGTTTCAGACCAATCGCACCACCCGTCAAAAAAAATCCCATACAAACATTGACCCCTTTTTTAGAGTTATATTGAAAAATCCTGAAACACGAAATTAAGTTTCAGACCAATCGCACCACCCGTTGAAAAGTTCCCATACCCCCCCATTTGACCCCCTTTTTTAAGGTTTTATTGAAAAATCCTGAAACATGAAACAAAGTTTCCGACCAATCGCACCAGGTTAAAAAGATCCCATACAAACATTGACCCCATATTTGACCCCTTTTTGAAGGTTATATTGAAATATCCTGAAACACGTGTCCGTTCATTTTGTATTTACAGTACATAAACAAAGTTTCAAACCAATCGCACCACCCGTTAAAAAGTTCACATACAAACATTGACCCCTCATTTGACCCTTTTTTGAAGGTTATTTTGAAAAATCCTGAAACACGTTTCCATTCATTTTGCATTTACAGTACACAAACAAAGTTTCAGGCTAATCGCATTACCCGTTAAAAAGTTCCTATACAAAAATTGACCCCACATTTGACCCCTTTTTGATGGTTATATTGAAAAATCCTGAAACACGTGTCCATTAGTTTTGCATTTACAGTGCACAAACAAAGTTTCATGAAAATCGCTCCACGCGTTAAAAAGTTTCATACTAACGTTTTCACCCTTTTTCACCCCCTTAGAGGTGGAATTTCCAAAAATCCCGTCTTAGTGGGTGGTTTTGTTATAAAAGGAACCCACCTTTCAAATTTCAGCTTTCTAGCTTCAGCGGTTTCGGCTGGGCGATGATAAATCAGTCAGTCAGTCAGTCAGTCAGTCAGTCAGTCAGTCAGTCAGTCAGTCAGTCAGGTTAAGCTCTTATATAGGTATAGATTTAGACATAAATATAATCTGAATCTCGGAAATGGCTCCAACTATTTTCATGAAATTTAGTATGTAGGGGGTTTCGGGGGCGATAAATCGATTTAGCTACATCATTTTTTGAAAACGACGTTTACCAAATAGATACAAATATCGAGCAAAGCTCGGTTATACGAGTAAATTTCTATATAATGCCAAAACTGTACAAATTATTTTATTTTCAAAAATCATCAATTTTTCGTAAAAATATCTCCAGATAAAGTGAATTGTTAAAGCAGTAGATACAATAGTTGTTGATCAATAATTTCTTACTTAATTTGATCCTTTTACCCCTTTACAATTATAATGAAATTAATTCCAGTTCCAATCACAAAGGTTTTAATCATAAACGTACAATGACCCAAATGAATTATTGTTCCAGGTACAATGAACAACAAAAGTAGACGGGCTCTATTTATAGATTATTAATTCTAGAAACGGTGAGATATTGACATAAAGGCTTTATATTGAAATAGGCGGACACAGTTATGTAGGGACCCGATATCAAAATACCTTAATAAAGACAGATCATACAATAAACATACAAAGATCTAAGTAACTAGAAATCTGAGGAGATATCTACCAAGGCTGGGGATTACAGTCGTGATCATGTTTGTTTCTCGTGATCTTGTTCAGTACAGTCGGAAAGAAAAAGTTTTTATAAAATATCTGTATTTTTTATAACGATTAACCCGTCAACTGTAAATATCCAACAAAACAGTAGTTTTGCAACAAAAACGACTTATAACTACAATTTAATCGACTTATTAATTAAGTCGTTCTGTCTCAGGTAGGCAGTGTCTAATGAACGAGACGCACAATTTCCTGCCGGGACACGTAGCAAGCAAGGTAGCAAGCCACAGGCGATGCTCTAGATTCTGTCAGCTCAGTTGGTAGTAGGTAGCTCTGCCTGCTACGCTATCAGTTATTTGGTTCACTTATTACAAGCTTTGCTTAGTTTGGGGCTAGATGGTGTGGTCACGTGTCAATTGTCCAACAATATTGAAAGCTTTTAATGAAATTATTCTTCTTATCTTCTTTTGAACCAGTGTGGTGAAAGGATGAATGATGAAGGATGAAGAATTCTTCAAACTTTTTAGGTTCTATGACAGCCGGTTTTCTCTGGATATTTTCCTTCACCGTTTGAGAGTAGGTACTATAGCGCACATAATTTTTTCGGACAGTTAAATCTATTGCACGACCGGATTCGAACACACGAGCTTAGTATCAGAAAGCTACTACCACTTAGACGGCCTCTGTGGCGCAGCGGGCGAAGGTCTGCCTGAGACGCAGAAGGTTGCGGGTTCGATTCCCGCCGCGGGACTAATGTTTGCATTATTTGCAAATATTTGTCTCGGGTCTGGGTGTTTTCTATGTATAAAATGTATATATTTACAAAACAAATTTAGATATCTATGTAATTTATCAGTCATGTGGTTCCCATAATACAAGCTCTGCTTAGTTTGGGGCTACATGATGCTGTGTGATAGTGTCCAGCATTATTATATTATTATTATTATTTATTACTTGATCACCAATACTCTAATAATATGATATTATTAGAGTATTGGTGATTTTCCTTTCAAAAACTTCACATTCTACAAGTAGGCCCGCACTATCAAATACAATTTTGCTTACGGCCCTCTAAATTTCTAAATAGCATAATTTGCCTCAATGTCGCTACGTATTGAGGGGATGAGGGTCGCTTTCGGTCGTTATTTGATATTTTGCAAATAGGCTTAAAAGTCTGTCCTAAAACCTTTATGTTTCTCGTAACCTGGTCCCTTAGGTTAAATTCCTCGTCATTGAAGAGCCGATCGGCGGTTGAGTGGTCTGTAATATAACACATACCTACCTACCTATTTAAATTATATGAAAGTTTTTTGAGTATTATAACAGCTATTGAACAAACTTTAGGTAGTTAGGTAAAACTTGACCAACTTTGAAGGGTTTCATTTTGGAAATTCCTTATCTATGTGATTATTATGATTTTTGGCCACTAGGATGTATTTAAGCCAAAAAATAAATAACCATTTATAACCAAAATTAAAAAATCCTGACTAAAAGTAGTTGAAAATAGCTACAAACAGATGCCATATTGGATTTTTTGACATTTTTATAGCATATGTCAATAATGCATTCCAGATAAATCCAATGATACATAATTTGTCAAAATCTGTCTAGCCTATGAGCTCCAACGACAGCCAAAGGAACTCGTATACATACATACACCCCGCCGAACACATTACCTTCCATTTTCACTACGCAGTCGGGTAATAAATGTATAGACTTTGCGTTGGGGAAGTTATAAGTCAATACCTTGAACCACAACCTAGAAGATGACTCTGGAGGTTTAGTTGGGGGCTGCTATTGACTAATCCTGGAGACTTAGCTTCATCATTCATCATAGTTGTCGCCGGATTATGCTACTGGTATATACACATCTTACAAAATGACGTCACATTTTTCTTTTTAACCCCAACGAAAAAGAGGGGTGTTATAAGTTTAAGGTGTGTTTAAGGTAGCTCCCAAACGGATGAACCGATTTTCGTTTAATTTTTTTTTGTGGCATAGATAATGTTATCCCGAGTGTTTATAGCCATGTTTCATGAAAATCTGTTCAGCCGTTTGAAGATCATCAGCTCTTTTCTAGTTGATGAGGGGATCTGACTACCTTCCATATTATGTCCTATTGATTTGAAATTCGGTACCGTATTACTTCAATCATATTGAAAGAACATGGTAAAGTAACCATGACTTTAAATATGACATGATAGGGTAAGGTTTAGATGTCGGGGGATTTTTTTTTTAAATATTGTATTATTTATTTAATTATTTATTAATTGCCATGTTAAAATAACCCAATAGGTGAAATATAAGTCTATCCTTGTCTTTCTAATGTCAGTGAAAAGATATGTCATGAGAATATCAAGATTATGAATAATGGGGTGGGAATAAATTACTGTCTGTTCTATACTCGTAATAAACGAAAACTGGAGCATTTTGTATGGTAATCACCATAAGGTGATCCTTCTTTTATTGATCGATCTATTTGAACCCATAAATAAAGAAGAAGTAGAAGTCCTACCAAGTTTACGGTTCCATACAAAAAACAAAAGATTTGCATTACATTAATCAGGCATAACCCCGAGAATTGAAAAAGGTCAAAAATCAACGCTTGCGTCTTGATTTCAACTTGAGTAGGCTCAAGACTACATCACAAATAAAGGGTCAGGGATTTCTAAAGCCGCGTGAACTCCTCCGCTGAGAATTACCTCCGGGATCATCCCAGGATCAACCATAATGCTCTTCATAATACAGATTTTTAGTCACAGAGATTTTAACATAGAGACCTTTCTCAGTGAATAATAGAGGCGGTGAAAAGATCAGTGCATCTTTTCATGCACTTGACACCATGTCTTCAAACTTTTTAGGTAATTTACCCTTTGAAAGTACTGGGGACTTACCACAACAAACCATTATATTTCAGAAACCTCACATTTTAGGCTTGAAGTAACAACTTCATGTGAGGTTGAAGCAGTGTTCTACTTCAATACAATTTTTATAGGTCATAGTCCGAAATATTAAAGTTATATTACTTTGATATCGCCCGAAGAGCTTGTGGTAAAGCCCATGGTATTTATTATTATTATTATTATTATTCAGCCATTACTGTCCCACTGCAGGGCAAAGGCCTCCCTTCCCTTCTACCCATGGTATAGTGCACAAAAACGTTGACATTCACATTGATATTGTCACATTTACCACTACTGACTACCGCATTCTTCTAATAATTAGCATAGTAACATTACTTCAATACAAATTTTATAGGTCATAGTACGAAATATTAAAGTTATATTACTTTGATTATTGCTTTAAGAGCTTGGAGTAAGGCCCCAGGGACCTCACCACGAATTCATAATATACATTACCGAATTAATATTACATTATTATTTCGTACCATGACCTATGCAAATTGTATTGAAATACGTTACTTCAAGCTTCAAATGTGACGTTTCTAAAACAGAATCGTTCTGGAAGACTTCGTGGTAAGGCCCCAGGTATAGTGCACAAAAACTTTGACACATTGATATTGTACAATTAACCACTACTGACTACCTCGGTATAGCGACCCCATTGTGGTTTGCTTATAAAGATAGATTTATTGCAACTAGAGTTTACTCATCACGATCGCAAATCAATTCGAATTGTACATGCGATCAGATTATTGCCTAAGTCCTGCCCATATTATTGCATATTAAACCTATCGTAAATTCAGCATTATTCACAAATTGCGATGAAATGCCATTTTATTGGATGCCGCATCAATGAATTAACCTAATTTGCAATGTCGCAGTTTAGTTTATTGTTTTGTTGCTTTGCTAGCTAGCTTTTTCTTGTGGTTTTACTCGCATGTCACAAGTAAACATGAACAAAGCTTATGTGATTCAGTAAATAACAAAATCCTTACAAAATAATTTGGACTTAAATCAAATTGAAAGACTCACAGAGGTTTTACTACGTAATTACTATAACTTACATTCAATGTATGTTATTTATTTAACTAATTTTCAATCATCATCATCATCAGCCTATAGCAGTCCACTGCTGGACATAGGCCTCCCCTAATGAGCGCCATTGCGCACTGTCTTCAGCTCAATGACATTGGTCAATATTTTATATGACATTGATTGGATTTTATCAGATGTTACTATCCAATCAATGAACGAAATTGTTAGCAGTTGTAGATCATAATAATACTGCTAGGCATTTTCGTCTATTTCTGTATGAAACGAAAGGTCTTAAAAACCAAATTAGCTTGCAAGGTTATGTCAAGGTTCCATTGTGCCAAGGCCAGTGAAGCCAGGTCGTGTAGAGGGTGCTTCACGGAGACATGTGACGAATTAGATAGGCTCTCCGCCCTCGGGCTAATTCGAGTCGAGTGGAATAAGTTGGATTTTTGTTTGTTTTTACAAACGGTTATCTGTTGCGTTGTTTTGTTGGCGACTTTTTGTTTAGAATCATTGATAAACATTATGCATGAGTTTTGTTTTCAGCCAACCCCTATAAAAATCATCTTCGTGTTTGTTTCACTGGTTTTTTAACCAGTGTTGTGTAAAGATTAAAACTCCCTAGAAAAGATGTAAAAATTTGAATATTTCGTCATGGCATGTACCTATATTATATATGTTATGTGGGGTCGGCACAACATGTGATCTTCTTCCATTTCCCTTTGTCATTCGTCATCTCAGTACTCACTCTTTTCTTACCATTTGTTATTCATGTATTTACAAGAAATGAAAATTAATACATTAAATTTTCAACGTGCTTTATAAATATGTACAGTTTATACAAACAATTCCAACTACAAAGTAAGAAAATTGTTTGTCTTTTCAATTAAGTCTCTTCTTGAAGAGCAAAAATAAATTTTCAAAGTTTCAGCAAACATAATTAAAAAACAATTCAAAAGGCTTCACAGCAACCACCAGACTACGAGAGTAGATGAGGTTATGAAGTATAAAAGTTATGTCATTAGATAAAATACTGAAAACGATAAGATTTTTAATTATAACTAGTGGACTTCGCGACTTTCCGTAATGTTATTTTTCATACTAGTTTCTACCTCCCGCTGCACTTTTTAGAGGTTTTTCAGGGATGACTGTCTCAACGCTTACCTTCCTAGCTTCAGTTTTGTAGGACTTACAGTTTAGGCTGTGATTATATTGTGATCTGTCAGTCAGCCACTATCGTATTTTTATTAATGTCTATTTATGAACTCAGCTCACATTTACACAATTTTGGCTAATGAGCCTCCTTTTTATCTCATCATCCTTTTCGGTCCTGGGCTGATTGCGTCCAAGAAGCTTCCACCATTTTGTGATCTTCCTGATGCTCTATAATTTTTGTTTAATCACCACTCAGTTACTGTTCTTGATCATCTATCGCATTGAAGAATTTAGAAACTAAAATACACATTATTGTATTATATTTTAGGTAATACCGTGATGATAAATGATTTGGGTCTTACCAGCCGTTTGGGCAATATCAAAGTATAACTTTAACATTTTGTATAGAAATTGATTTGAAGTAGTGTTACTTCAAGCTAAAAATTTAACGTTTCTGAGACATGATGGTTTTTAGGAGCATATGGTAGCCTTTGCCATTCCAAGCGTTTGTCCAATAAAAAAGGTATAAAAGGTAAAACAATTGAAGTAATTGAAGAATTGAAGTCTTGAGAAGTATTTACAAAATCCTGGACATAAGCCATCAATTATTTATGATGACCGCTTCCATGACATCTAATCCCAACGTCCGGACTAATTCCCAAAGGGTTACCTTTATCTTCTAACTTACCCTCCCATATGGGGTAGTTTCCTAAATGAAAAGATTAAGGTGACCCCTCATTTGAATACCCGATTCTGAGATCAATTTCAAATGGACCATAGCTCTGAAAAGGAATTAGAATATCACAGGAACTTATAAGATTAGATGGACGTCAAGACTGACCAATCCTTGGTGAGAAGTTTCAACTAGGTTTCTGGATGTAGGTATAGGGTATATTTAAAGACTGTTTCCGAAACCTTTTGTTTAAAATAAAATGTATTTCAAAAAATACTTGTTCACTATTACATCGGTCAAGGTGTCAGTTCACCGATGTGAAACGAACCGAACTATGTCACCGGATAATCCCGCCATTAAAGTAGGACAGGGAACTGAAAGTACTTACCTAGGTACCTATAGGAATTCGGTGTGGCAACTGTAACTTTTGTCTGTAGTTGGCAACCCCTTCAGGTGTTTCGTAAATATTTTATGTGACAAAGTGTAATGTGTATACAAAATGTATAAAAATACGGTTATTAAATACTTTAGTTATCTAAAAGTACCTTCAAAGTACGGTAAACTAGTATTTATTAAAAAAAACCCGTCTAAACGCAGCTGAACATTGTTTTCACAGCCGCCATATTGGATTTTTTTACATTTTGTATAGCAAGTTACTCATGTGATCGAGACAAATCCAACGATCATTTGTCATAATCTGTTCAGCCCTTGGGCTACAGCGACAGCCAAAGGAACTCGCATACATAGGTACGTACACCCCAAACACATTACTCTTCCTTTTCGCTTCGCAGTCGGGTAAAAATGAAAGCTACACTTGCAAAATGTACCTACAAACAACGAGCAAACTATTGTATCTACTATTTAATAATAGTATTTGTCACTTAAACTAACAATTAAAGGCCACCATACATCAATGCAACATAACATCTAACGCTTTCTGTTTTTGACAGTGGAAATGTAAGAAAACCAATTTGTTGAAAATTCGAACCCATTCTCAAATTCGACGGTTCTGGCGCGCAGCCAAGCTTAGGCCCGGCATAATGTGAGCACCACAGAAGAGTATTGAACAGAGCAGAAACTCTATTGAAATGAAATATTGGAGCTTTAGAAGTAAAAACTAAAAAAATCCACTAAAATGAATCCAAACTGAACAAGACAATAAAAAAACCAACAAACAAGAGTTTGACATTGAAGAGTCATAATATAATTATCAGATCAGATAATTTTTTATAGTATCAATCGATTTTTATTATACCTTAGTATGAGTTTTATCAATTTGAAGACAATATGGAAAATAAAAAACATATTTTTTTTAAAGATATTTTTTATGAAAGCATTTTCAAATGAGATCGTTTGTATTTTTACTAATTTTTAAGTACCTACTTACATGGTACAACAGAATTACAACCAATAACTTGTGCTGCATTCAGTAACTTTGTAGTGTGACTTATATTTTCAATGTTTGTATTCTGCCTATTTCTTTTCTGTGGTGCTTAGTACTAGATATCCATCTAACTGACATCCACATTTGGGTCATAATAATATTTTATCTGTGAGCACTGTTGAAATAGAACGTTTAGAATGTTGGTAAATACGCTGGAAAGGTTTCAGGGGTATCAGATTATCATTTTACGTTTAGGTACTACTTTATAATCAACACTGATATTTTGAATGTGAAAGTAATTCTGTTTGTTACCTTTCACGACAAAACAGCTGAACTTATCTTAATGAAACTTGGTACTTAATAGATTGGGTCCTAACGTCTTTCACGTTAGCTTTTTTTTGTTTCAAAAAAAGATGCTGCAAAGTTTGGTTTAAAATCCAAAATTGAGAGTCTTATTTTGACATTTTAATGGATTATCACTGAGATACTATGAACATACAGAATAATTATGTATATACACCGTGAAATTTTAATGGTTGTTTTCCCGCGGCAGAACAACTTGCCATAAAGAGTACTTTTGAAAAATAGAGTAAAAGTAAAAAAATAAAGATGTTTTTGTTTTAAAATAATTTAAAAATATTCATAAACTCGAAAATGTGAGGAACAATAGTAACATTAGACGTAACTTGTATTCGAATCGCACGCGCCGCCGGCCGCCTTCGCGTAGGTATCGGGATGAATTACTATTGGTTCGTGATCGCTTTCGAATTAAATTTTCAAATTATTGTTTTTTTTTTTGTTTTTAATATTTTATTTGTTTATACAACGATTGTATTACCAAGACCAAACCATTTCGCTGCGGGAAAACAACCATTAAAATTTCACGGTGTATAATTATGGCAAAACTTCGGCGCCATCTTGAGTTTTCAACATTCCCAAAAAAACAATCACATAACTTTTGTTGTTCGATAGTGACTCGATAGCGCAAGACAATGCTCAAGGTACATAATATTATTAAAATTGATTATTGTTTATTATGCGGTCTGTGCCGTGTTTCATTAATTAAAGTCCCCAAAGTGGTTTTACAGTCTACTGATTTTTAGGGTTCCGTCATGAACTTTGGAAAAATTACTTATCAAAATTTTCTCTGTTAACGCTTTCATTCACGGATAGATTTTGTTTAGTATAAGCTTTTTTATAACTCAAAACTTTAATTCGTCCAAGCAAAAAGAGCAAAGAACTAAATGACAAATTTTTAAAATTCAAAACGTTAGTGATTTTTCAAAATTTCCACGTTTCTAAAGGTAATATGAATGATGCAGAAGCAGTTTTGGAACAATTGTAAGCCAAAAATTTAAATTTGTGAATCAACTATATAAAAACACATCAATGTTAGATTCGTATCAAAATCATCTTGGGGTCTAGAAAAAGTGACATTCTTCTAACACGAAAAGGTAATCAAAAAATACAGTCGAATTTAAAATCTTTTCCTTTTTAAAGTCGGCGAAAATTGTATGACTTTTTGTCTTGTGTTGCATTTTGTCAATTTATCATTATAAAATTTAACCACACATTATTCTCTCTGCTTCAGTATAAATTCCCTGAAACATTGTTATAAATGTAACCAAAACTCAGTGCCGGATTTATATTTTTTATGAGTGTAGGCCACTTTATTTCTGCCGCCCCCCATGTACCTACATACCTTTCTAAAATAATAATTTACCATTTGTAGTAAAGGGCTTCCTTTAGGCTTATTCCACTAATCCCCGTTGACGATCCCCGTTAACGGGGATTTTACTACAAATGCAAAATTCTTATTTAAATAAACGAATGAAATCAAGTGACTGTCCTCTGAAATCTGCCGCCCCTAGGACGCTGCCGCCCCTAGGCCGCGGCCTATACGGCCTATTTATAAATCCAGGACTGCCAAAACTCTAAAGATTTAATGCAAGAACTTATTAGAGTTTACTGTATGTAAGTTTAGATTACAAATTTCAACACAGAAAAGCCTCATTATCTCATTAAACGTTTCAAAGTCGAATTTCCAAGCCCGATAACTCAACTCAAAACTTTGAACTCAAAAATACTTTGTTTTGAACCATAAATTTTCTCAGATGGTTGAGCGCTTGCATTTAAATTTATAAGGGTACGTGCAAACCGAATTGAAATGATGACTTATAGGTTTTACTTACAGAAACAAGTAATCAAATAAATAATATAATAAGTCGTCTCAAGAGCAAATTTTAAGGGTCATTGGGTAATACTTTTGATGCAACTTTCTATAAGTGGGGTCAGATTTTCAGTTTTATTTGGGTTGGTCGGTTAGAACCCTCAATTCCATCCCTTGAAAGATGAGGGGTAACTTATGTTGTGGCACGTCGGGAATAATTTTAATTTCTCTGCGAGAGCTAAGTGGGGTTGACAAGAAAATTCGCAATTATTCTCCTATGATTTGTTACTCTGAAAAAAATAAAAAAAACTTTATGAAGGTGCACTGAAAACCATAAATTGAGTGAGATATTTTTTTTATAATGGCTTTATCACAATCTCTCACAAACCATTATGTTTCGGAAACGTCAAATGTCAAGCTTGAAGTAACACTACTTCAATTCAATTTTTATAGGTCACGTTACAAAATATCAAAGTTGTATTAGTTTCATATTTTCTGTAAAACTTGTGGTAAGGCTCCAAGCTGGAAAACAGGCATAAAGTCCACCTGATAGTGGCTACTATAATCTATGGGCACTTGCAATAGTAAGTTACGGAAAAAAAGGTCACCCGATAACTTAAATAATACAAAATTTAAAAATTTGAAAACCCCTCCGACACGGTTTGAACCCGACCTTTACTCTAACATGGTTATCTTACCATGTTCTTTCAATATCATTGAAGTAACACGGTACCTACCAAATTTCGAATCGATCGAACATAAGGAAGATAGTCAGATCCCCTCATCAACTAGAAAAGAGCTGATGATCTTCAAACGGCTGAACAGATTTTCATTAAACATGGCTAAGAACACTCGGGATAAAATTATCTATGACACAAAAAAAAACTAAACGAAAATCGGTTCATCCATTTAGGAGCTACGATGCCACAGACACACAGACACACAGACACACACCCACACAAATTCACTAACAGACACGTTAAACTTATAACACCCCTCTTTTTCGTCGGGGTTTAAAAAAAGGGTAACGCCATCTCTTGGGAACGAAAGAGTAATAGCAAAGTTATTGTAGCACAATATTGTGTAGCAGGCTAGGTAAGTATGGAAAGCGCTTTACGGCAGCGGAAGATAAGAGGATCGCGACCGTAAGGATTGAAGAGGGACCAGCTCCCTAGAGAATTTATTTACTAGTTTCTTGTAAGAATTTGTAGGGTTTAGTAAAAAATTTGCAATCCATTCCAAGAAAACTACGCCTGTTTTCCAACAGGATTGACCACGGACAATCTATACATATAATAAAATTGTTACTCTGTGCGTTTGTGCAAGCTAATCTCCACAACGGCTGAACCAAATCGAATGTGATTTTCACTTTTGTATTAAGATAAGCTTGGATTAAAACTTAGGCTTTGTTTCATCGAAATCTGTTGACAATTAAAAATAGATATTAATATGATATATTTTATAAAAAAAACCTTATCCCTCCGTACAGCCCCCGAATGTACAGTCACAGAATATTAAAAAGTAATATAACGCGTACGTAGTCGCGGGTATCAACTAGTCACTACTATTATAGAAATATTTATTCTCAAAATTAATTTATATTTTACTGTAGGACACATTCAAACCATGGTCTCCAAAAAAGACCCCAACCAGCTCAAATATTTAACTTTTCAAAACTAATGATACCCCAACTTTGCCTGCGTAACTCGATCTAAACTCACAAAAACTTTAAGGTTGAATTTAAAAAATGTTTACTTATAGGCATAATTTATCTTACCTTCCACAGCAGATCTCCAGAAAGATTTTTCTTCAAGAATCCTTAAGGTTTAAAACCGAAGCTGTTCAAACCTCGATGTTTGCACAGCAATTCGAACTCAGTAGTTTGCAACAGATAAAACATAAGTTTGCCGAGTTATAAGGCACTTATCAACCCATTAACATCTATGGGTAGGTAATAGCTGTGTTTGTAAGATGAGTATCTATTGGGAGAGTTGTATTAGTTAAGATAATTGTTTGTGAATCGTGTCCGATTGCTTGAGTATACCTGCAAAGTTTTGAACAGCAATATTGCTAAGCCGGTAGCAATTCTTCAAGCTTCGTATTACATTTGCGTACCTAATAGTTTCTGGGGCCCTTATATTTGAAAAAGTCATCTTTCTCCAGTCCTTATCCCACGCTAAGTGGGATCGAGACAACATGGCTTCTTTTTCAACTCACTCGTACCATTTGTTAACTTTTTTGTTAACTCTGTGTCTATTCCAAGTCTTCTTTTTAAAACTCTTTATAAACTTACCATTGTTTTGTAAAATTTTTTTGGACAGCCCAAACTTAATCAATAGGAATCATTCTTGTCTGGGTAAGCACCGACGCAGCGCAGTCACTATTTGGATTATTTTGGCTAAGTGACAGCAAAGGATAAAGCTGAAGGCTAACTTAAACTCAAATCTAGACACGCGGCAGCGTGTCAAGCCAAGTTCTAGCGAAGCGAACGGGCGATGCGCGCCTAGTGTAATATTACAGGAACCATTTGGGTGATTTTTCACCCCCTCGTAACTCAAAAACTATTTCACATAAACAAGTCAAATTTGGCTCATCTATTGCCACTTGCGAGTAAAATATATGCACCGAATTTCATAAACACACCTCAAACGGTTATTTAGATATTAACGTCCAAAAATGCCTGGTTATGGAAAATTTTATCACTGACTGACCTATAGACGTTAATTATAACCCAGTTCCAGATGACCTAGAACGTTCAAATTTGGCATCCAGGTAGGTAGTGGGGTGGATACAAAGGAAAAAATCTGAAACTTGCAAATTTTTATATTTTTAACGTACTTTTTCAATTAATTGATTCTCCTAGGAACCCTTACTAGCGCCTGTAATATAAGAATAGCAATCTAAATAGATGACAGTCGGTCATTATGTGGATTTTAATAGGGTCTTGACGTGAATATAATAACGAGTGGAAATAGTGTCTTGGATTGGTAAGTAGTACACTCTTACCTAGGTATACAATGTGCCAATAGTTGAGCCGTCTATGCAGATAGGTAAGTATGACTATAGGTATGTATACCTACAATGTGCCAATAGTTTGAGCAGTCTATGCAGGTAGATAGATATGGCTAGATAACTATTCAGGCCTAGATTATAGTGTGTCTCGGCTTGTCGGATAGGTAGAAGGTAGGTATACTTATTCAGTAAGTACTCAAGTACCTACCTACCTGCTTAGTATGTACCTATACCTACAATGTGCCAATAGTTTGAGCCGTTTATGCAGGATTATATAAGTGTAATAATATAAGAACAAGTACTTACTTACTAATAAGTTCTGTACAAAAAGTAATGATATCCCATCAAAAACATAAATGTGAAATGAGAGCCAAGTTCAATAAGTAAGTAGGTATGCTTTAGTCGTTGACTTCAGCGACAAAAGAAGTGAGATCTAAACGGGTGCCAAGTACAATGGTCAGTCCTAAAACTTATTTATAACAATATTAAATATTTTTAACAACTTTAAAATATCATTTCATCTCATAATTTAGGATATTATATTGAAGCCTAAGGTCTAACTTGGCTAGTTATCATTATACGAATTACCTTCCTATTATTAACTACTTACCTACTATGTCCGATCGCTAGTTTCTACCAGCAAGCCAAATTTTTAGAAGAATAAAATAAGAACGTGCAAGCTATACCTAATATAATTCGTACTCTTAAGAAAACTAGCCAAGTTAGACCTAAGGCTTCAATATAATATCCTAAATTATGAGATGAAATGATATTTTAAAGTTGTTAAAAATATTTAATATTGTTATAAATAAGTTTTAGGACTGACCATTGTACTTGGCACCCGTTTAGATCTCACTTCTTTTGTCGCTGAAGTCAACGACTAAAGCATACCTACTTACTTATTGAACTTGGCTCTCATTTCACATTTATGTTTTTGATGGGATCTAAACCTTACCAGAAGCCTTACTATAAAATCTTACAAACCATCATATTTCAGAAACGTTAAAATTCTTCAATACAATTTTTATGTCACGGTAAAAATTATCAAAGTTATATTACTTTGATAATGGCCGAAGAGCTTGTGGTAAGGCCCCTAGTCTCTAACCATGGACCCAGGAATTCAACTGTACTTTTGCTAGTCATGGCATGGTAGAAATAATTAGTATTTATCATCCATTCGCGACCACATGCTACACGACATGCAGGTACCATCCGTTTGTTGATTGTTCTAGCATTCGTCCAAGGTTCCAGCTCTAGCAGTTACGAGGGAGTGAGACATTGAGCGGCCTTTAGTAGGTGACAAAATGATTCAGATATTGCATTAAACGACACGCAAAAACAAGGAATTATCAACGTTTTCCCATCATGATACCCATCATCAAGATGAGAGTGCGCTATTCCCGACGTTGACCCGCTTTCCGCCACTTTGACGATTGACTTTGCCACGTCGACCCGCTAGAGAGTACTTGTATGTGGCGGCTTCAATTTTTTAATTTTAAAGTTGCCAGTTTCAGTTGTTTACTGTAAAAAGGTTGGTAAACTTCAAACGTGCGGTTTTGTGGTATGTGGTCCGTTTTTTGTTTCAAAGTTCGTATTTACTCGAATGGCCGTGTGTCGCTATAATACTGTCATGGTTGTCGATCTAATTATACCGCTCTAGAATTTTAAATGTCGACGAGGGTTCCGACAGTGGAAACGGACAAAAAAAAATCAAATTGAAAAGTAAAATAAAATCGCAGAGTCGCAATCACAGTCAATCGTTAAGTCAATTAAAAATAAATCGGCCGCTCTGTTTAAAATTTCTTCACAGGAAATTATCGACCAAAACCCGGAAGTCTAAACAAAGTTACCTTAGCGATATCACTAGAAAAATGTGTGAAAATCACATTTCCATAAGTCACATTCTACATTATAAAGTTCTGAAAGTTTCTGTGTACGCACAGCATGAAAATCGGTGCAGTAGTTTTTGAGTTAATCATGAACAGACAGAAGGCTGACGCGCCGGAGGACATTGTAGTAAAGATAAATTAAATTCTAAAGTAAAAGTGTAGCAACATGGTATCAACCCACGCACATTCTAACCGCTCTACATAGTTTAACAGTACATAACAATTTGAGGTTATTAGTAGAAAACTATTATCGTCCAATCGATTTAATGTCAATTAAGTAACTTTGGGTATACGCCCAGGTTGTTTCTACTGAGTTTGCTTCATAAATATTATACATCGCTATACAATCACGTTCATAATAGCTATGACTGAGATTACATAGCTACTTTTAAACCTTACAAAAAATAAGGTTGAAAAAATATTAGGAAAATATCGCCTGTAATCCCCATGTTTGGTAAACAGCACCCTTAAGCGGTGTTAGCAAGAGTACGATTTTTTTACGGTATTAACGAGTTTTGTGAGAGTGGGAAAAACGGTTTTATTATAAAAACAAAATACCAAAAACATGACCACGATTTTAATTTTCAGATTTAGTAGACAACTCAGATATTTAGTTACTTTAGACCTTTGGGAATATTAATAAGGATGTAAAATCACGTCACAACATTATATTTGGCACATGCTAAAGTTTTGCACAGTAGTCATATTCCGTACATGTCAGGTTGCAAGTCTATCGTTTACAGCAACCAATATTGATGACATTCCCTAAAATTGGTTTTGTTTTACTTAATATGCCGAATTCCGTGGTTTCTTCATGATGATTCCTATCACATCAAAGCACCAATATTTTTAGTTAATAAAATGTATCGGTGCAACTTCGTTTGTATGAATATGTTTCAGTCTTCTTATTGCCGAAAATCTGTCAAAAATGTAGAGCCAAAACCGGTATTATTGATAAAAATAAATAAGGTTATTTTTGACACATTAGAGCACATTGTGAATCTTGCACTATTTGTCTCAAAGCTACCAAATCCCAAAACAGGCGGTGCGTTTTAATTCACCGAGTCACGAGGTACAATAAGTCTTCATTCATTCTTCATGACTCTAACAGTCATTTTTAGGTTACTTTGGTAGGTAACTATTACAGATCACTGGTTTAGCTGGACAAATCTAATGTAGGCTACTTATACTCGTAATAGATACCCTACTTTAGTATTCCACGTACCCTAATGACCCTACCTCCATACCACCTCTACCTTCATCGAACAATCACGTTGTCATATTGGTCATCTGTCAGCGGCCATTTGCTTTTTGTTCAATCATGCCCTTTATTTGCCCAATTGATATATCATGGGAGAGTTTTGTGATGTATTGGACTGAGAATTTATCGCTCTAGTTTTTTTTGTGTTAATTTGAGTTTAATTGTGTAATTTTGGTGGTTATTTTTCCAATAAAGCTCAAGTTTTTGACACGGGTGAATCGAAATGAAAGTTTCTTTCTTCCATCAGAAAAAGTTCCAAGAATTTTAAACAAAACAGCCATCTTTTGTTTAAAATTGACTTAACAATTTGAATGACTTTGTGACATTGACAATACTAACAAACTTGACACTGGCAAAATCGATCTCAAAAAAGGAAGATGCAATAAATATAAAAAAAAGAAGAAAGAAAGATATTTCATGTACATTTCATTTCATGTAGCAAAACAAGGAGTTATCATAAAATCAAGGTGTCTTCGCCACATAGTTCGACAGTCACCATTTAATCATAACCACACATACTGAGTTAATTGAACATGTAAACGGATAATTACAGTTTCTATAGACAGTACGAATGAATTGAGATGAGACCCCAAGTTACATTTCAATTAAGCATCAATTTAATCCACTCGTATTATAATAATAATTGAAATGAGAAATTGAATTTGCCACGCATTATAATATGTAGGTACGTAGCGAAGTATAGATATTATTGCTATAAATGTAGATCAGGAACCTAAAACGCGACTTAAAGCACGACCAAGACCAACTATTTGTGAAAATAGCACAACTTTACTATGCTACAAAATGTCTGCTCTAACTTTAATGAGAAGTTTTATAAATATAAACTTATCAACGGTTGCGATAAGCTTAAAAAAACTGTTAAAATGTCCAATAATGAACACAACAAATTTATTGAAGATCCGTGCTCATGACTGTAATGCCCAGATTTGGCAGACATCAGATCTCTGGTTTCTTTGTATCATTGAGGATATGAGTGACGACCCTTTTTGCTGTCATGATTAATTTTAGTTAATATTAAGTTTCAGTTATATTCTATTTTGTATTTGTGACACAAAATAAACTTCTTTGATTTAATTTGGTTTGATATTGTAAAGTAATCATTAACACCTCCGAACATTATATTTGGCATGTGCCCAAGTTTTGCACAGTAGCTATCTGGCGATGGGCTTGAAAACTACGTGCTGAATAGTGAAGATAAGAAGCGACATATAGTCGCGTCCTGCGTTCCTATATACGTTCCTAACCAAACATAGATCGTCCCAGGCATGATTAATGTCGCCCCACCGACATTTTGGTGTGAATCAATCAATGACGTCACAAAGCCCACATCTGGGCCTCGCTGGGACCCGTAACTTAAACTTAGCTGTCATTAATTAAGCGATACACAAACCTGACAGAAAGTTGTGAGCTTAGATTGAAAGGCATTTTTTAGTTTCAAAACTTGGGAGATTAATCCTCACGGAGGTCTCTTTATTATGGAAGTAAATTAAATATTTTTGAAGAAATTGATTTGTGAACAGTTTTTTTAAACTTTAATGACTTTGATGACGCAATATTACCATTACTTATTGGGAAGTGGTTTGTAGTATTTAGTTGATTGTTTCAAGCTACAGCATGGAGATGGAACTTCTGGCTCTGTGGTGGTAACCGCTAAGACGGCCTGACTAATGCTAAAGAGTCCTACCATCTTGTTGGATTAAACAGTATCTACATAAAATCAGACTGGTACATATTTTGACACCTAATTACTTAATATTATTATCACTCCAAACGTATTGTGTAGCATCCATTATCGCTATACAGGAGGTGCAAATTTCAATATTAAGGCCAATCGATCAAGCGTCGGAAATGAGCAGGCGTGTCTCATTCATCAAACATCCTGTAGAAACAGGAGCTGAGATGAATGGTGATACACCTTAAATTTCAGGTTATTAGTTTAGAAGTAGCGATGACTGCTGGGATATTAAAAATCAGTCAATTTGATTTTCTCGTCGAAGTTTTCATATAATTTTCAAAACAATATTATAGCAATTTATTCAAGCTCTGTTCTTCAAAGAAGTATGTAGCAGCGGGACTCTATTGATATAGTTAATTTGATATAGAACAACATGTAATGTGTACGAACCCTGGTTTAATTTGATTGGCTTTAAGATAATGTTATCAGATCCCATAAAGCAGCCGCAGACGTCCCGCACGCAATCCACAGGGTAAATTGTTGAAAATTAAAAAAAAACTTAAAAGCTTAAACAGCATTACCCTAACAAGAACTCTCAAGAGTAAAGACTTTTAAAATGCGAACAAGAAAAATAGCCCTTTTTAATTAGGGTCCCAAATTAAATTTACATAAACCACATTTTTGATACACTCGCAACGAAAACATTTACCAAACTCATGTCCCGGTTTTCATATAAAACCGGCGTAATAGGAGCCCTAAGCAAACATAATTTTCTCCAATTCGAGTGGTGATTAGGCGTCGGCCACCCGCACAAGTGTGATGTATAAACGATCGTGGGATAACCGAAACACGTGTTTTTTATGAAGTCTCTACTCTATGTGCTAGTTTATGCCCAGCAAAAAGTGCGCGAAATATTCCGGTGAATATCCTACGAATTTGCGTATTCTTATTAGTTCTTCCAAATTTTCTTCTTCCTGCCCTTTTCCCACGCTATGTGGGGTCAGTGTGGTACGTTTTCTTCTTCCATTTACCTCTATCATCCGTCATCTCAGTACTCACACCTTTCGTACTCATATCATCTTTCACACAGTCCATCCATCTTTTCTTTAGTCTATCTATCTATATATCTATATAAGAGCTTAACCTGACTGACTGACTGACTGACTGACTGACTGATTGATCATCGCCGAGCCGAAACCGCTGAAGATAGAAAGCTGAAATTTGGAAGGTGGCTTCCTTATATAACAAAACCACCCACTAAGGTGGGATTTTTGGAAATTCCACCTCTAAGGGGGTGAAAAAGAGTTGAAAACGTTAGTATGAAACTTTTTAACGCGTGGAGCGATTTTCATGAAACTTTGTTTGTGCACTGTAAATGCAAAAGGAATGGACACGTGTTTCAGGATTTTTCAGTATAACCATCAAAAAAGGGTCAAATGTGGGGTCAATGTTTGTATGGGAACTTTTTAACGGGTGGTGCGATTGGCCTGAAACTTTGTTTGTGTACTGTAAATGCAAAATGAATGGACACGTGTTTCAGGATTTTTCAATATAACCTTCAAAAAGGGGTCAAATGTTGGGTCAATGTTTGTATGGGATCTTTTTAACGGGTGGTGCGATTGGTTTGAAACTTTGTTTGTGTACTGTAAATGCAAAACGAATGGACACGTGTTTTTTCACTCAGGATGTTTTCAATATAACCTTCAAAAGGGGTAAATTGGGGTGTCAAAGTTAGTATGGGATTTTTATGAGTTGTGTGATGTGTTGAAAACTCAGTTTAAATACTTTAAGTGAACGAAGTCGTGGGCGGGACAGCTAGTATAAATATAGATTCACAAAATTTACTTATTCGCCTCACGTTTCTTTTTTGATTTCTGCTTAGAAGCTATCGATAACGATACATCAGTTCCGTAAATAGATTTTTGCATTTAGAAAGGATCAGTTCCTTATCAAAAGGTCATTCGATACTGTTTAGTTCCGTATTTCTTTCAATCTCCCAAAACTTCTTAGTATTCAAATAGCTTAGGGACACATTGAACAAAACGGTTCTTTTCTCAAAATGTCTGTTGACTTTGCCGACTCAATCCGCCGTTTCACCTAAACGTCTCGGAGGGCCAATATTCGGACCTTTCCTCAAATGAAATGATCTAATCTCAAGTTTTATCCAATTCTTTACAATTGGTCCGTTTAAAAGGATCAAGCTTTGAAGGAAAATAAACGGTGTTTTTCTGTTTCAATGCATGGTTTCTCAGCACTTAGTTTTTCTGTAAGAGCGCTGGTGGTGTAGTGGTAGCACCCCTGCCTCACGATCCGAAGGTCGTGCACGAATGAGTTTTTCCATTCGAAAATTTTATGTGCGCAATGCCAGTGCTCTTAAACGGTGAAGGAAAACATCGTGAGGAAACCGGCATACCCTAGAACCAAAAATTCGAACGTATGTGTCATAGGTTAGTATTCTTACAAGCGGCGATGGGCTTGCAACCTGTCACGTACGGAATACTAACTACTGTGCAAAATGTGGGCATGTGCCAAATGCCATGTTTGGACTTGCCTCTGACTACCCTCTTTAGATATCCTCAAAGATCTAAGTAACTTAAGATCTGAGGAGATATCTACCGAGCCTGGGAATTACAGTCGTGATCATATATATATTTTTTTTTATGTTTAGTTTTTCTGTTTCTCACCTTAATAAATTGTTTTAAATTCTCGGTTGTAGTTCGTAGGTACATTCACAACTTGAACACATATAGCCTTTTGATTGACATTAGATAAAAAATGCAATGACTGACGTACCTTTTTGTAATAAAATAGGTTGCTATAAATACAGAATCATTGAAATTGTAGTACAGAGACAAGTGGCGGAAAGGATATTTAAAAACTTAACACTTTTGTTCGAACGCTTTGGTGAGCCCGGTTGAGGTGTGAGTTCAATTTCCACAACAAGACATTACTATCATGATATAAAATAATTTGTTACGTCATAATTCTACCACAACCAGAACCGGAACAATAAACCGAAACCAATTTTAGTAGTGAATTAATTTCACTCTGACCCGTATATCGTTATAAATATTCAGCATAAAATTGAATTTTAATAAAACGATAATAATTAAAAAGGTGGAAATAATATATAGTTTACCATTATAATTTATCTATTCAGCCTACATTCACTCACTGTTGGGTATTAGTCCTTCTCTTTATCTCGCCATCCTTTCCGGTCCCCCTTTAATCGCATCTAGGGAGCTTCCAGCATCTACTCCGACCATTCTACTCACTATTACCCACATTAGGTATTAAATCAATGTTCAATTTGACCGAGCAAGAGTATTAGATACAAAATGGCTACTTGTACAGAGTGTCTCATAACTTACGGTGTGTATCGAAATCTATCAATGGTACTCTAGAGTAGCTGACATAGACCTCTAAACCCCTATGATCATACACCAATATATTTTTTGTTCTTTACCAGTACCTACCTACCCTCAAGAGAAAATAAACATCTTGAGGAAACCTTGTCATAGAACCTAAGAAGCTCGACGACAAGAAAGGGGCTTCTGAGGTGCATTATGTTTTCACTGCTCTGGTTTTTAAAGAAATAAGTAATCTGTCCAAATTACTCTGGAAACTGCGATTAATGTACTTACAACCCTTAAACAGGGTTTCAATTCCGCGGTTACACCACAGTGTAGACAACAATAAACACGGTAATATTAAAATTTAAAAAATAATAAATTGGCCATACTTGTTGCCAAGCAATTATTGCTCTAAAGATGGCTCATGTAAACGCACCTTTACCTACCGCAAATCCATTAATATCTATCATGTCAAATGAATTACAGCAGGTGACAAATTGAGCTGCACCGACTGCATATTTTATCGCAAAAAGCAACGGATTTTTCCCTATTAAAAATCCGTCGTCCCGTAGTTTGCGGAAAAAGTAATTTTCCGTAAATGGAGTCGTCGCTGTGGATCAGGACACAGGGAAAACCAAGTTTAAGCTAGTTTACTATTTACCTTTGGGCTAGCTTTCTCAAAATATACTGTGATCGGATTTATAAACTGGTCAAAAAAATTACAAAGATCACCACTGTAATCACCAAGTCTTCTTCTTCTTCTTCTTCGAGTCATCCAGTATTTCTATACCTAGTAGGTATTATAAAAAAAATATTTCAAACAACCACAAGTTTGCAGCTTATTCCACATTGAATATTATTTTTTCTAGACATTTATACCCATGCTTTGCATTAATTTTTAAGATACATATATTTAGCCATCATCATCATTTTCCTACCCTTATCCCACGTTAAGTGGGGTCGGCATAAAATATTTTCTTCTGACACTCACTCCTATCATTCGTGAACTCTGAGTCTATTCCTCTTACATTCATATCATTACGTGTCCATACCATGTTAATCTATCACTCCTCATCTTTTCAGTAACAGGCGCCACTTTCAAACTTCCCCTGACATACAAATTCCTTATCTTGTCCAACCATGTCACTTCACACATCCATCTTAGGATAATATATTTAGCCATTCCTACAAAAAAAGAGTCCGTTTAATATGGATTCATAAAAAATACAAATAGGCTTAAAAACTCATTCTAGGCGGCTGATTATCCTCTCTAGTTAAATAAATCTTCACGTCAGGCGCTATAAAGTCAAATTTATATGACTCCCCCAATTTCAAGCCTAATTAAATACGTAGCCAACTTTCCTCCATCTTGCTTGCCCTAATTTTTCATCTGTTGCCTTTCAATTCAACTACCGCCCAAATCTGTCAAGGTGCACGTCAAAGAATGTTCAGGGTTATCCCCGGAACATTCCCCAGCAGGTCGGGGGACGGGGTTGGCGAAATTAATGACGTCACGTGACACAGATATGATTCACTATGACGTCACGATTTATAGCTCTAGATATGTCCTCATTACGAAAGGAAATGATAGGGTTGATTAGATAGGCGGATTCCTGATATTGCTATTTTTTTTATTTGATATCTATCTGTAAATGTTCAAATTTGAATTTTAGGGAAGTATCTACGTTTTGCCGATCCCGCATGACGTGGAAAAAGGGCAAGAAGATGATGATCTACACAAAAACAAGCTTAAAGTGTATAACAACAATAAAAAAGCGAAATATGATATGATACTGTTTATCTGTTTGAGGTAAGCTATCTATCTATCTAAACATAATAATATAATAGTTGAGAACCCGTGTTTTGTCTGTACATTTGATAGTTTCAAATAAAAATTAGTGCTACCTAAAGAGAACAAGTTGTTTTTGTGACAACAGTTTTTCAAATAATTTTCTGTTTGTCTGTGCGTTCCTTCGCGCAATTCTCCACAACGGCTAAACTAAATCGCACGCAGTTTTCACTGATATATTAAGTATATAATGTAAGTTTTGTTTCATCGAAATCGGTTGACAAATCAATAAAATATTATTTATTTACATATATCTCGAACGCTCAGGACGCTACGCGTAAAAATAATCTTACGCGTACAAAGAAGTCACGGGTAAAAATATTGAATACCTTATACTTTAAAATAAAATCATCGTAAAATTGTTTTAATCATTTTTACATTATTGTTAATGACTTCAATTTATACAAATCCAACGATTACTTTATTTTTATGAGCGGCTTTTTATGCGTACATTGTTTACCTCCAAATTGACAATATAAATGGTCGCCGTGAATTAACGACCTGCCTTCACCAGGGGTCGGTTGACAAATGTATAAAATTTGTTGTGGTCAGTCACCTCAGTGCGAAATCTTTATTACTTGATCCGTTGATACCTACTAGTTTTTATCACTATCGAGTTTTTTGCGAGTTGGTTGCAAAATATTCTATCGTTTCACTTTTGACACAGTGGTTGGAGCTGTGATTGGAAAACTGTAGCTTACGTCACAATACCTTCATCTTAAACTTTCACACAGAAGGGTAAATTACGAGTATGAACCTTAGGGTAGCAATCGAGCATTGTTGTATGGAAAACACTTTTTTTGGTTCTCTAGTGATTACGAGCATAATATGCAGTTTTCAGTTAACTTGTGAGCTCTGTACGGTCACGTTATTCCTACATACAAATCTTTCAGTGGTCAGATTTTTAACGTCTGACACGTGTCTAAAAAAAGTAAAAATGCGAGACTGTTTTTTAAGATTTTTTCCTGATGCTTTGTCAACTTTGACTGTCAACTTTATAGTTCTTGCTTTTATTTTTTTTTCTCGTGCTATTTTTAGTTTTATTGTATAATTTTGGTGGTAATTTTTCCTATAAAGCCCGAGTTCTCGACCCGCTTGTAAAATATATGAATGGAAGTGAATAGTTCCTTTCTAAATCCATTGGAAAAAGTTCTGAGAATTTTAAACAAAATAATAGGTCGTCTTTTATTTAAAATTGACTTGACAATTTGACTCTGACTTTGCAACAATATTATTAATTAAAAAACTGACAAAATTGATCTCAAAAGAGACTGAAAAAGATAAAGGAGAACACTGTTTTTCAAGCAAATAATATTGCTGTCACATTGAAAATTGAAAACACCATGATTCAATAAAACTTAAATTACTTGCTTGGGCCAACTAATGAAGGTAACATAAACATTGTCTATTTGATTTCTCATACAACCTTGACGCTAGTGGGTCCATCACAAATGCCTTACTTCGACAAAACTGGTCTTACAAAAGCTTATAAAAAGCCTTATGGCAATTTCATCTCAGATATTATTATAGTCCATTAAGTCAAAATTTGCATAAGCTTCGTATAATTCAGAAGCTTTTGTAAGCGAAATTCGCGTATGCATAGGATTTTAACCCCTCTGATAACCTCTTTGTGTATAGAGTTATCGATCTAGTTCCTGACGTGAAATATTGCAACGATTTATTCAAAAAAGATGCGAAAATAAACAAAAGCATTGAAATTGAAAATCCCTTCTATTGCGAAAGTTAATAAGTACATAAACCCATAAACATTCGATTACCATCTCGGGCTAAAGCCTGCTGTCAATTAAAGCATCATGAAGAACACAATACCCAAAATATAATTTAGAGACTTCTTCAACCTGACCTTTTATTTATTAAAATTAAAAATATAATATATATATGAAATCTCATAGAAAATCAATCATGATTAACATTTGACATCTTTAATCAATTTTATTTAGGTGCTTAGCTCAATTCTCATGAAAATCTGAGAAAAATCACGCATAAAACTCGTATTGGTTCCAACACAATGATCCTTCTTTCATTTATTAGGATAAAAAAACTACATAGGTATTATAGATGGCTATGCTACTTGCTTTTGTGAAAAAAGTCTAAACATAATCGACACTCTAAACATAATCGACACTTTGTTACCACAAAGCACATAATTGGGTTTATATATACTACGAACACGGTAACGCCAAAAAAAATAGAACATACACGCGTTGCTTTAGTGAACAGCAGCCTTAAAACGTTTCCGATCAAAACAAGCATCCCAGTTTCCATTCTAGCGAACAACCACTTACACACTCTTATAAAAACTCAAAGAAAATTAGGGCGCCGGCATATCTGCGATTCGAGGGTCGTTATGTCCAAACGAGCGATTCATCCCAAGAGTGGGCAATAAAATCAGGAGGGTATCCCGTCAGACTTATTAAAGGAACCCTCTTGGTCATTACACTGTTTTGGCGGAAAATTAAAAGGCGGCTATATCTTTTTGTACACAGTTTTACTGAGATTACAAGAAATTGGCGGTCCATTATCTTGTATATTGTACAGAAACTTTTTCGTAATTTTCTTACAGGTTCTGCTTCTCAAATAACTTTAATTTGAACTATCACGCGAACATGTGCCAACGATAATGTTTAGACGTGCCTCTGATTAATCCCCTTCAGATAGCCTGAAAAATCTAACTAACTAGACATCTACAGAGATTTCTAAGCAGGGGTAGTAAAGTCGTGATGTTTATTTCTTTTATGTTCTTGTTGACCTTGAAAACCTTTGGATGTGAAAAATGTTACTCTAAATTATATTTATTGAAATCCGATGAAACTACGATATAAGGTTGATTCTAGCCTACAACTGTTCATAGTCTCTACGAAAATCTTATGTTTTCTCCAGTCTATGGTCCATTAAACTATGTTTTTATTGCCACACGCTAGAGTAAGCATCCATAACTTGACCTCACTTCGGCTATTTCGCTTACAAGAACACGGGTTGATAAAGCCGAAAAATCTCATCTTATTTTCAATTTAATTAAATGCATCATGAATAATGGCTAAAGTTTTTGTTGCGAGTGCCTATCGATTATTATAAGCAGTTATTATATCATAGCTCGTAGCTCACTCAATAGTTTTCTTAATAAATTTACTCCATTCTAAATATGAAGTGTGGTAATTTTTTGAGTAAATTTAAAGAGCTTATCATCACACTTTAATCTTCTCGCTGATTCGAAACTAGTGACGCGAAATGAAATTCTCATAAATTGGCGAACTGATATAAATAAGTATTAGCCACGAACCTCGAGTTTCGTGGGGATAAAAAAAGAGTTCTTGAGTCAACGCAATTTGTATCCCAAAATCATCAACATAAATGTCACTAAATCTGACCGGTAAAATGATATAATTTGATATAATATAACCAGATGTTGGTCAAACGAACCCTATGTCAAAGGTATTCCAATCAAATTGATTGAACGTTATTCACCGTTTGCAATTACATGTGCCATATGGGCCGACATTTGCTCCTTATTGTGGCCATTGTTTAGTGCTCTGTCAGCGGGAGAATTAGCAATCAATCATGGCTCTTTATAGTTTAATTAGTTGTAATCCGTGTTTAGGTGTGGAGAATCACTCTCTGCGATAGAATTTGCGAAAGTGTAATGAAAAGTTGAATCTTCGTGACCAGAGTGGCTATTACGTAACTCTGATTACAATCAATTACAATGAATAACCATTAGCAACTATACTGTGATTACGTTATTCTGATATTTACAAACAATATACATAAGGCAAATTATTAGATTATAAAAAATAATATAATATAATAATTTTATGGCTATAAACTTTTCATAATACAAGTCACCACTAGCAAATAGAAGCTGTTTGTAACAATATTTTGATGGTATCAGAATTACGTAATCTCTACGAAAAATCAAATTCAAGTTCGAAACATAAGCAAGCTTGAAAAGAGCATTGCCACCTAGCACATGGCAATTTTTAGTCCCTTCAAATCATGAAAGTTCTCAGATACCATTAAAGTTAAGTAACTTTTGACATAATGACCATTTTGGACGCTGCTTCGCGTAATTTTGAAATAAGGAACAACTAGGTACTGGCAACGAGTTTTAATTTCAATTTGGTATAAGATGAAAGGGTTAAGACAGGTCCGGAAATGCAAAGCGTCTTGAGGTCTGCCGCTGCCACTCAATTAGCACCTTCAAAGCGGAGTACTTCAAAGAACTGACGTTTCCAATTCGTTTGCTTGTTATCATTTGAAACCAATTACGCTTTTAGTATATAAAAATGATATTTTTATTTCTATGCAGACGCGACGTCAAGTTTTGTTTTTTTTTCCAATCGAGTTGCTATTTATACCAAAATATCTTTCATTCATAGGATGTAAAAAGGATCCATGCAACATAAAACAGACTGAAATAAAAAAGTGGGGTCGAAGTACGGATAGTTTTTTTAATATTAGAGTCTTTAGAAAACGACTACTACTATTTGATACTTTTAGCTGACAGTATGGACTTTTGATCTTAGGGCTGTAGGTTTGTATCTGGTTGTGCACCAATGTTTTTTCTGTTCAAAAACTTCACAATGCCAGTTCTCGTAAGCGGTCATAGAAAATTTAGTCAGTTACAGACGTATACCATGTCTTTCACGGCTAATAAAATAAGAGGATGGTGTAGGTCTTGGCGACCATTTAAAAACCATGTTCCAGACACGACAGCATTCTGTGAGTAAGTAAGAAGTTTCACTTAACGCTTTACAATTATTATTAATCAAAAGTGTAACCAAAAAATGCTGTCCCCTAAAGATTTTTGTTCACGTGTGTACATAAAAAAACATACCTTTTTGTTCTTTTTTTGACAGCGGGATGAGTTGACCGATTCAGAAATACATTAGGTCAACTCATCCCCGGGATAAGTTGACAGCGGCCTCAGTTGACTAAAGAGCCAAAAATAGATGCAAAGGTGTGTTTACTCTCTTCAGATCTCGCTTAAGATGACAGCTGGACTAAAATAAATTTGTCAAAAGTTACTTGAATAGCTTAGTTCACGACGTGGTGTAAACCGCAGTTGACGTCACGAAAAATTAGATGCTTCATTCAATGGAGTTCATTCAGCCCAAAACAAATATTTGTTTAGTAAAATGTATAAAAATCTGATTTTGAAGCTTAAAAAATCCACTGAAGGAATGGTTTTAGAGCCTTGGTGCGTTAATGAAAATATACTCCGACTGACTTCCCAAGCGTAGCCATATCTTTATTTTGTTGGCATTTTGAGCCTAACTATGTATGAAACTTGAATGACCGTGAATTTTTGTGAAAATATAATATTTTCTAATCACGACCGTCAAATAACGGTCACTGTTTTTTAGATAGTTGAATTTTACTGGCTCGCAAAAGTTTTTCTCTCGCGACCCGCCCGTTCGATTTCTTGGCTATTTGACACGCGTTTTATTACGATTCAATAAAAAAATGTGTTATGGATGAAGTATGCCTTGTGTAGTTGGACATCGGCATTTAGACCTTCAATGAAAAGAAATGATGGATTTTTATCCAAAGAAATGAATATTTGATATTATAAATATATCCTATTATTTTGAGATATGTATAGGTACTGAAGGGATAATTTTTAAGTTTGCTGGAAAGAAAATCTATTATTGTTTAGCTCGCCCATGTAGGTACTAACTACCATTTTAAGTATAAGTTCTGTGTGGAAGATTATGGAATTCCATAGACTTGTGTGTGCATTTTATGTTTTCTAATAACTGTTTAACTGTAATAACGTCAGCTGTTTTCTTAATTTTCCTTTTTTCGTTATATTTCAAAAACGATCCATTTAAAAATATATAAAAATAAAATTCTAGAATAAATTTATTCAAAATAAAAACCATGTGATATTTTTGAAAGTAAAATCGAACCCACTCAATAAATTTAAAAAATATGTTTTTTTTCATCTTCGGAACCTCTTTACAACCCCTTCACCGATTAAGCTCTAGGCTTCCCAGCTCATATACATAGCAGAATCTTTAGACCTTCAAAGTTTAATGCAGATTGGATCAACATTTTTTAAGTTATGCTCTTACAAACATACAACGCCAAAACGCGAAACTCTCAGTGATAAATGGGTGATTTGGCGTTGTATCTGGAACAACAGATGTCTACCGAACCAGGGGAGTCGTGATCATGTTTTTTTACAACAGAATTGCCACCAAATCTTTCTTTAAATAAATCAAAATCCGAAGCATAGATTACCGTTTAAGAATCATACGTAACAAACAGAAAAAACAATCTCATTTTTCTCAAGGAGTGGTTTACGAGTATTTTAGTCGGTCGTTCCCGGTGTAACGGTCCTCGATTTGGAGGGTTCCTCGACAAGGCTTCGTTAAAAACGTCTCTTATTTCCGAGCTACGCTTGAATATAATTCCAAATACTAGCCATTATTTTGGTGTAAGTTCTTTTAATGCGTTACGCTGTAAAAGTTCTTCGCGATAAAAGAATATCCAAATACATATATGATTCAATTCCAAATATCTATCTATAAATATAAAAGGCTTTGTTCTAAATGACTGACTGACGAATCAACGCACAGCCTAAACATTCTTTGTATGACGTAGGCATCCGATAAGAAAGGATTTTAGGAAAATCTACCCGTAAGGGGGTGAAAAAGGGGGCAAAATGTATCCTTGGTTCAATCTACTTCAAATTTTTCATAAACCTTTTTTAACAGAATTGATGGAAGACGTGTTTCGTATTTATTGAAATTAATTTAAAATAAAACACGCAAACGAAATTGCGAGCGGGCCAGCTAGTATGCTATAAGTCTGTAGTGGCGATGGGTTTGCAACCTGTCACGTACTAGGAATACTACTGTACAAAATGTAGGCATGTGCTAAAAATCATGTTTGGACGTGCTTCTCTATACCCTCTATATCCTCAAAGATCTAAGTAACTAAAGATCTGAAGAAATATCTACCAAGCCTGGGGATAGCAGCCGTGATGTTATTTCATACAGTTAATTTTTCCAATTGGTTGGTGATTTATTTTTGCTTTTTGGTTATTTTTTTATAAAATACTTCTGTTTTCTATTTTCCTAAATTTTAAAAGCTAAATTTTCCTGTGCATTATGTGGACATGTACCAAATATCATGTTTGGACGTGCCTCTGACTACCCTTTTTAGATATCCTCAAAGATCTGAGAAAGATATCTACCGAGCCCGGGATTATAGTCAAGATTTTTATTTTTCTATTTTCCTATAATATTTTAAAATGCTCTGGTTAGAATCATATATCTATTTCCCTGCCTGCATACTCCATCAATAATTCCTCTGATAAATGAACATGGGTTTAAACTCGAACATAACTGAAAAGCCGTATACCTAGCTGCGGCTGCGACTGCTCAATATTGCAGCAAGCACTCATCCAAGATATATGACGTAAAATGTTTGGTACAGTTCATTTATAACAGCTTGTTTATTCCTATGGCAAAACGAAACGAACATGAAAGTTGTCAATTAATTAACAATACCTAGATGACCCAGCTTTGCTCGGTTATTTTTTGTTGGGAAACGACGTTTTCTAAAAATGAAACCTAGCTAGATCGATTTATCGCCCTCGAAACCCTATAACAAACTATATTTCATGAAAATCGCAAAAAAAGGAGCCATTTCCGAGATTCAGATTATATAATAATACTAGCTGACCCGCGCGCGACTTTTTCTGCGCCTTTTAAGTAAGTAATATACGTTTTCTTACCTTTTAAACCTTCCCTAGACCTCCACAAACATTTCAAGACCAAGATAAGATAAATTCGTTTAGCCGTTCTCGAGTTTTAGCGAGACTAACGAACAGCAATTCATTTTTATATATATAGATAGATAATAATTGCTCGGTATAGGATAATAAATAAAAAAATCGATATTCGAAACGATAAAAAAAAAAAAAAAAAAACGATAGTTCCATTAAAATACGAAAAAATGAAAGTGCTACATTAGTGTAATAATTATTGTAAAGTATGTCAAAGATCTTAATTTTCAAAACATATTTTATTATTGTTGCGTACTGTATAGTAAAAACGATGTAATCAATGCCTACTTAAAGTTTAATTTATCTAGAATACAAGCAATAGCCTGGGTAATCACCATAATTTTATGTATCTATCAAAACCAAAACACACTCACAGCGTTACTTTATGCATATACTTTTTATCGTCAAACGTTGCCTAAAGTCTCAGAAACATTTTCTCGGCACCAACTAAATCAAAAATATTTGTTTGACGGTGTTTGAAACATTCCGAATGAACTAACGCCATACAAAAATGTGCTTAATAACGTTTACGAATGTTTTTTGCTTTAGTAAATGCGGTAAAAATTACGATTGCCCCCCGTTCTATAATACTTTACACAGCTGCTTGAATTATTCACTGTACCTTTTGTGCAGTTAGATAAATCATCGTGCGAGTTTTAGTGGCGGTTGACAAACGCGTCTGGTTGGTATGTTATGTAGGTACTATTGTGTCTGTGTGGGACCGGCTTTACATTCCTCTCGTTGTCCAACTAAAGCGTTATGACGTCAAGCCAAATAATTACTCAAAAAACCAAATAATATTATATAAATAATGAGGTTAGTAATTTACAATCACTAAACGGAAGTATACATACATACACACATAAAATCACGCCTGTTTCCCGACGGGGTAGGCAGAGACTACGGATCTCCACTTGCTACGATCCAGACATACTTCTTTTGCTTAACTCTACTCTCATTACATTCTTCATAGTACATGCGCGTCGGTTTAGGGTACTCTGGACCTGGCCTTTCTCTAAGACGTCCCCAATTTGATCGACTCCAAGTGTAACTCAACAATATCAAGTTAAAGATATTTAAATTTTGCCAAAGCCTCAAAATTAGAAACAATGTTAGATATTTTATAGCCAGTGTTGTGTTTTGGCGTATAAAGTTGGTAAGTAAACCAATGATAATTTAAATCTAAAAAAACAATACTTATTTTGAAAATTCAATCGGGACAATATACATAGTTGACAATGAAAGGCTTTTTACATCTATTGTGACACATTTACAAGGCCACTCGGAAAGTATAACAAAGCAGAATACGTACTCTCATTATTAAAGGAGAGTTCAATGAAACGTAAAATCTTTAGAGCACCTTTTAATAAATCATGGATTCTGATGGAATGATGGTAAACTTATGTTGTCTCTTTTTATCAGCTGGTAACACCCACTACTGAGTAAAAGCTTTTTCTCTATCACGCCACTGCTGGAAATATTATGCCAGATGGATTCACTGTCCTTCTGCTTTAACAGTGTCGTTTAATACTTAAACTTAAGTTTATTTATCTATACCTATAAAAGAGCTTAATCTGATTGACTGATTCATTATCGCCGAGTCAAAACTGCTGAAACTAAAGAGCTGAATATTAGAAGGTAGCTTTTTTTTATAATAAAGCCGCCCACTAAGGCGTGATTTTTTTAAAATTCAATCCTTAGAGAGTTGAAAAGGGTGGAAAACATCTGTATGAAACTTTTAACACAAAGTACGACTTTCTTAAAACGTCTGGTTACTTAAAATTTAAAATGAATGGTCAGTGTTTCAGAATTGTTCAAAATAACTAAAGGAGAGTCAAATTTTTATCGGATTTTTTTTACTGGTGGTGTGATTCGTCTAAATCTTGATTTAGATGCTTAAAATGCAGAAGTTCAGTAAGAATTAATTATGATAATTTTACACCAATCAAAATAATAGATGAACAAAAAATTTAAAAGCTAAGTAAAAATACGAAAAACCCCAGTCCTAGAATAGCATGAATAAAATCACAGACTGGCCAAGTTAAGAAGTAAAGAAGATTAAAAAAAATACCTATCACAGTTGTTCGAGGGTATTAGGGCATGTTACAGGACAATAGCCTCACAAACCATTAAATAACCAAGTACGAGCTCGTTTCTCCACGCTCATTGTAGCTAAGGCTTTACAGAATATTGTCACCGGTACGAATAAAATTTACAGAATTCATAGAAGTGTAATTACCTTCGGGATCTTGAACAAAGGAATTTACATCAAACAATTTATTATCTACCGGGTAGCGGAAATATGAAATTCAACCTTCTATTCATTGACGTATTTGAAATTAAATTGTAAAATTTTTGTTAAAATTATATTATCTCAACAATATTTTCCAGAAGCTTTACGATTAAGGAAAATATATTTTAGATGAAAGCCAACTCCATCGATAAACAGTCGCAGGCACTAAAATTTCATGTTAGTGAGTAAAAAGTTACTCTTTGACTGATTAATTCATCTGAAATAGATACAATGGTCTGTTTACAGCAAACATTGCGGCAGAAAAGCAACTTTTTTTGCATCTTAGCAGAACCTGAGATAATGGGTAGACAGAACTATAATAACTTGATTCAAAGCACGAAAAACTTTTGCAGGACCGTTGTAACGTCATGGGTGTTTTTGCTGACTACTGGTTTTTCGTAAATTGCAAAAAATAGAATCATTTCGCTTAATTTTTCATTTTTTTTTTAAATCATAATTCACCCTTAGCTTAACCATTTTTTCACTTTACTTAAAATTTTATTTCAAGATAAGAATACAAAATTTATTGAAATAAAATTCTAAATACAAAAGCTTTTATTTCAGTCTAAGCCTAAGGTCTAGTCTGATTAATGGGCTTTTTAAAAATGTATGCCATGTTGCGTGTTATTTGTAACAAATTTTGAGTAAATTGAGAAAATCCGTCATATCCCTAGACGTTGTTGATGTGTATTACAGAGACGACAACAGAAGGTTTCCAACCGCAATTTCTCGTAATACCGTAGTTCTACTTTATCTCACTTTTATTTATCACAGCCTGTATATGAGCAACATAGCTGGACAGCCAAGCGTAAAAAGATTTTAACAATAAAAGCTCAACTTTATAAATGGTGTGACTACAAAGGGTGGGTCAGTTGTCAGATAAAGCCGCGGTTGAATTCCTTGAGCTGAATGTAATGAAACTGCCCCTTGATTTGAGGCTAGTTGTTTTAACTGATTTATTGCAATAGAAAAGCTCACACAAAGTATAGAACATCTAGTTATGCAACCGTACAGTAAGTTAATCATAATATTCAGTGTGTGAGAATGCAAGCCAAGCATTGGCAGCTGCAGCTTTGTGACCCACAACACTTATCTTACAAATTAATTTATAGATAGAACATTTTTATAAATAGAACATCTAGTTATTCAACCGTACAGTAAGTTAATCATAATATTCAGTGTGTGAGAATGCAAGCCAAGCATTGGCAGCTGCAGCTTTGTGACCCACAACACTTATCTTACAAATTAATTTGTAATCTGTAATTAATATGTTGTTCAGAGAATATTTTACTAAAACGTCTCATTTTCAATAAGCGAATTTGATTCAGTCATTTTTATAATTAGATTTTAAAGTAATATACAATGGGATAAGGGCAGGAAAATGATGATAGAAACACATAATATACAAGTGAAACAGTTTAGCTATCTAAGGACCGCTACAAATGATTTATAGATAGCTCAACTGATCCAGACCATTGCCAGATGGAAGCGTCTTTTCATTTCATTCATCAGAGTTCATTTTTAAAAGCAAAGTTGATGTTTCCGAAATTTTAATCATTATGATCTTAATAGTTTTTTATAAAAGAGTAATTCATTTTCACTAACTCTGTAGTTATGCACAAAACTGTCTTACTCTAAGAAACAGTTACAAATCAAAGGGTTGTTGTACATTTGCCACAAAGTAAATTCGTCACGAAAAAAAGTATGTGTAAATTCGCCACACTTTTATTTTATTATATTTGATTGTTGTAAATTCGTCACAAAGCTTTTTCAAACGCTTACATTTGTAAGCCTACTCGTACTTGGATCGAAGGGCTTAATTACAGAACTATTGAGAAGAGGCTTTGATGTGACGTTGTTGTGACGGCCTCGAATGATTTTCAGCTATTTAGATACAATTTGTATTAAGACTCTTTAGGAATGGGACGCGTTGAGCGTTGCGTTATTCAAAACAAATATTTAGATGCGTTTAGACAACATTAATGGAATAGAGTCGTAAATAAAATAAAACTTAACTTACCTCAATGTCCTTGACACCAAAGTACTTATAGGCCGAAATTCTCTGACTCAACTTTGAATTTTTGCCTTTAAATTGGGTAAGTAGTCATATCACTGAATTATTAAAATTTATTCTGTTTAATATAAGACGTAAAAGAAAAAAACAAGGATAAAAAATATTTTTAAAATTTGCTGATAATTAAAACATAATTAAAAAGTATCAAGTCTTATTTTCTTAGCTCGTTATAAAAGCGTCCATTTTCATTATTCCTTCAATCAGGAGCAGAAACATGACTATTGTTTGCATCTCAAAGCGTGAAAGATTCGTTTCTTTGCAATCGCAAGAACAGAGAATCTGGGAATTGCGTGTAGACACGTACTTGTGTTACAAATTGTGTGCTTTTGTGTCGGGGATGTGTACGAATGATTGCCATTGAGTTACAGCAACTAGAAAGAGTCAAAGTAATAAAAATGAGCAACAGTAACTACAGCTTTTGAAATAGTTAAACGTAGCCAGCAATGTTCTAGTTCTCTTCTTCTTTCTGCCCTTTTCCCACGTTATGTGGGGTCGGCACAACATGTGATCTTCTTCCATTTCCCTCTATCATTCGTCATCTCAGTACTCACTCCTTTCTTACCCATGTCATCTTTCACACAGTCCATCCATCTTTTCTTTGGTCTACCTTTACCCCTGTATCCATCCACATTCATATCTAACACTCTCCTCGTCACATGACATTCATCTCTTCTCATAACATGCCCATACCACGTTAACCTATTACTCCTCATCTTTTCTGTCACCGGTGCCACTTTCAGACTTCCTCTAATATACTCATTCCTTATCTTATCCATTCTCGTCACTCCACACATCCATCTCAGCATTCGCATCTCCGCCGCATGCACTCTTTTCTCGTCCGTTCCCTTGGTGGCCCAACATTCAGACCCATACAATACGACAGGTCTTATGATCGTTTTGTAGATTTTCCCCTTAAGTTTAAGGGGCATTCTCGGATCACACGTGGTTCCTGTGACCTGTCGCCATTTCATCCATCCCGCATTTATTCTATTTCTTACATCCCGATCAATCTCACCATCATTCTGTACTACTGAACCGAGGTACCGAAAATCGGAACAGACTGGTAGGGATACACCATCTAAGGCAATAGGAGTAAAGCTAGAGGGACCACCGAAGTCGCAGAACAAATGCTCGGTTTTTGTTCTGCTGATCTTCAATCCGACACTCTCCAGTTTACCTTGCCATTTTCCCAGCCTGTTCTGGACCTCAGTTGCGTTTTCTCCGACAAGAACAATGTCGTCGGCGAACAGCATACACCAGGGTGCCTCCTCCTGTATGTCCGATATCAGAGCATCCATTACCAGGAGGAACAGATAAGGGCTTAAAGCCGATCCCTGGTGCAAGCCTACAGCCACATTGAACTCATCGGTAACGCCAGCTTCGGACCTAACATGTGTACTAGCTCGACTGTACATGGCCCGAATAAGCTGCAGGTACTTCCCTGGCACTCCTTTCTCTTTCAAAGCCCACCACAGAACCTCCCGGGGTACTCGGTCGTATGCCTTTTCCAGGTCAACGAACACCATATGCAAGTTCGTGTGTGCACGCCTGTATTTTTCGCACAGCTGGCGAAGTGCAAATATGGCGTCCGTTGTCCCTCGCCCTGGCATAAACCCGAACTGGCTCTGTGATATCTCACTCTCTTCTCTCATGCGTCTCGCTATTACCTTCTCCCAAAGTTTCATACTATGTGACATGAGCTTTATTCCTCGGTAGTTGTTGCAGTCCTGTACATCACCCTTGTTTTTAAAAATGGGCACTAGCGAACTGTTGCACCATTCGTCCGGGATCGCCTCCTCTTGCAACAACTTATTGAAGAATAAACTCAGCCACTTCCATCCATCCGCCTTTAGTAGCTTCCATACTTCCACTGGTATGCCATCTGGTCCAACCGCTTTTCCATTCTTCATATCTTGCACAGCTTTTTTTACTTCATTTATACTCACATCTCTCACCAAACCCATGTTTACAGGCACATTTTGTAACACTCCACTCCAGACATTCTCTTCATTCATTAACTTTTTAAAATATCCCTTCCAGCGCTCTTTTATGTCATCGTCATTCGTCAAAACCTTGCCTCCATCATCTTTTATACATTTAACGTGCATAATATCTCTAGTATTCTTCTCTCTTTCTTTAGCTATTCGGTACAGGTCTTTTTGTCCACTCGGCTTTTCCAAAGATTGGTACAATTTATCCTGTACCTTAGCCTTTGCAATAGCAACAGCTTTTTTAGCTTTTCTCTTACACTCCATATATACAATTCTTTTATCCTCTTTTATAACGTCATCTCCACTGTCATCCCCTTTCCATTCTTTAAAGGCATTCTTCTTTTCTTTCAAAAACTTTTGTACCTCTTCATTCCACCACCAAGTTTCTCTATCTATTTTACCTTTCCCTTTCGTTTCTCCAAAAACATCTTTCGCCGCACTTCTCATACAGGTAGCCATTTCATTCCAACATTCATTCACAGATAATTCACACATATCCCTCATTTCTATCATTCTGTCAACTACTCGCTTTTGGAATTCTCTAGCATACTCTGTCTTTTCTATTAAATGCCATTTAATCTTTGGCGGGGGCTTTGGCTTGTTTTTATTACTCATAACTTTGAATCTTAGTTCAAGTATAAGCAATCGATGTTGAGAGACTAAGCCCTCTCCAGGTATTACTTTGCAATTTTTAATGGACCTGATGCTATCCCTTTTTAGAAGGAAGTAATCAATTTGTGTTTTGTGATTACCACTTTTGTAAGTTATAAGGTGCTCTTCGGGTTTTTTGAAAAATGTATTAGCAATAGCCAGGTCGAATGCTAAAGCAGCCTGGAGCAGGGCTTCACCATCTTGGTTCTTACTACCAAAGCCCCATTCTCCATGCACTCTTTCATATACTTCATTCATTCTTCCCACATGACCATTAAAATCCCCCCCAATATATAATTTCTCACTCTCTGGTATACTCATTATCATTGAATCAAACTCCTCCCAAAACTTCTCTTTCACTCTATCATCACACCCAGTCTGCGGTGCATACACACTTACAATGTTTATAACTAAATCCTCTAACAATACTTTTACAACTATCAATCTATCATTCATCCTCTTAACATCAGTCACATATTTTTTCAGCTTACTATCTAGAACAATTCCTACACCATTCCTCTTACCATCACTTCCACAATAATACAATTTATAACCCACCCCAATTTCTCTTGCTTTCGATCCCTTCCACTTCGTCTCTTGCAAACACGCTACATTTATTCGTCTTCTTTCTAAAACATCCGCTAGCTCTCTTCCTCTTCCAGTCATCGTTCCTACATTCCAACTTGCAAACCTCATTCGTACTTCCCGGACTCGCGTCTTACGTTGCACCCGTCCCTGGTGCAACAACCCTAGTCCATTTCTCGCAGGCGCCGGGTGCTGCGCCTGCGCGTCGCCTCGGGGGTACGCCCTAGCATTATCGCACATTCTATTATTTCTTGGATCCATGTTGTAGAAGGTTTTGGCTATGTGTTTTACGACCGGCCGCCTGCCTGACGTCAACCCTCCTTGGGAATTCTAATTTTGGTTATTATATTGAAACCCTTTATTTCCTGTCATATTTTTCATACTTTTTGACATCTTCAAGATGGCGCTGTGTGAATTGTTCACTAATATTTATGTACGATCTGCAGAAATTTCTTCCGTTGGTCTGGGTGTTTTCTATGTATAATAAAAAATATCTATCTATGTATATAATGTATTAGATATATTATCAGTTATCTAGTACCTATATATAGTTATCTCGTACTTGGGTTAGGTTGGAATTGGCACATAGATTCACCTAGCATGTAAGACGTTTCAAAGTGATCCTTGTGATTGTACTGAAGTAATATTTTTCAACTTCAATTTCAATTTCATAACACAAGCTTTGAGTAGCTTACTTTGGGGCTAGATGATGCTGTGTGAACTGTCCAGCATTATTTATTTATTATTTATTATTATTATATTTATTTATTTTATAGCTTCCAATTGAGCTCTGCCCGCGTGACACCTTGCGAAATTAAAACCTCATTCCAGTTTATAATCCATCTCTATGCCAATTTTCATCCAGATCCTTTCAGTCTTTTTAGCGGGATTGAGTAACAAACATCCATACATCTATCCATTCAAACTTTCGACTTTATAATATTGATAATGGTTTTTTTTTTAAATAAATAAATTTATGAATAAAACAGTAGCATCATTGTTCAAAAAACGCACAACGTAAATTGTACAATAATATTTTATCGTGAGTTGTTGATCTGAACCTATCCAAAGAATGTTCATGTTCTTTGTGGATTTTGGTGTTTTATGAAATAAGTTGCATTGTAGAAATATTGCAGCTGAGAATATATATTTTTTTTCTTTTTCTAATCACATCACTACGAGAGTGGAATAAATAAACCACGTTAGATAATTATGTTTATTCGGTACGGAAATACGAAGAAATGTAAATGTTAACAAGTTATTTTCCTAATATCATGTAACGTCAAACGATAGTTACTGATAGTACATCAATAACATCAAGGTAAATAATAAAACTCCTTTTGACTCGATCACTTATACCGGAAGTACTTATATTTATTCAATGCCGGAAGCCAGTTTTGACAGCTATCAGTTAGACGATCTGACGTTAAATGGTTTTCTAAATTGAAATATTTATCATCTAAATAAATTACGTTTTTGATACGCGTAACATGAGTTTCTTGAATCGATTTTTTTACAGTATTCTTTTTTGTTTCAGGTATATCTACATTATTCCAATAACTATAAAGATCAACTGCAAGTTTGAAAACAGGTACTTTAGCTACTATATAATTTCGTATTGGGTTGTGGCATTTTGTATGTTTAACGAACGTATTGTCATTATTTGGTATCGATTATTGTATCGATTCTAAGCCAGCCTTCTCATTTAAAGAACAAACTCTACAACACTTTAAGTAAGTCAGAAGTTTCATTTGGTGCTCTATAAATAAACCAATAAATAGTTAATTATTGTAATTTATTAATATTTTATATTATAATTTATTTTATGTATTTTGTTACGCCTACAAAAAAAAAGCTGCGAGCAAAAAATCGAGCTTGTATTAATTTAAAAAATATAACAACCCGACTGAAAGTTTATGAAAAGTAGTTTCTTACAGCCGCCATTTAACATTTTTAGACATTTTGTATCAAATCCGTCAAAAGTCATTTCATGTCATATGTATGCTAATCTCAAAAGTTTAAGGTGTACTATGATAACAGTAGTGCGATTACGGAACTCTGATACAATCAACACTTGCCAAAACTGGCTCAAATTGATTGAATAAACACTCTTATGTCATACCAAATCACTTGATTACAATGAAAACGTATTAACTTTGATTGTAAGCAAAGATCCATAATCGCCCCACTCATCACTGATACTATGTTCTAGCCGTTTGGTCTCCAGTGACAGTTAAAAAACACATACATAGGTACATAAACACACCAAAAACACATTGCCCTTTTTCACAGTAAGGTCAAAAAATATCACGCGATAAAATCCGCATCTCTTTAATGCAAGAACGTATATTATGTATTATGAGCTCAAAGTTGTATAAACCAAGTGTTTTTTAAGCTTATCTTTAAAACATTGCTTTAGTTTAAAGGTACCCACATAATACCAGGCTTTAATCAGTCAAAAAGCTTTTTTGTTCTCTCTGACGACAATAGCAACACTGGACGAATAAGGCACGAATTGGAGGAGTGAAAAATCCTTTGGTACTCGCCCTTGAATTGAATAAACACTCCAACAGTACTTGGAATAAATTGGATTGGAATCGGAAATACTTTGGCAAACTATCGCCGAGTATTTGAGTTTGTAGTTTAGCTCTATTTACTCCGCGTGAGATGAATTCAAAAGCTAAATCTGGAAAAATCCTGTGAATCTAAATAAGATTATCACTTCAATGGATGATTTTGATAGCTGACGGACGGAAAGAGTGTAAGTAAGACAAAGATATAACATCTTTCTCTCACTTACACACTTTTCTTCAGTTATTTTTTAGCAATTATCTCTTTTCTTCAGTTGTTGTAAAAAAAAGTTGACTTTGGGATTTTTTAATATATTTTCAAAATTTACTAATGTAATTTATTTTTATGTCGCGGAAGTGGAAGAAGCCTGTTACACAGATTTACAACTTTTGAAGATAAATAACTTTGAGAGATCTCTGAAAACTGAAAACACTGAAAAACATAATAAAAAAAAAAAATAAAAAAAAAAATTAGTTTATTAATGATTAGTTTCAATACGTTTACCTTTATGTTTTATAAACGTTATAAAAAACATGTGTCCAGTTAAATCTTGAAAACGTATCGCGGCTTTATGAGGCTACGAAAGTCGTAGCTTTTCGTGGCAAGGTACTTAATACCCACTTACTTTTTGTTTCGTCCTATCGATCCCTAAAGGCCTAGACAAAGTAACTTCGTAAATGGCTGCGGATTATAAGACTACGGATATGAAAGACATTTCCAATCGATAAATCACGTGATTACAATAAATAAAGTTGCATACATTCTATTAATTTTTTAACATTTCTATACCATAGAGACAAGCCTAGCCAAAGTATTTTCGAATATTCAAATTTTACTATATCTAGGCCGGTAGATTAATGTATTTCCATTCAATTTAGTTACGAGACAAAGTGACAGTATAATTCATTTGGGGTGGAAAAAGTACCAATACCCTCTGGATATCAATATTTTCTCACCCTTAATACGTGATGGTTGACTGGTTTTTTATTTATTTAGGCGAGTCCCCACGGCCTCGTCTTACCCTTAAACTGATACCTAAGTTCGTAATAGTTGAGGTCACGGTAAAAATGTTTGGGGTCCGATAAAGCGTATGATATTTGATGGTTTCTGTAAGAGGGAAACATAGACTTAAGTATTATAGAATGGAATTGTTTTTATTTAACACACTTATGAACAGAAAATAAAAACAAAAGAAAAAATAAATAGAAAATTTAGAAAACAAAAACAAAAAATATGGTACATAATAATATTATGTTCCCGCTTATAATTATGACGTAATAGCTCTTTTAGTATGAAATAGCTTTTTTCTTTACGGAAAAGAAGGCAAAGGTAACATTTGTGACGAGAAAAGTGTCATTTTTGTTTTGCCAAATTACAAATTATGTATGTTGACAGATGACGTCAAATTTTCATGTCACCAGATTTGACTGAATTATATCGCTATCTCGACATTTATCTCCCTCTGCCAAGCATAAGACCCCGGGTTACTCAACTCCTATTTAAATGGACGTTGGAATATCAGCGTCAGACCTCTGAATTATACAGCGCTTAAAACGCTACTCGCAATTTCTAAATTGAACCAAGAACATTAAAGATTATTCATCTACCATCTACTCGAAAAAGATCCCATCTCAATAATTAAATCAACGATTCATACCACCGGGTACTGGCTAGCACTAGGACAAAGACTGTTTTGTCTTTACTACGAGCATCCTACGTTTACTAATGCTAAGGGTCTTAGTGTTATTTTGATAGCAATATTAATTATAATGTGAATAACAACATTAGACTGTGTGCGAGTGACAAAAATGTATGACGCGTATTTATTGACTCATCACGCAGAACCGTAAAATGCGATATAAAAAAAACACTGTCTTTTGTTTTAATCTAAGAAGTCTTGAGTGCAATCAATCAACACTAAAATCATTATCATTTAAAGTAAAAACGTGAAACCAGGTCATATAATTTACCAAAAATTGTCAAGTACCTAATTAGTTTTATTTTCCCGTAAGGAATATTAGGTTTTATGGTCAATCTATATGAACAAAGATAAAAATAGGTAACTATACAAGCTCATTTTACATTGGTTTTATTTTAATGACCATTCAATATTAATTTAGCTACAAGTCATCCAACCAGTGCTAACCTCCCTAGAGTCTCATGAAAAATGCAACGTGGCAATTTGCGGAAGGCACCTCTCGGTGGATAATTCCTGACTTTTTACCTCCTCTCAACGTGGCAGCATTACACTAATGTCCTACAGTTATTCCGCCGATAATACTGAGGTATTCGGACGGAATACGGAAATGGTGGAATAAGCGAGCGATTTCTCGGGAATTTTCTTTTCAATTTCAAGGTGTTGGAAGCTTTGTACCTATACTGTTGTACCTATATTTACATTTTTTATCGCCATTAGTTCTTTCGAATTACCTTGGTGAAAGGATTAGACTGCGCCTCAGAAGCATTTGAAAAATGTCTTTGAACTTTTAAGTTCTACCACATGCCAGTTTCCTCATTAATTATTTCGTTTCAGAATAGATTTAGCGTACATTTTTTTTCGGATTGAAAGGCGAGGGCACTATCAGTAAACTACCCATAGCTCTCTGCGATATAATTCTGCATTCAAAGATAACTTTACAGTCGTAAAATATTTAAAAAATAATTATTTTTTTATCCATTTTTAATATGAAAATACCTGTATTAGAGGATCTCGCTCTTCCGTTAGTGGTAAATACTTAGTTTTCATCATCATCATCATCATCAGCCTATAGCAGTCCACTGCTGGACATAGGCCTCCCCTAATGAGCGCCATTGCGCCCTGTCTTCAGCTCGACGCATCCAGCCTCCGCCAGCAGCCTTTCGCAGATCGTCACTCCACCTAGCCGGAGGGCGTCCTACACTACGTTTGCCGAGCCGCGGTCTCCACTCGAGAACTCGTTTTAGTACAATATTAAAGACATGATGATTATTATTTTGTATATTAATAGGATGGTGTAAGATATTTAAAAAATACCTATAAAGCATAAAGTAAACAACATAATATTCTGCACAATGTCGTATACTCTATCGATATTAAACTTAAGGACATAAGAACATTTTCGACATTCTCAAATTCAGCTATCCACGTCAGTACACTACAGCAAAGTGAAAAAAAAACCTATGCAAAAGGCAGCATGGTACAACAAAAATATAGTATAGAAGGAAGGTACTAACATTATTAGAGGATCAAGAAATATTAAGTTGAAATAATAAAAATAATCAGTAGCCTTTTGTATCATCAAAATATTAAATTCAGTTGGTTTGTTTTAATAAACAAAAGTTATGAAAGCTAATTAGGCTGTGTTCAAGTTATTTTTTGCTTTTTGTCTTTTTTTGGGTGTAATTAATCATATTTATTCAGGATTCGCTGAAAAAATAACAAGAACGCAAAAACTAATTGTTTTGATTAACAAAACCGAAAGACAAAATATTTGTAATTATATTACTGGGCTTGATCATTGTAAAAGTGTGAGTGGATTAATAAAAAAAGCAGGAAAACGGTGGCATATTTCTTTCCAAAACCTATAAAACTGGGTATGTAGACCATTTATTTATTTATTTATTTATGGTTTTATTTTACTATTTCCAAACTTCCTAATCAAAAATGTTTAGTCCGCGTACGCAACCAGGCTTTGTACAAACTACGTATAATTTTTTTTTATCTTAACTTTTACTCGGCTGAGTTCTTAGTAATAATAAGATTATCAACGGTGGTAACTAAATATGACGTGACAATCCCTGTGGTCGTGACGCGTGTTTTTTACCGTCATGGAATCATGGTTAGGCAATAAATATATGTATACGTATGTGGGTGAGAACTAAGACCATTTTCAGAGCTCTGAATGAAATATAAAACATGTCCGTAAAATACAGTTAAAGTAAGTTAACACTGCTTTGTTCACACTACCTAGCATGTCAAGTAGCTACTCGCAGCTGTGGCATTACAGATCCAAAGTTAGAAATATCTCAGCAACTCCATTAATTAAGCTCAGAGTATCAGCTCACTTGGCGTCCGCGGGTAAACTTGGAATCTTGCGCTACGCCAACAATAATTAGTTGCGAACTACTAGCTAGATATCTCGTTACCGTGTGCATCTAAGGCTGGGGTTCCACCTTTGCTGATGTGACTGGCGCTGTGCTGACTGTGACGGAAATTGATCGTCAGCGAGGAACGCGGCGCTTTACTTTGACTCAAAGTGAAACAAAAATACCAATACACAGTAGCAAATGAGGAAAGATCGTATAACACTTTGACGAAGTGTTCACTTCAACATTTAACTCAAACCTTGGTTTGAACTAACCTAATGAATATACTGCAGTTCTAAGGGCCAAATCATATACACAAAATACGACGTCGTATTGCAGCACGACTTTGCGTCGTATCGTGATAGTTGACTATGCAACCCTGCTTCTTACTTTAATTTCGTTTTAAGCATTTCTTGTCGTACATTCTCATGACACCACTTATCATAACGATAAAGCAACGTTCAACAATGCAATGTTGAGTCTTGATTTTTTAATTAATCATAACAGTTCCAAATAGCTATGAATTTAGGAAACAATTGTTCTATAATACCGTTTAATAATAATAATAATAATAATAATAAATTCTTTATTTCAGGCACATAGGGACCCATAAAATTCGTACATTCCTACTTAATTTAAAAAAAAAAAAACTAAATCTAAGACACTGTATAGGGGTGCTATCAATAAGATAAGATAAGGTAAAAATTAAAATTAAACGCTAGTGTACGGTGCACATAGTGCTGAGTCATTTTTTGTTGTTGTCCATGTGAACAGAGACCCAACGACTAAACATTGGACTCCGTATGTCGTCAGAGATAGCCACAAGTATTTTGTTGTCGGAACGGCGCAAGCGATGCCAAAACGATGCCACACGCGATCTTGTTACGGCAAAGAAATCAGGGACTCCCGCCTCAAAGAACATGCTCGACGCGCTACAGTACCGCGGTAGCCCCATAAGAACCCGGAATGCGTCATTATACTGAACTCTTATGGTGCTCATTGCCTTCTGCGTGAACGTCATCCACAGCTGGCATGTATACATGCATAAGCAATATGCTTTAAAGAGAGTGGTCTTTACGTCTGTACTGCACTTAGCGAACCGGCGAGCGAGCATGTTACTTCTCACGGCGAGGGCTCTGCGCTCCCGCTCAATATCGGCATCATCCTGCAGCCGTTCCGTCAGCAAATGACCTAAGTATTTGAACTGCTTCACCACATTAACCGCTGTCAGGTAGCTTTAAGGTAGACTGGACTTCTAAAGAATTTTGATCAAACTTAAAAACTGTAGGTCTACCATGAGTTTTCACAATCTACACTTGCTAGCGACTGTAGTTAAAAATATGTATGAAAACTTGCCTACAGCGCCTCTAGCGGATAGTTGGGTACTAAAACCTCACGTAGCTAACAATCCTACGTCACAGCGTACTACAGCGACTGTAGTTTGTGCTCTTTAATTTGCTTAGAATTTGGTACCATGAGTAACAGTTTTGACAGATGTCATAGTAACGTTCTATTACTACTGTAGTAACGTCAGCCAATTTAAATGTGACAACTCATGGTAGACGTGCTGACATCACTTTTGTCACCATTGTTGTTATATAGTTCAAAAAACAATCGATTAAAACAGCACAACGTCCATTGTTGCTATGGTTCTTGCAGCATTCCAATGGCATTTCCACCGGCTTGAATAACCGTCAATGTATTGTGTACATCGAAATGGAAACGGGTCCTGCTATTGTTTCGCGAACGTCAACACTTTCCTTGTAAATGAATGCAAAACGAAGCTTTTATTGTCGTTAGATCGTCGCTTGCTACGCTATGCAAATATAGCGAAACAAGGCGGCAAAACGGTTTTATAATTTTACTCTTCGGTAATTTTGCAGTGAGCAGAACATTTTTATGTGGTAATACACTTTTTTATAAGCAAATCGGCTGTTTGAGGGAAATTTTGAAACATTTTTGCTTCCAAATTTTGAAACAACTTCCTTTCTGTAAACTTTGTCGTTCTATTTGTTCAGTTCCGGGGCTTAGCTACGTAATAAAGTCCTTTACAACGATGCTTGACGTTTCTTTTTGTACATCTTAAAACTTTTTTACATTGGAAAAGTAAGCTACACGAAATATACAGGTTGACAGATTTCAGTTATTTATGACTCTTTTTAAGGTACCTACTAAAAGTGTAGTTTGAGTTCATCGTGATACACAGTGATTTACAACAGAAGTCTTCTTCTTCTTCTTGCTACGTTACTAATTTGAACCAGTGTCACCACACTGGTGACACGAAAGAAACCTCGCCTTTCACCAAAGGCGAGGTTTCTTTCGTTCACTAGATATTATGTCGCCGAACTTTTTAGGTTCTACGTCATGCCGATTTCCTCATGATGTTTTCCTTCACCGTTTGAGAGTACCTACTGTTATAGCGAATTAATGACTTAACAATATGTTTTAGGTAGGTACTTACATACGAGTATATCCTAATCTTAATGTTCTAGATTGTCTACTATTCTTCTAAACACGTCATTCGTAAAATGAACCAAACAAAAATCTTTTCTCATCTGATTGAAACCAATCTTTCTCCCTTACAAATAAAATAAACGAATCAAATTCACTTTCTTGTTGGACACGAGTCGGCAAATCTCACCGAAGCTCCACAAATCTAAAATTCAGAAGGGAAACTGCATAATAAATCGAATTGGGAATAGTAATGTACTCGTAGACACCGTCCTGTGATACTGCCTGGAGGGAATACTCCGAGTCTTTTATTTATTCTGTGTAAATGTATAATTTTGCAAAGCGAAGTGCAAGTTTCATGAATGGCTTTCGTAGTTTTTTTTACTAGGACTAAATAAAAAATTTGCACTACGAGTATTTTAGCTTCGATCCAAAAAACACATATAAATCACAAAAAAAGTTTTACTTACACATATTATGTCTGTATTTTACTGATTTGAATATTGACACTTTTGTGTAACTTCAATTAGTTTATGTATGGTTGGGTTTCAACAACTTATTTAGTAAATGTTGGTAAAAATGTACGTTGATGTGTGGTTATTGTCGAATAAAATAAATACTTTTTAGTACCTTACAAAAACTAAAAAACTATAATATAAAATTTTTAAAACCCCCAATGCAATAATATACCGATCATGCCCTTCCATTTAATACCGCACTTGGGTTTTTTTTTCGAATTTTTCGACACACAAATTTTAGATTTTTCATATCAATTTTAATCCTCTATACCTAGTAAATGGCTACACCGTTTTTATTAAAACATTTTTAAATCATTGCCAAGAAACTGGCTTTCAAATAAAAAAAACATCTTAATTTGGTTCACTTAAATAAGAACTACGGTGTTACAGACAGAGACACACAAAGTGGTCAAACTTATAACACCCCTCTTTTTGCGTTGGGGGTTAGAAATATAATAAATGTTTATAATTGCAATCCGAACAGCTTCAAATTACATAGCATTTACCCGTGGTTTAACTTAAATAACAGTATCGCGTTAAAATTCCCATTAAATAATGGCTCAATTGCCATTATTACGGCAACGTATAATTCACGCAAATAACTTAATCAAAGTACCTCGATTAGCATAATAACCGCTTTGTATGTTATTTTTCAACGTCTCAAAATGCTAATTCATGGAAAGCCAGTTAAAAACATGACTTTGATATTTTAGCCGGGGTTTAACGTATATTCTATATACTTAGTTATATAATAAAGAACCAGTTAGCACAACAAGTATTTTATTAACGAGTTTCCACTGATAGACATCATAAAGCTGTGGGTAGATAGGCCATGAATTGCGTTCGAATTCGTTTGGAGATAATATAATGTCAAAGCGATTCTAGTACCAACATGGTGAGAATGTCAAAAAAATATATATGTAAAAAATTTACTAACCTCAGTTTTATACAATATACAAAAGAGAAAACAATTTTAATATTGTTTCATATTCAATAAAACTGCGGATAGACCCGGAATATTTTTAATGCAGATGCCATAAGCACGGGGTTCATCTTGTTGCACCCACACTGTATAATCTTTCTATAGAAATTTCCAACTGGCGTTTCACTATTTAGCATTATTTTGTTAATTTCATGTATATTTTATGATAATGATACAAATTAATCTTCTCTATTTAATCTTGGAGTTTATTTCACAATTCAAAATTTAACCTCTCTTTTTTGTACTTTTTTCGGTATAAGAAGTAGCTTATGTGTTATTACAACCGTAATATATACCGTATAACAGACCATTTCAACGTTTACGAAAAGCCAGCTAATTATTATTTCAAAATATCTAGAGTTCAAAATTTGCATGTCTTAAGATTTATTAGGTTTGTTTCTGCATTTATGAAAAGGAGTAATATACAGAGCAAATGTCACACACATCTGCCTCGACCCTGAATTTTCATTATCAAGCAAACTTACTTTCAAGTGAACGAGCCCTAACCTCGCGAATGGGCCTGTAAAGTTCTCCAAATGTGTCAACCACACTTTGTAAAGTCTTGAATACTAATGATAATTAAAACGAAAATGTTTAAGCTCATTTCATTCCTAAAACCTACTGAAAATGTATATTGCTGCTGTTGTGATAAAAGTTTAAAGACAGAATGAGAATATTTTTTATATTTAATATTAAATCAGACCTAGTAAGTACATAACCTACTTAAAATTTATTTTGAATACGATAATCTGCAATACTATACATAAAACAAAATATTACTATCGCTTATTCCTGCTGAATCCAAAAATTTTTACAACAGAAATTTTGGGGATTAATAAAATACATGTGAATTAATTAAGTTATCTAAAGGCCGTTACAGACCATAGAAGCTCAGCTAATCCAGATCACTACCGTTAAATAGCATCACTTTATCAACTTGTAACTAAGATTGACTTTAAGAGCGATTATCCAACACGGAGAAGATAGTTCAACTTAAAGCCAACTTAATCGCGTTTAGTGCTTAAATAAAACTATAAAAAGCATCTCAGTTGTTTGTCAGCAAAATGCCAGAAAGTTCTTCGTGTGCTTCAGTAAAAAAGTTTATAAATAAAATGGCCAAGTTCGTGTTAACATACACAGTGAAGAATTCCGTATTTAGTTTTATTAAGATTATTAATAAGGCTCCATAAAAATCAACTCTATCTAATTTTCAAAATCAAATGCATAGCTTAATACGGAGCTTTAATTGATTTAATCAGGTTCTTACTTATGATAGTAAAGCTTGTCTTGATAATAATCTATGCATTTTTTAATATATTCGCAAATAGTGGTTTAGCGTGTAAGGACGGTGGTTTTAAAATACCATAATCAAAGCCAATAAAAAAATATTGGTTGGTCCAACGATAAGCCACACAATAGTCTTCCAATAAAGAAACTTCGGAAATTCACATGGGCGTACGATAACTTCTTGTAGTAACGAAACGGCAGAGCTACTTGTTTTGGACTAAGGTATAGAGTTTGTAAAGTTAAGTCTTAAAGAGTTAGGGCGTATAGAGTTAAGAGCTTGGCTCTACCTGGGATCTGATAACTTTTTGACAGTGTCCTAAGGTCTCTTCTTGGCAACATTTTACATGAAAATGTTTTTGGTGGGATTAGATAGACTGGTAGGCAAGTCGACGGAAAAACTAGAGTTCTTTGTCATTGTTGAATATCGAAACCCTAAAACTGTTTTAGAAAGTTTGAAAATAAAATGCTAAAGGAAATCTATAATTCAATGTGAAAGTCACGATAATTCGCGTGGCGTACCGCGCTACATTTCACAGTCACGTCATTGTTAAAGTTTGCACAGAATGGCCTATCTTCAGATCTGTGCAATGAACAAATTGTTACTCACGGCATTACCAAGGATCGATGCTAAATAGTGAACCGTTTTTGATCTTTTCGCGTTACTAGTTCTTCTGAAACAGTGTACTTAGTTAAATAAAAAACAAGATCACGACTGTAATCGAGATAAAATCTTCGAGCTCAGTAGATATTGACGCAGATCTCTAGTTACTTAGATCTTTGAGGATATCTCTTTAAATACCCTCTTTAGGGTAGTCTGAATCTGTATTATATTCAAACAGTCACGTAGTACCAACTCCATCTCTATCCGGAAGTAATATTGCAAAGTTTGTATTTTTCGTTGCTAATGCAAAGAATTCAGAAGTTAGAACTATTTCTTATCACTTTGAAAACTTTCTTAGGCATGTAACACCAAGCAGGCAGATACATAATTAGTTTTTAGTTATAGAATTAAAAACAGAATAATGGAATTTTCGAAATCTATACCTATATGAAGGTTAGATACATACTTACTTATATACGTTTTGTGAAATAAATACTTAAATATTATTTCACTTAGTTGTAATTTACATAATTAGATGATCAAATTTTATTATATTAATCTGGAGAATAACGTCGCATTGTGTTGCGATGCGATGTCATGTCGCGATGCGGTGTCGTGCTGTAGAACGATCCTTAAAATCATGAGACGGTATTTATAAAACTATAACGGATCTAATCGCGTTTAATATTAGAATTAAACGGGTATTTATCGCGTTTTATGTACCTATTTTTCCCGACGTTTCGAAAGGTTTACACACTGTCGTGTTCACGGGATGACTGGAGTACAAGAACTAGCCTCTGTAAAAAAAAGCCTCGATAAATACAAGGGGTATTTATCGAGGCTTCTTTTTACAGAGCTTTTAATACTAATCATAATGAGTTCAGATCGCGTAAATTTAAAAATATAATCACGTTTAACTTTTTAATTTTCCGGCGTTTCGACCGTATTGCAACGATAATCACGGGATGACTCTCCAGTCATCCCATTATCGGTGAGTACTGGACCTACCGTTTCGACGAATTGGAAGTATTTCATGAGACGATGTCGCATAGGCACGATACACGCCAAGACGTCGTATCGTGGTATGTGTTTTGGCCCTTAGATATTCAATCGTATCTACGTGTACTTCAAACGTTGAGTTGTATCTGCACTTAGCTCTGCCTCCATTACAAATATGCTCCATAATATTTTACGCATTCCACTCACCTTACCCTACAAGTACATAAAAGCCTATTTAAGGGTGGCAATTTCAGTACGGCCACGTAAATTGTCGAGTGTATTATAGTCAGCAAATTGAAATCTCTAAGCGCCCCCATAGGCTTGTAATCTCTTAAATAATGGCTTACGAAACAATAAACTGAGATTTGGTCTGTCATTTTGGGAAAGTTACTCGGTTTTGTGGAATATTTTGGGGGAATTATCTAAGCATTTTATAATAAGCTAAAGAAAAAATTATGTTGATTTGATACAAATAATTTTAGATGTTATTTACCTAAAGTTGTTTTGTTATTAACATACCTAGAGCATTGAGACATTCATAACATGAAAAATCGGCTTGTAGTAAACCCAAAAAAATTCGAATAGATATCTCAAGTGTACGAAAGATGGTGAAATCCTTCCACCACACTAGTTCGGATTGGTGACACAACTAGTACAAGTAATATCTATCAGATTTTATAAATAACGATACCATTACGATTTATCCAGGTAAAATGGATGCTCGTATTCAGTCGACAAATATACGAGAAAACGCGCAAATACAACTAAATCTGTTCTGCAATGGGTTTCACCAGATTCAATATTTGATATTTTGACTGCTGAGCGTTGAAGTTGTAATGTGTTGGCGCAAGTTTGCATTTCGAAAGAGCAATGTTGATTTAACTTGTAGAATTTGTAGCGTGTGTCGAACGGAAATAATAAGAGGTTGGATATTTATGATACTAGATTGAGCCTATTGCAAAAGTAAAAAATCCGACTGACCGTAACTTAAATAATGATTTTTACAGCCGTCATTATTAGGTTTTTACATTATGTTTTTTTTTTATTACCTACGTAATTTTTTTGATTTAGACAAATCCAACGACACCTCATTTGTCAAAATCCGTCCAGCCGTTTTGGCTACAGCGAAAGCCAAAGGAACTCGCATACACCTGAAACACATTACCCTCCTTCGTTTCGCAGTCGGGTGAAAACAGTTTTAAAAGAGGATCTTACTTTTTCTATGGAAGCTGGTTTACACACCCGTTATTTTTATTATTTCTCAAAGTTTCTGCGCACGTTGATGAAAGGGTATTTTCATACGTGATCTTTACCCCCAAATATTTCGGGAACGTGACACTTTAGAGTACTACTTAACATATTTTTTGTATAAGTTTTGTCTACCCACATAAATTATTATCGGCGTACGCAAAAACTCTAAAAAATAAAATCAAAATGGCGGCGAGTCGATGAGCTACAAAGGTTTTATCCCCTTTCATATTCTGATATTACATTTTCCCAAAAAATTACAAACACTTTTGTCATCGAAGTTACTTTGTCTTCTCTAGAAAAAGTTATATATATTATTGAAGCCATATTAACTACTCAATTCAACCCCTTTTATTAACATGCTACGTATAAAGCGGTATCCTATCAAAACATATTTCACCCGATCGGCAGAGTCCACGAAAGACCGCCATTATTTTGCGGTGGCAATAAAAATGCCATTGGACTGGCTCGATATTTTTTATAATACCTCTGCCACAATACAATATCCATTTAACAGTTAGTAAAGATACAAAGCTGGGGAGGAATATAAAATAAATTTTACTTGAAAAATACTTAAGTAATAAGGGATGACAAACTCCATAAACTCCGCAGCTAGTAACCTATACTTGAAAAATACTTGCGTGCTTTAGTACTTCATGGTATGTGTTAGATTATATTCTAGAAGCTCAAGTCTCAAGTCTCAAGAGTAATTTGATTTTAATCTTGGAACTAAACAATAAAGGTTTTAATATTACAAGTGAAATTCTTAAAATATTAATGTAACAAACAATAAAAATTAAGAATAAGTAGGTGCGGGTGGAAACGGGAACACGATTATAATGTTTTGGGTCAAGCGGGGAAAATACCTAGTTCATTTGAATTTCATGACCACGACTGTAATCCACAGGCTCGGTAGATATCTCCTCAGACTCTAGTGACTTAGATCTTCGAGGATATCTAAAGAGGGTAGTCAGAGGCACGTTTGAACATGACGTGGCACATGCCCAAATTTTGCACAGTAGTTAGTATTCTATATTGCCGCTTATAAGAATACTACCCTATACCTAGTGGGTAAAGAAATCTTGAGTCAAACGGGAAAGTACTTCTTTTTTCAAGTGTATATACTGCTAACTGTTAATATTGTGTAGTTGCCGTATAGGGATGACCTTGTTTGAATACCTTCCTACCTGTGAGATAGCGTGGCATTTACTGATTCGAATTCTATCTTCTACGGAATTTGTTTGAAAAGTGCTCCTTTCATTCCAGAAGTATAAGTAAAAGTAAACGGACCTTTGCAATTCAAGATTATTTAGACAGCGTTAAGTGGAACTTTTGGCTGACTACAAAACGCTGTAGTACTTTGGACATGGAGTAAACTTTTTATTTTTAGACTGAACTCATAGCTCAGTTGGTAGCGGCTCTGCCTTCTGTGCTGTAGGTTGTGGATTCGATCCTCACCCAGGGCAAACATTTGTGTGATGAACCTGTGTCAAAATATCTGTTGGTCCTTTCATCAGATCAGCAGGCATAAAATGTTACCTCTATACTTACCATTAATGCTCTCAGAGAAGGATAAAAGAAACGACATTATTATCTTATTGTTTTTATTAATGGATTTGTCATGAAGAGATTTTATTCAAACCATTACAAAATCGTAGTTTCACAAGATATGGCTAGCCTTCTACGATGAATGGGTCAGCTACCTAGAGTTGTTTATAGATACGATTATGGAATAATGTTATAGGGTTTCGTAGGGTTTTCCAACAAAATACATAATAAATAATATTCCTTTGTGGCCTCTATCGGAAGGTGTTTACGAGGCCTGAAAATGAAGTGTCGTGAAAAGTTTGTGATTTATGCTTAGCTATTTCTGGTGATATTTTACGAAATTGTTTGCGAACTTGCTTGAACTTAAGATTCATATTTATTAATAAACAATGAAAGACCTATCGTAGCGTATTTTTTACTCAAAGGTCAAAGACGTTGGGAACCGCATAACGGCACTAAAATAGAGCTGGGCAGGACACCTGACAATAGTCAATAGTCAAAAATTCTTTTATCAATAAAATCACAGGGATCATTTTGAATTATCTTACATACTAGGTGAGTCTAGGTGCCAATTCCAGTCGTATCCCCACTCCGAGAAGAACTGACAAGGAACTCGCTGGGCCCTAGCGCTTTTTTGTATGATCCTTGTTAATTTTGCTAGGGACACCTAGGTGAGATAGGTAGAGTAAGGCGTTTATTGAATGGCGTTTAAGAACCGGGTGCTTTGGTCGTCCAGTAGTGAGATAATGATAAAGCATCCGTCGCGGGCCGGACCTAGCAGCAGACCGTGGACAATGGCATATCCAACGAGAGGCCTTTACCAGTGGGTGAAGTCGGGCTGCGGATGATGATGATGAAAAAAAGGAAGAAGTTATGAAAATTCTCTGAATTTTTCTTCTTTAAATCATCATCATTATTATCATCATTATCAACATCCGCAACCCAACTTCACCCAATTATGGGTAAAAATTCGCAAATCTTCAAAAACGTTATAATTTATCGAAATCACAGCTAGCTGCTAAGTTTTAGTGAAAAATTTAACTTTTATTTTTTAGATTCATGTGATAATGTCAGATAATTTTAACTCTTTTGTTTAACGCGTCGTTTTAAACTCCTCAGCACAATAATTACGTTTGAGGTTGTATACGTATTCAGGGTATTCGATATTATATATATTCGAAGTTAGTTTTCAACATTTGTTTATTATAATGATGTAGGCATAAGGTTAATTTTCGGTTTAGACAATTAAATTGTTAAATTATTTTGTCTTGCTGAAACACAACTTCAGGTGTAGACAAAGAACAATTAAATTGTTACTTATTTATATATTGTTGGAGAGTATTCTGTGGCGCAGCAGGTAAGTGTCTTGCCGAAACACCAGTGGTGCAGGTTCAATCCCAGTTTGTATCGCGAAGTGTTGAATGATACCTTCTTAACCATTATAGTGTGCAGCGGAAAGTTATAATTTGTAAATTATGTGACAGGTTGCAAGCACAACGCCGCTTATAAAAATACTAATCTATGATAAACACTTTCGAAGTTTTTGGTTCTAGGGCATGCCGGTTTCCTTCTCCGTTTCAGAGCACTGATTTATACATAGCGCACATATTTTTTTCGAATGGAAAACTCATTGGTGCACGACCCACGACCTTTCAATCGTGAGGCAGGGGTGCTACTATTACACCACTAGTATTATGATTATCCTACTTATACGAGTATTATAAGCGCGAAAGTTTGTAAGAATTTATAAATTTGGCACATATATAAATTATAATAGGCTACTTTTTATCCTGGAAAAATGTACCGTTCTACTTAGGTTCCTTCTACCGTAGGCTACTTTTTATCCTGGAAAAATGTGTTTCCGTGGGGTAAGTTCATTTTTGTTTTTCAAGGTACCACGCGGGCAAAGCCGCGGGCGGAAGCTAGTAATAAATACGCGAACGAAATCACGGGGGGTTCCACTAGTCTAGAACAAATACAAAGGTCTTTTAACTATTCTTCAGGGCTGAAGGGGTTTTGTCCTTCACACTTTACGCACAGGTATGCGAGGAACGTTTCCCGTACATCCGATTCGGGAATCCAATTAATGCATGTGCTGATTCGATCGGACGCAATCATTCGAATTTGGACCGGTGACGTTATGGACGTAGATTTAAATGAAATTGGAAATGTAGGCCACGACTGACCAGTGATATCTTATAAAGCGAATTTAGGAATACAAAATTTACATGAGATTACGAGATGCACGAGGCCTATATTTCAAGGCAGCTGGTGAACTCTGGCTTTGTACAGAATTAGCTTAAAACTAGTAGCTACGAGTTTTTTTCCGACATCCAGTTCCAAGATGCGAATGTTGAGATGGATGTGTGGAGTGACAAGTATGATAAAGTAAGGAATGAGTATTAGAAGTCTAAAGGTGGAACCGGTGAATAAAAAGAAAAGATGAGGAGTAATAGGTTAGTGTGATAAGGGCATGTTATGAAAAGAGATGAATGTCATGTGACGAGGAGAGTGGTATATGAATGTGGATGTATATGACATACAGGTAGGCTAAAGAAAAGATGGATGGATTGTGTGAAAGATAACATGGGTAAGATAAGAGTGACAACTGAGATGACGAATGATAGAGGGAAATGGAAGAAGATCACAATAATATGTATGTGCCGACCCTACATAATGTGGGAAAAGAGCAGGAAGATGATGATGATCCGATTTTAATGAATCAAAGCTTACTCCTTTAAAATCTTTACGATAATTAATCTTTGTGTTGAACAAAATAAGATCGTGTATAATTTGGCATTTTTTAAGTTAGTCCGGGAGACAATGGAATTATCTTTTGTAATTATACCTTTATTAATTATATTTTGCTAGAGTTTTTACCTGTTCTTCTCGGACTTGGGTTAGGCTGAAGTTGGTACTCAAATTCATCTAACATGTAAGATCAAAGAGATCCTTGTGATTTCATTGAATAAATACATTTTGATTTTGACTTACCACCTTTTGTATGAAGGTTATATTCCGAGTAGATACGGCGACATTATTTCCAAAAATACAAAAAAAAATTCTGCAACGAATTTACCTCATTTTACGAAGAATAAAAATAAATAAAATAAATATGATCACGACTGTAATCCCCGGGCTCGGTAGATATCTCCTCAGATCTTTAGTTACTTAGATCTTTGAGGATATCTAAAGGGGGTAGTCAGAGGCAAGTCCAAACATGACATTTGGTACATGCCCACATTTTGCACAGTAGTTAGTATTCCGTACGTGACAGGTTGCAAGCCCATCGCCGCTTATAATAATACTAACCTATGACACATACCTTCGAATTTTTGGTTCTAGGGTATGCCGGTTTCCTCACGATGTTTTCCTTCACCGTTTAAGAGCACTGGCATTGCGCACATAAATTTTTCGAATGGAAAAACTCATTGGTGCACGACCAGGTTTGAACCCACGACCTTCGGATCGTGAGGCAGGGGTGCTACCACTGCACCACCAGCGCTCTTTTTACGAAGAAACTATAATATAAGGCTCTACGATCGTACATGCGATTCTTTAATCTATCATATAGGTCTTTACAAGACTCTATGGTCATACATGCGAAACTGTAGTATCGTTTTGTGCGTTTATAGCCGCATAACCAAAAATAGCTTGCCATCACCTCAATTTTTAAAAAGGTACGCAGATGCGAAACTCTGGCTTTATTTTATGAGGAATGCATGGAATTTTACTTTGAAACTATCAATGTTAAAATATGCCGTTATTCATAAAGACATGGGTTCACAGTAATATTAATTATAGGTAACTTTGTATTTTTTATGTTAATAATACAAAAAAGACCTAGGACCGAGACGAGTTTCTTGCCTGTTCTTCTCGTACTTGGGTTAGGTTGGAATTGGCACATAGATTCACCTAGCATGTAAGACGTTTCAAAGTGATCATTGTGATTGTACTGTATAAATATTTTTCAATTTCAATACAGATTAAAAAAAAGATTGTTTCTTATTTCAAATTGTTTTATAACCTGACGCCATCAAAGTCATATAAAAAGGCCAATTATGATGATGATGATGATGGCATAATACACTTCTGTTTCTAAGCTCGTTTCTATTCCATGCTACAATAAAAACAAACGTATACATTACGTTCTACTGGCGTCTACCTACGATCTTCTATGTAGGCGATTCACAGAAATGGTACTGTATGGTATTAATAAACACAAAAGAAGCCTCTTTAGAGCGCATTGTAATCCTTTCACCAGACTAATTAGAAATAACTAGTAACACGAGAAGAATAAAATATTTTACTGAATTAACTAGGTATAATAGGCGTCAAAATATGTATAGATATATTGTATGCATCTGAATGTTGGACAACTAAGGCGACGGATGAAAGAAAAATTGCAAAAGCCATGGAGATGCAAATGTTGAGATAGATGTGCGGATGATGGATAAACATATTAAAGGAAGTTTGAAAGTAGCGCCAGTGATAGAAAAGTTAAAGGGTAATAAGTTGGCGTGGTGTGAGCCTGTTATGCGGAGAGATGAAAGTCATGTTACAAGAAGGGTGATGGATTTGAATGTGGATGGATATTAGGATAGAGGTATACCTAATTAAAGATGGATGGACTGAGTTAAAAGACGATATGTGTAAGATGAGAGTGATTACTGAGATGAAGGATGATAGAAGAGAATGAAGGAAAATAATCAGTTGTGCCGACCTTACGAGTGAATTAAGGTAAGGATGATGATAAGTATATGACAAATAAGTTCTTCGCTAGCGAACCACGTGACAGAAAGCAAGATTTTTTGTCCTGTGGTTCGGTTTGCCAGCGGTTTTCTAATCAATATTTGTAGGGAATTATAATCGAAAATTGTCGATAAGGTCTAAAGTCCTATGCTTTATAAATAACAAGTTTCGTCTATTTGAGAGGTTACGAACCAAAGGCAGATGTTTTAATCAAACAGTTCGGAACAACGTTTCAGCTGTCGAAGTTTCAATATCTGCATGTGACTGGAACAGGAATATAACAACCAAAATCTTGTACTGGTGTTGCGCAGGTACATTTTTCGAACAGAAAAATCAATGAATGCACGACTGAATTCAAATCTATTCCCCTATAATCGAAAAATGGGCCACTACCACTGGATTAGCATTGCTTTAATTGATTTTAATGAATTACTTGATTTGAATGTGATTTTTACATTAGCAGCAGGGAGGTGTCAACTTTTGGAGTCCAAATGCTGCCAATATACAAAATAATGAACATCGCTATGATATAGAAAATTTCAAATATGAATATTAGAAATGTTATTACAAAATATTTTTCTCTTTGCCATCTACAATGTCACATTGTTTAGTAATTTAGCGTACTGTTTTTTGATTGTAATTTCTAAACAAATAAATGGTGTTCTATTGTTACTAAACATTTTTATTTAATTTAAACATTCTAGATTGTTTTGTAATTAAACACAGTCCTTATATTAAAAATGATTTACTAACACCCGCGGAGGATATTAGTTAATCTATTTTTGATTATGCAAGAATCAACCAGCAATTAAGCTTTCTACAAAATGAGTTTCCAAAAATAGCATCCAAAAGTTGATTCACCGAGCCACGACACAGAATAAAATATTAGTAGGTATTACCGCTAAAAATCTCTTCATTCATATTTTGTTTAATATTATGGACGAGGATCGCGCTCGAGGCAGGAAATTTATTTGCTACTCATAACAGCTGGGGACACGGCTCCCACGTGTTACCAAAATAAAAACCGTGACAATTTAATTTTTTGCCACTTTGACTGTACCTTGAAATAAGGTGAAATTGTGTCCAAAAATTTCAGTGCGTGAATACAAATGAGGCATCGCGCGCGAAATCTTAGTTCGGGGCAAAATAATCTCAACTTATCCTAATTATTAATGCGAAATTTTGGATGTAAGGATGTTTGTAATTACTTAATCACGCTGAAACGACTGAACGGGTCTGGACGAAATTTGGCACAAAGATATTTTATAGTCTAGAATAGTACTTAAGCTACTTTTTATCCCGGCAAAATGGACGGTTCCCGTGGGATAGATGCGTTTTTTTTTCAAGGAGCCAAGGGCAGAAGCTAGTATTAGAAGTAAAAGAAAAAAACAATTAAAATGAAAATTGAAGTACTGAAACGCCACTCTAGAATCTGCTACTTTAATTCGTTTCATATAACCAATAATCGAACACTAATATACACACTTTTTTATTATTCATGGGTGACTATTTTTATACTTACTCATAATGTAGTTGTTTTCGTCACGGAAGGAATATCAAAACAAACCTAACGTTTCTCAAATAGGACTTTGATCGCTTATAAATCGTTTTTAAACGTTTAACTTTCTACGCATTTACTTGCCTGAATGTTTTGTAATTTACCTTTATATTTAACTAGCTTCCGCCCACGTTTTCATCCGCGTGCTACCTTGGAAAACAAAAACAATTACACGGAATTCCGTTCCCACGGAACCGTATATTTTCCAGGCTATAATCTATCTCTGCGCTGAATTTCATCCAGACCCTTCAATCCGTTTCAGCGTGAAGGAGTAAAAAATATACATATATACTTACACACTTTCTCGTTTGTGATACAAATAGGACTAGTTCAAACAATTAGATGAGAATTTCAAGCAAAAAAAAATACATAAAATAAATAAATAAATAAATAATGCTGGTCAATCCAAACATTTAGTCATGTTTTCTCTCTGGAGAATCCGTAATGAGACTATCCGACACAGAACTAAGGTTGTCGACATAGCTCAGAGAATTAGCAAGCTGAAGTGGCAGTGGGCTGGCCATATCTGTCGAAGAACCGATAACCGTTGGGGTAAACGAGTTCTCGAGTGGAGACCGCGGCTCGGCAAACGTAGTGTAGGACGCCCTCCGGCTATGTGGAGTGACGATCTGCGAAAGGCTGCTGGTGGAGGCTGGATGCGTCGAGCTGAAAACAGGGCGCAATGGCGCTCATTAGGGGAGGCCTATGTCCAGCAGTGGACTGCTATAGGCTGATGATGATGATGATGATGATGGTCAATCCACACAGCATCATCAAGCCCCAAAGTAAGCTACTTAAAGCTTGTGTTATGGGTACTAGATAACTGATATATTTAATACATTATTTATACATAGATAGATATATTTTTTACTATACATTGAAAACACCCAGACCAACGGAACAAATTTTTGCAGATCTTACACAAATTTGCTACGCGGTGGGAATCGAACCCGCAACCTCTTGCGTCGCAGGCGGACTCTCGCCCGCTGCGCCACTGAGGTCGTCACTATAGATATACACTGAGATAGCCACTATTGCACACTAATATTATTAAGTATTAGAAATAGTAACTTACGACACACAAAAAAACAATTACGACTGTAATCTCCAGGCTCGGTAGATATCTCCTTAGATCTCTTGTTACTTATATCTTTGGAGGATATCCTAAAGAAGGCAGTCAGAGGCACGTTCAAACACGATATTTGGCACATACCGACATTTTATGTATGTTAGTTTTGAGGTATCTGTCATTTATATTTTTTTTTGCAACTGTAAGGATTTAAGTTGCCCTAAATAAATTATTATTATTATTGTTATTTTGCACAGTGAATAGTTAATATATTCTGTACACGACTCACAGTTGAAATCTAGGTCTAAGGTGTGACTTCCTTATGATCACTAACCTATGCTACCATATTGTAAACTTCCTACGCAATCACGTGTACCTACAGTAGCAAAAGTGTGTCACGGCATAATACACCGAATGCTTGCACGTTAATCATGTTTAAGCACGCTTCACTCACTCATTTTGTACTCGCCTGTACTTGGTGAACGTTTTAACCTGGTTAAGTTGAGCTTTATAGATGTTTCGTAGGCTGGAAATTAATATTTACATTTATGGTACTGCTCGACGGTAAAAGGATATTTGCACGTATTTGCGAGAGGTTTTGACAAGGATCTATAACCAGTAATAGGTGTTTTGTAGAATCTTTATTCAACTGAGGCCGCTCTCAACTTATCCCGCGGGATAAGTTGACCTAATGCATTTTTAAATCGGTCGACTCATCCCGCTGTCAGATTTTATGATTTGATAGATACGTAAAAAAGTGTTTCGACATAAAATTTACGAAAACAACAACGCATCCACAAATGCACACATGCATTTATATAAAGTAGGTAAGGAAATGGTTAATAGCGATATATATTTATACTAGTTGTTACCCGCGACTTTGTCCGCAAATATATCAATACAAGCTTCCGCTCACGGCTTCGCCGGCGTAGTAGCTTCAAAAACAATTCTATCCCACGGGAACTGAACATTTTTTCGGGATAAAAAGTAGCCTATGTGCTATGTGTATTCCAGACTATATCTGTGACAAATTTCATCCAAAACTATTCAGCAGTTTCAGCATGAAAGAGTAACAAACATACATCCAGACATCCTTACATCCACACATTCTTACAAACTTTCACGTTTATAATATTAAGTAGGATAACATTCTAATTATGAAATTATTGATATCGGTTTATTCGGTTACTATGGAGTGCTAAAAGAGGCGGTCACCCATCTAACTAACTGCGCCCAACGATGCTTAACCATACGTTTTCCATAAAAACTTTCAACCCTACTTCGTGCCTTTCAATGTTATTTTTTGAGACAAAAGATAGCCTATGTTAACGCACTGATAAAAACTTTTAGCCACTTTGAAAAATGATATCAGCCTGTGGCCTTACCAAGACGACACTTTTCAAGCTTTAAGTAGCACTAATTCACTAAATTTTTACGAAATTTAGTACGAAATATCAAAGTTTTATTTCTTTGATATTGCCCGAAGAGCTTATGGTAAGGTTATACAATGTTCACAAACTTATTAGAAATGTATGCCACGTTCATTCCGCTTTCATCCGCAAATACAGTCGCATACATAAGTGCCGCGCGATATTATTGCTTAACTTCGCATTCAAAAGTTAAACCCTGGAAAGTTTGATGCGTTTGTTTGCTATGCACAGATTACGAAACAGGTCAGTAGCGCACTGTTATGATTTGAATTGCTTCAGTAATGCTTCAACTTTATTTGTTTTGTTTTGATCATAATATTAGACCAACCGAACTAAAAAATAGAAGGGCCATGACCTTGAAAAACGTGGCAAAAATAGAATACAGAATACAGAATACAGAATACAGAATACAGATAATTTATTTGCACACATGGGTCACGATGATCTTGGTTATAGGATAGGTAAGTACCGTACATGTATTGCCTTAGTTTAGACATGCAAATTAGTTTTCCTAGGGTCATTATACATTTCAGTTTATTCAAATTTATACAACACTAAAACTCTATATAACTAAAATTTGTAATTAAATTAAATATCACGTCAACATCTTATCATCATATTATTTAATACATACTTTTAAAAGTCACGCGAGGGGAAAAAAAATAATAATATTAAAATAAAATATATAAATTATAAATTATTGATTAAGTAATTGTAATGTCTTTATCTAATAAAAATTCGTTTACATGATAATAGCATTTTGAAGTTAAAAACTTAAAGTTTGTTTTTGAACACGGTCAATGGAAACAACTTTACACTGTTAGGCAATATGATTATATGCACTCACACATTCATATTTGTACGAGTATGGTCAGTTTTTAGGTGTTTTAGTTTTTTAGTTCGGTGATTAGACCATAATATTAGATTGGATGCAGTGAACGGACAATACATGGAAGCATTCGTTGAGCTAAAAAATGATTCATGCAAAAGAATTCAATCAAAAATTTACGTAAGCTTATTACACGTTTAACAGCAATTTCAACCCAAACGTCGAGGGATTCATGTCGACATTAATCAATTTTTGCTTAATCCACGAAGGAGTTTTGATGTGTGAAATTTAGTGTTATATTTCACGAATATTTTCCTTGGCTTGTTTGGTGGTACTTATACAGAAGAACTACCTTGCTTGATATCAATTAATAATCAATGTAAAATTCATTAGATATTCTCTGTCTGATATCATCCATCTTACATAAGATAATATTATAATAATCAAGCTGTCATATTATAGCGAGATGACGTATGCTTGAAATACGACATTTTCTTCCTTCCCGTGTGAATACTTTTTGTCTCTTTTTATGTATATTGCTTGTCTCTTTCCCGTTCTGTAAACTGATTATTGGAACGAAGTTCCTTACCGCGCGTTGTAAAAGGGGGCTAGACGGAAAAAATTCTCACAAAAAGTTGTCACGACACTTTTTGCTATAGTTGTAAGCCGTGCGGCGTGCGCATGTTTCTCTGTCTGTCTCTCTCTCTCACAAATTAATTGAAAGAAACTTCGTTCCATCCGGGTGTCCCTTGACACCTCTCAAGTATTTTTTTTTTATGAGTGTGTGTCAAATAAACCATGTTCAATTCTATTATAATCTTTAGTACGAGTAATATATTTATATCGATGATTATAATTATTATATAACATACGAGCTGATGCCTGCAGCTTCGCCCGCGTGAATGTCGATTATCGCGACTTTTCATACAAACTTTCATCCCCTATTTTATCCCCTTGGGGGTAGAATTAATAAAATTCCTTTCTTAGCGGATGCCTACGTCATAACATCTACCTGCATGCCAAATTTCAGCCCGATGGTTTGGGCTGTGCGTTGATAGATCACTATGTCAGTCAGTCAGTCAGTCACGTTTGAGTTATATATATTTAGATTAAGATTATATATTTGATAACAGTCAAAGTCACACACATCGTTTTGAAGCTCTAGATTTCCTGTATCAGAAACAACGAGTACATTAGTAGTAGTTTTCCCACCAAGGAATTGGGCCCACACCTTTTGCGTCTCATCTGTACACAATGTCCGCTACGCTAAAGAGGTTGTCAACTATGTTTACAACACAAATTTTATTTCAGTAAAATGATATAGTCTAGTAGGTACTAAGAACTCGGAATGGTCACAATTATTTTGAGCGTGTAACCTAACCTTAAGATGTCCCAAATATCAGATGTTAAAATTATTACTCAGTTTAATATGAAACAAGAAACTTAACTCTGCATTTCACTTTTCCACTTAACTCTGCATTAAGTTTCATGTTTTGTCAATTTACAGTTCCATAGGGAATTTATTATTAAAATCGTGAGAGGAGATTTTATAAACGAGTATTTAGGTAATAATAATAAAAAATAAATAAACAAATATGATCACGACTGTAATCCCTGGGCTCAGTAGATATCTCCTCAGATCTTTGGTTACTTAAATCTTTTGAGGATATCTAAAGGGGGTAGTCAGAGGCAAGTCCAAACATGACATTTGGTACATGCCCACATTTTGCACAGTAGTTAGTATTCCGTACGTGACAGGTTGCAAGCCCATCGCCGCTTATAAGAATACTAACCTATGACGCACACCTTCGAATTATTGGTTCTAGGGTATGCCGGTTTCCTCACGATGTTTTCCTTCACCGTTTAAGAGCACTGGCATTGCGCACATAAATTTTTCGAATGGAAAAACTCATTGGTGCACGACCAGGTTTGAACCCACGACCTTCGGATCGTGAAGCCGGGGTGCTACCACTACACCACCAGCGCTCTTAATAATAATAACATAATATAATAAATTATTGTTTAATTATTCTAAGTCGTAGTGTTCATTTTGTTTTCTTTTTCTATACTTTAATACTAATAATAATGTGTTCAGATCGCGTAAGTTTAAAAGTACATATTGCTAACCGGTACGGGCCGGAAATGGTAAACAAAGTAAGGCAGCTAGAAACAGTCTACCCGTGACCACGACAGCGTGCAAACCTGTCGAAACGTCGGGAAAATATAAGGTAATTTAAACGCGATAAATACCCGTCTAATACTAATAATAACTTATTTTATGTGTAAACAATTAATGAAAACAGTTTGATACGTGTTGAATGCCTGTTTTATACAGCGTCAGGTGAAACTTGTTATTCACTTATAGGTCATCCAACGGATCTAGGCATTCGTGAAGTTAGCCACAGGTGCGAGTTTGCGCATGTACATTTCCTTCCCCCCTCCTCATACCTCCGATTGCTCCCGAAAAAGGATACTGCGCAGCTCTTGCGGCTAACTTCACGAATGCCTAGATTCGTTGAGCGAACTATACATCTGTAAGTAATGCATGTAACATTATGTCTGTAGTGTCATGGACGTTTGATATGGTACATGATGTTATTACATTACAAACATACTTATCTTTGACGACCTCAGTGGCGCAGCGAGCGAGAGTCCGCCTGTGACGCAAGAGGTTGCGGGTTCGATTCCCGCCGCGGAACAAATTTGTGTACAATCTGCAGAAATTTGTTCCGGTTGTCTGGGTGTTTTCTATGTATAATAAAAAATATGTATCTATGTAGGTATACATATAATGTATTAAATATATCAGTTATCTAGTACCCATAACACAAGCTTTGAGTAGCTTACTTTGGGGCTAGATGATGCTGTGTGGATTGTCCAGCATTATTTATTTATTTATTTATCATGTGTAATAGCTCAATCAACTTTACAGCTTACAAACTCAGCACCAACGTGACCCACCCTTTGTCATTCACGCATCTTATAATTACTTAGTAATAAACATAGTGCTATTAAGCCCAAATTTGGCCCATAAACCAATATTGTGAAACATACCCATCTTATGACCGGTACCCATATTAACAAACAACATTATAGGAAAACTAGTAGACTAATTGTTAACGCTAACGTTTCCCCGCGAGTCGAGGTGTCTACTTCGTAAACGATTAACGATATATCGGCACAATAATCGATCATAACTATATTACTTAGAGTGAGTAACATCGTTTCGAATATCATTTGAACGATAAGTCGACCGACATTATGTTTGACAATCGATCTTGTAAACTTACTAATATACTTAACACCATTTACGGAAGATACGATAATTTGATTAGGACAATAAAACAGCTGTTATTTCGACTGAATTCGACAAATATTTCGTTCCGATTGTATCGTTGTCTTTCTGAGGAATAGACGCCGAGTCCTAGCTATTCTTCTCTTCGTCTTCACTTGTGGCAATGTGGGCAACGCGTGAGATCGCTGTATCTAAAATTATTTAGTTTTTTATTCAAAACTCAAAATTGTAATTTGTTTAACAGCCGGCTCTTAAGTATATTGTACGGTAACTTTCAAGTTATAAACGATTGAATCGCACTCAAATTAACCAATCGCATCGCATCTCATGATACAGCGTGATTGTACAGTAATACTCTCACGATATTAGCGTAGCATCTTTATGAATATGGGGATGGGATCTTACGACATTAATTTGATTCAAATGTTGAGGATAACTAGGATATAGGGTGTTTATAGTAACTATTATGGCCCATTATTTGTTAAGATAGTTATTGTTAAACTCCATGACGTGTGCGTGTTATAGAAATGTTATGTACTTAGTTTGTGTTTATTCGAAGGAGTGATGTATCACGTTAAATTTGGTTAATGGTTAATGGGACAAAAGAAAAACTACATAAAAAGTATACTAAGAGTGAATGTGAGAAGCTCTTCTTTTGTTAAGGTCGGTATTTTACAAAAACAAAAAGTAATCCACGATTTATTTTTCCATCGTTATTAAATGAACAAAGTTGTATCAAAGGCAAAGTTTTTAATATTATCATAACAAGTTGTGAAAAAGTCATAAGTCGAAATTTTTACGGACAATCCAACTTGAAGTTGGCTGACCAACCGAATTGGGTGTAGCATAAACCATAATAATTATCAAGCTTTGTTCATAATTGCTCTGTCAAAATGAAAATTGTTTTTATTTTTACCAAAATTTCCAGTTGTCTTCAGTTTTGAAGTACAAAAGGTTCACCCTTATAACATGCCAACCAAATTGGACAGTCTGTGTAAGGTTTAACGACAGCCTAGATCACCTCTAATAAAATTCACGGGTTGTTCAGTAGCGAAATTTTGATTAGGACAGACAAGAAATAAAAAAATTCTCGACTTTTATACAACCCAATTAGAGAGATACATTTTACGAAGGATTCAGATGTTTCACTCGTAAAATTTTATCACAAAAATATTTCAAAATTAAAATCGTTAGTCTTTCTTGGAAATGTATTGATAAAAATATTCAACATTTACATTAGTACTGAACCCTAGACTAATGCACGTATCCTGGTCCACCCAAACCCAAAATAAAATGTAAATTGCATTGAATCTGAAACCACTGATTTATATTAATCACAATAATATAACATGGTATCAAATTTATTAATACAAAAACGAACAAGTTTTATATAAAAACCCGAGTTTAAGTAAAAAAAAATCAATTTCGATTAAAATTTAGTAAACACAAAACAGTTTTTTTAGTTTTACTAAAACTAGTGACTTTAATAACTATTATATTTTAGTGACAACTTATTTAAATCAAATCAAATCAAATGAAAATATTTATTCAATAGAATGTAAGACGTTAAAAAGTGATTTGGCATATTTATTCGTGTTGCGCAGTTGCCACATTTTTTTTAACCTGTGTCGTCCCATATTGCCCCAGTTGCGACATTATCAATATAAAATAACACCATTTCCAGGAAGAGAAGAAGATTTCTCCACATTCTCTACAATCCACATCGAAAGTCGCGCACATCGCCACGCGTCACCAAACAGTAGTTGTGTAGTTTCAATTTACATGACTAATTAGTTGGCAGGATGCCAAGAACACAGCGTGCCCTCGAGTTGTGTTGTACTACATATTCGATTAGCCTAATGATTCCATCTTCGATAAGCTTTTCAGCTTGGCTTTGACGCAACATTCTAGCATAATCAGAGCTATACCACTAGCTCTTTCAACAATAATAACTACTTTGATATTTCGTACTGTGACCTATAAAAATTGTATTGAAGTAGTGTTATTTGAAGCTTAAAACTTTGACGTTTCTGAAGCATAATGTTTGTAAGAACTTGTGGTAAGACCCCAGAGCGGGCTACATAAATACTAAGACTAGGTATTATGTAACTAGAACTTTCAATATTAAAGCATATTTTCCACTTTTTCATTTATGAAATTTGTATAAAAATTGATTTTACCAGTGTCAGATGTTTTTATTGAAGTATTTATTCAACGTTTTTTCGGCATTTGTTTTTTATTACCTATGTTGTAATTTGGCTAGTGTCATTACAGAATTGATTTGAAATGGGAATGACGTTTTCAAATGATTAGACTCGTAATCTTTTGAGTATAGAAACCGGATTTTCTGCGGTGCATTTGACTGACAACTACGTCGCTCTGGTTTTTATATTTTTACTCGTGTTATTTTGTGTTTTATTGCGTAATTTTGGTGGTTATTTTGCCAATAAAGCCCGGGTTCTTGACGCGAGTGAAAAATATATGAATTAAAGTGAATAGTTTCCTTCAAATTCCATCGGAGGAAATCCCGAGAATTTTGAACAAAACAGCCATCTTTTGTTTAAAATTGACTTGACAACTTGACTATGACTCTGTGACGTTGACAATACTTATATATAAATACACTTGACACTGGCAAAATTGTTCTCTAAGAGACAGATGCCATAATTGAAGAAGAAGAAGAGTATAGAAACCAATCAGTAACTACGAGTATAACAGATCACTGTTAGAAACTAATTATTTAGTCAACTCATCCATAATGCCTGATAGAAATGTATGTATGATATAATATTTATAGATAGGATGCGAGTATTTTTAATAACTGCACTTATTATTTCATCATTGTTGTACCTATTCACATTCTTTGATCATAAACTGTTTCATATTGAAACAATTTAAAAGTAATTTACACGCAAATGCTGTCTACTGAATTCCTGGAACATTTAGAGAACTGCATTCGAACTCGTACGTAAGATATTAATCGAAGTTAGATTGGATTCAAGCTCACTGACGTTTCATAATGGAATTTTATATTTGTTTCATAGTAAAAATGGTAGTTTGCAAAGCGATCTAATAATTAGTTACATTAATATTTAACTCAATTTGACGCCGTTTGTAACTCTGTGTGTGAAGTGATCACACCTTTCTGCCCTTGTTCTTAAAGTCGTGGGTTCTAACTCGGACAATGGAACCCGGACAATAGATTTTTCATTCGGAAAAAATTACAATTATTTAGTTTTGACATTTGTGGCTAATTTAAAACCGCAAGTATGGTCTCTGCTTTATTTTGGATACGGCCGATAAGCTAAGAGGATTATCTAAGTGCTGTGTAAGTCAATCCATCTAAAAAATGTTCCAGACACTACAACATTCTGTAAGTTAGTTAAAAGTTTAACTTAATAATATCTATATAAAATCTGTGATAGTATAATCTTAAGTGTAAAATTCTGTACTTATAACTACTTAATGCTCCACCTTGCTTGAAGACCTGTCCGATCATATAAAATCTAAGGCTTACAAAATATACCTACGGTTTATTCAAAGCCATTGTCACTTCGTGTTTTCATGTAAAATATAATGAAGTGGCCTAATTCGTCGTATTTCACGAGTATTGTTCACAGGCCGTGTATCGCACGACACATCTTTAAAGAAGGCTGTGTTTTTACAATCTGATAAAAAGAAAATAAAACAGTGACCAACGAAAATGAAGCTAATTTTAACAAATCAGGCAACCGTGTGTATTTATTTATTATTATGATTTCTAAGTTTTATGTGTGGAACTTTTTACGACTGTGAATTCAAGTTAAATTTATAAAAAGCGTTCTTGTGGACCTCTGTATTTTTTTATTCTAAAGTAATTGAAATATCCACACCATATAATATATACTTACTAAAAAAGTGTCATAAATCACCAATTCATAATAATAAGACTTTTTTTATCAAAATTGATACGAAACAGCTTATCTTTTCACCTTTTTCTAAAAGACTGTAAAACGACAAAAATATAAAATGCGAAACGACCCGTTTCTGATATCAAAGCATTTTTCCCCCTTTTTTCTTGCGTCCGAATCCGTAATAAAGGTTTTTATTACCACGGCAACAGGCTTTCAACGTAGCTGTACGGTTAGTACGTACTAGATATGTTAATATGTATGGATCGTGGAAAAACATAAAATAAAAAAAAAATAAAAAAAAATATGATCACAACTGTAATCCCCGGGCTCGGTAGATAGCTCCTCAGATTTTTAGTTACTTAGATCTTTGAGGATATCTAAAGGGGGTAGTCAGAGGCAAGTCCAAACATGACATTTGGTACATGCCCACATTTTGCATAGTAGTTAGTATTCCGTACGTGACAGGTTGCAAGCCCATCGCCGCTTATAAGAATACTAACCTATGACACATACCTTCGAATTTTTGGTTCTAGGGTATGCCGGTTTCCTCACGATGTTTTCCTTCACCGTTTAAGAGCACTGGCATTGCGCACATAAATTTTTCGAATGGAAAAACTCATTGGTGCACGACCAGGTTTGAACCCACGACCTACGGATCGTGAGGCAGGGGTGCTACTACACCACCAGCGCTCTTAACGTGGAAAAACAGTTGAATTTAAGTTGTAACATAGGACTGGCTTGATCTTTTAGTTCCTTCACCCCTGCACCATATAGTAAATTTCACGATTCTAAAACATGTTAGGTATTTTGTTCTGTGAATAGACCATCATTTTTCAGAAACGTCAAATTCAAGCTTTATGTAAAACTAATTCAATATGTCTATAGTTCATGGTACGAAATATCAAAGTTAAACTTTGATATTGCTCGAAGAGGCAGTAAGGCTCTAGGTTATGAGAAACTATCACCATACTAATAAAGGTCGCATTACTGTTTACAAAATACGCCGTGCCCATGGCTACGCACCGTAATAAACACGCGTGACAATAACACGGATTGTCGTTGGACCCCACGAAAAGGCACAGATATTTTGCCACGGCATGTACCGCGTGACATTAAACCGGTGGTCCTAGAGAGCTTTTTAAGGGTATGTTCCTTTCGAGGTGCAGAGGTGCATAAGAAAGGCATCCTTTAACCTTTAATTCAACCTCTAAGGAGATGATCAGTTGAAGTTTTAGGAAAAAAATACCATGCAAAGGATATTACTAGTACCTATAATATTATCGCATGCTATTCTCTATATCAAATAATCTAAGGCACTATACGATGTTTAATTGGATATGAACAACAAAACTCCAAACTAAAAGTAGGCTGGCGAATGTGAGCGAAAAACCGTAAAATGCTTCCAACAAAACTGAGCAAGCAGGGCCGGGAGCTAGAGCTATTTGCAAAATGTCAAACTTTTAATTGGGTATGGAAAAAGTGCCAGTGCCGTACGTTTGTTGTGTTTAATGAATATTCAAGGTTGCTCGTACATCCAAGTATTCCTGAACATACATAGAAAAACAGTGATCTCAAATCAGAATTTCAGAGAAGTGATGAGATGTCTTCGTAAATGAATTGTAGAATTCATTAGGCACTAAACAGGGTTTCATCGTTTTTGTGAGAAAAATCGTAAAACAAAAAGCCAAGAACAACTGGACGACTGGACGGAATTGTAGAGATCTTTTTTTTGAGCAATTGTAAAAAATAACGTGTCTCCCAAATCCTTCCAGTTTTCCCTTTTATTGGCTTTTTATTTCATTATTATTCTCTCAAAAATTATGGAGAACACATTTCCCAGCAGTGAGACAAAATCATCATCATCATCATTCAGCCCGTTTGCACCCACTGTTGGGTATAGGCCTCCTCTTTATTACGCCACTCTTTCCGATCCCCAGCAAGTCTCGTCCAGTGGTTGCCGAATGCGCTGACAATATCGTTGGACCATCGGGCGGGTGGTCTGCCTCTTGGCCGTTGAGCATGAGACAAAATAGGTTAGGAAAAAAAACTTAAAATAAAGCAATGGAACCGAGAAAAAAAGGACTTGTGAGTTGGACTGGGACTGGCACTTAAAAATTCACATGTCAGACTTTTTGAAATATATATTGTATTTGTTTTTGATTTACTGGTTTGTTACCTTTAAGGGTTATATCACAAAAATCAATGGTTTTTAGGTACCATTTCAAGAACCAGGAATCACAACTGTAAAGATACTATGACATTAAATTAAAGGTCAACTATTCATCTTTGCGGGTAGCTAATAAAAACTGGACAGTCCTATACAACATTTTCATCTAAATATGGTTTTACCATCGCAAGAAAAATGACGAAAAATGGGGTCTGGTTAGGTACCAAAATAGCTTAATCAACTGCATTATTATATAGTGAAAATCATAAGAAATTGTAGCAATTCTTGTATATACATATACGAGTATAATCTGAATCTCGAAAACGGCTTCACCGATTTTCATGAAATTTAGTATGCAGGGGGTTTCGGGGGCGATAAATCGATCTAGCTAGGTTTAATTTTTAGAAAACGTAGTTTACCAAAAAAACTGAGCAATGTTCGGTCACCCAGGTACCTACTACATATTATAGACGCTATAAAAAGTCGAGAATTTTAGGATCACGTTAAAATCCAATTCTGATACAGTCGCAATTCCTGAAACCAAATAATTAAAATACAAAACAAACAATGTATGTTTGACGTTCGTTTTTCTAACGACGAATAAAACCGAGCGATGCCTCGCGTGACCGTTGGATAACGGAGCCAATAAAAATAAATATGATCACGACTGTAATCCCCGGGCTCGGTAGATATGTATGTCCTCAGATCTTTAGATACTTAGATCTTTGAGGATATCTAAAGGGGGTAGTCAAAGGCAAGTCCAAACATGACATTTGGTACATGCCCACATTTTGCACATAAGTTAGTATTCCGTACGTGAGAGGTTGCAAGCCCATCGCCGCTTATAAGAATACTAACCTATGACACATACCTTCGAATTTTTGGTACTAGAGTATGCCGGTTTCCTCACGATGTTTTCCTTCACCGTTTGGGGTTAGATGGCGTTGCGTGAAATGACCAACTGTATTTATTTATTTTCATATTTTATTTATTATATGTATATGTATGTACACAATATCTAACTATAGTAAGATACATTTGAACCCACAGCTCTTATAACTCAAATCGCAACCTGGTATGCCAATAAGGTCCGAAAGCCTTTGAAAGTATGTGCAATTTAATATCGCAGCATCAAAAACCTTTCTGTTCGTGAATAAACCAGAAGGTTGGCTGAAACCTAACACAGGTGGTAGGAAAAAAGTACATTTCACAGTAGCGGCTGCACAATCTGGCGATACCGGACGGGGAAAAAATCCAAAATTCTATATCTATTCAGAAAACTCAGTTTCAATTCAGACAAAAAACTGTGGACGGCGGTGAAACGATTTCATTTCAGTGCTCTTTCACTAGAAGAAAATAAAGAGTGCCATTTAGATAACACGCACTTGAAATAGTGGGGAAAATATTAAGCGTTATGTACATGTATGTATATATAAGAGTAGGTGTCTAAATAGATGTGTAAAAAAACTATAGAGGTTCAAACAAAAAAGTTTTGCTTTAGAACAATATAAAAGTAGGTACCTACCTCTAGCATTTATTTTAGGCCGCTCGCCCACGAGCTACTTTTTGTAGCGATGCAGTCGCGATGCTGTCGCACTTAGCATCGATACAGTCGCGAAGTCATAACATTATAACACGCATTATAAGCTACAAAAAGTAGCTCGTGGGCGAGTGGCCTTAGTAGGAATTATTTATGTAGAGAAATAAAATACATAATTATACCAATGTATATGTTCTTTATTTCTTCTGCTTGTAGTTTTGCAGCTTGGTAAGTGGCGATCTGGAATAAAAAGTTGCTTTTACGTTAATCCAAATCACAGACTTTTCAATTCCAAATTGCATTTATATACCAGTCAAACTTTTAGATATAAATACATATACTAGTACCTGAGTGACCGAGCATTGCTCGGTTTTTTTTTGTTAAACGACTTTTTCTAAAAATGAAACCTAGCTGGATCGATTTATCGCTCCCGAAAACCCCGCGTACTAAATTTCATGAAAATCGTTGGAGCCGTTTCCGAGATTCAGATTATATATAATACAAGAATGCGTTATCAATATCGTTTATAGGTATAAGATAAGATAAAATATAAAACTTATACAGTACTGACTGACAGACTGAAATCTCTAACGCAGCGGGTAGTTGAAGGTTTGAAAAACACGAACAAAGTCACGGGGCATAGTCATCCACTTGCTTATTGCACTATTTATTTTAGTTTGATTTTACAAGGTAAATTGAACATCATCTATATCGGAGGTATTTTTCAAGTGCTAAACCCGTGGTTTCAAACCCGGCACGTAAACTCATTGGACCTTACATTCCTTTGCGAGATTTACACCCGTGTATTTTTTGGATTCACTCGTCCGTGTCCAGGAGATAGGAGATTTTCTTTTGTAAAACATTGTATGTACATGAACGTTCAGTTAAGGCTTTAGGTAACACTTTTGACATTTCGCAAATTGTTATGTCACAGAATAAATATTACTATTAGCTTTAGTATTAACATCTATCTATCTATCTATCTATCTATATCTATAAAATATTACCGTAAGCTTTAGTATAATTAACATCTGTCTATCTATCTATCTATATATATACAATAACAATTTAATTTGAAAAGTTTTTTTTATAACTTATTTTTATCTCACTAATTATCAGAAGTATAAATCAATATAAAATTACTATTTAAAGCCTAGTTATGTAATGAGTCTGTAAAATGTTTTCGAATGTTTATTTAACTCAAATAAAAAAACGAATTTGTAAATAGGTACCTTTATTTTCCGGGAGTGCATTTTTTACTTCGTGGAAATAAATTTTCCTTCTTAGTACATAGATAATAACGGTATATAGATATAACAAGTATATAGATAATAACGGTAAATAGATAGTTAGTTAGAAGTTTTTACTGCTTAATTTCCAAAAAAAAATATGAAGATAAGTACTTCATTTTTTGTTTCTGGCGATACTTACGAGTAAATTCAAAATCTGCTGTTTTCCAAAGAATTTTCGGTCACGCACGCCGCCTTCGTTCAATATTATATAAGTACAGTCCGCGTCAAAAATTTCGATGTTAATATTTTTATTGTACCTACATCAAAAAGATGTTCTATGATGTTCATAGGGTTGAAAATACAATGATCAAATAAGAGAAGTGCTGTTTCAAAGGTAAATTGTAGGAATGTGCACAGTTTGTGTTCGGGTGAAAAAAAGGGTGCCGATGAAATTACAGTTTTCGGATAGCGCGTTACATCATAATACATTTTCATAAATTCCGCATTGACATTTCAATCCAGCAAACTGAAAATATCAAAACATGGCAATGGTTCTATAGCCATATTTTGATTAACCAATTTTACAGTCACTATATAGAATTTGTAAGTTTGAAGACTGTCAAAATAAAACAGTTCGATGATATCTTCAGAGTTAGTTTCAAAAGTTTCTACAGTGGTCGTAATTTTGTTGTTCCAAAGACTAAATTAAAAAAAATAAGTTAAAAATTAGCAACATCTGAAAATAACTCTTTTAAGGACAGGTAAAAATTTCTTTTTGATCTAAATGGAATGAATTTTCTATTCAATATCCGTAGCTTTAGTCAACACTAATTTCCATGGCTTCTAAAATAATTTTAAACATGCTGATCCCACGTCAGGTAAGTCAAATTACGAAATGTCATTTAAAATGTTTACGCTAATTTTGTTTTTAGGATTGACAAAATAAGATCGTGTGCGGTTCAACATTTTTTTTTAATCAGCAGATCAAAATAATTACCGCACGTGTCATACAAACACAATTGGTTGACTGTACGTTCTATATAATACAATCGAGATAAGGCCCCGTTTTCACTTACCTGTACGGAGGTTGCAAGATCACGAACCTCATTGGAAAGGATCGGTTAATAGATTTAGATTAGACTTGTTTGTTCAAATATCAAAATATACATTCTACAATATAGTAGGTATACACTTTTAATGCAAACTCAACACGCAAACACGACCCACGCGTCAAGATAGATTTCTCGTTCTACCCTAAATTCGCACATATTACGGCCAAATAAGTATGGTATTCCAAGCTTTACAACAAAATACCTTCAGATATAAAAAATGTTACAGTCAATGCATTTAAAACGAAACTTACCCACTATATTCTAGGCTACACTTACTTCTTTGCAAATAAATTTTAAAAATGCATTGTCTGAGTACCTACCAACTTCGTATAGACTAGACTCACCTAGTATGTAAGACGAGTCAAAATGATTCTTGTGATATTACTGAATAAAGATTATTGACTATTGACTATTGTATACGACATAATCTTCATCTCATGACTTAGGTCTTTTTGAGACTAAAATAGATTAAACTTACTCATATGTAAAGAAAAAGGTAAGGCGATAATCTTTGAGATACATCTTCTTTGTACATACAATAATCTTATTTACTGCTGTATATTAAGTATGTAATCCTATAAGCCGTGTCTTTTGTGAATGTTATACTCTACACAGCTCGTTAGAAATCAAAAGACGCATTTAACCACTCAATTAACTACTCAAACAAAATGCCTCGGCTATTTAACGGGCTATTCGAATGAAAGGTTTAATGTAAAATAAACGTGGCAATATTGAATTCAATTTTCACAATAAGTCTGTTAAGACTCTTATTATAGCTAAAATAGAATAGATAATATAGTAATTACCTAAAATTAGTCAGTTTAGCCCGTTTACTTTTTATTTCAACATAATACAAAAACAAAATAAAAAACCGTCGTATCCTTCGAATAACGCAAACTTGGAATGTTATTTTATATTCGTATCAGATCATTTTCAAAAAAATACAGAAAAATAATTATTAAGTTTTTAAAATTAGGTTGAAATAATATTGCTAGGAAAAAAATGCCTACTGCACTTGTACCTGTCACGAAATCGAATGCACAAAATAACATGCGAATGAAGTCGAAGAACGTAATGTAGAGTAGTAAACCAGCTTTACTATCGCAGCTATGTCCTGTCTGCTTGCTAACAAATTCATCAGTTGAAACTTCAATTAACATTGAAAGACTGATCGAGACGATTTAACTGAACGAAACGTAATTAAAATAAATGATTCAAATGATTATTTTAAAGTTGCGCCATTAAAATTATGGACTTACCTATATTTTATGGACAAGTAAGTTTTACATACATTCTATAGCCTTTTTTTAATTCACAAAAACACAGAAGGACTCAAACTCTCATGGACACCCATCTAAAATTAAATTTGAGATCTAGATATAGATTAATGATAGATGGTAATGCTTTCAGAATAAATCTGAAAGCATTACCATCATTGTATTTGAAATAATTGCGACTCAAAAACAAAGTTTCACTTGGCTAAACTTATTTTCGGCTAACTTCAATACTAACTTTAATCGTTTAATCGTTCAACATTGTAATGGTTGTTTTAACTCGTGATTGAACTACGAAAAGACTTTCGTTGAGTTGAGCTGTTGAGGGGGCGCTACCGAAACTTTAGCCCGGTTTTTTTTCTTTTGTCTTTCTCGTATTTAATATTAGATACATTAAATATTCGTCTAACTTTTTAGGTTCAACATGCCGGTTTCCTAACGTGTCATCATCATCATAACCATCTTCCTGCCCTTATCACACTAGGTGCAGTCGGCATAACAGGTTCTTTTCCTTCTTTTTCTTCCTTCACTCTCCCTTATCATCCGTCATCTCAGTAGTCACTCCCTTCTTACACATTTCGTCTTTACACATATCGATTTCCTAACAAGTCAAGTACACCAAAAGAGAGCTTTTGAGACGCACTTCAATCCTGTTATCTCTAGTTCAAAAGAACCAGTGGCACAATAAAAACAACCAAATAATAGCCTTCAGTCACATAGTACATATTTCTGACCAGACACTACTATCTCCTGTATTGTGGGTATCAGACTCAGATATCAGACAGTACTATCTGAATATGCGGAATATGCAAACCTTTCTCACGCTGTGGGAATCGAACCTTTTCGCGTCTCAGCCGTACATTCACCTCGCCACCGAGGTAGTCAAACTAAGCCTATAAACTATATATACTTGTAGTTAGGAATTCCACACTCACGATACAGGATACGGAAGCAGGATGCGAGAGAAAAAAGGTCTATTTTAGGCCCAAAATGCCAAAGTGCTGGCCAACAAATGTAAAAGTTGTGGCCATGTTTAGAAAGTCAGTCTGAGTATTTTTAGTTAGGGCACCAAATCTCTACAGTAATTCATTCAGTTGATTGATGTATGGAAATCAGATTTTTTACCTTAAAAAATCAACTGAAGGAAACGTTCTGAATTTATGCGAGCTCGAATGCATTTTGAATGATTTTTGTTTACACAAACCATTATGGAACTAGACTTTTTGTTGAAACATTGATTGTACATTTTCTGGTAACACTCTTCCATCGAGTGGAAAAAACTAATCGAGAAGAAATGAAATAACGCTTGTATTCACTGTGGGTAGCTAGCTGATTTATTGTTTTTCGAAACTTGCAAGCAGCTAAAGCGCAAATCGCAAATACTTTTTCTTGTAAAGAATTTTATTAAAAAGGGTTGATTACACTTGCATCTACTTTTTAAGGTCAATGCGCACTGTCAGCATTAGCGACATTTGGAATAAAATAATATAAATAAACTAAAAAAAAATGTGTCATGTTTAATATCACCACTGGCTTTCAACATAATGTACGAACTTATTGTTGAAAAATAGACAAAATATAGACAAATCTTAATAATGAGGTATTTTATATTTGTTCCAGAACGTCTCAACGTCCTCTACGAGAGAAACTGGACTAAACTGGTACACGAACAGCTACGCAAGTTTGAAATCTCTATAGTCGCAGCCGCGAGGCAGTCTTCGGAGACGCAGCCACCCGAACTGACCCTGGACTCCAAGTGGACTTTCTCTGGGGCTCTGATATACTGCATCACTCTTATTACTACTATAGGTAGGATTTCATACAATAACTTTACGATATTCGGTCAAATAAATAAATAAATAAATGATGCTGGACAATTCACACAGCATCATCTAGCCCCAAAGTAAGCTACTCAAAGCTTGTGTTATGGGTACTAGATAACTGATAGAATAATTATATACTATTTTTTTGTAAACACATGATAACACCCAACGCAGAACAAATATCTGCCCTCATCGCACAAATGTTAGTCCTGGGTGGGGATCGAACCCACAACCTACAGCGCAGAAGGCAGAGCTTCTACCAACTGAGCTGTAATGCCAGTCCAGCGGTTGGGTTTTTATACCGGGAACTGGATTCGCAACCTCTTTATTTTTTATCAAACACTTGCCCGCTGCTTTATGGAATCAATCAGGAATCATTTGTATTCAATGTTATCCTACTGGAACACTGTCTAGGTCGCAAACAGTTTTATAATTCAATATTGTTAGTTTTAGGTATTAAGAAGGTTTTGATGCTCCAAAAATTTATGCTTTAAAAACATTCAAATATTTTTGATCTAGGTTTGGATTTATTCAGTAATCAAAGTTACATTGCACGAAACCATTCGTTTACAAACACCACCGTATTTCGGTTCTTTTATTTTCATGGTTTTGATAATCTAGGAATTGCTATTGTATCCTGTCATTAATTTCTATTGCTTTAAAATTAGTCAATTTTTTTTCCAAAATGGGGTAAGTCCCGGGCTACTAGCCCACGCTGTTCACGTAGGTGATAAATTCGTCGTTTTTATGTTGTTTTATCGCTTTACACAATGCGCTGTTGCAAAATGCGGGTCGTATATTTTATTTGTTTATCACTATAAAACTCTAAATGGTTCTGATACTGCTACAAGTGTAATAAAATTAGCATCTTTACGAAAACCACGTAAATTTTAAATAATTTAATTTGATGCAAAGTTGAAATTGTTATTCAATAAATTATGTAAATACTGGTTGTAGTGGGTACTATTATTAGTGGGTTATGTAGTACTGAATTTGCATATTTTTTTTAATATTGAATCTATTATAACTGTAAAGGGTCCCCGAAAGTAGAAACAGTAATTTTCAATTGTCAATATTTACGCAAATGAAACTCAATGATGCGATTATTAATTCAATTAATGAAGTAAACGATAAATATTGACAATTACAAATTGCCGTTTAACCCAGAACTTACACTCATCATCTAACTCATGTGATAGTTCGACCTTTGTTTGTACAAAGATAATATTAGTTGTTCAGTTGAATTTAAACCACATTTTCATCTCGACATTATCATTCATTTACTGAGCACAGAATCATCCATCGATGTTAGCACAATAGGCAATAAGAGCCGCGTTTCAGCATTCAAGTAACTACCTATTTTATCAAAGCGGTCGTTCTACCGAGATAATTTAACGAGTCCTGTGCTAACGGCAACACTGTAAATATTTAAATTAATTTTAATTGTTTCATTGAGGCTTACAGTGTTCATGACTGAAACTGATTAAAATATCAACTTTCAATAGCAAGACCCTTTTCAATCAAGTAGGTAAAAAGGTACTTAGTTTGAGCCAAAGGTTTCGTAAATAGAATCTTTAAGCACATTTGAAGGTTTTTGTCATCAAAACCCTTAAAGATCCAAATGGGTTGGATCCAAAAATCTATCTTTTTTGATCATAAACATTATGTAATATTTGTATTTCTTTTGGAAAAACAAATATTACAAAAAAAAAAAACAAATATTTAAACCTGAAAACCTAAATACGCTAAAAAAACGTAATTTTTTGGTGGTAAAAGGACTTTACCTTAACGTCAAATTCCAGAACTGAACCATTTCTCATGCTTTACCAGGTTATGGCAATGTGTCACCAAGAACAGCGGCCGGCCGGGCAGCCACAGTTGCATACGCAGCGGCGGGTGTACCCCTCACGCTAGCCTGCTTGGCTGGCCTGGGAGCATCCCTGGCCAGACTTGCCAGGTTAGCGTGGATGAAGGCCACGAAAAGCAAAGTACCCAGCACTTGGAGCAAGGAAAGAGAGGTCAGTGTTTGTTACAACCAAATTGAAAATTCTGGCTTACGTTTCACAGAAGAAGCCAGCATAGATGTTTAATAACCCACAGAATAGACAACTGGCGGAAAAAGCTGGTTTTTTAACGACAAAATTTTCCAACTCATGAAACAATAACAGATTATTTGTGACCATTCGAGTAAATGTTATAAAACACTTCTCAGAATTTGAATTAAATACACTATATTTGTTTTAGCTGGAAACCCACTTGCAACTCCACGAGCAGCAGCGTCTGCTTCCACAGCCAGCAGAACACAACCAATACACCTCATTTCCCCCTCGACCACACCGCTCTGGTACTGTTAGAGCCAGAGCCGGGGATCGAGGGCAATACTCCCAGGTCTTCGAGCGAGCACCAACGAGTCCTAGAGCCGCTACGCTGGGACGCGTAAAACGAAGTGCCTTGGCCGATGGTATGATTGTTTTGTTCTTTTTAAGTTCTATATCTATCGTGGTGATGGTACTGTTGAACTGCCGGTCCACTTCTAAGTTTTTCATTCTCATTTGATATAAAGTTTTGTCTTTAATTATATAAGTTCCTTTGTATATTATTATGCTAAGTGTTTTTAAATGTATTTTTATTTGCAGAGCCGCAAACATCATCTGCATATCAAACCCAGACGCTTGACAGAAAAAAAACTGTCGGCTCAAAATGTCTTGCCACAGTCCACGGTCCAGGCCGAGGCAGAGGCAGGGGAACCATCCAACGGCCTAGAGGAGTCATCATTGACCAATTGATAGCAGAGGAGTGCGGCGAGTTACCGATGAACAGGAGTCTCGAAGACTTGGAAGATTCTGAAGATCCTGATGAAGCGTAAGTTATCTGTAATAAAGAATATTATAAAGAGGAAAACTTTGATTGTTTGTTTGTTTGTTTGTTTGTTTGAAATGAATAGGCTCCGAAACTACTGATCGGATTTGAAAAATTCTTTCACCAATGTGTAGAATGAACTTTCAGGATGAACATAGGCTATATTTTATGTAGGTACTTCGCGGGCGACGCCGCGTGCAGAAGCTAGTCTGTAATAAAGACTAGATAGAGAGTGAGTTCGCTGATACTAAATTTTTTTACTCTACTAAAAAATGTAAGCATGCTTTGTTCTACTAAATCGAAATAAGAAAGTGTATTTGCTGAAACGAAACAATATAGAATTTTTTTTTGCAGAATATGTCCTCACGACACGCCGTCACGTGTACCTTTGATCTGGAACGAGGAGAGCCATAAGAGTAAGAGTTGTGCAGTGCCCAGCAGTAACGCTTCCACCAGCGTCCAGCAGCAAATCCACCACAGCTTGGAGCATTGCCATATTCCAGTGAGCATCATACTGTTTCTGCTACTGGCCTACATCTGTGTCGGAGCAGCACTCTTCTCTGCTTGGGAAAACTGGAGCTTTCTCGATGCAGCATACTTCTGTTTCATAGCTCTAGCGACTATTGGATTTGGAGACTTTGTACCGACGAGTTTTCTCACTTCGAAGCAGAGCACAGAGAATTCTAAAAGCGAGTATGTTCAAATGATCGCGTGTTGTGCCTATCTGGTGTTCGGTCTGATTCTTATAGCTATGGCCTTCACGCTTCTTCAAGATGAAGTTGTCAATAGGTGTTCCCAGTTAGCGAATACTTTGGGGTTGTCGAGGCAATGACATTACGAGAAGAGCGATTGCAGCTCTACAGACAATCATCTTATGTTATGATTATTGTTGTAAGATAAGAATCTCTCACGCTTTGGGCTAATTCTTGTCACTAACGTGCCCTGAACTAAGCCTAGAGATCAATCAAAATGTTAGTGTGATGGAAGGATTCAGTGTGACTCACAGTTCTTTTCATTCACTCGATGGGTCAATGTAATTAGTTTTTCCCGAAGACCCGCCATTATGTACATCTTCTAAGCATGTATTCTTCGTAAAATGGATATTCTCGTATGTATATAGATTTTTATGGTGGTAAATAATATTTGAAACTTTTTACGGAATTTGTACCCGAATGTAAAAATTATGATGAAAAGTAATATGATGTAAATATTGTATAAATCTATTTATAAAAGCAAGGCTGAAAAATTGTAATGAAACAATAAAATTGTGTTGACACAGTGCATTTTGGTTTATTCTAACCTAACTTTATTTTGCAATTTTTTTTTTATTTCAATAAAAGTGGCTTAGCTTAAATCCCAAGAGTAATACAGTTTATATCGACTAACTAGCAAAAGTTTTATCTGCTTAAAACGGTAGACTTTATGTAGTAAAAAAATCTTTTCATTTTCATTAACCATTTCCACAAATAATATGTTATTTTCTAGTAATGTTGGTTAATTAGAAAAATAAAACTTCTCATGGAAACCAATTTCAAGTAAATTTAGTAAGATCTACATCAAATTAATTTCATTGATATACTTTTAAGTGATATGTAAAAAGTACCTCAAATAAAAGGTAAAAAGGATTCGGCATTAACACCATTATGATATTAATCATTGCAAGACATCTTCTTAGTCTATTCAATAATTATACGAGTACACTCTTATACAGCTTAAACCATAAGTCCTAGAAAGCTGTATTTCTAAGGTAGGTTCCTTTCTAATATTAAAGGGGCAGGAGCCTTACCCCAACCTCTTCGTGCAAAATCAAAGTAATATAACTTTGATAATATATTTTGTACCATGATCTATAAAATTGAAGTAGTGTTACTTAAAGCTTGTAATATGTTTCAGAAACGTCTGAAACATTATGGTCTGTAAAAGCTTGTGGCAAGCCCCAGCACTATGAAATAAATTAATTTCAACATCAAAAGAGGTTGTAGTTTGAAAAAGAACCATTACGTGAGTAAAATCACTAGAAGTAGTAGTTTATAATAATCCTAAAATCTCAATATGCCGTCAAAAACCAACTCGTACCCTAAGTAGATCTGAAATTGAAATATTATAAGAAGGGTAAGAGGTAGGATCAAAATGAGCTTTTTATTACGGGTGGACAGGATAATTCCCGATTCCCATTCTTGTAAAATCTACGCAAGGATTACGTGCGTCCAGCTGGGCTAAGTACCCTTAAAATACATTCGCCCCAACTACTGGCATATGTGAGATTGGATCGAGTACACTAGAAATTATGTCCCGCCTATATATAAGCCTACATAACCTTCTTCTTCCTGCCCTTTTCCCACGCTAAGTGGGGTCGGCATAACATGTTTTTGTCCTCTATTTCCCTCTATCATCCGTCATCTCAGTACTCACTTCTTTCTTACTCATATCATCTTTCACACAGCATACGTATTTTTGTAGCTATGAAAAACTAAACTTTCTTATGAGACAACAGGTTATTAAAAACAGCTGTAAATATAAAAAAAAATAACAAGCGCATTTTTCTGACAACAATTCCAACATTTGATTGAAATATTATGGTTTTAAAAGTAAGTAGTATAACACACGCTACTTTTACTACGATATAAAATAACAGAACTCATATTCATAGGTTTACGAGTTTGAGGTCGAGACTGTTATATAGTTTACAACTTTTACAATTTCATCGTTTTAGTTTGTATGCAAATTTTGAACATTGTTCTGAATAAATTAATTTAAAAAACTTTCTATTTAGCAAAATCAAATGGTAGGGGGAAAAGCTAATATTATTATCCAGTTACCTCATAACTGTTAACCATGTTTGGCTTGCCTCGTTTTACGAGTCGGCCTACGTGAGGCATTTTAGTACTACAGCCTTTAAAATGTTATACCTGCATATATTTAAACGAATATCACCTACATTTTTTATCAAGGGTCGCACTGTAAATATGGTCTTAAAACCTTTATGAAAATTATAACTTTTTTATCAAGAAAAACATAACACGTTTTAGGCCGACATTTTTTTATTTCCCGTAATTTCTGTTGTCACACAGCTGGCTACCCACCCCAGCCAATTTTCCCTGTCTTTGGAGAGGTTCAACAAATATGTCCATAATTATAAATGTCTACGTTCACTTTGTTATAAATAAATTTTAGTAAACACAAAACGGCATTTGGATTTTTGGTATGAGCTTCGCCATTCACACGTCTGTAATTTAACACAAATACAATACGCCTTCCAATTTGGTCCACGTCAGATGGAGACGCAATGAAAATTAACTCTTTGAAACTCAAAGTCGCTTATTCAAACTAGTGGATGAACTCCGAAATATGACGAGAGCAGCAGGAGTTGCAATGGGCCTTCGTGGCATAACACATTTCAATATAATCCAATCTCTGAAAACTATTAGATTCGCTTACAACCCAAGATGTACATTATTTTAATAATAAATACATCAGTCAATACTGGAAATAAAACGGAAAAATATTGAACAATATTAAAAACAGTTTTAATCATGACCACCAAGAAGTACTTATCGTGTAATATTACACACGGTGCGCTTGCCAGTTCGACAGCTTGAACTTGGCTAATTGAGTAGGATTTATAAACTATTAAAAAAACTAGAGCCGTAACTGCAGGCACACTATAATATAATAGTCAAGATTTAAGTATCAGGATCTGAAATGCTGTGTTTTGAACATCTAGGACTGTAATCCCTAGGTTTAGTACACATACAACAAACAATGTTAGATAAATATCTTCCCAGATCTTTGAGCAAATCTAAGAACGGGTATTTAGATTCAAGTTCACATTTCTACTAGGCATTCTCACGTATTGTATAGCAGTTAGTATTGCCCTTACGAGTGACGAAATTACTTTTAGGTTACTCTCCGAACTCCGCCTGTTTCATTACATCACCGAGTAAACTTAATAAAACTTCTCAAGTCACCTTTAGCGAAAGATTGCCGAGACTCTACAATGAGCCAGTTAAGTAGGTAGTTGGATTGGATCGGATTTCTTCTCCTCGAAGAAAACCGATCTGCAAACTTGTGTTTAGCGGAGTTTTTTATTCTGACATTGCTCTAATAAGCGTTTTTAGAAGGGATTTTGAAGTATTGTTTTGCTGTTGGCTCAGGTAATAAAGTTAGGCGATGCCCGTTGATTGAAATAATAATACGAAATTCGATTCTTAGACGAGTAAATATGAGACCTAGCCTGCGAAACGGTAAACATTATGATGATCAATCAATCAAAATATATACGAGTATATTCAATAAAATCACAAGAATCACTTTGAAACGTCTTACATGCCCGGTGAATCCATGTGCCAATTCCAACACTAAATAGTAGTACGAGAGTACAAATACATATGTATATCTACTACAGTAAATGTAGAAGTAACTAAAGATCTGAGGATACGAGTGAGTACCTATGTGTTAAATAATTTTGCGATGTGTGATGTGGTTTTTATTTTTTTAATAAAATACTGGCAGCGTGATTTGGAGGAGACCTTTGCCCATCAGTGGGACGAAATAGGTTGAAAAAACTGGCAGCTCATTACCGGTGGCACCAGTGGTGTCTAAAGATATTATGTAATGGTAATGGTATGATCATCCAAACCAACAACTAAAAAAAGTTACGTCACAGATCTTACTTACAAGCAACAGCATCCATTTGTCTTGTGAGGCGTCGGTAAAAACAGTGATCGATGCCGAAGCGTTTTTGCTGACACCTGTTTTGGTTAAACATAAATCTTCTCGCCTTTAGCTGTAAGGAAGTGTGAGGAAACCACAGAAGTGAGGTAGGGTCTTCTGCTTGTATGTATAAGTAGACACGTATAATATAAGAATAGGGCTAAAGAAGAATAATAGAAGACAGATTAGAAATAATAATATTGTGAGTTATCCTGCGTCAAAATATCATTTAGAAAATTTTCCAACTTAACAAATATTACTACAACATCCATTTACGATTATTTTTTATCGATCTGTTTACTTATTTCTTCTCTTCTTTCTGTTCACACATTTTGGATACAGATATTTTTTTTACGTAGCAGATTTTCATGACGTTTTCACAGATGGACAGAACATAATTGGGAACAACAAAATAGTGCTATCGTTATGTGGACGAAGTTATTAGTAGCAGCTATTGAAAATAATATCACGTACCTATAAAACCAATATAGAACAAAAATAGATCACAACCGGAATCCGGATCAAAAGGTACCTACATAGATCAAAGATACTCAATATTCACAAATCAAAATCCTTCAAATTGATTCTAACATGTAAATCCGTTGGGTCCCGTTTATAATCCATTATATTCGATAACTATGAGTATTACAATTAATAGTTTGTATCTATTAATAGAATCAGTTTATCTGTGGTATAGACTGAATGATGAAAGGAAATCACAGACTGTAAATTAAGTTTAAATATATACTCTCGGGACTTAATCGCGTATTGTGAAACATTCTATTCTTAATACGCGATTAAGTCCCGAGAGTATATATTTAAACATGTTTCCAAGTCGCGATAGTTTAAAAAGTGTTGTAAATTAAGTGTCCGGAGATCTAACTGTCATTAGAGAGATAAACACTTCAACAAACAAAAGGATTAATATAATACAACAAGAGAGACCGCGACTTCGTTAGTATTTTTATACAAACTTTAATATCTCGCTGAATCTCTTAGAGGTTGATAGATTTTCTGGTAGTTTTGAAAATGTTTTATCTTAGTAGTAATCACTTAGTTCGCTTAGCACGCTTTTAAAAAGGGTTTTAACCCTTTTCATCCCCTTTAGGGGTAACATATCTTAAAATCATTGCTTTATTACATCTACGTGCTATAAGATTTCAATCGGACGATCCCTATAATGTTCTCATACAACTTTAATTTTTTAACTTAAATTTAAATATCTACAAAAACCTGGGGATTAAAATCATGATTATATATTTTTTTATTTACTCTGACTGATTGCATAAGATGGCAGGTCTTAAAGGTGGCTTTAAATAATTCATTACCTTTTCATACTCGTTCAGTTGAAATGGTTTCAGCAGAGTCCAGTTTTGTGACGGCCATTATGTTAAACTTTTAGTATTCATAAAATAATCTTTGGTATGAACATTGTAAATATCTCCCTCTCAAAAACCCCTATCTTGTTATTTTACAGGTAAAGAGTTGGGTTTTTTGTATAGCTATGAACGCAACACAGCGTTGAACTGTGATTATTTATTTACCAAATCATGCTTATATATTGGTAAAGTGCAAATCAGAAAAACAAACAAACACGATCACGACTGTAATCCTCAGGCTCGGTAAATATCTCCACAGATATCTAGTTACTAGGATTTCTAAAAAGGGTAATCAGAGGCATGTCCGAACATGATATATGTATGGTACAAGCCTTGATTTTGCACAGTGATTCGTATTCCGTACGTGACAGGTTGCAAGCAACTTATAAGAATACTAACCTATGACTCACACCTTCGAATTTTTGGTTCTAAGGTATGCCGGTTTCCTCACGATGATCACCATTTTAAGACCACTGGCATAGCTCAGATATTTTTTTTGAATGGAAATCCTCATCGGTGCATGACAATGCGCCTTATATGAAGTTTCATACAATATGTATAGAAGAGTTACGACGAGAAACATACAGGGAAGACATTGCGTCCACACTTCTTCAGTTATTCAGTTTATTTAGAAATAAGTAGCATCCACGCCCGTCTTCATCTCACGTCTTTTAGTAGCTTTTAAGCTTGGAAATATTTGCATCCGGTTAGCAACTGCAAAAGCGGTAATCAATGTTTAGGAGACTATGGCTTAAGCTCATACAAAAATACTTAGCCATCCGTGTCCGTTCTCCCAAGGGTGCGCTAATGAATTCCATTGTCACAGCACAAACACCGGCTCATTTTCCATTCTATTTCGGCAGCCTTGTATGGAATACTGTGAAACTAGTCTTTCCCTCCGACTTTCGTGATCCAGTTTTACAGTATATTCATTCTGAGCTTACGACTTTTGATCTAACTGTACAGGCAACGTTCTTAGTGCACAAATAAACTAACACCATTTTTTTCTTTCGGTTTTTTTTTTCAATTTAAACCTATCTAGTTACTTATAATGTCTATGAATTTAAAAAAAAATTGGCTTAGTGTTGAAGACCTTAGAGTAAGTCACGTGACATCGTGACTGGTAGATAAGTTACGAAGCCTGATGAGGTTTTGAGATTATGTTTTTATTTTCATCTTCATATACGATATATAAAACAAAATAATTGTATGTAACACCATTATAACTTGAAAACGGCTGAACTTTCATGATTTTTCATTTGTTGAATTACTCTTCACAAATAGCAAAACAACTATTCAAACATTTGAAAAAAAAAAGAAAAAAATATGATCACGACTGTAATCCCCAGGCTCGGTAGATATCTCCTCAGATCTTTAGTTACTTAGATCTTTGAGGATATCTAAAGGGGGTAGTCAGAGGCAAGTCCAAACATTACATTTGGTACATGCCCACATTTTGCACAGTAGTTAGTATTCCGTACGTGACAGGTTGCAAGCCCATCGCCGCTTATAAGAATACTAACCTATGACACATACCTTCGAATTTTTGGTTCTAGGGTATGCCGGTTTCCTCACGATGTTTTCCTTCACCGTTTAAGAGCACTGGCATTGCGCACATAAATTTTTCGAATGGAAAAACTCATTGGTGCACGACCAGGTTTGAACCCACGACCTACGGATCGTGAGGCAGGGGTGCTACCGCTACACAACCAGCGCTCTTTTAAACATTTGAAAACGAATTAAATGCGAAGAAGTCGCGGGCAACGGCTAGTTTACAAATATTTGATTGAAATTGGTTCAGCATTTGCGGTGTTTGTCGAGTAACAAACATACAACACACTTTGATAGTATTAGTTCTAAAACTTAGCCTGTTTATGTGTGCTTATTTTCCGAGCGATATATTTTAATCTGCTTTTACATGGGACAAGAAAACCTTGTTAAAAGCGTGTCTTTCGTAATTTCGCTAAAAGGGACCCGCTCTCACATCTATATGTTAATTGTGATTTTGTACCTTGCCCGTGTAAGGGCCATGTGTAGAATTAACCATGAAGGGACAGCGATAGGTTTTGCAAGTTTTTACGCTACCCGTAGTAGAGTAAAGAGTAATGAAATAAACAATAGATAGTTCGTTAACCATATTTTTTTTAAACTCTTCGTGCCATAAACGGTTAGGTACCTTATTAAATACTTAGGTAAGTACATACTTACTAACTACATACTTACTAACTACATAGTTTAGATCGTTTTTATTTCAACCGTATCGATAAATAGGTAATGCTTTTTTTTTCATTAATTTTATATACCTACGCAGCCTTTAGCATTTAGTTAGAATGTTTACCAATCGGTATTGAGTCCACAAAAAAATTCATAAAGACTATTTATTTTATACCAACTCTTACTGAGTTAGGTATTTTTATCACGTTGCCCTCTTTGTTGACATACTGGTCGCTAATATTGACAATAACTTCAGAAATTTATAGACAGTCGATATAACATAATAAGATTGGAAAATATTTGATATTTGACTAGTGTTAGTGTTAGCACTTGTGCTTGTAGAATTAATCAAATAAATAATGGAATTTTCTGCGATGCATTCGACTGTTATTGTTAACTTTTTCGTTCTAGTTTTTATATTTTTTTCTCGTGTTATTTTGAGTTTTGTAGTGTAATTTTTTAGTTATTTTTCCTATAAGGTCCAGTTTTTGGACGCGAGCGTAAAATATGTGAATTAAAGTGAATACCTAGTTCCCAAATCTATTGAATAAAATTCTGAGAATTTCAAACAAAAGCCATCTTTTGTTTAAAATTGACTTGACAATTTTATTGACTTTGTGACATTGACAGTACTATTAATTTAAACACTTGGCACTGGCAAACTTGATCTCAAAAGAGAAAGACGCCATAAACAAAGAAGAAGAAGAAATAAATAATGTCAAATTGTAAATGTTTAAAGGTTCGAAGACTGTCAAGTTCACGAGAGGAACCTCTGAGGCGCACTTTAGTACTTTCACCACACTGGTTCGAAGGAACTAATGTTAAAAACAATGACAGATACAAAAAAATACAAAATACAACCTGAGAACTTTGAAATACTTTGAAACGTTGAAACGGGTGCTCGCTTACCCCCGCAGACGAAATAATCATAAATCATGTAAGTTGTTTATTTTGTGGTTGTCTTTTTGAACAATAAATCACTAAATTGGGAATAGCTAATAATTCTGGTATCTAAGCAAGAAAATCGATGAAACCAAAGTTGACGTTTGAGCATTTTAAGCCATAAAAAGGTATAAAAACGCCTATGCTACGATACAAACAAACTATTATTTATTCTACGGTCGTTGCAATTTCTCAACGTAACCAACTATTCCTCCCTCGGTTTAGTGCCGACTTTAATGAGACCGAAAGCTTACTTTATTAATACTAATGGCTTTTGCCTTTCACTCAGATACGGGTTAGGGTTGAAACTTATACAAAAACACGATTCAGTTCAACTTTTACCATGTTTCTTGTTGAGGCATTCCCACGAACGGCACAATTTTTTATTCCCATTTGCACAAGTCAAAAATACATTTTGTGCGGTTCGTGGGAATAGAAAATGAATTAATATTGTTTCTATTTCTGCACGCATCATAATAACGATTTTTAGTGATGGTTTTATGTGCAATTTTTATTATTACCAAACTACAAAGCGAAGGTGGTGGGTAATATGGTTGGGGATGCTGTATGTATTATATGTACGCGAGTTTCTTTGGCTGTCGCTAAAGCCCAAACGACTGAACATATTTCGACAAATAAATGTGTCATTGGATTTGTCTGAATTACAAGTGTGATAAGCTATACAAAATATCAAAAAATCAATATAATAGCGGCTGTAAGAAGCTACTCGTATTTTCAATTAGGTACTTTCAGTTTTTTTTTTAAATTTTTGCAATAATATAGAATTTGATATAGCACTTACCAAAATATTGAGGAGTAGGAACAATGGTAAAGACTGGCAGTACCTACAGAATTCGTAGTATTCTTTGTGATATAACTCATCTGGAAAAATAAACTGACAGGTCTCTGCATCTATTTCTGATTTTTACAATACTAAGCGAGTCTCTTTACTAACTAACATGACGATGTACAGTGCTTACAGTACCTAGGACACGGTCTTAGATGGATTAGATGGCTTAGCCAGCACCTATCTCTTTCTTTCACATTAGTCTGCCGCATTCACAGGAAATGGCCAATACGTGCGGAGTTAACTGAGCTGCGGGTTTTCTCAAGTACAATTAACTGAATAGTTTTTACAGTGTTAATGCACCAGTTAGTAATATTTGTACCGTCATGAAACACTATTTGATTGTTTGTGTTTCATTTCTCAATGTAATTTATTTGTTCAAGTAATTAAAAAAATATCGTACAAAAGAGGGGGGTTGATCTATATTCCGCATGCGAGTGTATGTAGACCAACCCTAAAGTTTCACTGGACTGTTGGATTTCCGTAAATTTTATCGAATTCCCTTAAAGTTTTGACATTCGATCCTTATTAAAACTTTTTCTAAGGTAAATTAGGGATTAATACGAAACATCCATGTTTGGGTAGAGGTTGAATGTTAGGTGTTAATTTGAATATGGGTGATTCAAAGACATACTACAGGTCAAACTTTTTAAACTTCCGTGATTTGATGACATAATTATAATTGAATAATTATATTGCACATCAGTCTGCCCGCGACCACGAACGCTGTAATGTGTTCGAAACGTCGGGAATAAAAACAAAATAGGTACGTGATAAATACCCGTTATTCAATTATAATTATACTACAGGTCGTCCATTTATGTTATAATTTCAAAGAAGTAAGTAAGGCTTTTTACAGCGTCAGGTGAAAACTTTTACTAAGGACCTTGTCAATGTGCGGTGCTGATTATGGTTATGAGCTCATGTTGTTTTTCTTCACCGTTTAAAAACACTGGTCTGGCACTGCGCAGATTATGTTCTAAACGAAACATTAGTGCACGACCGTATTTGAACCCACAAACTTAGAAGCTGAAAGCCATGGGGCTAACAATACGCCAAGTGTTTAAAAAAAAATGCATTATTCCATCAATCTTTTGATATCTCCTCTTTTATATTTTCATAGATTTTAATAAACGAAAATAAGTTCTTATAGACTTGAAATTTGGAAGGTATTTGCGTCTCTTTTTCTCTTTTATAGCACAGCTATATGCAGTTGCCGCTATTTCAATAACCAAGCCTATAAAAAACAAGGAGCTTAATGTGAAAGAGTTAATTCTTCGCAAGGGAATCGCCAATTGCCTTTTTATCTCAATGAGAATTGATCTTAATGATCCGTTCGTTAGCTAACCACAAGAGAGGCGTAGGCTAATTAATGGAGAATTTTCTTCCGATTTTGTGTCAAAATATTTTTTGCTATTTAGATAGTAATCCCTAAATAAATTGGGAATCATGTAAGCATTTGATCCGTGAAGAAGAAGACCGGTATTACGAGCTCATAGGCTCTCTAAATCAGTGTCATAGTTGATTCTGTGAAGTGCATTCATCATCTTCCTGCCCTTATCCCACGTTATGTGGGGTCGGCACAACATGTGATCTTCTTCCATTTCCCTCTGTCATTCGTCATCTCAGTACTCACTCCTTTCTTACCCATGTCATCTTTCACACAGTCCATCCATCTTTTCTTTGGCCTACCTCTATCCCTGTATCCATCTACATTCATACCTAACACTCTCCTTGTCACATGGCATTAATTTCTTCTCATAACATGTCCATACCACGCTAACTTATTACTCCTCATCTTTTCTGTCACCGGTGCCACTTTCAGACTTCCTCTGATATACTCATTCCTTATTATCCATCCTTGTCACTCCACACATCCATCTCAACATTCGCATCTCCGCCGCATGCACTCTTTTTTCGTCCGTTCCCTTGGTGGCCCAACATTCAGACCCATACAATACGACTCAATTCTGTGGAGTGCATTATAATGACATAATACCAAGTGACTATGAATAGTTTGTTGTCATTATTAAAGGTTACTTTAGTTTATGACATATTATAATAAAAAAAAACATGACCACGACTGTAATACCCAGGCTCGGTAGATATATGCTCAGACCTTTATTGACTCAGATCTGTGGGGATATCTCAAGAGGGTAGTCAGAGGCAAATCCAAACATGACATTAAACATGCCCACATCTTTCACAATTATTGTGAAAAATAGTAATATATTAAAAAACTATATTACAAACTATAATAGGTAGTATTCTGTTCATGACAGGTTGCAAGCCCATCACCAGTTATAAGAATACTAACCTATGACACATACCTTCGAGTTTTTAGCTCTGGGTATGCCGGATTCCTTATGATGTTTTCCTTCATCATTTAAGAGCACTGGCATTGCGCACATAATTTTTTCGAATAGAAAAACTCTTAACATTATATATAAATGTTTTTGCTTACTGGATTCTAAAGAAAGTAAATTTATCAGCTGAAGCACCCGATGCTTATAACTTTGTATAGGTAGACTGCTTTAACAGATAATTACCAACACTAGTACGAGACAGGTAACATACACATCAATCACCTATTCATTCGGCGGACTAAATAGACACGTCATCCTTCGGAAGGTATACCATTTTACCCTACACCTCCCTATAAATCATCTTACTCCTTGTCACAATGAGTTAAGGTACACAATCGTGTAATTTATAGGCACGTGGAGATCTGAAGGGTGGTCGGATTGGTTGGTAAACTTTCGGGTGAGGTAGAAAGAGGAGTTTGAAAATATTTCCTTCGCATAAAAATAGGCAATGTTTTATAAATAATTCTGGAATGAAATTGGCAGGGCGTTTTTGTTTACCTGATTTTTCATCAATTTTGCGATAATCATTTATTTTGCATGTGAAAAAAAACTACTTACCTTGTTAAAGCCACAATTAAATTGAAAAAAAAATTCCAAGAATTACGAATCTAATTCAACTTTGTGAAAAAATAGTCTACTTAACATAACCCTTAAAAAGCAACAAAATTAGTCAATTTTCAAAATCACACATTTTTTATGACTTACTAATTTTAAATCTTACAGTCTCGATACAGACAAGTATGCTAACTAAAGTAGGTATCCGAGAATTTTAGTCGCTAGCGCTATCATTACTATAAAGTAGTTACAAAAAACGAACGAAGATTTCACCTTTTATTCCTAAGTATACTCAGTCGGCTTTCAATTCTCGAAGGAAATTCTCTTTTGATGCATCGCGCAGAAATCCAGACTGAGATCTATTGATATCGGATACCGACATCTCGCTCCCCTATTCGAAAACTCCTATTAATTTTATAGTAAAAGTCAAAGCACTGTGGTGTAGTGGTAGCATCCCTGCCTCACGATCCAAAGACCGTGGGTTAGTAGCCTAGTCGTGCACCAATGTTTTTCTATTCGAAAAATGTTTATGCGCAATGCTATTCCTCAAAAATATCTTGAAGAAACCGGCATACCCTAGAACCAAAATTCAAAGGTGTGTGTCATAGATTAGTATACTTATAAGTGGCAATGGGCTTACAACCTGTCACGAACGCAATTCTAATCACTGCGCAAAATGTGGTCATGTGCCAAATATCACTGGACGTGCCTCTAACCCCCTTTAGATATCCTCAAAGATCTAAGTAACTAAAGATCTAGAGACCGAGCCTGGGGATTATAGTCGTGATCGTGATGTATGAGTTTCCAAAGTCAAAATGATTCTAGTACTAAAATCACAAGAATCAGTTTTGAACATCACACATGCTAGGTATCAGATTTAGCCTAACCCAAGATCCGGAAGAACGGAAAAGAAATTCTTATTGATCAAACTAAGTGCTTTTAAAAATGGGTAAAGCTTTGCTTGTAAGGTAGTAATGGCTGAAAGAAAAAATATACGCTATTCTAAAACATTTACAAGAATTAAATCGTGTCATCTTTTGTGTCATTCACTATATTGTTGCTCTGTCAATGCCTTAGTTGGTAGGAAAATTGGAGTGCTAATTCTGTATGAGGCATGTTTCGGCTTCATTTACTTCCTTTGTGAATATGGTGGCTGGTGAACGAATCACTATTTTCTTTGAAAGGAAAGCTTGTTGTTAGATTACCTCGTCTATTTTTAGAGCATTAAGGGCGTTTTATAATATGTACTTACCTATATAATACTAGCTGTCCCGCTCGCGAAGCTGAAATTCAAACAAATCACACAATTCATAAAAAAATCCCATACTAACTTTGACACCCCATTTTACCCTTTTTAGAGGGTTATTTTGAAATATCCAGAAATATGTATCCATTTCTTTTGCATTTAAAGTATCCAAACTTAAATTCAGACAAATCACACCAAAAGTTCACATACAAACATTGACCCCCATTTGACCTCTTTTTGAAGGATAAATTGAAAAATCCTGAAACACGTGTTCATTCATTTTATATTCACGAGTATAGTACTTACGCAAACAAAGTTTCATCAAAATAGCTCCTAGCGTTAAAAAGTTTCTTACCAACGTTTTCACTCCCTTTCACCCCCTTAAGGGTGGAATTTCCAAAAATCCCGCTTTAGTGAGTAGTTTTGTTTAGTATAATATAATATATGTACCTTCCAAATTTCGAAAAAAAATTATTCTTAAATTCAACTTTCTAGCTTCAGCGGTTTCGGCTCGGCGATGATGAATCAGTCAGTCATTTAGGTTTAAGGTCTTAGCTAGGTATAGATAATATGCCTATAATATTGGCCAATAGATTCTAGAAAGTATGAAGTGAATTTCGGACATCAATTTCACCAACGCGATTGACTTTCGGGCGAATTTGCTTGAAGTCCACAAAACGTTTTGTTCATGCTACCATTTATCAGGACTACCATTGTAAGGTTTTTATGGAGCCCAATAACCCTTTTGGATTAGCGGCGTAGAGGATTACGACATGACTGGAATAATAAATGCGTAATCTGTGGTTTCACGGCGATTTTTGATGAAAGTTTAAACTTTATTTCTAAGTTAAATTGAGTAACTATGAAATTAATGATATCCTTAGTTACTATTGACGACCTCTGTTAGAAAATACTCCTTCGGGACAAACATACAAAAAGCGATAACGTTTAAACATAAACCCCATAAACTTAGTCCAATATTTATAATTTTTGGAAATCTTGTAAATACTACGAAAAACTAGGCTTGTAGATTTTTTTAATAAAAAAAATATTGTTTAAAATAAAGTTACTTGCAGTGTATAGATTTGAAGGGTACTAGAACAAGTTAAATTAATGTACGAATAAATAATTTATCTCTAAAGACGGCAACACACCATGATTATATCTCTGGGCTAGTCCCCATAGGTTATGGTAACTATTACTATTAGCTGTGCCAGATGCTTGTTTACTAGCTTGAATCCTACAAATGTTACGAGTATAAACGCGAAAGTATGTTAGAATGTATGGATGTCTTGATGTACCTACTCGTATATTTGTTAATCTTTCACGCTGAAACGGCAGAACGGATCTGGATGAAATTTGGCTCAAATATAGATTATAGTCTGGAATAGTTCATAGGCTACTTTATATCCCGGAAAATGTTCGGTTCTCGTGGGATAGATTTGTTTTTGTTTTTCAAGGTACCACGCGGGCGAAGCCGCGGCTAGCTAGTGTAGTAAGCTAGTGTATAATAAAAACATGCCTATCTATAACAATGAAAATAATTTATTCATAGTCTTCAAAATCCACAGCGAAGCTATTAAATAAACCACAAAATATTAAACAACGTTTGATTTATGCATGAAAACACATTCAGTTTTGCGATCAGATTAAAAGTTTCATGGAATTAAAACTTGGTGATACTACGAGTATACAAGTATCTACCGTACTTTATTAGCAACTAGAATTTGTAACAATAAAAAATAAAAAAAATCGGCTGATAGTAATTACAAATAGTTACTTACAGCAGCAGCCATATTGTTTTTTTAAATTATTAAAATTTTGTAAGTATAGATACGAGTATTATACTGTCATGTCTATCTCACTCTTGCATCGAGCATAGCAGAACTAACCGGTTCCATCCAACAAATCCAATGACATCTCATTTGTCAAAATCTGTCCAGCCGTTCGGTTAGCGGGCATCTGGGGCCTTACCACAAGCTCTTACAAACAATCATGCCTCAGAAACGTCAAATTTTCAAACTTTTATTAACACTACTTCAATACATTTATATAGGTTATGGTACGAAATATGAAAGTTATATTACTTTGATATTGCCCGAGCAGCTTGTGGTAAGGACCCTGGTTGGTAGCAAGTCTTGAATACCGGCATAACTTTATAAAAATTCTCTCACAACATTGTATCATGTATCTACCTATCAACCTATGTTGCATGTGCAGTATATAGGTACGGCACTATCACGTTTCCGCTCCATTTCACTCGGCCTGCACTCAAGATATTTAACTGTGAATATTTTATAGGAAAGCAGTGTGTGATCGCATTTGACTTCACTTGATTTTTGTATGAATATTTTTTGTTATTGAATCCAATAAGTTTATGACTCCTGCGTTTTGGTAATATATGTATCTAAATTATGTTGGTAATTTTCTTAGTTAGTTTTTTTTAGTTTAATATTCCTTATTCCTATCCAAATTATTTTCTATGGTAAAATTGATTATTAGTATTTTCGATAAGTGTTAGAAAAAAAGAAGATGTATGATAAACGAAATGAGACGAAATTTAGGTAGTTTGCTTATTGTTATTTCCAAACAAACTTTGACGTCCCATTTAATTTCTAAAATGGTGTTTTTTTTGAAATAATTCGATCTAGATCATAATATAGCCGCATGCCAAATTTCAACGAAATCGATTCAGTTTTAACGACGTGATCGTAACAAACATCCAAACTTTCGCATTTATAATATTAGTGTGATAAATACGAGGCGATATATCACACATTCGCGTTCACTGAATGCACGATAGAATATTTTATTTGCAATGTGGGGGCCGATTTTCCATATAAAAATTGTACTTACCTAAGTTTGTTTCTCAATACAAAAATGACCGTGACTTTTATGTTTTCAAACAGAGTGAAACGATAAGTACCTATTTGTTTTGTTTTGTTTGGTTTACATATAATTAAAACTAGCTTCCGCTCACGGCTTCGCCCGCGTGTTGCCTTGAAAAGCAAAAACAAATCTCTGTAACCGTATATTTTGCCGGGATAAAAAGTAGCCTATGTGCTAGTCCAGACTATAATACATATATCTAAATCTGTGCCAAATTTCAACCAGATCCGTTCAGCCGTTTCAGTGTGAAAGAGTAATATATCCAGACATCCATACATTCATACATTCTTACAAACTTTCGCGTTTATAATATTAGTAGGATAATACTTTTATTTATTTTTTTAAAGCGTGGACAGCTATTTATAAAACAAAATTGACTAATGAGCCAAGTTGACAAATCGACATTAACTCGAGCATTTATTTGTGGACTATTTCGATTTTTTAAGGCATTTTAATGCTTTAAAACGTTAAAATAATAATCACTCAGCTAGAATGTTTGCGCTAAGTTACCTACACTAGTTCTGGATGACGTGATCCGGGTACAGAGTACGTACGCTATTCACGCTCTAAACTTGTTAACAAACCCTTGGCACTAATGGCTACAAAAATAGCGGGTTAGATTTTACTTATTACACGTAAGTAGATTCTTCTTCTTCCTGCCCTTTTCCCATGCTATGTGGGGTTGGCGCAACACGTTTTCTTCTTCCATTTCCCTCTATCATCCGCCATCCTCACTCCTTTCTTACTCATATCATCTTTTACACAGTCCATCCATTTTTCTTTGGCCTACCTCTACCCCTGTATCCATCCACATTCATACCTAACCCTCTTCTCGTAGATTAGTGCTTACTAATTGGTTTATTGTCATAATCCCCACTACTTATACCTACGTTCCCACCTGTGGGGATTATAACAGTTTTCAAAGAAGTTTTGGCGTTTTTCCTACTAAATTTACCTTAGTAGGTGGGGATAGCGATAATAAAAATAATTTAGGTTTTTTTTATATTATCATTCCACATTCGGTGCCAATTTTATTAATTATATTAAGGATGTAACCACATTTTTGACGATCATGAATTCAGCTATCCGCGACAGCACACTACAGCAAATTGCCCACATACACATCGAAACCGCTTTTTGCTCGATTCTATACATTAGCTAACTAATCTTGGTACTTACTTGAAAGGTCAGGTAGGTAAATTATGAAATAAATGTTGTGCTCTAGATTCACTGTGTTAGGTTGCCTGACAGCATGTGACAGCGTTACATGGGCGAGCGGGTTTTTATCCCAACGAATCACACATTGCTAACTTGGCAAACTGAAGTGCCCAAATGGTTTTTCTACGAGTGCCACCCAAACGAGTTGCACTGTTACTCGTTAGATTTTTTCCCAAAGAATAACACTCTAACACTGTTTGTATTACTTAGGTACTACTCATTTAGTGCTTCTTGTGGAATATCCCATTCCGTGGCCACAACAAGAAGCAAAGTGTAGTTTAGCGTGTGACATTCTCGCCTCCGCGTTTATGTGCAAAAGTAGAGCTTATTCAATTTTTGCGTTGGTATGATTAGAAATATTTTGAACCAACTGAGACAAGCGATTATCGCCTTTCATTGCTAATGACAAAGACAAAGACAATTAAAAAGTATGATGCATTTCATGCATTTCTAATAGTTCATGCATTTTTCGAGCAAAAAAATTTACTGTTGCTAAATTTATTTTTTATTTTTCCGAGTATACGGGCCGTTTCCCACCAAAGTAGAAGAGGAGACGAGAGGAAAGTGTTTGAAAAAACTAATCAGATTTCCTTATTTACACATCTCTTCTCCACTTAGATTCAGTGGAAATAGATCCAGCGGAGAGGAGAGTAGAGATATCACAATATTTTTTATTGAATTTTGTGTGGCGAGCGGAGAAGTGTCTAGTCGGGCGACTCACTCACACTCGGCTAGCTCACATCTCCAATCAATCATCTCTCTCTACATTTCTCCTCTCTGCTTTGGTGGAAATAACCTGCCAGTTTTGCAGCACATCTCTTCTCGTCTCCTCTGCTCTCTGTTTTGGTGGAAACCGGGCCTAAATCCTAGAAAGTGATGGTGAAAGTTATTGACGCAGTGTCTTGTTAGGTGCTATTTCAGTAGTCTGTGCCAACTTGCTGAAATATTTAATCTCAACCCACAACACTGTATTGGTCACAATGGAATAAAGTTTTTTAAATCATTAACATTAAAAATTTAAGACTTTTAGAAACTTTTCATGAGGTCTGTGGTTATTTTTTAATATTAATTGCTGAACTTTTGTAGCTTTTTGTTACTTCATGAATAATTAAATATTATAGTTATGAGAATGAAAACTACAATTTTGAGACGTGAACTTTACTTTAGAACAAAAGAAACAAACATAGATTTACAACTTGGGAATACAATAACAGTAACATTAGCTTAGAGCGGCGAACGCGCGCGCGGCCGGTCGGTACGGGGACTGATTCGAGACTCTCAGCGAGCGGCCGGCGCACAGTCGTCGCAGGCGGCGCGGCGTTCGCGCATGCGCACCGATCGTCTAAGCGGCGGCGCGGGGGATAGCGGGGTGCTAGGGATCTCTCTTGCTATAACCTCCCCCTCCAAGTCACAAGATCGCCCCGACTTGGACTTGGGCTTGGCTGGTCGACCACGACGGCGCTGATGCACGATTGCATCAGACGACCCTACATAAGGAGTCAGAGCGCTGGCATGGTATTTCCCTTTAACAACACCCGTACTATCTACAACTACAAAAGATGTCGGACTGATGACCTGTGAGACACGATACGGGCCTTCCCGTCTCGGAGCAAACTTACTCGTAAAGCCTTTAGCTGCATTGCTCTCCTGGTGGGTCTCCACAAGGACTAGATCGCCTTCCTTATACGAGTTACTCTCTCGTCGGCGCTTATCTCCGAATTGTTTCCGCACATCTTGCTGCTCCTCCACGCGTCGCCTGACGTCATGGAGAGTGCGAGAAAAATCTCTCAAGTACGGCGTTATTTGCGGTACATAATTCTGCTGGTCCACTATCGCTAGTAAGTCTGTGTTCACGGCTATGGGAGAGCGTAGCTCCCGAGCGAAGGTGATGTACGCTGCTGACTGGCCTGTTCCGTGATTGTAAGAACTATTTAGTGCGAACCGCACTGTCGCAAGAACGGCAGGCCATCGGCGGTGCTCAGATCCAACCAGAATTGCAAGAAGCTGCTTCAGCTCTCTGTTCTTGCGTTCTGCAGGATTCGCTTCCGGGTGATACACTGGGATCAAAGACTGTTGAACTCCCAGCACAAACATGGCCTTCTGCATCACTGCAGAGACAAACTGACTTCCATTGTCTGATATCACTCGACGAGGCAACCCATAACGCAAGAAAACTTCTTCAATAAGTGCCTTAGCACACGACTCTGCGGTCGCATCACAAAGTGCAAACAACTCAACCCAACGACTTGCTGTATCTTCTACAAGAAGGATCCACTTCTCACCCTTATCACCTTCGGGTAGTGGTCCGAACAGATCCATCGCAAGCACTTCAAATCGCTGTTGAGGCACTGGGGTCTGGAGTAGACCTGCAGGTTTCAAATTGGTGGCTTTATACTTCTGACACGCGTCACAAGTCTTCAGATACTGAGCCACATAACTCCTCATATTCTTGAAATAATATCTTTCTTTGATCTTTCTTAATGTTCGCTCTAAACCCAAGTGTCCAGCAGTAGGCGCATCGTGAAGCTCCTTCATAAGCTCTGCCTTTAAAGACTCTGGAACCACTAGCTGAGGTTCTTCGGATTCTCCATCCGGATCACAGCGGTACAAAACACCTTGCGAAAGATAATAACCCCTATCAGTCCAGCGTACAGCTGCATCTGGGTTATCAAAGTTTTCAAAATCCAATATAATTTTACTTACGTCGGGATCATTCAATTGAGCGTCACGGAGATCTTCTGATCTTCGCTGAGGCAAATCGACGACCACTGGGCAAATGCTACACGGACTGGAACTCGACTCTTCAGTACGTTCGTTCACTGGACGACTGAGAGTATCCGCGATCACGTTTACTTTACCCGGGGTGTAACCGATGTCCAGGTCGTAGGATTGAATCTTCATAGCCCAACGGGCTAATCGACCACTGGGCGTCTTCAGCGACAACAACCACTTCAATGGCTGATGATCGGTTGCAACCGATACTCGTGCTCCTTCGACGTATCCTCGAAATTTATCCAAGGCCCAAACTACCGCCAAGGCTTCCCGTTCGGTGGTATGATAGTTCCGTTCAGCGGGTGTCAAAAGCCTACTCGCATACTCTATGGGTTTCTCTTCAGCAGGTGATGCCCCTTGCATCAACACAGCTCCAATAGCGTACGCGCTAGCATCTGTTCGGAGAACAAACGGTTCCTCGAAGTTCGGCTGTTGAAGAATGGGACTGGTGGAGAGCCGTAGCTTCAACTCCTCAAAGGATCTTTGCTCATCCTCCCCCCATTTCCAGCGTCGGTCCTTCTTCGTCAGATCCGTCAACGAACGTGCTACGTCGGAAAACTGCGGTATAAACTTGCGAAACCACGCACAAGTCTGCAGAAACGTCTTCAGTTCTTTTAGGTTCGTCGAAGGCTTCATGTTCATCACGGCTTCGACTTTCGTCGGATCAGGTTCAATCCCACGTGATGAAACGACGTGTCCAAGGTAAGTCACTCTCTCTCTAGCGAACACACATTTAATACGATTTGCTTTCAGGTTAAACAAACGAAGGCGCTCGAAGACTTGCTGAAGATCCTTCAGATGCTGATCAAGATTTGGCGATATCACCAGGAGGTCATCAAGGTAAGCAAGAACACATACATCCTTCAGACCGGATCTCATCCGATCCATCATCCGCTGGAACGTGGCAGGAGCATTCTTCAAACCAAACGCCAGGCGACGGAACTGAAACGTTCCAAATGGAGTCGTAAATGCGCTCTTGTGACGATCCTCAGGTGCTATAATGGTTTGCCAATATCCAGCCTTCAAGTCAATTGTAGACATCACACAATTCGCCTTGGTACTCTGCAGCAGCTCATCGATAAGAGGAAGCGGGTACTTATCCATCCGAGTGACGCTATTAAGTTTGCGGTAGTCCACACAAAACCTAATCTCACCGTTCTTCTTTGGTACCAACACCACAGGTGAGGCCCACTCTGACTCGGCTTCTTCGATGATACCATCTTCTAACATTTTATCAATCTCTTTTCTTATAATTTCTTTCTTGGCGGGCGTAACCCGATACGGCGGACTAGCAACTGGCACAGCATCTCCGGTATCTATGTGGTGGACAGCGAACTGGGTAGGTTCTCCCCCTGGAGCAAAAATGTCCTCGTAGACATTCAGAAGGTCAGACAGTCGTTCTCGTTCATCCGGACCAAGATGAGATCCCTCGTCCTTACGAAGACCCACAGACGAACAGGTAAGAGGCTGCAAAAACCTACTCTCGAAAACAATCGGCTGCGGCGTCCTATCATGTCTCACAGACCAAACACCACGATCTAGATCTAATACCATGCCAAAGTCCTGAATAAAATTCATCCCCAACAAACTTTCAGTAGCATTCGGCAACATGATGAAGCTAACAGCTAGTGCGATCCCACGCACCACCACGTTGACTTGCGCAGTTTCAACATTTTGTGCGCAAATCCGCCCATCTGCGTACTTAAGTTCGGTAAATACATTTTTAAACTGATGTCCGTACTTAACTAAGTGCGATCTTAAGCTAACACTGCCTATGCTATGTTTAGCTCCGGTGTCTATCAATAAGTTACCTACTTCACCATAGATTTCTACACTAAGCACTGGACGCACACGCGAATCAATATTATCGCAACTCGCGGACACTGACTGAAAAGACGTCACAGACGAAACCGTAGGTTTCTTGTCCTTGCACGTAGAACAGTTCGAACGTATGACGCCGGGCGCTCCGCAACCGAAACACGTAACCGAAGATGAACGCGGCTCTCCTTCAGCTGGACTATCCTTAGCAGGATTTTTCGGCTTAGCAAGTCGCTGACAGGCCTCTTTAAGATGGCCGTACTGTTTGCAATAGTTGCACTGTGGCCGACTCTTAGGTGTCGTAGGCGCTGCCGGCGTCCGTGCTACCGCAGCGGAAGAGGGCATAGCGGGTTTGCTATCTACAGTAGCCCTCGGCCGAATCTCGTCAAGAATATCTTCAGTGCGGCGCGCTTCTGTCAATAACTCCGCAAAAGAAACAAAGCTGGAGCGCGGAACCTTCTCACGAAGCCGTCGGTGCAACAACCCGTAGGTCATGTCCAACTGCACCGTCTCCGTGAGGGTCAACGGTGGAAGCTGCGCGAATAATGCCCTGACGCGGCACACAAACAAATCCGTCGCTTCATCCGCTCGTTGCTCACGCTCAAATATATGTCTGTATATTTTATGAGGTGGTAATCTTGGACCGAAAGTTTCCTTCAGTAATTTTACTGCAGCTTGCCACGTCAGGGTAGTGTCCTTGACACCTTGCCACCAGGTGGCGGCCAACCCTGTCAACAACATGGACAGCCCTCGTAGTGCGTTTGTATCATCTACGCCGACACAATCTTTGTAGGTCTGAACCGCGTCTAGAAAAGCCTCGATGTTACTAGCTTTTTCACCGTCGAAACGCGCTGAACATTTCGCAAAATTGCCGGAGGTAGGAGGAACGTGTGCACTCACCGGATCGCCGCGACTTAGCCTGATCAGCATCATGAGTTGCTCCGTCGTCATTACTACCGGCGCTGCTGCAGCAGTAGCAGCAGCAGCAGCAGCAGCGGCAGCGGCAGCAGCAGCTGAATGCGGGTCCATCCTGGCCGCCTGCACGGCGTCGGCGCCAGCGCCGCGCGGATCTGAATCCGGCGCGGGCGCTACGGGCGGCGCCAAGTCCTGAGACTGGGCGCCGGCAGAAGCCGGACTCGCAGCGCGAGATCTTGTTAGCACCATCCTAACCACGTATTTTAATATCTAGACCAGTCACTGTTCAGACGAAATACCTAGACGAACTTTAGGTATTCAAAACGCACTAAAAACCAATAAAAATGTTCACAGTTCACCAAGATGAAATACCTACACACTTTAGGTATTTAGTTCTAGTCACCAAACGCATAAAATGAATTGTTCACAGTCCGCAGACACAAAATCCTAGGTACGCACATAGACGCACTAACCATATAGGTATATAGATCGCGTACGAAACGCAGAAACTGTCCACACAGTTCGTAAACACAGAATACCTACGCACATAAGCGCACAACAATAAATAGGTATTTAGATCGCGCACGAAACGCACAAAACTGTTCATACACAGTTCGCGAACACAAAATACCTACAACACAACAGATATTCAGTTCTAGCACTCAAACACAAAACTGTTCTACGTTTGTAAACACAAAATACCCAGTAACACACTTAGGTATTCGGTTCTAGGCAATAAAACACATAAAACCGGTCACAGTTCACAAACACGAAATACCTAGACACTTTAGGTATTCAGTTCAAAGCACTAAAACAAAGTTATTCGAGTCAAAATGGAGTCTAAGTTCAAAATATTTAAAATAAAATCCCGATACACAACCATAAATCGTCGTCGGTCCGAGTATCACACACAACTCACAGTTACAAACACACACAGTCCGATGAATTCAAATGCTGTCCGTTCCGTCCGTATTCGTAGGTAACCTAGGTCTAGGTATTGTAGTACAATACCTGCGACGAAACCTAGCAACAAGTTACTACGCACAAACAAAATACGCGAAACGACACGCACAATATCGACTGGATACAAACGTGTTAGAACATGTTACGACACGACACACACTAAGTACCTACTTCGCGAATCGCGAGTGGAAAATTCCCAAAAGTTCTAGAACAAACGATCCGTTCACTGTCTATGCGCGCGTAGTACGTACATGAAAGTTTATGTAGGTTTACGAGTATACAACTAGGTACTACTAGACACTCGACAAACAGTAAATTGTACTACATGAACTTCGCACAATGCACACTTTTGAATTAGATTTTGAAAACAGATTCTGCTTTTACACACAAATTCTGCTCCACGTTAGGCTGCCAGTTATAGTTATGAGAATGAAAACTACAATTTTGAGACGTGAACTTTACTTTAGAACAAAAGAAACAAACATAGATTTACAACTTGGGAATACAATAACAGTAACATTAGCTTAGAGCGGCGAACGCGCGCGCGGCCGGTCGGTACGGGGACTGATTCGAGACTCTCAGCGAGCGGCCGGCGCACAGTCGTCGCAGGCGGCGCGGCGTTCGCGCATGCGCACCGATCGTCTAAGCGGCGGCGCGGGGGATAGCGGGGTGCTAGGGATCTCTCTTGCTATAATATTTTATTTCAAAGATTATTTCCTGTTATTTTTTTGTTGATAAGTACTGAAGTCTTTTATTTGTTATCACTAATATGAAATAGGTATTTATCGCGTTTTATTTATCTTTTTTTCCCGACGTTTCAACAGGTTTATACACTTTCATGGTCACGAGATGACAACATCCGTTTAATATTAGTAATAATGTGTTCAGATCGCGTAAGTTTAAAAAAAAAGTTTCTGTTCATAACGAAATTCTGTGATTTTCAAGGAGTACACGAACCCAGTGAGTCAAATAAAAACGTTTCGTTTCTCAGTAGATATTCAAAGGATCTCATTTATTCTCGGCTCGGTTCGGACTATCTATTATTGATGCGCTGAAGGCTTTCGAATAAATACCTAAATAACCGGGATCGAAACGGAACAAAGGCGGTTCGAAGTACTTACTTAATAAAACTAAAGTTAAGTTGCTTCTTTTGCTTTTAAGTATTTATGAAGTTGATATTTTACGCGATGACATTTTAACCAACCATTATTTAAGTCAGTAAAATCACAATTACCATTTTGAAACTATTCACGAAGAGCGATTTTCACCAAACTAGTTTAACCACTATCCCCAGAATAGATCGTGGTTATCGAAGAGTAAACTTACATTTTATTTGTATTTGATATTGCATTAATCTGAGAACAGTTTTACCAGAAGCTGTTCATCCACCCTTAGTAAGTAAATTTAGATGCCATTGGTGGTAACTCTGTTATTTTACCAGACTACCTAGGTACTAATACCTATTTAATATAAAATCTAAAATGAAAACGACCTAATTTTGCTAAATTTTCAAACACCTTAAAAAATACTAAAATTGACATTTTTTTTAATTGAAATATTTTTTTTCAGCGCCAGATATGGTTACTAAAATTAACTAAAACACATCGATCCCGCAAAAGTTTAGTCAAATTTAAAACAGTCATTTAAAACCTTTAAGCTAATTGAAATTAGCGTAAAGATTTTATATGACAGTTTTCTTACAAAATTAAAATAAGATAGTGCGTATTTTAGCATTTTTGATCATCATCTTCCTGCCCTTTTCCCACATTAGGTGGGGTCGGCACAACAGTGATCTTCTTCCATTTCCCTCTGTCATTCGTCAACTCATTACACACTTCTTTCTTACCCATATCATCTTTCATAGAACCATGAACTTTCATTTTTCTTTTTTTTTTCTTTCTTTTTGGCATTTTTAATCATTATCAGAAAAAAATTGGCTTATAATATTAAATGAAATCCAAAGTCAAATGTACGTTAGTAATATCATTTAATAGAGTTGGTAGAATCACACGTCTTTATGATAACTTTCTCTTCATAACGCGGTATGAACTTGTCTGAAGTCCGTAGGTATCTTGTTTCTAACTTTTTTCCCGACAATGACGACGCTTGTTCTCGAATTTTCTCGAAATATCTTTAGTTCGGAACTTTCTTCATATGATGCGAGGTGGGGATTGTGCTGATGAAAATATGGTACGTCGCTGTCAAAGTACTTGGTCAACACTTATTTATTTATTTACTAGCTGACCAGACTAACTCTGTACTATTTAAATTTCAATAAATCCTACTATATTCATTGCACTTTTTTAATTAGTAAGTACTTTTCATAGCAAGATTGCTATTTATGATTGATTTAATTCTATTGATTGTAGGTAATTCTCTTGTTCCGCGGATTAACTTCAAAAATGATTAACTACAAACGATACAAAAAATTAAAATTTTAAATGACAGTTCATATTTAGCTTATTTTAGAAGCCATGTAAATTGATGTTGACTCTTTAGTCACTAGCTATGTGGTGGAAAAATAATTCAATTTAGGCAAAAATGTCAATTTTAGCGTGTTTTAAGAAAATAATTTAGAAATAAAACGCTAATTTGGTCATTTTAATGAACAAAATAAGATTGTAACTTTATAGCCATTTTAAAAGTTACTTGGCAGAACAACACAGTCATACCACTATTTGTGACCCTATTTGGTTAAAAAAAATAAAAAAGTTTAGAAGTAAAATTAATTATTTCGCGCCACCGCGTATAAGTAATATTAATGATTAGATATCAGACAAAAATTATAAATATTTAAGTTTGAAACACATCGTTATTATTCCCATTACCCACGAATAACGTAAGAGTGTGTATAGTTTTACTGCTACTGGCTCAGATAATTGCTATTCCAGTACCTTTATGCTCTGTTTGAGTTTATGCATAAATTATAAGTAACACACTAGTAATTATTAGCTTCAAATTCAGAGAATTTCTAACAAAATTACCCACTATTATTTTAGTTGATATGTTGAAAATGTCTTTTCTTATTTTCTTAATTATTAGAAATTAATATTAGCTTTAATTTTATACAAAAGTATCTTAGGTACAGTTATAATGTATGGTTCATCCAATGGTACCTAAAACATTGATATTTGTTATACATACCTAAGCTTAAGAATGCTTAATTGCCCCTAAGCTTTAAAATAATATCGAAATCAAAAAAAGTGTTTATAGACACTATTTAGCCAGTTAGCACTTTTTTAATGAATTATTAGTATTAACTGATAGGATAAAGATGAATGATGTTTGTATTATCTGTCATTTCAAAACCATCACATTAGAAGTACATTTCTGTAAAAACAAATGACAAATAATTGGTTGTCTATATAAATACCTCTGTACTAAGTTTCCTCAATGATTGTTTCAATAATTTTTCAGTCATTCCTAGAATTTACATCATTACATAACAAAGTTGCCAACTTTTTATTCCCCGCTTGTCGCCATTTGATCTGACCTAGTAAAAGCAATACAAGGTAGTAAAACACGCATCCCTCCTTCAGCGAACAAAGCGAAACGAGATTACACACATTCAGAACCACAATAGAACTTACATCTTATCATTAATCCTATAAGCACCCACCGCGGTCTGTCGGACCTGAAAAGACAGCGGCCAATCAAGGGCAGTGGCCCGTAAGACCGCGAGGAATGGCCCAATAGATACGGACTATTAGGTCGATACCTCAATTGTCTTGTCTGGGGAATTTTAGATGGTTAAGGTACGAGTTGGCAGCGGGCGACATGAGGCAGCTGCGGACGACGTGTCGCAGCGACACTACAGGGGGTCTACTCCGCAAAACGACAACGATACTATCGGAGTCGAATGTTCGTCGAATTCAGTCGAATTAACAGTTGTTTCGTTGTCAAATTGGAAATTGGTTTACGAGATCGGTTATCAAAAGTAATGTCGGTCGTTCCATTGTTCAAATAATAGTATAAACAATGTTACTTAGAGTAAGTTTTGCACGATTATTGTGCCGATATATCGTTGATTGTTTTTCGGAGTAGACGCCCTGCTTTCTATGAAATTCCCTCCGTAATTAGCGACACGAAGCTAGCGACACATAGAAACCAGTAGTGTCGCTGCGACGCGTCGTCCGCTGCTAGCTCATGTCACCCGCTGTCAACACGTAGGTAGCCTTATGCTTTCGATTTTGAGTTAGTTGTTTTATTTTGCGCCGAAGCTTTACCCACTTAGAATAGCACTTACATATTTTCGCACTCGGGGATAATCTAGCTATCGACTAGCGAAAGATTTTATCGAAACGGTTCTGTAGTTTCAGAAAATAATCCTTACAACTTACAACAAAATTGTGTGTACTGCTTTGAATATGAACATAATTATGATAATAAATAGTTATTTTGAGTATGACGATGTATATTCGCGGCAGTATTGTGGATAGCGTCGACTAATACATTGAATTCTCGTTCATGTTCATATTATTATGTGTTCTGTTTTATTGTATAAATACTAATTCTATTCATGTTTGGACACCTCTGAGTACCCTCCTCATTAGATATCCTGAAATATCTAATTAACTAGAGATCTGAGGACATATCTACCGAGACTGGGGATTACAGTCGTGATCATGTTCAAATATCTAAAAAAACTCTAAGATTTTATTGAATAAATCTATATTTGATTCACTCTATCGTTTAGTTAAATAAACTGCCAAAAACGTGCCAAGTCACGCTATGAGGGTTCCGAAGTTTAAGTCATTATCTAGCCTCATACGGGTTCGCATCATTATTATTATAAACTTTGAGTTGATTTACCAGAAATATTATTTTTTTTGATGTAATGTGTCGATTATTGTCATGTACACCATGTCAAATGAAAATTACAGGATTACGTCGGCATAACCTCGAGCCATCATGTTTCAAACGTCAAGTCTCAAGCTTGAAATAACACTACTCCAATACGATTTTTATAGGTCGAAATATCAAAGTTATATTACTTTGATAAAAAAAAAAAAATGTGATCACGACTGTAATCCAGGCTCGGTAGATATCTCCTCAGATCTTTAGTAACTTAGATCTTTGAGGACATCTAAAGAGGGTAGTCAGAGGCAAGTCCAAACATGACATTTGGTACATGCCCACATTTTGCACAATAGTTAGTATTCCGTACGTGATAGGTTGCAAGCCCATCGCCGCTTATAAGAATACTATCCTATGACACATACCTTAGAATTTTTGGTTCTAGGGCATGCCGGTTTCCTCACGATGTTTTCCTTCACCGTTTAAGAGCACTGGCATTGCGTACATACATTTTTCGAGTGGAAAAACTCATTGGTGCGACCTTCGGATCGTGAGGCAGGGGTGCTACCACTACACCACCAGCGCTCTTTACTTTGATATTCCTTAAAAAGCTTTTGGTAACACCTCAGGAACTGAAACTGTACCTACATCTCCGTTAAAAGACCTAGAGAGAGACCAAAGACCATCTGGACAGCTGTGTTGGACCGCGAAATTGAATCAGAATTCATTCACATTCTTCAGAAATGTTGGCATGCAACGTTTCTGAAGAATGTGAGGAAGGCGGTGGGGAAGAAGTGGTGGGGCTAATCACTAATGGAATAAATAGTCGGGAAAAGAAAGAGAGAGAAAAGACCGATTAGGTACTGAATTTTAAATCTTACTTCAGCGATAGATCATTGCAGAAGTCTTTGTGAAATAAAACTGTGAAACTAAATTAACAGTCGTTTTGTTTTGCAATTTCTAACATTCAAAATGGCTACAAAGCGTCCCAAACATGAAAACTGTAATTGCATCGTTCAATAATTATACTGTAACAACGAAACATTGTACGTTTACAAGCGATTATACAGCACCTATTGACATTTTATGAAGTAACTTTGACAGTTGTGCAAGTTCGTAAAATGTGTGGTTCGCTACGTAAAACGAATTTCGATACAATTTACGTGTTCCTAAAAACAAATTTGTGTACGATCTGCAGAAACTTGTTCCGTTGATCTGGGTGTTTTCTATGTGTAATAAAAAATATATATTTATCTATGTATATAATGTATATCAGTTATCTAGTACCCATAATACAAGCTTTGAGTAGCTTACTTTGGGGCTAGATGATGCTGTGTGGGCTGTCCAGCAGTATTATTTATTATTTACTAGCTGTCCTGGCAAACTTCGTACCGCCTTCTACATTGCTTCGACAACAGTGAGTGATTATAATTTAATATGAACTTTATTAAATAGTAATAATGTTCAAATTGACTACATTTTATTTAGAAGACGTTTGTATGGGAAATAGAAAAGAAAAGGGCTATTTTTAGGGTTTTCCCGGCAGTTATTTGATTTTTTTTTACCTTTTAAACCTTCCCTAGACCTCCACAAACATTTCAAGACCAAGATAAGATAAATCCGTTTAGCCGTTCTCGAGTTTTAGCGAGACTAACGAACAGCAATTCATTTTTATATATATCGATTAATTTTCGTTTTAAGTATACACTTGACAAAAAAGATTGAGTAATCTCAGACCTCTTAGCAGTATAAGAGGTCTGAGATTACTCAATCTTTTTTTATTGAACCTGTCAAAAAATATTTGTAAGGATGCCAATACCTACCTACAATCCAACAAACGATTTTCATCGTTTAGGTACTAACATTAGTTTTGTAGCCTGTAACAAAAATGTTCGAGTTGACATTTTCATGGACAACTGTGAAATACAGCTGAAAAATGTGAAAAAGTGGATGTGTTCAATTACCTAAAATTTAGGCTATTGGAAGCGAAAAAATTTACAATGTTGACAAAACTGAAAATTAATACCACAAGAATCAATTCAAAGATATTCTATAATATAAACTTTGTAAAAGTGAAGGAAGTAAGTACTTTCTTTTTTTTCTTCTTCTCTTGTCAAAGGTGTTGATACAAGGATTAAAGTATGCCTACTCTCTTTTCGTGTTCTTTAAAGTGATTTTTGGAATTACTTTGATTTATTGACATTTTCATTTTTTTGGACAGCTTATGACGGCACAGATTCATAACGGCCATCGTATTTAAAGGAACCCACCTTGTGACCCATTACACAAATTGGCGGTTGCAGTCCGGTTTGTGTTAGCGACGCAACACGCCTCGGAATCTAGTTAGCGGCTCTAGCGTCGGCTCAACTTTTTCTAAAAAGACGTCACTGTTATCATCCAATAAATATAAAAAAACTTGTGTTAACAAAACGACAATCTTTTGTTTGAAATTGACTTGACAGACTGTGTGTCTATGTGACTTCAAAAATACTTCATCTTTTCTAATACTTCTTCTTGTTCTTATCTTCTAGGAGTTTTGACATCTTCCTTTTTTGAGATAAATTTTGCCAGTGTCAAGTTTTTTAACTAACTAGTATTGTCAACGTCATTGAGTCACAATTCTGAACAATAAGAGTCAATTTTGAACAATAGAGATGACTGTTTTGTTTAAAATTCTCGGACCTAATACTCAAAACACTTGCAAAAATGATCCTTGAAGAGACAGATGTCTAAATCCTAGAGAGTTGTATGACATAAAGCCACAAAAGCCAAAGAATTGAATTGATTAGATAGTTGTTAATTAAATAGGTACCTACCTATTTTTGCCCTAAATGTGTGTTCCCACCTACACAAGTTTGTCGATAATTTCTGAGACCCTCTAGCGATTACAAGCTTTGCATTGTTTGGCTGGTGGCACTATGTTAAATGTAACATGAATATTTATTTAAGTACTAGCTTCTGCCCACTGTTTCGCACGCTTGTTATATTACCTGGATAAAAAGTCTAATAAGTTATTCCAACTTACAGGCATAAGAAGTAATCACTGTACTTACCAAGAATGTCATCCAAATCTGTCAAAAAATGTGAGTAAAATTTGAATAATAATTTGAAAATCGGACACTCGGGAACTTTTACTTTAAATAATCAATAAAAAGTTGAAAGTATTGGTGTAGAAAATATTTCAATTTCAAAAAAAAGTAATCGAAGTGTTGAGATGTCTGTACGAAGCTGCCACCATGAGTGTCCGAGTACAGGACCAGCAGTCTAAGCCCATCCAGCTGCGCAGAGGAGTGAGACAGGGAGATGTAATATCTCCGAAACTGTTCACAAGCGCGCTGGAGGATATGTTTAAGACTTTGGACTGGAAAGGCATGGGCATAAGCATAAATGGCGAGCACATCTCACACTTACGATTCGCAGATGACATAGTCTTACTGGCGGAGTCGCTGGAGGAGCTGCAACAGATGCTGGACGACCTAGGATCAGCCTCGCGGATGATGGGTCTCGGCATGAATTTGGATAAGACCAAAGTCATGGTTAATAACCGAATTGACCCGAGACCTGTCGGTGTTAATGGCAACCTTCTTGAAGTTGTTTCGCAGTACACATACCTCGGACAGATTTTACAGTTAGGTAGAGACAACTTTGAGAAGGAGGCTAAGAGGAGGATTCAACTGGGTTGGACAGCTTTTGGAAAGTTACGTCGAGTCTTCTCGTCACCCATACGACAATGTCTGAAAACGAAAGTTTTCAACCAGTGCGTCCTACCTGTCATGACATACGGAGCCGAAACGTGGACACTCACGGTAAGGCTAGTTCACCAGTTTAAAGTCGCTCAGCGAGCTATGGAACGAGCTATGCTCGGAGTTTCTCTGAAGGATAGAATCCGAAATGAGACTATCCGACACAGAACTAAGGTTGTCGACATAGCTCAGAGAATTAGCAAGCTGAAGTGGCAGTGGGCTGGCCATATCTGTCGAAGAACCGATAACCGTTGGGGTAAACGAGTTCTCGAGTGGAGACCGCGGCTCGGCAAACGTAGTGTAGGACGCCCTCCGGCTAGGTGGAGTGACGATCTGCGAAAGGCTGCTGGTGGAGGCTGGATGCGTCGAGCTGAAGACAGGGCGCAATGGCGCTCATTAGGGGAGGCCTATGTCCAGCAGTGGACTGCTATAGGCTGATGATGAAAAAAAAAGTAAATTTTTAAGTAATTCTTTTTGAGACGCAAGTCGGTTCAAGAGTGTGTTCGTGTGACTAAGGATAAATAGAATAAACCAGTAATTATGGTGTGGTTAATTGTTGTGACTACGGATCATTTGCGGAAATTTGAGAAGATGTCTAACCAGCCTGGGGATTACAGTCGTGATCATGTCATGTGATTATTTACTTTAACCACTTGTATTTGTGGTACAGTTTTGTAGTCTGGTTGATCGGACTACGGAAAAATATATTTTCCATAGTACCTACAACTGACCGGACAACGGAAGAATGTTTCAATTTCCATTCTGCTCAACGGTTGTGTGATTGTTCGCATTTTCGACATTGTTTGCATCAAACAAATTTGATTATCTCGTAAAATATTAGTTAATTTTAAATGTACCTTTCTTTAAATAACTTATTGTTAATCAATCTTATATTGCTTCATCTTCATGCTATGTTGAAAGACGAGCTTCTAAAATCAAGGTTAAAAAAGTTTAAAAAAAATAACGGAAAATATCAAATTGAGTAGAAACGTGTCCATTGGACCGTACTACGGGAAAAGAGTGGTTTAGCCCAATTTTATTGCATACCTTCCTGTCATATCACGCTACCGTTTTTTAGGAACCGAAGCCCTGAGCATCGAGGCCGACGACTCTGGCACTGACATGCATACGAATGAAGTTAGATCCAGTCGATAATGGACGGATTTTAATTAAAAGCTGTCCACACGGCTGCTCCCCGGACTCGGGTGTTTCATTACCCCTGATAGGTCAATCACCAGCTGACCGTGAAAGCCTATTTGTGGTGTGTTCTGTTTTTTTTCTGCAGCTATGTAATTGTGAGCATGGTGGCAATGGTCTTCCGATCCTAAGATTTGGATTCGAATTTGTGCACCTAAGGATTTTTTTGTTAGAAAAATTCTAGTTCTTTATAACCTCTCTCACGGTGAAGGAAAACATCGAAAGGAAACCGACATGTCTAACTAAAAGCTCAAAGACTGTGTCAAGCACTAAAGGACCTTTTAGGTGGGTTATAATACTTTCACCACCCTGGTGGTACCTAGGTGTTTATAGTATAGACTTACATGGATTTTTTGTTGTTGTTATAGAACTTGCCTTTGTCATTTACAAACATGAAGTTCATTTACAAACAGAACTGTTGGTCAGTTATTACAAACGGCTCATTCAATAGAAACTCGCGAACTCAGACGCCACAGTTGGTGCAAATTGTATACAGCACAATTGTACCTATAAATACAGTCTTACACAAATTGAAGCTGTATGACCAAAGTCAAAGTCAAAGTTAAAGAAATAAAAGTTAAAAGAAAAACTAGTAAGTAAGTACCTAGTTATTGGAAAAAACAAACACTCGACTAAAAGTAATTGAAAACAGCCTTTTGCAGCCACTATTATATTTATTGATATTACATTAATTATACCCAGGATACACGAGGCTAGTTTTTCAAGCTAGGATAGTAAGCTAGTGTTAGTAAGCTAGCAAGCTAGTACTTCTGGCTTTGTGTAGACAAAACTAGCTTAATTTCTGAGCTAGTAAGCTATTAAGCTAGTTTACAAGCCAGGACTGTATTTAATAGGATGGAGTTCTACTCGTATAGGGTCACGCTTGTGTCAGACAAATTCAATGACGCTTTATTTGTCATAAACCGTCCAACCATTATGTTCTAGCAACCAGCCAAAGGAACTCGCAATAGTAAAAAGTCAAAATATATTTATTATTATTATTATTATTATTTATTCATTGAAAGAACAGGGATCATTTTTAATCTTCTTAAATACTAGGTGAGTCTAGCTGCCAATTCCAGTCCTATCCCCAGTCTGAGAAGAACTGACAAGAAACTCGCTGGGCCCTAGCGGTTTTTTTAAATGATCCTTGTTAATTTTGTTAGGGACACCTAGCAGAGTTGGAGCTGATATACATACTTGCATACAAATACATCCCAAACATTCCCACCTTCTTTGCAGTAGGGTAAAAACAGCCTTATTTATCTGATACAGGTAATAAGAACTTATATTGAGCTATCAATTTTTTTTAATAGTGACACTAAATAATTGTTTGGGCCAGGGTTATCCTCTGATAAAATCATTAAGTCCTAGAGAGCTGCAATTTAGTAGCTTTCCGTTCAAGGTCTATAGATCCAATAAAATTACGTGAAAAATCGCGGTATGATATTTGTCTTGGTCATTTTATAACTGACTTAATCCACTGACCTTAACTTTATACCTACGACTCTTCAAATACCTAGTTTATGTGTAAATTTCACTACTTTCACCACACTAGCTCGAACTGGTTGCACGTAAGAAGCCTTTAACCACTCTCGTTCTCTGAGAGTTTCTACGAAATGCCTTCTAGGGTAGCATTTTTGTTGTATTTGATGGATCTCTAAAACCCTCGTCAATTTTCAAACATTCCTCTATCTCAGTGTGTCAATTTATGATGCTTTATAAACTATCTGATATCTGTATTTTCTCTTTTATCATTATTATAAGAACCAACTTCATTTTTTTATAAGATTTTTCGACTTTGATTATGCTTAGAGCCTTCAAGTTATGCAGCACTTTATAAATTCCATAGAACACGCTTGTTTAGACTGTTAGATGTTGTTGAGCACCAGTTTGTAACGTTATAAAATCACTTGCGAGTCGCAAATATTGAATATTGATACGTCGATTCACACTCGCACGTATCATAATACGTACGTACCTAGTGTTTTGGCAGAAAAAAAGCCAGCCGAGTGGTACCGATATTTATTGTGACGAACGTAAACGCTGTGTACGTAAAAACTGAATGGCGTTCAAGAACCTGTAGTGCGATTATGGAACTCTGATACAATAAAAACTTGTCAAATGTCAAACAAATTGATTGAATAAACACTCTTATGTAATACCAAATCACTTGATTACAATGAAAAAGTATTGACATTGATTGTAAGTAAAGATCAATAATCGCCCCACTGAGGGATTGACTTGTTTGAAACCAGCGGAAGAAATTCGGTCTTCCAGGATGATCATGAACAAACGCGAAAAACTAGTGCTAAGGGCACTGAAGTCCGGTACACAGCAGCCGTTATCAACACAAGTTGTCTCACTTCCTACCTGAGCTGCAGCAGGAATAGATTGCACATTCAAAGCAGTTGAAAAACAAACACAAAGTAAATGAAAAATCATTAGACCCTGTCATAAAAGTATTATGAAGGTTACATTTACTGCTATTACCTGTACCTATTTGCTGAACCTGGATGACCGAGCTTTGCTTGTTTTTTTTACCGATGTCTATTGTCAAGTTACCTTTATATTACTGTTGCTGTGTCGGTAAAACAGTAGCAGTTTTTCATTGCCTGAAAACACGGATAAAACGACGTTTTCTAAAAATGAAACCAAACTGCATACTAAATTTCATGAATCGTTGAAGCAGTTTCCGAGATTCAAATTATATGTTCCTATATATAAATACATATAATATACAATATACTTGCTCGTTTAAAGGTATTCTATATATATAAAAATGAATTGCTGTTCGTTAGTCTCGCTAAAACTCGAGAACGGCTAAACGGATTTATCTTATCTTGGTCTTGAAGTGTTCGTGGAGGTCTAGGGAAGGTTTGAAAGGTAAGAAAAATTCGAATAACTGCCGGGAAAACCCTAAAAATAGCCCTTTTCTACTTCCCATACAAACGTTTTCTAAAAAAGTACGAAGTCTGCCGGGTCAGCTAGTAATTAAATAATAATAATTAATAATACAACGTTTTATTCCGAACTTTGGGTACTTATACAAGTTTAGGTAATAATGTGTTTAACTATAGGATGTCCCGCAGTTTAGTGTGCCTCTTGACATAGGCCTCATCTAACCCTTTCCACTGGTTTCTATCTAGTGCTACCCTTTTTCAGTGTTTTCCAGCTGTATTTTTTAGGTCGTCTTCCCTCATCTTGTTTGTTGACACCCTCTATTACGTTTACCATCTCTGGGATACAAATCAGTGATACTCTTGCATCATTTGTCTTGAGATTCTCGGATCATGTGGCCTGTCTATTCCCTTTCTGTTGGTTTATTCGGGTATTATATCAACTACTTAAGTTTCTTTCCTTAGTATGCTACTTTTACTTTGCTGCCATCATCATCTTCCTGCCTTTTTTCCACGTTATGTGGGGTCGACATAACAGTGATCTTCTTCCACTTTGCTGCTATATATTGACCGTAAAATGACGTCCACCTTTTATCAGGGCTATAGCCAACTGGAGCCTGTAGTCGATTAGTCGATACTTCACAGATCATTAAGCTTCTGTGGACCGCACTGCCGGCCTACTTCACGGTAGAGGAAATATGAACAGTTTTTGTAGTTGAGGGTAGATACAAATATAATGCTCAAGTCTGCTGTCAGATTCCATCAAACATCGTGACATTTACTAACAATATCAGTAAGTATTTTAAACATTTATGTACTATTTTACTAAAGATTTTAAATCAATGAAGCAAAACTAATTTTTAAATACGATTGGATGAGTTAAAATGAGAAAGAGCTGTTTAGTTATTTTTTTTATCTTTGTCACCTATTTTATTAAGTAGGTAAGTAATATTTTTTGCACAATTTTTTTTAGGGTATGACTGGAAATAGCACCTAGCATGTAAGATGTTTCAAAATGCTCCCTGTGATTTTGCTGAATAAAGATATTTTGAATTTTAAAATTTGTAGTAACTATTTATTTATACCTTGAGCAAGGAAAACGAAATAAAGACGATAACGACTTCGATGTTTTTAGAAAAAGTAAATAATCATTGTCCAAAAATACCATGTCATCCTGGCATTCTGGGTCCCAACTCTATGATACCGCTTGTTAGGCAAGTTCTCAATGTTCTTAGTTGGGAAATGACCTCGACCGGACTCTTCCGTATACTTACTTGTAACTGACCCTTACATTCGTGCATCTCACCGTGAGCATGCTTTATTTATACATTGGATAAGAGATCCGTAAATACCGTGAAAACCGTTGATCTATTAATCATAAGGGTCAAATTGGAAGCACTAAAATTCACCTAGCATATTCACCAAGCCAAATGGTCCTGTAGTGCGATTACGGAACTCTGATACAATCAACACTTGTCAAAACTGACTCAAATTGATTGAATAAACACTCTTATGTCATACCAAATCACTTGATTACAATGAAAACGTATTGACATTGATTGTAAGCAAAGATCCATAATCGCCCCACTGGTGATTTTAATCGACTTTAATTATTAATTCGACTGTTTTTGTTCTTTGTCTCGTTTCATCCCAGCTCTGGGTTCTTTCAAAACTAAAAAACTTTAACTTTCAAGATCTCGTTCTAAACTTTAACTTTCAAGATTTTCCATCTCTCCTTATAGTAAATTATGGGCTACCTCAGAAACTATAGGTATTAATATATTTACAGCCGAATTAGCTCTGAGGATGGTATACCTAGGCCTATGCCTAGGATGTAGTAGCTATCTACTACATCTAAAACGATGTCTAGGCATTAGCGTTCGACAAAATTCCACTTGGAATTCATAAATTATTCAAAATAGATGCAGAGGGCTGTTGTTTTATCAATAAAAATAACTTGAGATATCGATCAACGCCAGAATTCGCTTCTTGTAAAGTTTGATAAGCTCTCGCAACAAACTCAATCTTTCCCGCAAAGCTGCCTTATAGATCCTGATTAAAAATTAATTAACAGAGCTAAAAAGCCACATTTGGTTCTCCGAAGTTTCCAAACGATTCGGGAATTAACAATTTTATAGCTCCTCAAAGCCTTAATTTTGACTGCGTTTAAATTTAAACGGAATTAATTGTCAGAATATTTGGAATTTCTGATTAAATTCCTGAACATGAAATTGGGTTTTAAGATTAAGAATTTACTAAATTAGTAGCTGAGTGGCGATTTGTTGTGATTAAGCGACAATTTTGCGTTGTATTCATTTTGACAGTTTAATTTGACATAGCTTTTATGTTATCTGTGGTAGTGGCGGTGGTGTTGAATAAGTCAATACAAACAGAACAAATGAGAGTTACTGAACTTAACAACGTCTTAATTTATGAATTTGCACGGTTTGTTTGCAGTAGGCGTTCAGAGAAAACGTCGATTAGGCAAACGAATTTTAGTGTAAGTTTTACGATTTTGCTGTTTTGATACTGATTTGATCGCTATGACATATAGACTGGCGATCCCTGATTTAAATATGTAAGCGGAACATATTATTAATCTAAAACCACATACTATTTTTTTACTAGATGGTTTGAGCATGTAGAAAGGATGGATTTGAATGGAGATTGACGAAATAGGTGCTAAGGAGAGTGTGAATGACAGTTGAAAGGAAAAGACCTTGGCGTACGTTCCTCGATCAAAATGAGGACGTTTAAGAGAAAGAAAAGTAGCCTAGACCGACGCTCATGTATGAAGATAGAGATAAAGATATGGCAATCCGTGGTTTCTGCCTTCTCCGTCGGGAAACAGACGTGGTTTTATGTATGTATTTTTTACTACAAAGCCTTTTTTTACTTTATAGCCCAAATTATAAAGAGGAGAAGTTTATTTACAAGAAGTTGTCCTTAGAACTACTTATGCAATAATAATTTCAATGATAGATATAATATGTTGGAGTGAGATGGTTTAGGTACCTTCTGCTACAAGTGAAACCGCGTGGCGGACGTAGTATAATAGCTAGAATAAGAGATTTAGCTTAATAAGGTCTCTTACACTTGCAAACGTGGTGTTATTACAGTCTTAGATGTCCCAATTTGGCTAAATTAGCTCATTACTGCAAGCATTGTGTCTCCTTTGCTGTTTCAGCGCCGTAATGTTCACTAAAAGGAATATTATACCTTTTACCTAGCTAATTATGTTGTGTGTTAAATTATGACGCGGCGACGTGAAAGATCCTGGGTGTCCATTTCGCAAAATAATCAACGACTTATCGGCACAATAATCGTGCAAAATCTATAACTACTAGTCACATAGTTTCGATTATGATTTGACATTATTTTTGACAGTGGATCTCTTCTTTGTTTATATCATGTGTTTATGAAGTCAATTTTGCCAGCGTCAAGTGTTTAAATATAATTTAAAAAAAAATTTAAATTTAGTTTTTTAATTTTTTAATTTAATTTAACTTGTTTATATACTCTTGTAGGATATTTGTAGCTGTATGTATCTTAGTAGGTATACATGCCTGCTTCAGTGTTTTGAAACACAACGCTTGATTAAACCCTAATCAACGTCGCTGGTCTGCCAAATACAAGTTTGTACAAAACATATGCAAGCGTCAACCACAGTCTGCTAAAACTTACATCGTCTCTGATTTTGACTTTGTGCCTACTTTATAGATGTAGTTACTAATAAGGGCATAACCATAAGCATGACCTGACGTCACATAAATGATAAAAGATGTAAACAGGCTAATGATGATGATGATGATGAATAAGGGTGAATTTGACTAACACACGGTATAACTATTCTCAGATGTTATGTAAATGCTAGTGAAATATCAGGTTACTGTTCGATAACTAAGATCTATTCTAAGGATAGTGGTTACGTATACTCGGTATACTAGTTTGATCGAATTCGCCATAGAGATAAGTATTTTATAATATTTTTTGACTTAATTTAAAGAAAATAACTAAAAAAGAGGACTCTTACCCCACATTCAATAATAGTTGATTAAGTAACATAATAATGTACATACATTTTTTGGTATGACTTTCTATTTTGGTTTAATTCAAAGTCAAAATTTGTTTACCACGAGAAATACATTCGTTTTATTATTTAACGTAAACAAGGATAAAAATAGAGGGAAAAATCTATTATTTGGAAGAAAAATTAGGGCAATTAATCTTCATCTCAAATTAGGTGTAGGCAGTTTGCTTTGCATCTAGGTAGATATTTTTTCAGCTGAAATTAATTATTGCAGCAAAAGTATTTTTTTAGGTAGATATTTTAGCATTAGATAAAGGTTCTAGTTAACTAGTGAATAAGTATATCACTGGGATTAAATTACTTACAAGGGTTACAAGATTATGTAGTACCTAGCCCTATTTACCCCAGGTATTGTATTGCTTGATCCCATAATCAAGTGTAGGTACCTACTTACTTAAGTTTCATAAGCAATAAAAGGGCTAATAACGGGTAAAGTGTTGATTGTACAATTTAAGGTTCGCTTACATGGATAAATTCACGTCAAAAATACCAAACAAAAGTATAAAATCTAGTTTCCAAACAAATATCAAACAGAACGAGATGTGAGAACACCTACAGGGTAAAACCTCTAATTAATTGGTACATTTTGAAATGCCGGCCTCCTATACAATCGGGACGCCGCCGCATTAAAGATTTTTTCCCACAAATAGGGGTAAGTGGGAGACCTAGAGAGTTCTGCAACAATTATAAATCAACAATGAATTGCGCACAATAGAGGTTGCCGCAACTGTGCTTCGCTAATAGGGGTGTTGCTGGGGCAGAAATTAAAAAGTCCTTAAAAACTCTCAAAATTATTAGAAAAAATATGATTACTGTAAGTGATAGCGCGCACGAGTGACTTTTGTCGCCGTGACTGTTTCGTCTCTCTAGATTATGAATGGAGATATTATTATTAGTATTAGACGGGTATTTATCGCGTTCAAATTACCTTTTATTTTCCCGACGTTTCGACAGGTTTGCACGCTGTCGTGGTCACGGGTCTACCCGTGACCACGACAGTCGAAACGAACGTCGGGAAAATAAAAGGTAATTTGAACGCGATAAATACCCGTCTAATACTAATAATAATGTGTTCAGATCGCGTAAGTTTAAAAGTACATATGAATGGAGATGTCACCCATTTTTGTTTTTCAAAGTACCACACAGGTGAAGCCGTGGGCGGAAGAAATAGCCAAGAAGATCATACTTGTAATAACTTAACTGATAACCTCCATGTTGTGACGAGCGAGTAACCTTTGGAGGTGCGGGTTCGATTATAGCCATGGCACAAAATTATGTTCGAAAATCAGTAAATCACACTAATCTTGAACAACTTGACCAATCGTACAAAATACGCTTGATACGTTTTGAAAACTAATCTAAACTCCGATCTCAATATGGTCTTGTTAGATACTGAACTGCCGGAGTTTGTTCCACAACTATGTTGGCAACCCTATTGGGTGCACCAACTTTAATTACGTTTAACGCATTGTTATTGGACTTTACTTGTGCACAGTAATGAGGTTTTATGATACAACGATAAAATGATAAGTATATAATGCAGTTCGGAAGCGTCGTTATAAAAGGGCAACCATTTATGTTTTTATCATATTTTTTTCATAAAAAGATAAAAATAGGGTGTACCCCGAATATTTACATCAATAATTGCAAATAATGATCTATTGTACAGTAAATGAAGGAAAAAAGAAACTGCACGCAAAAATATTCCGAATACTAAATACTCGAATTCTTTTTTTTTGAAGTCGGTTTTAAATAAAAGCACAGATTTTTTTTATTCCTTAATTGCAAAAGTATTGTCATAATTAAAAGTTCCATTTATCTCCATTTAATTTTAATTATCTATTCATCAGCAAAACAATGTGTCACACTAATTAAAAGTTACAATAAAAGTACTATTTATGCACATGCTGCATCTCTGCAAATTGAACTCTAGCTCATTTTAATAAGGACAACTTTTGATAAAAATAGCTAGAACCCCGCAAAATGGCTGTGACTGCAAAACATGTTCTATGGCATTGAGATTATGAGCTATTCTCGGATACATATGAAAAGGTTGACAATACAGGTGGTCCAATTAGGGCTCCTGAATCGCTACGTGTTACCTAATTGTCTTCCAACTTGACGTTTGAACAACTGAGTTCAAACTTAGGTATAGAACCCTCGAGGATAATAACTGGATAGTAACTGCGGTAACAAAATACCGACTATATCTCGAACACCCGTGAGATAATTGTTAAATCTCAGTTGTAAGACCTACTACCACTAAGGGTACGAGTTGGCAGCGGGCGACACGAGGCAGCGGCGGACGACACGTGTCGCGGCGACACCACTGGTTGCATATCTATGAAATGCGTCGCTAGATTTGTGTCGCTAACTACGGAGGGAATTTCATAGAAAAACATAGAAACCAGTAGTGTCGCCGCGACACGTCGTCCGCCGCTGCCTCACGTCACCCACTGCCAACTCGTACCTTAATACTACATGGTCACGACTGTAATTCCCAGACTCGGTAGATATCTCCTCAGATCTCTAGTTACTAGGATATCTAAAAATGGTAGTCAGAGGCACCTCTAAACATGATATACGTGCCCTCATTTTGCAAAGTAATTAGTATTCCGTACGTGACAGGTTGCAAGCCCATTGCCGCTTATAAGAATACGAATCTATGACATACACCTTAGAATTTATGGTTCTAAGGTATGCCGGTTTCCTTCGCCGTTTAAGAGCACTGGCATTTTTCGAATGGAAAAACTCATTGGTGCATTACCAGGTTTGAACCCACGACCTTCGGATCGTGAGGCAGAGCTGCTATCACTACACCACCAGTGCTCTTCCAATTTGAGAGATTTGACATTATTATACATCTAATACTAAGGGCAGATCCGACAAAACTAGTTTAAGCACTATCCCTAGAATACTCGTAAATCGAGAGTAAATTGACATTTTACTTGCATTTGACATTATTCAGAGAATAGCCGTACCAAAGGTTGGTCAAATCCATTTAGGACTTTTACAATTTTTTTTTGTGATACAAAAAAATATTTTATATTATGCATCTGTACTTTTACGGTCTAACAGTTTGAGACAGATCGGTTTATTCAAAGAACAAATCCATCCAAAGCCGCAGCAAGGCGCTAGTATCGTAATAAATAAAGCCTTAGTTCTAAGTCCAATTGTTTTCAAATACCCATTAACCGCTATCGAAGACATCTTAAACAACACTTTCGTTTTACTGATCATTACGAAAGCTAAGCCCTCGTTTGCAATATGGCCACCGTATATATTAAAAAGTAACTTGTCTGCCACTATAAATAATATCTGGGGCCTTGCCACAAGTACTTGTTTTTCAGAAACGTCAAATTTCAAGCTTGAAGTGACATAGGATCTTGCCCGTGCTGTATTTTTTGGTGCAATCTATCTCTTTGCCAAATTTGATTAAAATCCGTTCAGCCGTTTAGTAGTGAAAAAGTTACAAACAAACTGAGTTACGCATTTATAAATATTAGTATGGGTGGTAGATCCATTTTTTTTTAACCTATTTCTTTCCACTGCTGGGTAAAGTTCTCTTACAAATCACGCCAAACATACAGGCTATCGTTCGAGGTCACCCACCATCCACCCCCGAAGTTATCGAGATCGTCGCTCCTAAGATACATGATTGATTCAGGCGTGATTTTGCGGTAATTTTTTCGGTAAATCTTATTTTTTGCAAAATGAAACCTAGCTAGATTTATTACCCCCGAAACCCCCTGCATACTAAATATCATGAAAATCGTTGGAGCCGTTTCCGAGATTCAGATTATATATACAGCGTGTAACGTAATACCCCTATAAGAACAAAAGGGGTGTATTCAGACCGAGCACTAGAATACATTGACGTGTGCAAAGGTTCAATACATCATATTTGAAATTCCAATACAATTTAAAACAAATCATTTTATGATAAATTTGTGACAACCCTATGTGTTTGTTTACTATTTGCGTAGGTAACAAACACACGCGCACCCTCCTATCGCGTCGGACCCACACACACACACACACGTAGACAATTGAACGCGTGTGCCATGCTCCAGATGAGATAATAGTAACTACAGTTTTCAAAAGAATTTGCAATTTTTTACGGATCTTACTTACCTACATAATTCTACGTAGAAATTAAGGTCAAAGATTAAAATCACGATATCTTTTTATATCTTTTTATTAGTAAGCTACCTATCTATCACTGAATTTTGACACGTTTTTATCACTGTTGACACACACAACACAACACATTTCACAGGAAAGGCTCAATGTGCCCTCCTTCACGAAAGATGCAAATGTCTGCTCTGCGAGCCACCGTTTTTGTTGCGTTCCGAAGCTTTTCAGGCGTTATGTCCGCACACGCTGAAATTATTTTCACTCTGAGGGCATCTTCTGATGGGCTTTCGACGCGATAGACGATAGACTTGAGGTAGCCCCACAAAAAAAAATCAAGGGGCATCAGATCAGGGGAGCGTGGAGGCAATGCTACTGTACCAGCACGACCGATCCACTCGCCAAACCTACATCGTATCGTATGCTAATAAAGTTTCGCGAACCGAGAGATTGCTTGTTGCAAGGAACGAATGCTATTGCGACTGATTAAAAATGACATTTCATTCAACCAAAAGTACCTATTGCCAAAGAGAATATAATCACTACCAAAGAGAATATAATCACTACCAAAGAGAATATAATCACTACGTCTATGAGATGGGACATAGAGACTTTTTAATAAACTTCATTTAACATACCACCTATTACTAATTTAAAAATAAAAACGTCAACAGTGTCAGTCAGCAATCAGCATACGTTATACCAACGTAACGATAAGAACATAGGGATGTTCTCAGGTTATTCCTGATTATATCGATATCGATAAATTATTATGAAATGCATCGTGGATTCCAGCTACAAAATTAACAAAAATAATTACCGTTACAAATAAAATGAATAATAATTATGGATTTAAAAATCAAATTTATTCAACGTTAATTTACGTTTAGGTACAACTTAAACTTAAGGATATTATACAAAGTACGAGCAGCTGATGTGTCAGTACTCAGTAGACAGCTATTGTGCCGTGTGATAGCTCGACTCGCCTCGCTCGGTCAAAGTCAAACAGATTTTTTTCAAGATTACAAGGATCACACTGAATCGTCTTATAGCTAGATGATTCTACTCCTGTTCCTTCGCGACCAGTACGGTGATGAACCAGGCATCATAGCATACAAATGAAAATGATCTCCACAAACGTATTTCATTTCATGAAGTTTTTCAATAGGAAGTCTTCAATTCCGATAATCTGCGCCCATTGTCTACATCTAAAATTAAACACACCATTGAAAATATCACTAACAAAAGCCATGTACTTATGTATAGCCCAAAACTTCTAATAATGTCAATAAAATGTAATAAAGTTTATCGAAGTTTATCGATAAGTAATGAAGATACTTGTGCTACATCACTACTGTTTGTAAACACGAAAGTATTTTTCCTGCCGAGTATCTATTTATTTATTATGCTCTTCAGACAGTACAAAGATACAAAATTCTTCAGTATGATACTCAATTTGTACTTACTTTTCTTCATCTAGAGGGAATTTCATCATAAATATCCTTTTTTTTGTCATTTATTCGACCATATCTTTATCGACAAATTGTACATGTTCTGCAACGTGGAGTCGGTGCCTTTTTTGTTGAAAGGCACATTATAACTATTTTTAACTTTCTCACAGCCTAAAACCACGCATAAAAGACCAAAGAAACATAAAACTTTGCAATTTGCAGTAAAAAAATTTCAAACAGAAAGCCGTTAACTGACTGACAACTGACATGACAGCAGACAAAGTGAGACAGAGATGCAAAAACATAGCCTGAGATAGCAACCAATGAGAAATAGGCTGTTCACATAAAAATGAAGATTAGTAAGACAGAATAGTCACAAACTTTGACTTTAGTGCCCAAGTAGGTAGGTACAAAATTGGATTGAAAAATGCTCCGATCAACAATAATAGGTACATCGTTGGAAAAATGAAAGTGAAATATGGTCACGGCTTTATCCTCAGGCACGGTAGACATCCTCTCACACTTCTTGGTATCTACTCAAGATACCTTTAAGGCCCAAGTAGGTAGGTACACAATTGAGTAGGTACCTATCTCCTACTAGGTAGGTAGTTAACAAAGAGATCTGAAAGGATCTTTACCGTGCATAGGGATTTTAGTCGTGATGTGACCTTACATTTTAATTATCAATAAATACCAAGGTACCTACCAACAAGGCCTTCAAAAAAAACAGAAGTTACTTATTAAGCTACCTCGTTATTATGTAAGTAGGCTAGGTAGGCACATTATTAATTGGTGTCCGTTCTGTTACCTATTTCATCTAGAGTTCACACCTAAAGGTCAAAAAACCTGTTAATAGGGTTGCCTCATGTGGTGTCAAGGTACATATTGGAGCAAAGTTTAAGAGTCATTTCATGAATGAAAACCTTTGAAACTTGAAAAGTCGTTGAACAAACGTTGTTCGCAGTGACGTATAGAATACTCCCGTTCCGGCCTTATAGGGATATTATGTTACTCCTTGTATACATATGTATAAACATACAAGATTTGTCTATAAATTTTAGAGCTCTGGTTGTGTAGTGGTAGCACCCCTGCCTTACGATCCGAAGGTCGTGGGTCAAACCCATACTGAATTGGTTTCCCGTGTCGTCATCGTGTAACATGACGTCGCGAATTGAAGGCTAATTGTTATGATATTTCCTATTACGTCGTGACCTTAGATCAAAGAGTAACTCATCAAAGGTTCTGACTTGCAAAGGTGCAATGAAGCCGAAATAAGTTAAAAGTATTAAAATTCTATTTTTTTTAAAGTACAGTAACAGGTGTGAATCGTTAGGAAAATTTTTAGTTAAATGAATCTCAAAAAGTAGGTATCAATGTGACTTGTTGGGAAAAAAACCCAAATTAAATACCTAATTACTTATAATCCGTTTTATTTCTCCAACTGATACAAAAATAGGTCCTGTTTCGTGGGGCCTTAACACGAAGTCTTCCAAAAAGATTCCGTAACGTATTCCGTTTTAGAAACGTCACATTTGAAGCTTGAAGTAACGCTACTTCAATACAATTTGCATAGGTCATGGTACGAAATAACAATGTAATATTAATTCGGTAATGTATTATGTATTCGTGATGAAGTCCCTGGGTCACAGCTTTCGCTTTTACAGGAGATACCTAGCTTTGTTTTATATTTATAGCTGCTTTTATGGTCAAAATATCTAAGTTCAGTTAAAACACTAGCGCAAACCAATTTTAAAGCTTCATATATTCACGTCTATTCAACACATTCATTCTCGCTCGCATCCCGTTCTCAATATGCATTACACAAGTAAATAAAAACCAAACTGAAAAATGCGAAGTTGGCAATGGTGGAATGCAGGCTTTGTGGCGAACGATCCTCTTAAGTCTAAACCTAATACGTTCATCTGTGCGCTAAAAGGTTCCACTCTTATATCATTCGATAATGTATTCTCATTTACTTCTCGAACTTTCCACAAATTTTCAATATAATATAAGTTTGCTAGATTACAATTTCAGGGGATGAACACATTATCTTCGTTTCTTCTTTAAATCTCATTAAAAAGGCAATTATCTCTTTTATTCGAGAGGGGATTTAATTAGCGATTAAATCCAACTTTAGTGGAAAATGGCTGTTTCCTGTTAGAAAGTTTATTATTGTTTACTTACAGTTACTCCTTGGTTCAATAGAAATACTTTTATTTATATGTACATCAGAAAATATAAACCAAACAACATTCTGTAAATCATTCTCATCAGTTGTTTACACGAACCATAGTTAAAAGGTTTGTCAATTTAATCTAAGTTTGTTTACTACGTTTTTATATTGTTTGTCGTTTCAAAGTTCTCACTGCTCAGTGTTCACCTGCTTTTGAAATAGGGTATTAAAACTTTTTGCTCCGACTTTATAGCAGTGAGCACAAAAGAGGGTATTTTAAGAATGATGAATGGGAGTAGAGGGATTAGCGCAGTGTTGAAAATGTCTTAGCTATCACTATCCACTGCTTTCTATTTGAACGAGGTACTAAAAAAGATTATATCCATTAAGGTATTAAGTTTTTGGATGAAATGGTATAATAATATTTGTAATGAAGAGGTTTTTAATAATTCGAAGTTAACAGATATTTTATGAGCGTTTTTTGAGCAGTAAGACAAAAAAGTTTTTAATTTTTATTCACTAGACATGACAAGTTTTGCCGATACGCTATCATCGAAGTCGAGGAATAAAAAAACTTTCTAGGTTCCGAGTCAAAGTTTCCAGCTATTTCCACTAGCGATTATTATTCAATACTTACAAAAGTATTACAAGGAGCTGAAATATAACAAGAAAGGGCACCTTAAACTGTAGAAATAAACTACTTTTTAGTAAGTTAGTTTTGGAGCATTTACCAATTTAAAAAAAATATAATTCTTTGGAGTAGATTGGGAAGTAATGTATGAGATTCTTATCTTTTCTGAACAAAATAATATAGTACTTTGGGAATAAGCCCTATAAGTGCATTAGGTTTGTTTTACAGTCACGTAATATTAGATAGGGTACATAAATACAATTTGGGGACATCACTTAGTTCTTTCACACCACAGTAAAAGGATTAAAATGCACCTTAGAAACCTTTTCGCGCAAAATGTCTGGGGTTGCGACGCATAAATTACTAAAATTGCGACTGAGTTTTAGTTTTTTTGCGCGAATTTTGACGATTTTTACATAAATTTATTCGCGTAAAAATGCACATTCCAGGTACTTTATTCATCTGGAGCTAAGAATCAGAAGTTGGTGCGGTCAGCGAACTGGCGAACACCAATTAAACATTCTCAACAACTATCGTTAGTATAATTAGTGGATTTCAATTGATAGCAGAGCTTTGTGACACAGAGTTATTATAAGGCACTTTGTTGAATATTACGGCGGATTTTCTGCGATGTATTTGCCTGACAACTACGTCGCTCTGGTTTTTATATGTTTTCTCGTGTTATTTTGAGTTTTATTGCGTAATTTTGGTGGTTATTTTGCCAATAAAGCCCGGGTTCTTGACGCGAGTGTAAAGTATGTGAATTAGAGTGAATAGTTCTCGTCAAATTCCATCGGTGGAAATCCCGAAAATTTTCAACAAAACAGCCATCTTTTGTTTAAAATTGACTTGACTACTTGACTATGACTCTGTGACGTTGACAATACTTATAAATAAGTACACTTGACACTGGCAAAATTGTTCTCTAAGAGACAGATGCCATAATTGAAGAAGAAGAAGAAGAATATTACGGCGTGACATTAGGTATTTAGTGAAATAATACAAAATAAAAAAAATTGAAACCCCCCTACATTTAAACCTTACCCTAACATGTCATATTTAAAGTCATGGTTACATTACCATATTCTTTCAATGTCATTGAAGTAATATGGTACCCAATTTCGAATCGATCGGACATAAGGAAGTTAGTCAGATCCCATCATCAACTAGAAAAAAAGCTGATAATTTTCAAACAGCTGAACAGATTTTCATCAAACATAGCTCCACACACGCGGGATAAAACTATCTATGACAAAAAAAAAACTAAACGAAAATCGGTTCATCCGTTTGGGAGCAACGATGCCACAGACAGATACACAGATACACTGACAGACACGTTAAACTTATAACACCCCTCTTTTTCGTCAGGGGTTAAAAACATTCCTAAAATCCCTACTCTTGTTACGTTATAAATTCCCACTAGTGAGGAAACCTGAATAGGGATTTCTGGCTTCATAAAGATAGCTGGTTTACTTGGCGTTTTGCATGCCATGACCGTTTGGCAAGGTTAGAACAAAATAAGCGAGGCTACGTTGAGTTTGCTAGCTGGCTGTTAGTTTAGCTGTGTTTTCAACAAAATGAGATCTATTTTTGTCGCCTTCAACAATGGGATTTTATTTATTACTAAGAATGGATTTCAGCACTTTGAGTAATAAGATATGGCGTAGGTAAATAAGTAGAGTTTTATTTAAGAAACCGTGATGTGAACCTTGATTTTAATTTGTTTTGACAACGTTGTAGTGTGGTGGACGAGAAGCCAGAGGTCCGTACATGTGTCTAGGTTTGATTCCCACTACAATGGCACTTACAGTATTATAACAATCACAAAATGTACCTATCTCACTCGTAGATAGCTAGCAGGTAGGTACATATTTAACTAAAATATTTTTTTGCTAAGCTTGTCATAAAATTTTGAGAAGTATGTTGGTAATTTATATTTTTAGACGAATATAATAATTGCATGATACTATTTAGTGTCATGATTATTTTTGTTTTATTTCAAGATGAATGCATTATTATATTAAAATATTTGATTACTGATGCGAAGTAGACACTACACTAACAAATAATCAAGGTTTATCTGTTAAGGATCATTAAATCCCACTAGGACGGAGTCTAGCACGGATCGCTCATTTACATTGTTACTAACTGATAATGAAAATTATAGTAAGTAATTTATTTTAAATTTATTTTTAGGTTTAAAAAACCTAAATAAAAATCAGTACCAACAATATTAAAAAAATACTTTTGAAGAGACAAAAATTACATAAAAAAACACGTTTACGTCTGTTAAATCCCCAGGCTATAAGTATTACGTATCTTATCAGATCTCTAATTACTTACTTAGTCTTTGAAGATGCCTTAAAAGAGTCAGAGGCACGTCCAAACATTACTTTCGCACGTTTTGCACATTAACAAGCCGTTGAATCGAATTAACTTTACTTATTAACGTATTCTAAAGCTAAAGCCGAAATTTTATCCTGTGGTAGATGTAGGTAAGGAAAAATGCAATAATAATGGTCTGAAAATCATTGTTCAGTGAACTTTTAACCTGTTCAGATATGTATGAACGGCGCGAGTGAAACAAAGGAGCTATCTATTGTTAGTTTTCTATGCTTAGGCCAAGTTTAAATTGAAACCTGCAAAGTTGAAGCGCTACTTTGAAGGAATGGTAAGTGACTTTGCCAGAAGCATGAAGAAACTGAGAATAGCATAATATTGTGCTGACGTTTCTGAGGAAGCAAAATAAATGTTTTTTTTTTTCTTTTTATAGGGATCGAAACGAATTGTGAAAGACTGTCTTGTTTCAGTTACCTGCCAGTTACCTGTCACCTCTTTGCCTTGTTTCTCCCTTTATATACTAGGTGGTTGCCCGTGACTTTGTCCACGTTTCATTCATTTTTAAATGGTTTTGTTTAATAAAATACATCAAATCAAAAATCATGAAAATCTGTCCAGCCGTTCTGGAGTGTTCGAACAAACCGACTTTTTGTATGTATTTCGTATGTAGTGTATTTAAACCAATAAGTGTCCATTTATTTTGCAATTCATATAATCTAAATTGTGTTTCAAACTAATCACACCTCTCGCAAAAAGTCCTATAGGTATAAACTTTGACAGGGGCGTCAAAGTTTATACTTATAGGACTTGTCAAAAAGACCATACAAACTTTGACACCTCTTTTTTCCCTTTGTGAGAGTTATTTTCTAGGGACGTTTTAGAGAAAGGCAAGTCAAGAGTACCCTAAATCGACGCGCATGTATTAAGAATGTGATGAGAGTGAATGAAGCAAAAGAGGTGTGTCAGGTTCGTAGCAAGTGGAGATCCGTGGTCTCTGCCTAACCCGTCGGGAAACAGGCGTGATTTTATGTATGTATGTTATTTTGCATTTTAAGTATTAAAACCGAGTTCTCGTCAAAAGTACGTTGACACCCCATTTAACCCTTTTTGAAGGGTTATTTTGAAAAATCCAGAAATATGTGTTCATTTATTTTGCTTATTATGTATTGAAACCAAGTTTCAAACAAATCACACCACTCGTCGAAAAAACTTTAACACCCCATTTAACCCTTTTGGGAGGGTTATTTTGTAAAATCAAGATATACGTTTTACATCATTTTGCATCTAAAGTATCCCAACCAAGATTCGGACCGATCGTACCACCCCTTAAAAAGTTCCCATATAAACATTGAGCCCCCATTTTACCCCTTTTTAAAGGTTATATTGAAAAATCTCGAAACACTTATACATTTGTTTTGTATTTACATTACACACACAAAGTTTCATAAAAATCGTACAGCGCGTTAAAAAGTTTCATACAACCGTTTTTAGCCCTTTTCACCCCCTTAAAAGTGGAATTTCCAAAAATCCCGTCTTATTGCTCGCCTACATACCAAGACGAACATACCCTCCAAATCTCAAGTCTGTACGACCGGCGGTTTAGGCTGTGCGTTGTATCTATTCAAATCAGTCAGGACTTATCCTTTTATATGTATATAATAGATTTATAACACCATCCTTTTTGTCTCTAAATTACATTGAACTATAACAATCCCCATAATAGGTGCACTAATTAGGGACTCTTTCTCCCTTTTTCTCATAACACCCTTTTTAGAAAAAAAGGTCCCTAATTTACGTCTAGTGAAATACGTCTTTTACTATCACAAAATAACTCAAATATTGTAGATACAACCGCCGACATGCCTTTACACAAGCGCCAGAGCTGAACCCACTGCCCATGAAAATTAAATAAGCATCTGCGACTTTCTCGGGAATCAAATAAATGTTGGTCGTAGACATACGAGAGATCAAGAGAGAAAGAATTATGTAACGAAATTGAGTTAAATGGAGCTATTTTATAAGATTTACTGTTATTCATCTAGATCAGTGATGGGCAAACTAAGGCCTACGAACCTTTTTAATCCGGCCCGCGCCGCGCCAACAACCGTACTCAATTCGCACTCAAAACCCTAAGTAGGCACTATTTTAGTACGGTATTATTCATCAAAGGTATTTAACATGAATATCTCCTTATATTTTAATTTTAATATTCCATGGAACGTAACAATAGTAACATAGTAGCCAAAACCAGTAAAACAAATCTGCTTCCATCACATTTAGGACTTAAAAAGGTTTAATTTGGCCCTTGATGAAAATGTTTGCCCAGCCCTGATCTAGAGAGCTAACTGAGATAAATGTGGATTATTTACCTATAATTATAGTAAAACATTTTGCTAAGTGCAATCATCAATAACAATGCCAGCAATATAAATAAAATTGGCATGTCCTTTCGATGGCGATTTGTTACCGTAAGCAATAAAGAATAGTTTTGTGTCGTGTGTAATAAATACATATATCGTCGCAATATCCTTAATCTATCGGTATCATCATCTTCCTGCCCTTATCCCACGTTATGTGGGGTCGGCACAACATGTGATCCTCTTCCATTTCCCTCTGTCACTCGTCATCTCATTACTCACTCCTTTCTTACTCATGTCATCTTTCACACAGTCCATCCATCTTTTCTTTGGCCTACCTCTACCCCTGTATCCATCCACATTCATACCTAACACTCTCCTTGTCACATGACATTCATCTCTTCTCATAACATGCCCATACCACGCTAACCTATTACTCCTCATCTTTTCTGTCACCGGTGCCACTTTCAGGCTTCCTCTGATATACTCATTCCTTATTTTATCCATCCTTGTCACTCCACACATCCATCTCAACATTCGCATTTCCGCCGCATGCACTCTTTTCTCGTCCGTTCCCTTGGTGGCCCAACATTCAGACCCATACAATACGACAGGCCTTATGATCGTTTTGTAGATTTGCCCCTTAATCTATCGGTATGTTTTGTGTTAATACCATTATAGGTAGTAATACCATATCAAGCTAAAATCCACAGATAATTTATGCGAACCATAAATAAAAGACATCACTATTCGATTAAAATGAGCTACTTAAGTTGGTTATCGTGGTATTTTAGCCTATATACTTATCTTACTGCTGCATGCCAAATAATCCTAAGAAGACCATCCTAAAACTCCTATCTTGCGGGACATTGTAGATAGCTTACGGCATTGCTTATCTAAGTGTACATGGTAAATATTTTTTTACGACGTAAGTACCTATTTTTTAGCAAAATCAGGGCCCTCATCCCCGCATATATTTTTTGTAAAAAACTTTTTTATGAACTTCTAACGCACCTCACATCTTAAATCTGAAAGTTTTCTTACAAAAGTTATCTGGTATTAGACTTGTATAAATAAAACAGATCTGATTTTCCAAATGCATGTTTACTGAGTCTGGTATTGTCATGAATGCGTACTGTGAAGTATTTACGCGGCGGTAAAGCTATATTTCACGTTACGTCGCGGTTCCGGCGCGCAACCGAATAACCGGTTTAGGGTCTCCAGAGTCCACTGCAGTATTTACGAGCTTGTTTTTGAGCAAATTCAGAAGAACATTGTAAGATTTATTAGGTGAAAATAGATGTTTTGTAATATTATTAGAGATTTTTTAATGTATGTTTTGTTATAAAATTACTAGTAGGAATCTATACTAATAGAAATATATATTACTTACTACACAAATTACTGACTAATCATTACTAAAACGAAAACAGAAACTCGAAAAACATTAAGTACCTATGCATTAACGCGTAGTGTACAAATTGTGTAGTAAAATAACTATGTATAAATCTGTTCGATCTCTACAGCTGCTAAAAAGAGCTATAAATTTACCATCAAAAGGCGAACTAAATTACGCTTTCGCTCTATACCGAAGCGGAAAATTATTCCACTTCGCCCTCTGGGAACGTTTTGAAACTGCTAGTCTGCAATCAACAAGGATTGAGATTCGATATTAAGTGAAAATAAACTGTGGCGTCCATGCAGTTCATACAAAAAAGACAGCTCAGCCACTGGAAGTAAAAATTAACAGTATGTTGAGTGGTTCAAATAAAATTTTGCAAAACATTAAGGGTACGAGTTGGCAGCGAGCGACATGAGGCGGCGGCGGACGTCGTGTCGCGGCGACACTGCTGGTTTCTATGAATTTCTATGAAATGCGTCGCTAGCTTCGTGTCGCTAACTACGGAGGGAATTTACTACTACTTATTTTATAAGAGTGTAGTGGCAGCACTCCTGCCTCACGATCCGAAGGTCGTGGGTTCAAACCTGGTCGTGCACCAATGAATTTTTCCATTAGAAAAAATTATGTGCGCAATGCCAGTGCTCTGAAACGGTGAAGGAAAACGTGAGGATACCGGCATACCCTAGAACTAAACATTCGAAGGTGTGTATCATAGATTAGTTAGTATCATAGATTCTTATGAGCGGCGATGAGCTTGTCACGTACGGAATACTGTACAAAATATCATGTTTGGATGTGCCTCTGATTTACCCCCTTTAAAAATGCTCAAGGATCTAAGTAACTAGAGATCTGAGTAAAAATTATCTACCGAGCCTGGGGATTATAGCCGTGATCATGTTTTTAAAGAATCAGAGTGACAATCGAAGAGAAGACCAAAAGACATTTTGTTCAAACCTTGGACATAACTCAACTTGTAAGGAAAAAGGGAGACAGTTATTCGAGTCTCTAGGTTAAATTGTCCTAGCATACCGTCATGTAGCAACAGAATTACACGCTTTCCACGCCCGACGATGAAATGAGCAAAAAGAGCTATGAAGTTCTGAATAGATATTGCAGAGATGACCAAATGGATCTGCAAACGTGCGCCGATTGGCATATTGTTGGTTAGACTTTGACTTATGATGTAGTATTAAAGGCTTTTGGACAAATATACATATATCGAGTTATTATTTTTTAAAAATATATTTTCAAATATTTTTTTTTGAATGGATTTTCTTTATTTTGCTGTGAACTTTGTTTCAAGTTGAAATGAAAAACACAACTTTAAAGACAAAGTTCTAATTATATCACTCGAAAGCCTTTGGCATGTCCTTGTACTCGTAACAGTTTAAGCATAGGAGCGCTCAAACAGAAATACCACGGTCACCCATCGCAACGACGATGCACTGAAAATTTAGAAACAACATTAAGTCCGCTTTGGCATTTCGTTAGACAAATAATACAATGAAACTTTATAACAAAGCCCTAATGATAATAGCAGATTTAAAATGTTTTTCGTGTTATGTGTAATCATCACATCAAGGTAATGTTTCCATTCGTGCTGGAAGTAGGTGAAACCACGAGAAAGGCTCATTAGGAACCAACAAGGAACATTTTATACCTTATTGCGATTTAATTAAGCACTTTGGATCGTAAAATATAATTAAGGCGAATATTAGCAAAGTGGCAAAGCCATCCGAGGTTAAATTTGCAGTTATATCTTCGAAAATATATAATTATCCTTGTGAAAATAATGAACTTAGTGTTATCTTTATTAGAGATCAGTTTAAAAATGGAATTGAAAACATTGTTATTCGTGAAACAGAATAACTCTACCTGGGTTAAATATGGCTAGTCGAATAATATGGCCAAACTACGCCTCTGAAACTGAAAAATTGACCAAACGGAGGAAGCTTAATGTTGAGCCATTTGTTATGCTAAAAGTTCCTTCAATCCTGGATCGGAAACCAATTTTCCGTATTTTTAGATGTGGTAACTGGCTAACGTATTTCTGTCGATTTTTATTGAAATATTAGAAAAATCTATAATAAAAAAGAAAGTCGTGTTAGTTACACTATTTATAACTCAAGAACGGCTGAACCAATTTGGCTGAAATTGGTGGGGAGCTTAGAACCAGGAGACGGACATAGGACTTTTTTGGAAAAAAAGACTTGACCAAATTCTATGATTTTGGTGTTTTTGGATTTGTCTACGTCCGATTTTATTTTTTATTATATCTAAAGCGGTGCGCCGGACAAGTTCGCCGGGACAGCTAGTAATGTATAAAAAATAAAAAGAGCTAGCCTAAAATGTAATAAAATTAGCTAAAAACCTAAGGTTAAGTTTATTTTTACTTGCTTTCTAATCAGGTAGTTCAATTTCCTTAGATGAAATCACGTAAGTAGGTGAAAGTAGGTGGTACCTAACCTCACTGTTACTGAACTTCGAGCTACCTCAGTGAGGCGCTTTGTGGCAGATTGCACTCAATCTCGGTTCAAGTACTTTGTCTAAGTCCCAGGCACCTCCAATTCTCCCGTTCGATGCTGTAAGATCTACGGGGTCTAAAAGCGCTGCTTTATATAATATTTTTTAATATAGAATAGGTTCGCGTGAAAGAAAAGATGGATGGACTGCGTGAAAGATGACATGAGTAGGAAAAGAGTTAGTACCGAGATGACGAACGACGGAGGGAAATGGAAGAAGATCACATGTTGTGCCGAACCCACATAACATGAGAAAAAGGGCGGGAAGATGATGATGATGAGAATACGTTCGCGTTTGACCTCACTTTGCCTGATGTTAATTATCAGTGAGGTCTAAGAGAACGCTTACCTAGAAGATACCTATTGACAAAGACACCCTTATTATATTTCTCTGGAAATACAGACCCTGGCAAAGAGTTCCACATTTTCGCAGATTTATTACATATTATTAACGACAATATGATTCAAATTAGCGATGATAAAATGGTCAAAATTCTTCTTTTATTTGTCACAAATATTATCAATTTTATCAGTTTTAAGTGTTCTGTATTGAGTAATGTCAACGTCACAAAGGCTAAGTAAAATGTCAAGTAAATTTCAAATAAAAGATAGCCGTTCTCTTTACATTTTATTACAGAGCAATTATTGTTCAATAGTAAGGATATTCGTAAAATAGCTCACACAAATTAGAAATACCTAGTGACAGTGATCAGGCAAATGATTAAATTGCTAATAATCTTCTGGGAATTCAGAAAATAAAATTATTTTTTAGGAGTTTACTCGAAGTAACCGTTTTAGGCTGTCTCTGAGTTAGAGACGAAAGTTATATGCTTGTTAGCTTGTAACAAGACGTAGTCACATAGAGTTTGTATAAACTTTGCGGGTTAAGTATCATTTTCTAGACACACGGATAATTAAATAGTGTATTGGATGGATCTTGTTTGAAAGTTTGACGTCTAGCAAGCAAGACTATGGCGGTAACTAAGAATAATGGGGTATGGAAAACATTATTATTTCGAATTATGGTCTACGTGTTATTCGAGTTTCCGCTAAAAAAGCGTGAAAATGAGCTACAATTATTTTATTCATGCTATAGTGCTTTTCGACGCGAAGCGTTTTTATCGAGTGGTGTTTGATTATTAAACGTTGGGTAACCATTATTGCGCATTTATAAAGAGCCAAGGTTTTAATGCAATGCTTTCTAGGCGATTGTGCATAAGTCTAATTAGAATACGGAATAAGTAGAGGTACATTCCAAAAACTGTTAATTCTAATCAAAGCTGTCTGGCATAGTGTCAAAAACCTTGATGGAGACTGAAACTGTGGCCAAGTGTTGAGTACCTAGTCGACTTGGCAACAGATCCTAAGCTGTATGTAATGTTTATTGTATATAACTAAGCTTGAAAAAACTGGACAAATGCTAGTCAGATTCGCGCATTGAGTGTTCCGCAAAAAAATGTGAATTATAATTTTTACTTCGAAAACTGTAATAATATGCCGAATAATATTTCATCATTCTTCATATCCATTCAATCTATCATTCATAGCGTTGTTATTGATTCACCGCCGAAATATGACTGAGGATCGAAGAGATGTAGGCAGATGTTGGATGCTTTTGTCAATAAAATCATACATTACATTTTTACAAAATACTTACATTACTTTTAATGTAGATAGATTCAGGGGTAGAGGCAGGCAAAAAAAAAGATGGATGGACTGTGTGAAAGATGACATGAAGAATGGTAAGAAAGGAGTGAGTACTGAGATGACTAATGATAGAGGGAAATGGAAGAAGATCACATATTGTGCCAACCCCACATAACGTGGGAAAAGGGGCAAGAAGATGATGATGATGATGATGACTTATGTTACTTGTCTACTTGACTTTTCGAAATATAGAATTATCAAAGTAAAAAGGAAGCTTTAGTTTAATATTTAATTAACACAGCTATAAATATTACCCACCCTTAGGGAAATTATGAAAGATCTTAGCTGAAATTATATTAGGCTTTATTATATTTTATTAATGGCTACTAAAACAGAAATGGGATTCGATGGCCGGCTTTATTTGTCACTTGAGAGTACGCTTTTCCAATTGTGAAGTAACATTGCTGACCATGATGATGATGCTTTATTTTTCAGAATTAATTTATGTTACAGATCATTCCCTATTTATATAACGAATAGTTAATTTTTCTTCTTTGAGCACTGGTGGTGTAGTAGTAGCACCCCTGCCTCACGATCTGAAGGTCGTGGGTTCAAACCTGGTCACGTACGGAATACTAAATACTCGTACTATGCAAAATGTGGGCATGTACTAAATGTCATGTTTAGACGTGCCTCTGACTACCCTTTTCATCTTTTTCTTCTTCTTTAAATGGCGTCTGGCTCTTAGAGATCCTGACTGCCCTCTCTAGATAATTATCCTCACTGGAGGTCTGAGGAGATATCTCGAGCCTGGGGATTACAGTCGTGATCATGTTTTTTTTTCTGCGTCTAGTATTATAAAACTTCGCGCGATTTAAGTACTGAAAAACTTAGGTAGTACCAAATTATATTAGGTAGGTAGTAAATAGGTCCATTGTTACAGCGTTTTGAAGATTTTTTTAATAAAACAAGCCGTATTTGAACCCCATAGCAAAAAGGCAAAGGTCAGCTCTACTAGGTCACCGACGCTCCACACCTCACCGCCATAAATATAATTGAAATGGTTATTTTAACCACACGGGTCGTAAAGCCACCATAATAAAATTTCCAAGACTTTTATTGCGACCATAATACGATGAAAAATTCACAAAACGGGATTGCTTTTAGTAGGAAAATGTTCTTACCAAGGAGGAACAAATAATGGACTCTGCTGTTATGAAGACATCGACTCCACGCATCGTGGTAAAGCTCGGTCGTGCACCAATGAGTTTATTTTTATCGCACAAAAAAATTGTGTGTGTTGCAGTGCTCTGAACTGTGAAAGACATAACGTGAGAAACCTATGAACCAAAAGTTCGTAACATGCAAGTGTAATATAATTAAAATTTCTATAAGAATGTGCAAAAATACTAATCGCCGTGCAAAAAGTGCCAAATATAATGTTTAAACGCGTTTTTCAGTACCCCTATTAAATATTCCCGTTTATTTGTTTAGTTTTTACCCGAATTCTAAGAAAGAGGGTAATGTGTTTGGCGCATGCAATTTCGTTTGGCTGTCACTGGGGCCCAAATGACAGGATAGATTTCAACAAATTATAAGGTGTCCTTGTATTTGTCTGCTTTACAAATCCTGTAATCCACACAAATCACTCAGCAACTTATGCAATACAAACTATAAAAAAAATCGTATAATTTTGGATTTTGGGTTTTTAATTTTTGCAATAAACACTAGATTCAAATTAATATCCGAATCGCAGTCTAGGGTTCGTCTCTTCGTGGTTCAGGCAATGCTCAGACAATTGAGATATTGTAACTGTGCCGTCCGATTCGCCAGATAATGTTGGTGGATGAAATACAGCAAGACGTGACTTTGCTGCGAATGAATCCCTGATGATAGTTTTACAGCGTAACAGTTGGTCAGTGCCTCATTCAGACAAGAATATTGCTTTGTTTTGGAAGCGCTTTTCCTGTTATTTGGATTTTTTCAGTAAAGATATTTTTTGTTAAAATGTATTCCGTTCTTGACAGGTTGCAATGAATAACACAAAATCTCAAGTATAACAAAATGTTGTGTCTCACCGATTCCATACGAATACAATATATTTTTTACATAAAGTTGAAGTTGATTTTTAAGATGTGAAGTTATTTTTATTTTTTAACCGATCTCGTTCAAACGAAGCCTTAGTTTCAATCTAAACTTAGCTATCTAAATAAATTAGTGAAAACTGCATTCGATTTGGTTCAGTCGTTGCGGAGATTAGCGTGCACAAACGCACAGACCAACAGACATTTTTTTCAAAATGGTTGTTTTGGGCTAAGCAGCGTGTTTTCTTTAGGTAGCACTATTTTTTATTTGAAAACATCAATAGTACAGACACGGTACCTATCTCAACGATTTTATTATTTATGTATGTATAGATAATACTAAAGCACCTGATTCAACAAAAATGGAATAAACAAAGCAGTTGTCTACACAAGCGTTCTGAGCTTACAATTGTTACAGCGATGCAATCGCTAAACTAACTGCGCTTGTGAAAACACCCGCAATATTCAACTTGCACTAAGTGGGTGTCTCGCCTCAACCCAAGTTTTAAGACTTTAATGTATCTACTAAGTTCCTTATCTATATCTATAAAAGAGCTTAACCTGACTGACTGACTGACTGACTGATTGATTGATCATCGCCGAGCCGAAACCTCTGAAGATAGAAAGCTGAAATTTGGAAGGTGGCTTTCTTTTATAACAAAACCACCCACTAAGGCGGGGTTTTTGGAAATTCCACCTTTAAGGGGGTGAAAAAGGGTGAAAAATGTTTGCATGAAACTTTTTAACGCGTGGAGCGATTTTCATGAAACTTTGATTGTACACTGTAAATGCAAAATAAACGGACACGTGTTTCAGGATTTTTCAATATAACCTTCAAAAAGGGGTCAAATGTGGGGTCAATGTTTGTATGGGAACTTTTTAACGGGTTGTGCGATTGGTTTGAAACTTTGTTTGTGTACTGTAAATGCAAAATGAATAGACACGTATTTCAGGATTTTTCAATATAACCTTCAAAAAGGGGTCAAATGTGGGGTCAATGTTTGTATGGGAACTTTTTAACGGGTCGTGCGATTGGCCTGAAACTTTGTTTGTGTACTGTAAATGCAAAACAAATGGACACGTGTTTCAGGATTTTTCAATATAACCTTCATAAAGGGGTCAAATGGGGTGTCAATGTTTGTATGGGAACTTTTTAACGGGTGGTGCGATTGGTTTGAAACTTTGTTTGTGTACTGTAAATGCAAAACAAATGGACACGCGTTTCAGGATTTTTCAATATAACCTTCATAAAGGGGTCAAATGGGGTGTCAAAGTTAGTATGGGATTATGAGTTGTGTGATGTGTTTGAAACTCAGTTTAGATACTTTAAGTGAACGAAGTCGCTGGCGGGACAGCTAGTTTACCATAAAGTTACTGTTTTACTGGTTTACTCTAATGAAGATTGAACTTAAGAAGCGGTTATTGAATTATACGCAAAAGCTTAAGTATAAAGATATGATAAATGTAAATATACGGAATTTGTTTATTGTCAATACATAAGTAAATAATACGTCAATTATATTAGTAGCCATTTCACACAATGCCATCTAGCCCCAAGCTAAGCAAGCTTGTATTATGGATAATGAAATAGATGATAAATTAATGTTGTACTTACTTTTTTTTAGATCAAAAATCTGTGTTCATCACATAATTAATTACCCTGGAATGAAACCCACTAACTACAGCGCAAAAGGCAGAGTTACTACCAACTGAGCTGAGAGACCAGTCAATATATAGAAAGCTTTCAATAGTCTCTTAGCCAAGTTAACGGATAGTTAACCAATATAAAAGATTTCAGAATCATAGTCTTCGTGATACCTAACATTACATTGATACTTATAATTTGGCCTGTTTCCCGACGGGGTAGGCAGAGCCCAACAACAACAATGCTAGCAACAGAACAATATTTTTATAGTATAGCGACCGCGTATAGAGTGAACGTGTGTATAGCATTACTGCTGAATGTAGCATAAACGCGAACAAACACGATTTGTTCACTCGAGTGTGTGGCAACGGACTGGAGTATGACAAAACGCCGGGAAATTTACACTGTATTGTAACATCCTGGCAAACCATAAATAAATAAATATTAGTGGACACAATTCACACAACGCTATGTAGCCTCAAACTAAGCAAAGCTTGTACTATGGAAGCCAGATTGGCTGATAAATTAATTAATCCTTTTTTTGGAAACACATTAGATATAAAATACATAATACCACAGACACCCAGACACAGAACAAACATCTCAGATAATCACACTAATATTTATCCTAGGTGGGGATTGAACCCACAGCCTGCAGCTGCATCATAACCAGGTCTTTTTTTCAATTCTGTTTAGGTAAATTAAATACTTTACTTTTATCGTCAGATTATAGTCTTTAACACAGTTGTTAAACTTAAATGAAAAAGATCCAAACACTAAGTTTATTTTATCTAATTAAAATGATTTTGGTTTTATTTTCTTGAGTTTCAATATTTAAAGTAGCGTTGTAGATTTAATATTCGTCATTTAATTATGCTTTCGCCCATAACGCAACATTGATAAGTAGGTTCAGAGTATAACGATAATTTTAAATAATTATGGCTATTAAAAAAAACATCATCATTGTCCAGAAAAAACAAAACAGTGTGACCCACGGCGAAGTTAGACGATGAGTTTCACAAAATTCCCTGTTGTTCAACTGCCACGTATTCTGTTTCATTATTTACTTTGCCATTTTGGCTGCAATAGGCAAAGATTAAACATTGGTGTTTTCATACAGGTTGTTTGTATGTGCCATTTTGTTGGGTAGCTTTTTATACCATTCTAAATATTTATGTAGAGAAATCTGAATCATCCTTCTCCTGCCCACGCTAAGTGGGGTCGGCACAACATGTTTTCTTCTTCCACTCACTCCTATCACGTCGACTCTGAATCAACTTCTCTTACATTCATATCATCTTTCACACAATCAAACCACTTCTTCTTCGGCCTTCCTCTACTAGCGCACCCAGCCACACTCATACTCATAACTCTTTAAGTGACATGGTTTTCATTCCTCCTCATCACGTTTCTATACCATGCTAATCTAGCACTCCTCATCTTTTCAGTAACAGGCGCCAGTTCCAGACTTCCTCTAACATACTCATTCCTGTCCTACCGTATCACCCCACATATCCATTTTAAAATCCGTATCTCAGTAATAGCATTCTAAGTATTTATGTAGAGAAATCTGAATAGCACTACTGCTAAAATTTCAACTTTTGTTCAACAAAGTTGTTCTCTCTAAAATTTTCATTTCACAGACTATGTACGGTGTGTTTTGCCATAGATTTTATATTTCAAGCTCAGAGAATTTAATAGGAAGATTGCATCTGACGATCGCTGTCGTTTCGCAGATATTTCACTATAAAGTTCGATCAGCTTATTAGATAGCCAATAATGGAAAATTCTAGTAGATTAAAGCGCTTGTTTTGTTTAGAAATAATATAGGGGATTTTGTTGAGATTTAATAAAAACCTTCAGCACTTAATTGGAAGCGATGTATATTTTTAACTTACTGCAAAGATCTATTTTAGTTCTTTTTGTCTAAAATATTTGGCAGCTTGTTTTTTTGTTTTGTTTATGGTTTTCTATACTAATATTATTAAAAGGAAACATTTAATTGTTTGTTTGCATTGAATAGGCTCCAAAACTACTAAACTGATTTGAAAAATTCTTCACCAATGTGTTGAATGAACTTTCAGAATGAACATAGGTTATATTTTATGTAGGTACTTTGCGGGCGACGCCACGAGCGGAAGCTATTTTATATTAAAAAAAAACATTTTGAAAAGCTAAACAGAAAAAAAAACAAATAAACATTACAATGTGTAAATGCTTGTTCCATATCCCAATATCATTCGTAATATTAAAAAAGCTCTCGAATTGATGATATAAACGGAGCTATAAAGAAGGCACACCGGAGCGCTAACAAAAAAGCGATAATAGCACAATATTATTTGGATAAGATATTCAAAGGCGAATTATCTCAAATTGTTTCAGCGAGGCGAAGTGGAAGCCGGAATTAAATTCCATGGAATTGCAAAAACCGTCGAAGGCTAACGATATTCAGCGGTCGTTGAGGTGGAAACTAATTGTGTTGGGGAGATATTTTTGTGGATTTACGGATCTTGGTTGCACGAGTGCACGCTAAAGTACTTGTGCCTGAGTAAATTCTATCATTTATTAACCTAAAAGCTTTAAAATAAAGTATTTGGTAGGCTCTAGTGGTGTAGTGGTAGCACTCCTGCCTCACGATCTGAAGGTTCAATCCTGGTTGTGTTAATTTTTGCTCAACGTTTCATAGATTTGTATTCTTATAAGCGGCGATGGGCTTGTAACCTGCCGCGTACGGAATACTAATTACTGTGCAAAATGTGGTCATGTGCCAATTATAATGTTTGGTCGTGCCTCTAACTACTAATAACTTTAGATATCCTCATAGATCTAAGTAACTAGAGATCTGAGGAGATATCTGCCGAGCCTGGGTATTACAGCCGTGATCATGTTTTTTTTTTGTATTTGGTAGGCGCTTTATCGTACTAAATTGTAATTACATATGAAAACCTTTGATTGGCTCTCTGATGCTTTAGTAAAATTATGTGATGAATTTTATTGTACCTAAGTGGTTGGTTTTCCAATAAATAAATAATCTTTGCTCCTGATTACACTAGTGGTTTTGCGAGCATGTTTTCACTTGGCCTCTTATTGAAAGTGGACCGTTATTGAAATACCTTTGTGTAAATTTATAACCTAGCGAGATAATTTAATGAGGCTCGTGTGTGTGACAATTGATAAACTTTCAAATTTTACATATTTTTTTTATTTCAACAAAAATAACAATCTTAAATTGAGCATAAAAATGCTAAACTACTAAATGCTACTTTCAAAACGAGTTACGATAAGAGCCAAAGTCCTTCTTCATGAGTTTAGCCGCTGTGTACAAATTGTGTTTCACATCTGGGTAAGCATCTAGCAAATCTTGCCAATCTCGCAGCCTCAAGAATATAAAGTCCACAACCTATAGATTAATTAGGATACTAAAAAAAGTCATACAAATCAAAGTATGATACTATTAAAAAGTATTTTTAATAGTACCATACTAATATAGTTCCGTTAATTTACTCCAATATACTAATTCAGACGCGTGAAAAACTCAAAAGCTGTACAAACACTAAAGGTTCTGACGATTGAAAAAACATTTTCGCTAAAAGACGAATTTACATAATAACATAAGCAAGGACCTAAACTCGAAACTAACTTATCAGTATAATGACCAATATGCAATAACGCACCGTAATGACACACCTGTAGATTGATTGTTTGTTGGTCACGTAATTGGTGCACTTTCCACAAAATACGTCTATATATTTGTCATTAGGCGTATTGGTCTTTCTCAGAATTGGACATTTCTCGTTTATGCTTGGTCAATATGAGAATTCTGAATTATTGGTCATTATGCGTCAGAACCACGCTAATCATGTTTTTGCATAAGAGCATGTAATATGCACTATAACATGCCATGTTATAGTGCATATTACATGCTCTTATGCAAAAACATGATGATAAGGTAAGCCTTATTTTAATTAGCAACTAATTTGATTTAAGTTACCGTGCGTGTGAAGTATGAAAACTGAAACGCGACGTTTGGAAAGAGTCCGGGTATCATCCCGAAGTATCCATTGGTCGATAAAAGTGACATCATTTTGCTCTCTCCACTGAAAATTAATAAAATATGTTAAGTGGAATTGACCTCACAGCTCGGTTTATATTTTTTCCTTCCTTCTCCTAGATTGTAGGTTTGATCCCCGACCAGGACAAATGATGAAAACAGATCTTTGTTCTATATTTGGGTATTTTTATGTATTTATTTATGTATTAACAAAATGTTTATCATTAATCAATCAGCTAATTCGTTTCCATAGTATAAACAAGCTTGCTTATTATAGGATTTCATAGCTTTGTATATAATCTCCACCAACATTATATTTATTTATATCTCAACAGATGAATCTTAACTTAGTTAGCATTTTAAATTTTATTAAAAAATAAATGTAATTTCTCTTACTTTTTATCGTCAAACCATTTTTCGACTTCGCCTTCGTGAATGAAATATATACAGGCGAACATGTCGCCTTCTTTTACGATGCACTTCCCTGAAACCACGTAATCTGTTAAAACTTTTTTATGTACCTACCTAGCCTACTTGGTATTTCACGGTGTTTCTCCTAACCATTTTTAAGCTTGTGCTTAATACATAGAATTTATTATTGAAGCGAATTAAAACCAGGGAGAAGTTTTTTTTATCGTGTCACTAGTCCTTTTAAACGTTAGAGTCACCTATCGTGCATTTTGATAATGTTATTCAGAAATTCAACACTTTCAGATGGAAATGTCATTTTTTGGTCTCTGTTCAGCTCTGTTCATTACAGCAACAGCCTTAGTTTGGAGGCAAGAGTCACTCCAACAGACCAATAGTGGCTACGCTCATCACAATTAAGTAAAAAAACTCAAATGTCAAAATCATTAATCCTATAGAAGTAAAGTCAAATACCTATCCAAAATCCAAAAACAACAGATATACAGAATATAGAAATCGACCGCTAGACAACGCAGAGCCTAAACCGTTGGCCCTAGAATCTTGAAATTAGGATGCATTTCTTACGTCACTCAAACAAAATTTCTTAAACTTGACTTCTAAGGTTAGCAACGGAGGGTTGAAAATATTGCGGGAAGTTCTTTTAGTCAATAATATTATAAAAAGGAATGATTTGATTGTTTGTTTGTTTGTTTTGAAACCACTGGATCGATTTGAAATATTCTTTCACCAATGTGTAAAATGAAGTTTCAGGAGGAACATAAGCTTATATTTTACGTGTGGGATTCGCGGGCGACGTCGCGTGGAAGCTAGTTGATCAATAAAATTTAAACTGACCCGGAAACATGACGATCCTACACAACCTGGCAGCGAGCTGCCGTAGAAAGTACGGAGGCAGGTGACGGAACAGTGGGGGAGTTTCCAGGTGGTGAATATACAAAGCGCAAAGCAAGTCCTCACGGAGACACAATGGTGCTTGCTGAGCTAGTTCTGGTAGCCATGTACCTGCGGAAGACAAGTATAAGAACAAGTGTATTTGTTTAATAATTTTTTATAAATCTTTGTTTTTGTTTAATATGATAAGATACTTAAGATTTTTCGTTTCTGATTATAGCTATTTATATTTCTCATGCTTAAAATTTCTTGTTGTTCAAAGTTGGTTAAATGTGATGTTTTGTTTTTGCCGTATTCATTTAATTTTATACTATGTTCCGATATAACGCATTAGCTAAGCAATCAGTAATGTTATAAAAAAAAATAAGTGTGTAAATAAATTGAATTAAATTTAAATAAGTAAAATTTCTTAATCCTTTTAAAATATACGATAATTTTTAACCGACGAAAGCATAAAGAGAAAAAAAAATTGATAAATGAGGTGTTGTTAGATTAGTCTAGATTCCAAGTCAGTCAATTTAGGTCAGTCAGAGTGACTTAGGTTATAACAAGTGTGAAAAAATTGTAAATGGCGGCTGAAAGCTATTTTCAATTACATTCAGTCAGTTTTTTATAATTTTTACAATAAATGCTAGTTTAGGCTTCCAGTTAGCTTAATCTAATTGCTAACCAGAATCAGGGGCAATATTAAATTGAACAGCATAAATAACAAACCGTTCTGGTTCAATATTATAACCGAAAGGCAAACTCGATTCACTATTTGCCAACTTGGGGAGATATTAGCAAACAGGGCGGGACAAGTAATTGCCTTAGACCGTCTTGGCTGGATATTACAATCGATTCAAGCTTAAATTGCGTTAAGCCTTTAAAATTACTACTTGGGAGTATTGACACATTATATATTGGTCGTACAAAACAAGCTATTATTACATTAGCTTTAAATCTACTCATTTTGTCTCTACATTTTTTAAAAGTAGCTTTTCTCCGTCGGAAATTGAATTGACCCAAATACCAAAATAACTTTGTATTTTGATGGCAAGCAATAATCAATTTTATTTGATCTTCAAACGATTTTTTGATGTATTGTTTTCAAGGATGTTGAAAATCTGTTACTGGTTCTTTCAAAAATGGGCGCTCCTTTCGTGAATTTAAACATTTTAGCTACAACATCATTGTTCCCTAGCGATATTTTTGTTTACTATCTGAGAGTGCTGGTATGAGTAACGTACATACTTACTTATATTTTTCAAACGCAAAAATTTATAAGTGCACTACCAGATTCGAACCTACGACCTAACGATCGGAAGGCGGGACCACTACCTCTAGACCAGTAAAAAATCTGATTATAGATAAAGTGTGATATAAGTGGTGTTATTTGCTGCATTGAGATAAGAAGTCGCGCCCTCGCCAGTTTGAATACAAAAATACTAACAAAACATTATTACTAACAGCTTCTAGTAACTAGCGGTGAATTGTATTACGGAAAGTTTCTTACCATTGATTACATTATTATTATTGATTTATAGGAATATTTTTTGTAAGTATCAGTTTTACGTAATCGCACCACTGGTTGCTGATAGACATTGTAATTGATTGCAGCAAGAGTTCCGTAATAGCCACTTTTGTTAACGCATCAATATAGAGACTATAGTGTGTTCAATCACCTCTTTGTCTCCGCCACAGCTGTTTAGTATACTCATTGACAGATTTCAACAAAGCCGGTGAAATATCGCTATATCGCAAGAACATGGTCAAATTGCTAACGTCGTAATCGTACTGGTAAAGTTCTCTGAATCTTGTATAAATAAAACTGATACCAAGACTCAGTATCCAAAGATCGATGACGTATATGAAAAACTTTATAAGTAGCTTGTAGTATATTTGTTTTATTGATACTGCGACAACCTGAAAAACGTGAAAGTACTTTATTTGCATATATATGCATCAAAACTTTTGTTTTGGTAACATTTTTTCTATACAATCGAGCCAGCAATGATCAGTGTTTACTGAAATCTATGAAAACTTTGCGATTACCTACCAGAGATATAATAAATAATAGTTTAAAAAAACTAAAAAACACGCTTTTTATAGAAACCGAACTAAAAAATAGAAAATAAATTAAAAAAAAAATATTTTAAAAAAAGTGTGGGGTGCATGGTGTCAATAGTTATAAATATTTTATTGACAGATATGAGTAGAGTGATTATCATTTCGATAATATCTTAAAAAGCACCCCACGCTTTTTTTAAAATATTTTTTTTTTTATTTATTTTCTATTTTTTAGTTCGGTTTCTATAAAAAGCGTGTTTTTTAGTTTTTTTAAACTATTATTTATTTTATATTTTTTAGTTTGGTTTATTTATAATAGCGTGTTTTTTTTATTTTAAACTATTGCACGACTCATGATGCGAAGTATCAGAGAGTGCTTTACGATCAAAATTTTTTTTTCAAATTGATAAAATGGATTTTTTTTATCAAAATAGTGTATTGTCATCGGTCCTCGATAACTACAAAGTTTGAACGAAATCTGGCCGTTTAAAGTGGGTCAAAATCGCGCCCAAAGAAGTCGGTTACAAACAAACATACAAACATACAGGTAAAGCTAATAAAAAGCGTGTAAAAAAGTATCTTTCAGTCAACTGTATCGCTGAATAAATACTTTCCAATTTAAAATCAAATTCGAAAATAGATTAAAGATTGTCAACTAACGTTTTTTAGACACTGATAAACTACTAATGTTATAAATGCAAAAGTTTGCATGGTTGAATGGGTTAATCAATCACTCTGAAACGGCTGAACGGATCTGGTTGAAACTTGGAATACGCGTTTATGACCTGGAACTACACATAGGCTACTTTTTATCCGGGTGGGTACCGTGCGAGTTAAGCCCCGCGTTGCTAGTCTATGTCTATACTAATATTATAAAGAGGAAAGATTTGATTGTTTGTTTGTGTAATGTGTTAAATGAACTTTAAGGATAAACATAGGTTATATTTTATGTAGGTACTTCGCGGGCAATGCCGCGAGCCGAACCTAGTATGATTTGAGGTTGTTTTTTTTCAATTGGGTTAAACTTTCTATGAAATAAGCAATAATTAATGCACAATCCGCGGGTGTTGATGTGTGTCGGTTTGTGCGTGCCGGACAACTATGCGGGGGCGCGGCGTCGGCCTGGGCTGCTAGTGCTCCCGAGGGCGAGGACCAACCTCCTGAGCGAGGCGCCATTCACGCGAGCCCTTCGTATCATCAACAGCCTATGTCAATCAAGTAACATGGATTTATTTAACACTAGTTTGACGGAATTCACAGATGCTACTGTACAGTATGTAAGTTACGTGTAATTTCATTGTTGTTTTGGTGTCCCCTACTGTTAAGACAATGTAATTGTAATTTGAAATAAATAAATAAATAAATAAATAAAATAACTAACAGTAGTAATGCCAGTTTGGGCATGGAGCAGAATAATGAACGTCAGAGCCACAATATAGTCGTTCTGCCAATGCTTTGGCACCACGAACCCGGGTAGGCGTTCATTTGTTACTGGGTCTATGTTCTTGGTCATTCTGGCACAACCTAAAGTTACAAAATTAGCTTACAAAAGTAAATAGCTTCCTTCCGTCAAATTGGATTTTTTGAAATTTTGTATTCTTTTAGCACCTCTTGTAATACAAACTTGTAAGGCATGCCACAGCAAAATGAATATTGTTATCTCACTCTTTCTCATGCAAATACGAGACAAATGCACTTTAAGCATTGTTTTTGAACCTTTGGATATCTAAAGGGGGTCAGAGGCACGTCCAAACGTTACATTTTGACACATAACCAACGTTTAAGTAGTTAAAGTGTATTTCACACGTGATATATTGCAAGCCCATTTTAATAAAAATACAAACCAATGACACACATTTTTAATACTCGTAAGATTATCTATAAATAAAATTTTATTAGTAAACGTAAATTCAAATTTGAATTTATTAGATAAATAATTAGAAAGGCTTACCTCCTTTTCTTTCCTTCGGTTCAACCCACACGTCTCTGTCAATAGAATCATTTGAGGGTCCTGTTACTTCAGGCAATTCCAATGGAAATTCATCTTCTGAAAATTTGAGGACGAGATAAATAAAAAATACTTCCTGTTGCTTTTGGATCTAACAAGACAACAGATTTCTATGGATCTAAACAGGAAGTAATTACTCCTTATTCATCAAAAAAAAAAAAAAAAAAAAAATATGATCACGACTGTAATCCCCGGGCTCGGTAGATATCTCCTCAGATCTTTAGTTACTTAGATCTTAGAGGATATCTAAAGAGGGTAGTCAGAGGCAAGTCCAAACATGACATTTGGTACATGCCCACATTTTGCACAATAGTTAGTATTCCGTACGTGACAGGTTGCAAGCCCATCGCCGCTTATAAGAATACTAACCTATGACACATACCTTCGAATTTTTGGTTCTAGGGCATGCCGGTTTCCTCACGATGTTTTCCTTCACCGTTTAAGAGCACTAGCATTGCGCACATAAATTTTCGAGTGGAAAAACTCATTGGTGCACGACCAGGTTTGAACCCACGACCTTCGGATCGTGAGGCAGGGGTGCTACCACTACACCACCAGCGCTCTTTCTTCATCTATCAGGTATAAATAACAGATACTTCCTGTTAGATCCGGATGTAGCAGGACAAGGGACCTTACAAGAAGTATTTAATATTTAACAATGATTTTTATATTTTAATTTTGTTTTCCTATGTTTTTTGTTAAATTTTATGTCACAAGTACCATCTACCAACTATGCCACCATAAATTGAACCTTAACTTTCTCGTGACGCAGCTGATAAATTTTATCCACAAGTAGGTACCTAATAGTTTAGATAATGACAATTACATTAAAAATAATAAATGCACATTAAACTATCACGAATTGTTGAATGGGTTAGGAGAGAAAGTTACCTCTACAAGCCATGAAAATCCAACCACAAGACATAGCGTGAATCATCAAAAGCATTATAAGAATCTTCATTAGCACTGGGGCGAGTTTGCTCTGAAATAATTCAAAGTCAAAGAAACTTTATTCAATACTAGCGTCCGCCCTCAGCTTTGCCCTATGTTCATCCTAAACATTAGAAAGAATTTTTAAAATCGAATGGATAGTTTTGAAAACATCTTTACAAATAATAAGTGTAGAAAATCACAATGACGCAATAGGCTAAATAAAAAGAAATGAAATGATTTGTTGATGAAAGATGAGCGTACCTTGAAACTTTTGCAAAAATAATAGTGAAAATCGTATAAATATTTAAGTCTCAACAGGCAAACCAGTTGGTACTCCCAATCGCCAGTGACATAAGTCAGCAATGGGAGTAATATCGCAATTAAATCAACGTAGGCCGTCCACCGTTGAAATCTTCGCAGTCCCTGTATACGCTTTATGCATTGCCTATCGACGACTACCAGTTCCAACTGCAACAATTTCGATTCAATTAAGAATGTAGGTATGCCAAATCGGTTGAAAGTTTGTTATAGTGAAGCTTGTATGTACAGATACACTAGTTTTTGTTGTAGTCAAAAATACCTATTAGTTTTGATTTTACAGGCATTTAAACTTCGATAAATATCGAGTCCCGCTAACTATTAGCGGGACCGCATGTGACGTCAATTTCCAACGCTTTTAGTAGTTGTGTAGTGAGATGACGTCATACCGCCACACGTATCGTACGAGTACGCATCGCACGTTTACTTCTATAAATTAGAAACTAATTGTCGTATCGAAGTAATTCATTCAATTGTATTTTTTTTTATTTTTGACCAAAAATGTGGAGAACTAATATTCAAAATTAGCTAACATTCTCCATTAACAAACTTTTTGTAACTAAAAACAATCAATAAGCGATGTTTTATGAAAAAGAAAAAGTTGTTTAAAAATTTACCGTAAAAAATTCCGTTACAAAATTCATGAAATATATAATATCCAGAATCATAAAGCACGGCCACATCATCACAGTGATGTAACGAGGCAGCGTCATTAGGGTGAGAGACACTGTGGCCGATGCTAGTGGAGTCAAGAGCCAGGCCAGGGTCAGCCAGCCGCAGTACCAGTTCTTATGGCTAGCTTCCACGGGCTGAGACATGAACTGGAAACATAACGACCAGAATCTATATATATATAAAAATGAATTACTGTTCGTTAGTCTCGCTAAAACTCGAAAACGGCTAAACAGATTTATCTTATCTTGGTCTTGAAATGTTCGTGGAGGTCTAGGGAAGGCTTAAAAGGTAAGAAAAATTCGAATAACTGCCGGGAAAATCCTAAAAATAGCTCTTTTCTATTTCCCATAAAAACGTTTTCTAAATAAAATGTAGAGTCAATTTGAACCTTAATAATATAAAGTTCATATTAAATTATAATCACTCACTGTTGTCTAAGCAATGTAGAAGGCGGTACAAAGTTTGCCGGGACAGCTAGTGTGAAATAAATGCAAACAAATTTCATCAGTAAAAAAAATGATAATCTCACTGGAAGTTTTATAGTTTTGCGACCGCGAAGAATGTATTGAATTGTGTCATTAGGTTTTTCCGCAACATGTTTTTTAGTCGCCATATAATCACTTTTAGATTGCGGATGTGCAGCTATGTTCGCTCTTATCTGAAAAATACATTGCATGAAAAAAAAAAATTCCAAATTCTTTCGAACCTGTACAGTGAAAAGAAAGAGGTTAAAGTACGCCTCAGAGGCACGTTTAGTAACTAATATTTGAATCCTCAATTTGTCTCAAGGAGTCGTACTTTTACCACACTGATTATACTAATAGTGATATTAGAAGATCAGAAAAGAGAAAAGATTTTACCGGATCATCAATAATTTCTTGAAATTGTTTCTTAGGAATCTGAAGTAAGTCCGCATAATCTTCTGAAACTGCTGAAACTTGGACAGGACGATTCGCAGCGTTAAGAAGTTGACCGAATATACAACCCTGTAATATACAATATTTATTATTAAAATGGGGATTGATGAACTTTTTAGTTCACTAATCCCCATTACAAGTTCGCATCAGCGTCAACAAGGAATAGTGAACAAAGAGTTCACTAATCCCCGTTAACGGGGATCGTCAAATCGTGGAAAAAGCCAGATTAATTCTTGTTTTAAGTCAGCATATAAGACACGTCAAAGGGCCCTTTGATGCAGTATAGAATAAGCCCCAAAGTAAGCTACTGAAAGCTTGTGTTATGGGTACTAGATAACTGATTAATTACATTTAATACGTTATACATATACATTGATAGATATATATGTATATATTTTTTATACATAAAAAACGGAACAAATTTGTTCCGAGGCGGGAATCCAACCCGCAACCTCTAGCGTCGCAGGTGGACTCTCGCCCGCTGCGCCACTGAGGTCGTCTCTATGACTCTATCTTACTATGTCCTCACCTTGGTAAGTGTTAAGATCTTTTCCCCACCCTGACTGATGATAACCCTGCCTCTATGCACAATATATACATGGGGGACGAGATGCAACTCTCTCATAATCTCTTGACCAGGCAAGACATAGATTTGAGTACTGGCACTGGCTAGCTGACGAGATATAGTCTCCCCTCCGACAAGTAACGTGTCCAAAGCCGTAAAGGTCCTATAAGAAAAATATTAATATTAACAAGTTTTTTAAACTCTTTCGTCACGCTGTTGAGTTTGTTTTTTTCAAATTACGATTCTTCAAGGTTTACCATAAAAAGGTGTATAAAGTGAATGTTGTGACAGCTAAGAAACCCACATACATAATAATATCTACATACATACCTACACCCCAAAAATATAGCTTTTCTTCTTTTCGCAGTCAGGTACAAAAAGAGGGGAGAAGAGAGTTTGTCGAAATTTTAACGGTCAAGCCCCTAAACGGGTTGTAATAGTTTGTATGAAAATAAACTAAGTAATATTCGTTGGAGTTTAAAGTGAAAATTTTTTTTGCGCAGTTTTTACTTACTTTTGGAAAAAAAAATAGTTAAGGTCTTGTCGAAGCACAACTCCGATGCGTTCGTTTGTCATGTGGTGGATATTTATACCTTTTGTCCTATTAACGAAAAAAAAACAATAATAATAAAAGTATAATGTAGAGAGTAGAGATAATAACTTCTAACGATGGGAACCAATTGTAAAAAATAAATAAAAGGGCTGGTGTTATAGTGGTAACACCCCTGCCTCACGATCCGAAGGTCGTAGGTTCAAACCAGGCCGTGCACCAATGAGTTTTTCCATTCGAAAAATTTATGTGCGCAATGCCAGTGCTCTTAAACGGTGAAGGAAAACATCGTGAGGAAACCGGCATACCTTGGTGTGTGTCATAGGTTAGTATTCTTATAAGCGGCGATGGCTTGCAACCTGTCACGCACGGAATACTGTGCAAAATGTGGACATGTACCAAATGTCATGTTTGGACGTGTCTCTGACTACCCTCTTTAGATATCCTCAAAGATCTAAGTAACTAAAAAGATCTGAAGAGATATCTACCGAGCCCGGGGATTACAGTCGTGATCCAATTGTACATATTTATATTATATTGTAACTTACCTCACCCACCAATAGGTAAAGTACGCGGATGCCTGACCAATTAACTTCTTGTCAACTCTCTCAGCGATCAGAAACTTTCTCAACTGGCTGACACCATGTTGGAAGAGTGTGTTCCCTCTTGAATTCAGAACCAAAAGGGTCAAAGAGTAGCACATAACGAACCTGGTGAAAATCCCTGATGATTAGCACTAGGAATTATTTAGTTTTTAAATAATGTACACGCCATACACATGAATGATGAAGGAAAACGTCGTGAGGAAATTCGCGGCTTAGTCACGATTAGCAGATGATAAGGTTTGAACAGGCTAGTTTTTATTAAAAACTAGCTTCTGCTCGCGGCGTCGCTCGCAAATTACCTACATAAAATATAGCCTATGTTAATCCTAAAAGTTCATTCTACACATTGGTGAAAGAATTTTTCAAATCGGTCCAGTAGTTTCGGAGCATATTCAATGCAAACAAACAATCAAATCTTTCCTCTTTATAATATTAGTATAGACTAGGTCCAAGCCACTAACAGCGTCCTGTGAGTAATAAGATCCACTTGAATATAGATCAGTGTCAAGCAACGGCCTAATTACATGGTTTTTTGAAAAAAAAATCAACATGTATTATTTTAATGCAGAATTCTTACCAAAAAATAACTCCAAGTATAAATAATACCATGCCAATACCAATATTATCTCGATCGATATGGAATTTATCAAAGTTCATTTCCATTAGCCCACTTTGGACCAAGTTAAGACTTTCCGCGTACAACTGAAATTTAAAATACAGCAATTCCCTATAGGCATATCGATCACTGTATTATTACGACCTCATGGAACTGTAAATAAAATAGAGGAAGCGTTGCATCGTGGAGGCGTGCTCTTACAAATTGGTATTTAATTAGTATTAACAAAAGCTGCAAGATGACCAAAATACAAAATTAACAAAGCAATATAAGTAAACTAAGTCCTTAAAAAGATGACAGTAGTGTTTTCATCTACGAACTTCCGTTCTTCGGATGAAAATAAGCTATACTTTTATTGATACTCGAATCAAAAAGTTCAAGCCCGTTTTTTCGGTTCATACGGAGGACTCCGTATTAATTTTGCCTCTGAAGCAAAATGTTACGTGCTCCTGAGATGTTTTGAGAGTTCGATACGCTGATTAGGTTGAACATTGAAAACATTTTCTACTTCTGCAAAAGGTGTTGTTATAATGGAATATCCCTTGTTCCGTTACACAAACAATATAAAGCCTGGGATACACAAGGGGGCAAATGAAGAAACAAGTTGCGGAACAGTCCCTCAACAACTACGTGAAGCGTCCCGCGACAATTGTCATGGAACATTTTGCCGGCTACACTAGTCAGTGTGTATAGAAATGTGGCCCGAGGAGGTTGCGGTTATTAGCCATAGCCCACACTAAAGCCATGTTTAAGAGGCACGTTGCGTACGCGACTACACTTGGTGACAAATGGCGCGACACTGACGCGGGACACGTGCGCTCGCTCTCGAGGCGGGAGCAAGCAACATGCCCCGCGTCACGTACAATGTTGCGGGGTATGTTGCGGGACAATATGCAACGTTGCAGCGTCACGTAAATTAAGTGTTGCGCGTCATGTTGCGGGACAAAATGTTCCCTAGTGTATCCCAGGCTTAAAGTTACGTTAATGGTTTTCGTTGAGATTTCCTAAACAACCTCTGTTGCGAAGCTAGCAAGTTTAATGGATTTGTTGAACAAATTTTATCTGCTTATAGATTTTACTGACAAGCTAATCTTATTAATATAAGTATTAAACGGCTATTTATCACGTTTTATTTACCTATTTTTCTTGACGTTTCGACAGTTTACACAATGTCGTAGTCACATAATGACTAGAGTACAGAAGCTACTGCCTCTGCGAAGCGGGGGCAGCAATTTTTTAAACTACACTATACTTTTCGAAAAATATAGGGATGTCCATCTGTACACTCGGACGACAAACAACACTAACAATGCCTGCGATGAGTAACCGGTCTAAGCTAATCATATCTGTAATGCGTACAGTATGACGTCACGGTGTCGCAACATTCGTAATTTGTAAAAAACATAATTCAAACTGCGTAAGGTGCATTTTTTCACTTTTCCGTATTTTGAACCTTTTTTTTTCGGACTGGACGCTTTGTCTGACAACCCGTGACACCCAATAGGTTAGGTTCCGATACTACATTCGGATGTAGACTCGATATTCGGTTCGAGATGGCGTACCCGTTACTCAATACCGAATACATACGGTTTGCTACAGCTTTAACCTGTGGTATACCAGGATTCCAGACACAATAGAAAATCTATTATGTCTCGCGTGATATCGCGTCGACGGGACGTCAGAGGTTAATCTTAGTGTAGATTAAAACTTACAACTTGCAATTGTTTCATATCGGGCTTAGCCTTCAGTTCTAGGAAATTTGGTAACCAACAAGAGTTTCTTCCCTCCACATGAATAAGATTGAATTTGTCATCAAACGTGTTATCAACACAGAGGAAGTTGAGATAATGACTTGCTCCTAGCATTATCAGTATTGAGACCAATTGCCATTTAAAAATCTAGAAGGGACAATAAAAATAAATAAATAATGCTGGACAAACCACACAGCATCATCTAGCCCCAAAGTAAGCTACTCAAAGCTTGTGATAAGGGTACTAGATAACTGATACCTTGAAAAACAAAAACAAATCTATCCCGCGGGAACCTTATATTTTTCCGGGATAAAATTAGGCCTATGTGTTATTCCACACCATAATCTATAGCTGTGCCAAATTTCATTCAGATCCGTTCAGCCGTTTTAGCGTGAAAGAGTAACAAACATACATCCAGAGATCTTGACATCCATCCACCCATCCATCCATCCATACATTCTTACAAACTTTCGCGTTTATAATATTAGTAGAATTATATAGGTACATAGATAGATATTTTTTATATTTTTCTTTACCCGCATTTTATTAAGCAGGTATTTGTAATATTTATCTAAAAACCATTTGTGCGAAAAGAGCCTCTAAAGCCCTCATCAATCCTTTCATCATATTGGTTAAAAATAACAATTGTAACAATAAGAAGAATATAAAAATGAACAAACCATGATAAACGCTCCATTAACAGCAGGCGTATCGCCGATGTAGTTGAAAAAACCAATTACTATGTACAAATGAGAAAACTTGCAGACAGTATTCATTAATAAAGCAGAGTCGTCGTCTATATAATCCCTCATCACTACTCTAAAGCTCTCAAACCATGGTATAGCCCCGATTATGTCTACGAGGAAACCTCTTGTTAGGTAGTGGAACACGCATCTTATCTTCTCAGAAATAAGCAAGCCACGGTCATCGTAATACGCCAACTGTATACAAAATAATTACGGTTTATGGTCATAGCACACATATCAACTCATAAACGGAACGCAACCATATTACGCACCGTTCCGCGGTTTGTGAGCTTGTCCCGAGGCGAGGCGATTACAAAAATCGTAACGTACGTTATTTTATTTCTTTGGATGCATTAATGACAGTGACACAATTAGGTATCTTTATTTTAGCCCTAACACCGGCTACCACAATCCTTCTGATTGTGTATAACCATGTGCTAATTTCTAGTTAGTTTCTAGTGAGCAAAATTTACTACGAGCTTGTGATTACCAATAAAACATTCATAAAAAACAATTGGCACGTTACGTGTACGTTACGATTCCGATTAGTGTGCGTTGCAGTAGGGAGTTTCATACAAAGAATACTGAACTGCTAGAGTTGATACGTTTACGTTCCGTTTACAAATTGATAGTGTGCTGTGACCATAAAAAACTTAAAATAACAATGTTGTAAATTGCAAGTGAGAACAAGTCTTTAGAAGTTTTACGTGAAAAAGTAAGGAATAAATAAATAAATATTTGTGGACATTTCACACAACGCCATCTAGCCCCAAACTAAGCAAAGTTTTTACTATGAGAACCAGATGGTTGATAGATTAACTATATACTTTTTTTTGTAAATACATACTTAGAATACTTATGAAAACCCAGACTCAGAACAAATATCTGTGTTCATCACAGAAATGTTTATCCTGCATGGGGATCAAACAAACCCATAACCAACAGCGCACAAGGCAAAGCTACTACCAACTGAGCTGTGCAGACAATCAAATTTCTGTGGAACTAGCTTCCGCCCGCGGCTTTGCCTACGAGCTGCCTACCTATATAGCCTCTGTTCATTATAGCCTATGTCCATACTGATAGTTTATTCTAAACATTGGTAAAAGACCTTTGAAATCGCATGAGTAGTTTCAGAAATACCTTCTACCACAGCCTCCTAGCCTCCTACATACAAACAAACAAACACACAAACTTAATCTCTTTATAATTAGTGTAGACTAACTCAAGAACCATAAAAAATATTTTTTAGAATCGGTCTTCCTCTGTTTTGAAGTGGGTTCAAATACTTCTTGAGCATTGGTGGTCTAGTGGTAATTACCCGGTCTTAAGGTCGTGGGTTTGAATCCGATCGCCCACCAATAGTTTTTTCTGTTCGAAATTATATGCGCTCTATCAATATTTTATTTACATTTAAACAGTGAAGGAAAACAAAGAAAGCTGCGATTAAGTCAACTTCACACGCAGCTATTTTGATAATACTTTCATTGTTTGATAATCACCTAATTAACATAAATGTTTAAATATTATACTCTAGGGACTTAATCGCGTATTAGAGTAGACGTAGTGTCTACTCGTGACCACGGTGATTGTAATATCATCGAAACGTCGAGGTAAATAGAATGTTTTCACAATACGCGATTAAGTCCCTAGAGTAAAATATTTAAACATGTTTCCAAGTCGCGATAGTTTAAAAAGTGTTCTAATTTAGATAAAGTTGAGATACTTACAAACATTTTTAAAATAATGTCGATCCAAGCGACACAATCACAAAATGCCCCAATAATAATCAAAGTCCATCGTATATTAATACCACTGCCACCTGCAAGTTAAACTTTATATTGTATTTAGTCTATTATTATATTATTCATTTATTTATCTCATGAAAACACTGATGAAACCTGATCGCCAAAACATCGTGAGAAAACCGGCAAACCCTAGAACTAAAAATTCGGGGGTGTGTGTCTTTTTACTGCATGTATTTTTATAAATTCTATGTATTTTTTTATTGTAGGTATGTGTTTTTAATTATCTACATATATTTTTTTTAAGCAACCTTGGTCTTGCAGCCTGTCACGTACGGAATACTAACTACTGTGCAAAATGTGGGCATATGCCAAATATCATGTTTGGACGTGCCTCTTACTACGTTCAATCAAAAAAAACAAAATGCGTTCGGGAGCTACAATACCACAGCCAGACACGTGAAACTTATGCCCCGTTTTTTATGCGTCGGGTGTTAAAAATACTGGCTAAAAGTATTTTTATTTGTTCTATTATCATTATACTAAGCATACCTAAGTACATACCTTGCAAAGAAGCAGCGACGATAGATACCACTGCTATTATAGCCCTGAATAACATCCATGACCTCATAAAACTGAAAATTTAAAATAATGATTTTAATGTTGAGACAGTTTACCTTGACCTTATGCTAGACTAGCAACATGCCCCGGCTTCATACGGGTAGCAAAATTATCTCTATTTTTTTACATAAAATATAGCCTACTCAGGGATGATGTAGCATTCTAATGGTGAAAGAATTTTTGAAATCGGTCTAGTAGTTTTTGAGTTTATTCGTTACAAACAGAAATACAAAACTTTCCTCTTTATAATATTAGTATAGATTAAGTAAGCTACTGATATTAGTATAGATTAATTAGATATATTAGTATAGATTAATATGAATGTATAAAAGAAAGTCATGTTTTAAACGATTTAGCTCGAGAACGGCTGAACGGATTTTCATGATTTTTGAATGCGGACGAAGTCACGAGCATCAGATAGTTTTGCTATAAGATAAATAATGAGGTGTAATTTTTCATGATTTCAGATTTTCATGAATTTTCATTTGTTGGATTTGTCGACTTATTCCCATCTTCCAACCCAGCTTTCCATCCTCTCTGCCTCGAATAGCAGAAAAACTTATTTTTTTTAATTTAAATGCGGACGAATCACGGGCAACGGCTAGTCTTACTATAAGGTAAATATTGAGATGTCAGTTTCAAACCCAGAACCTTAAATTAACGTACCCTACTTAATTTTTTGTGCCATGTTAATTAAGTAAATCAATTAATAAATTAATGAGTGCAGGCAAAACCAAGGACAGCAACTAGTCATCATCATCATCAGCCTTTCTTATCTCATTGCTGGGCATAGGCCTTTCTTCGCTTTTACCATTCGCCTATTTCGGATTTTACAATGTCTAAAAGAGCGCTGGTGGTGCAGTGGTAGCACCCCGGCCTCACGATCCGAAGGTCGTGGGTTCAAACCTGGTCGTGCACCAATGAGTTTTTCTATTCGAAAAATTTATGTGCGCAATGCCAGTGCTCTTAAACGGTGAAGGAAAAACATCGTGAGGAAACCGGCATACCCTAGAACCAAAAAATTCGAAGGTGTGTGTCATAGGTTAGTATTCTTATAAGCGGCGATGGGCTTGCAACCTGTCACGTACGGAATACTAACTACTGTGCAAAATGTGGGCATGTACCAAATGTCATGTTTGGACTTGCCTCTGACTACCCCCTTTAGATATCCTCAAAGATCTAAGTAACCAAAGATCTGAGGAGATATCTACCGAGCCCGGGGATTACAGTCGTGATCATAATTTTTTTTTTATTTTTTTTTTATTAAAAACGTGTATTAATACATATTTTTTATAGCCATAAAGAACAAAATTATTTATATAAATAAATATTGGTGGACACTTCACACAACGCCACTAGCCCCAAACTATACAAAGCTTGTATTACGGGAACCAGATAGCTGATAGATTAATTAAACCTATACATTTTTTTAAACACATACGCATAATAAATAATAACAACCAGACAAAGCCGCGGCCGGAAGCTAGTACGTATATTATAACCTTGTGCCCAGTATTGATAACCAATCTTTTACTGATTCATCAATTTTTTTTTTTTTGGCAACTTCATAGTTTTATAAGCAATTTTCAATTCGTTAAATCCTTGAATTCGCTTTCTGTTATTAAGTAAATAGCTTCCACCCACGGCTTCGCCTGCGTGGTACCTTAAAAAAAAACAAATCTATCCCGCGGGAACCGAACATTTTTCCGGGATAAAGAGTAGCCTAGTATTTCAGACTATAATCTATATCTGTGCCAAATATCATCTAGATCCATTCAGCCGTTTCAGCGTGAAAAGTAACAAACATACAAACATACATATGGATGTAACAATATATGGATATTCATACATCCATACATTATTACAAACTTTCGCGTTTATAATATTAGTAGGATCTATAATACTTTCTGCTGTTGGCTTTCCCATACATAAATAAATAACTTACTCTGATTCAGGATCTTCCCACACATCTGCGTGTGATAAACTCGATTGGGTGATATATTTTACAGGGTTATAATCCATTTTCACAACAGCTATCGACGATCCCCGTGAGTGAAATACGCGTTCTCTTAATCTACTTTGATACTGAAAATATAATCTTATACCTTTAAACGAGCAATTCTTGTATCTTATATATAATCTGAATCTAGGAAACGGCTCCATCGATTTTCATGAAATTTAGTATGCAGGGGGTTGCGATAAATCGATCTAGCTAGGTTGAATTTTCCAAAAATCAAGATTTACCTAAAAAAAACCGAGCAAAGCTCGCTCAACCAGGTACTAATTGTTAAAAAACACAAAGATTTTAGTTTTTTGATAGTTATTTTAACTTCATTCATACTTGGTTCATTAATAATTTATATTATAAATTATAATCAGTTTTTGCTAATCCGCAATCTTAAATTTCTGTAATATCCAAATTATGAAAATTGTTAACCTTAAATGCAGTACAAATAACAATAAAAAAATGCAGTTATATTAAAAAATCCAAATTGCAGCCGGAACAGATTATTAGGCCATTTAATATTTTATTTTTACCCGACTGTAGAGCGAAAAGGTTTATGAATATTATGTTAGGGTTACGGCTGGACAAATTTTGACAAATGTCGTTGGATTCCTCAGAATGAATCAGAAAAATTACAAAAAATCTATTATGGCAGCCGTAAGAAAATATTTTCAATTACTAAATAACAGTCGGATTTTTTTATTTTTTTGTAATAAATATTAGGACTAGTTATTTAATAAAACCATTGAAGAACTTTATACTTTTTACATAGGTACTAACATCTCTATGTTTCTTTATATAACTTTGAACTATTTCTTCGAACATCGGCTCAAATTCATTTATACAAGTTTCAAAATAAGTCCATTCGTTCGGGTAGCACTTGATTATTTTGAAAAAATCTTGTACTCTTATGTAAAGAATCTAAAAAAAACATATGAAATATGATTATTAGTAGAAATTGGTCAACAACTATATTGTACTTAGATGGATTTCATGTTTGGAAATTGGAATGTAACTATAATACTTTGTGACTAGGCTAGAAAATACAGAACTAGCTTCCGCGCGCGGCTTTGCTTGCACCTACCTGGATAAACAGTAGCCTTTGTATTATTACAGGTCTTAAACTACCTACAAGTATTTACACCTATTTATAACGCTACTGTTTATGTAAGTGATCATGAATATTATTCATGGCTATTTTTATGTAGACGCTACGCGCGATAAAGACTTCTTGCTATAGTGTCCCGAGTTCGTCAAACTACAAAATTGATGAAAAAAAAATTACTTCGCAATCCGTACAAGCACTGTACGTTCTTATAGAAGCTTTTTTTAAAAAAACACAGCTGGCCGAAAGCATATTTCCGGCTCCAAAAAATATCTTCAATAACTCGCCTGCTTCATTATGAAACTCACATTTGATTGTACCCTGAAATAAAGTATTTTGTAGAAAAACACACAAAAATACACCAGATAAAAAAATCGAATTATCATAGTATGAAAATATGGGATCACTGATGGTCTAGTTGTAGTGATCCTACCTTCCGATCCTAAGGTCGTGGGTTCGAATCCAGTCGAGCACCAACAGGTTTTTCTTAAGAATTAATTAGCTTGTTTGGTAGTTTACACACGGATTAACAGACCGAGCGACAAACACTGATTTGGCTTGTCGATGTTCCTTTTCCTCAAAACACAGTAAGTATTTTCTTATCTTACTTTTTTATAGAATCATACACACCTGCACAATCCAAGATACATTTTTTGCCTCTACACCGAACAAGAAAAGCGTGGCGTTTTTCGGTAAAATCAAAAATTTCGATGAATAAGCGAGTTCTCTGATGAGCAATGGATCAGCGCCAACGAATGCTTTTGATTCACCTATGATTTTTTCTGCCACTTCTCCTTGAACCTTCCAGTATATATCATAAGGTTCCTCTTTTGAAAAATTAGGATGCATAATATCCACCCCCTTGTAATACTTCCAATGGCATGTGAAATATCTATTCAGACGCCTTAATAAATCATGATGAATTTTATAATAATTGTAATATTTCTTTAGTTTAGACACAAAGTACTGAAAGTTCGTTACTTCTCTGTACTTCAAATACAATGCAGCGACAAATAGGGAGCTACAGTACATCAGAAGCAAATAGATGATATAATCCACAGCCATTGCGTAGTAAGCATCCACCAGCGTTACTGGTAGAAGTTCTGGGTAAAATAGTTCCATTGCCCAACCTTTGGCTACACCCAGAAAATGTTTCTTCCGCGGTTCGCATTTATCATAAGTTGTATTAGGCTCACAAAAATTTTCACCGAAGAAAAGGCTTGTAGTCATATGAGGTGTAAAGCGATTTATCAAAAATATCACGTATCCTAAAAGGTATATAACACTAAACTCGAGCAAAACTATTTTATAACACACTGTCTCCATGGGATTTTTCATCACGTCCCAAAGCAGAGCTTCTTCGGTAAAAAGCATGTATATTTTGATGAGCCTATTAAGCTGAACCACGTGGAACAATTGCGGTTTTCCAATGATCACAACAATGTACTCTGTCCATATCGTCGACATAACGTCTAAGATGAAATATAGCGTTTTACACCGGGCGAACATTACAGCAGCAAAACTGGGCATTTGATTCTCTCGCCGTGACACTGCTGTCTGCAGAGATACGCAAATATCAACAGTGTATATGAAATTTGTCCAAAATTCAAAAAACTTAAACCATGATGGAATAGGTTGCGATGTCGCAATGTTTGGAGGATATAATAGCAACACCAAAAAAACTGTAACGACTACCATTCGACGCCAAATGATACCGAATGTAGAGTTTTGTAATAGTATCCATGGAAATTTTGTATTTGCAAACAAAGACTTGGTCTGTAACTGGATATCAGTACAAAGCACCAGTTGTCCAATATATTTCGCGCAATGGTAAACAGCCTCTTCAGGTGGAAGATCATGTTTCTGGTTATCTTTTTTGCTTGATCTTTTTTTCCAATTATTTATTGTGTCCGATATTTCCCACCATCGCCTTTTTACCCAAGCTATACCTTCATCTTCCGTTCTATCCAGGCCTCTCACATGTTGTTTACAAGCGTATAAAGTACGGGCATGTTTCATTCTATCCTTTACCAAACCAAGTATTAAACGGCGTTCTTCTGGAAATTTATGCAGCATCCGTAAATACTCTTGCCGTGTTAAATACAACACTTCACAATACGTTAGGCAACGTACAATCACCTTGCGTCTCAACGGTGGCACAAGAAAACTGGTATCTCCAAAGATGGTTCCACTTGTTACCGATATAGTAGGTGTGATTCCATCATCTGCTGAAAGTATCTGAACCACACCGCTTTTCAAATAAAATAGATGTGACTGTGAGTTGATTCCAGAAAATAACTTTTCTCCAGATAACTTGTAATCCGGTACAATAAGTTCGCACAGCATGCGTTTAAATGAAGTCGAGGTTTTACGTAATATGGGGCTATGATAGAAAACTGGCCACGATAAATCATATTTCAGATCCACTCTCATATATCGTGGCAAATCAATCATGACCTCTGGAAGACGGTTTATTCCACCTCGTATCTTCCACATCATGGTAAAAAAGTTGTCTACTTCAATACTGGCATTGGGTGAAGGATTTCTTCTTTTCGTTTCTGCTACCAACCTTTTTATTTGTGGATAATAAGCGCATACTCTCCTAAGCCTTAGAATTCCTTCAGCGAAAAGCTTCGGGAAGAGAATGCATATAGCTAAAATGCGACCAAGAATAACAAGTACGCTTATCACAATGAACTCTACAATTGTTGACGGCTTTGTTTCATCGATTATTTTATTGAGCACGTATGAAAATACAAATACCGTTGAATAAACATAAGTTGTATAACCTTCATCTGTTTCATTGAGCTGTAAAATAAAGTTTGATAATTATTTCAATCCCTAAGTTAGAAGACTTCCTATAAAATATATTATATCTGATGGTGTAGCGGTAGCATCCCTGCCTTGCAATCTGTATGTTGTGGGTTTTAACCTGGTCATGCACCAATGGATTTTTCCATTCAAAAAAATATGTGCGCAATGCTAGAGCTGAACATCGTGTAGGAAAATCATGAGCAAACTGACATAAAATTCAAAGGTATGTGACATAGGTTAGCAAACTTAAAAGTGAAAAATTTCAAGACTTGCAACCTGTCAAGTACGGAATACTAACTACCGTGCAAAATGTGGGCATGTTCCAAATATAATGTTTGAACGTGCCCCTGCTAACCCCATTGTATATTTTAAAAGATCTAAGTAACTAGAGATCTGAGAAGATACCTACCTACTACCAATCCTGGAGATTACTGTCGTGATCATAGCTGCTTATATAGCTAAATAATATAACCAGTAATTTTGGACCTATGTTTGGACCTTTGTAGGCCTTCAATTTGCGGTCCCATTGATGAATAATTATAAGAAATAACCTTATGCATCACAAAGATCCTCCAGTCGTATATGCCTTTTTGACAGTTTTCGCAGAGGCCATGTTTAGTAAGTAAAATCCAGAAGCAGGAGGCACAGTTAATTGAACAGCCAAGCAGTATTGTACATCCGATAACCAATTTCCAGAATGAATGTGTGGTAACTAACGAAAAGTACTCCACAACTCGGTAGATACTGCGTAAATATAAGATTTTCGTATAAATACTAAATCGTAATACGTTTAAAAACTGTAGATTCGATTATTCCTATATAAAACCCATGTTTCTAGTTTTATTTTAACAGGTATCAAAGTCCTTAAGTATTTAAGATAGTACAATGGAATCAACACAATCTTGATTTTCTTTTAATTAAGAATTTTAATTACAAAAGTTTTAATCGGTTACTTACACAATGAACTCCGTGAAAGCCAAAATATTTGGCCACATTAGCACTGGGGGACAGATGTCTGTTACTGCAAACCTGAAGAATGGAATCAGGGAAATAATATCGAACATCAAAAAGCAGGCAGATTTGGGCAGATGTTCGCGTCTCAACGCCTTATCTGTAACTTGTCTGAAAAAAGAAAACCAGTAATTGAAATAACATTACTACATATATTTCTAAATAATATAAAAATATTGGTGGACAATTTACACAACGCCATCTTGCCCCAAACTAAGCAAAGCTATGGGAACCAGATAACTGATAGACTAATTATAATACTTTTTTTTTTGTAAATACATTCATAGAATAGATGATGAAGGCAGATGTTTGTTGTGTCTGGGTGTTAATACCCAGACACAGAACAAACATCTGCCTTAATCACACAAGTGTTTATCCTGTGTGGGGATCGAACCCACAACCTGCAGCGCAGAAGGCAGAACTACTACCAATCGAGCTGTAAGGTCAAAGCCCAACCTTAAGTCAGTATGTGGATTCTATGAAACATTAATATTACCAGACATAACACAAGCAATCTTGCATTGCCTAACTTTTAAAAACACAGATCATTAAAATTTTGCGTTTCAATTCAAGCTATGTATATTTAATACTAGCTTCCGCCCGCGGTTTCGCCCGCTTTATACCTTGAAAAACTAAAACACATATCCCACGGGAACCATTCATTTATCCAGGATAAAAAGTAGCCTATGTATTATTCCAGACCATAATCTATATTTGTGCCAAAATTCATTCAGATCCGTTCAGCCGTTTTAGCGTGAAAGAGTAACAAACATACATCCATCCATCCATACATACATTCTTACAAACTTTCACGTTTATAATACATATTAGTAGGATTTTATCGATAATATATCAACGCACCTGTGAACAATATGTAGGAAGGTATCGATTCCATATATTGTATCGCAGCAATACCAATAAAAGTACTTTATAAATGACAAATAAGTATTACGGTCCATTACGTCCCAACAGTACACAATCGGGTAAACCGATTGTATTGGGCCCTGGAATCAATAAGCTTGTTACATGATGTTCATCATCATCATTGTTGGGTAGACCTTCGTTTGAGAGTCATATTTCGACTCATGTAGATGACGATCGTCTGTTTTGATAATGTCGTCAATTTATCTTGTTGGAGTCATCTGTCGTCCAGTTTATTCTATCTGTGTTGTTCACATTCCAATGTATTTTTTGATGAGCAAATAACTCTAGACGCTACCATTCACATACAGTTTATTTTTTGTAAGACTCACCAAAATGCTTTTGATAATGACACTGAAAATCACCAAAAGCTGAAAAAACGGCTGAAACGGTAAGAAGATTAGATTGCTCCATTCTATATTATGGCCTTCATCCAAAAGATCTTCTGCATCATCCTCTTCAGGAATTATATTAAAATTTGAAATACTACGTCCATTCTTCATATTGTTGTCGTTATTATGAGTTTCATGTACGTGGGAGAATACTTAATATCGTAAATGATAACACATTGCTGTTTTAAATATCAATAAAATTGCGACAGATGAAAGTAATATAGGTTCACTTCACGTGAATCAGTCTATCTCAATATAAGCTTCAAACTGTTTGCGTGAACTTAAATCAGTAAAACCGGAAGCACACGTAAATTTTTAGAGTCGTCTTTCAATCAAAATCCTTTTGAGAATTTACCTTTTTATTTTTTGTGGAGTGTAAAGAAACAAGGTAAAATATCGAGTTTTTCTTTTTAGATTTTTTTGTAGGTTCCTATAAACCTACCGAAATCGTTTGACTTACTACTTATTTTCGATACATATTCTTACTACATTATTCTTAATCATTCTTGCGATAAATAGCTAAAATAATATACTTAATGTATTTTGTCTTTGAATCAAAGGGGTTGTTCAAAAATGATCATAAATATTTCTAGGTTCAGAAAACGAGCGTGTGCAGCTTGCCTTAAAAGAATACGTCTAAAATTCCTTAAAAGAAATTTGAAAGAGCAAAACCGCTGTAAAAAAGTATAGTTTGTCAGGGTAAATAGAAAAAGGTCAAGAAAAAAGTTTTACTTACCAGGAAGGTTTGGTTTTGCATGAATTAAATCACGGATAGCTCCACTGGTAAAATAAAACAGAATAGCTTTTCTCACTTCCCAATTTCCTTACGACGCCGGCGGTCAGGTGCCTACACCGAATACTTAATTACAAACACAATAAAACTCAAAACAATGACTTGAGACTTGCAAATGATCCTCTTCATCAGATAGAGATGAAAACAGAAAAGAAGTTAATTAAGTTTCTTCCAGCGAAGTATAAAAAGCACACTTTCGCCTTTTGTTCATCAAGTCAATTAAGCTTTGAGAAAAATAAAACTCTTGGGTTTTAAATTATTTAATATTTGATTGTATTCTAGTAATTGATATGAACATAACTTATTGTTATTCAATACTACAATAAAACAAGGGTTATTTTATTGTATACTTTTATTGTTTTCCTTTATGACACGTAGGTTTAACTAAGGTTTACTACGTAATTGGGTATAACCGATAAAACCTTTATTACTTTAATACTTATCCCGTACTTATCCATATCCCATACTTATCCCTGGAATGCTAAATCGAAAGTATTCTCTAGTACTAAATATATTTATTATTATTAACAAACCAATAAACGAACCTACCTTTAATATTCTTAATAAGTACCTACCGAATAAAAATAATGTTTGCAGGAGATTTTCAAAAATGTTAATCTTAATTCTATTCTAGCTTTGCGTAAGTCTGTTGCTTAGGGTACTCATAGATGAGATCGTGTGAGTTTCCAAGCGTCATTTTGCAAAATACTCAAGCAAACAACATTCCGTAATGAGCACTAATGCTTCAGCCATTAATTAAGATAATGTGCTTACGCTAGCTTTTGACGGCTGCTACATCAAAACGAATGGGATTTCTTTATGAATTACTAAATATAGTTGTGAAAGTGTGTCGCGCTCTGTGCTTTATTATGACAACCTTAATAAATGAGATTTTTCATTTCTTCAATTTTCCAAATTTACACACTTCAAACTCGTGTATGTGTAGATTTTCTGGTGAATCCAATACAAATGTTACCATATTTACTATATCATCTACATAAACATCGTTGAGAGGTTGTTCTTCAGTACAGTATTTTATATGAGTCGTTTTTATATTAACATGAAGGTACCTGAATTCGTGTCTCAGTATTTCATTTACAGACTCTATTGCTGCATCTGTTGCTTTGATGACACTCCTTAATTCATTATTTTTCGCTGATACGGTTATGATATGGCCTCTACTTTTTTTCTCAATGATTAATCCAGCAACAAGTCTGATCCAAGCAATAGCAGCTGAGATATTTTGATCAGTTATTTCTTTTACCACTTTAAGGTCACTTTTACCCAAAAGACTGCTGTTATCAAGATTTATATGATTAATAAGAACATCAAAATTACCATGCGTTTCTACTGCGTTATTAAACGCAATTTGAATGCTTTCTGTGTTGAAAAAATTACACTGATATAAAAATAAATTCTTTTTAACTTTTGATGAAAACGTTCGTTTTTCTACAGCATTATTAGTTTGACAAAATCCCACAACCGTCATCTGTGCTTTAATAAGTGCTTCAGCGACTTTTAATCCAAACTCACTTTCACAATTTGGTATCAAAGCAATTTTGTTGCTCCAGTATTCCATTTTATTCCAAATAAAATGTTGCGCTGCCTAACGTACTGTGTTGTGCTAGGAAGTGGACTGCAATTTGATCTTCACTGCTCTTTGATGATGTCATTATTAGACAAACTGCTCGTAATCTATCAAAGTCATCACATTGTTTAAGTTTGTAGCAAACAAAATGATTAATTATAAGTAGGTATTTTACTAGTAATTGTATTGTAAAATTGTCAGAAAACTTATCAGACGCGTTATTTTATGCTTCAATATATGTATATTTGTATAATTATTAATTTAATAAATTTCATTTAAAGCATGAAACATAATTTCATTTACTTGCACCGTACGGGGTAGAGCCAAAACCTTTAAAACCACGCTTGAAACATCTTTCACAGTCAAATGTGGATTTTTCTCGAAGAAACCATCATCAATGAACGTAATACCAGAAGTTTTGAATAATCCGGTACGCACCATACCAGGTGACACACTTGTTAATTTAATATTTTGATTCAAAATCTTAAATTCATCTGCTAAAGATTTTCCAAATGCCGTCATAAACTTTTTTGATGCAATATACATATTTATCGTCGGCTTTGCGAAATTGGGCATGTAATGACCACAAATGCTGTTAATATTTATTATTTGACCACAATCTTTTTTGACCATTGATGCCATAGCCAGACGAGTGCAGGCCATTAATCCGTAAATATTTACATCGATAATATTCTTAAAGACAGTTATATCACCGGTGCTAATTAATCCTTCTTTTCCAATTACAGCGTTGTTTATTAGTAAATCAACACCACTAAAATGTAGATCAATGCTTTCGAAAGTATCAACTAAGTCTTCTTCTTTGGAAATATCACACTTGTAAGGGACAAATCTTCCTACCCCTATGCCCCAGCTTTTGGCATTATTCATCATTTTGTGGACTTTTTCTTCAGTAGGCTCGAAACCAATCACCGTCATTCCAATTTTCACTAAATCTTCAGACAATTGAGCCCCTATGCCTTGACCGGCTCCCGTGATTATGGCTATTTTGTTTTTCCAAAACTCCATTGCTTCAACACTTTTGATCATATAGCGAGTTGCTTATATTTCCGTAGTATTTTTAGAATGATACCATCAAATTGCAGTTTTGCATGATAGCTTTTTACATCATTTTATGCTGATTATAGTGTCCATCACATTTAATTCTGATCAGATGCTTTAACGAGTGATAATATAAGGCTAAACGCGCATTTGATATAAGCTTCCTTTATTTTTACAATGCACGACTTGTTTGTACCTAACTTCTACTGTCTGTTATATTGATGGAATGTTTTTATATTCCCGTATTACGTCGAGTGTAATGAAACGAGCAGAAATCTATTTGCCCATTCGATAGGAACGGGGAAATAGCCCACTCTCACTCAGGTTATTGGATCTAATCTATTGATCCCTTGTATTTCTGTTTCAATATTGTACCAATCTATCTGTGAGAAGCACAATTAATTTCCATGATAATATCTCCTGCTAGTATTAGTAATATATGTACGTACTCAACATGTAATTTTACGGTCCTGCCAACGCCAAGTTTTTTACTAGTAAGTACTGAATACCCTCGAGCTGAGAAAGGAAAGGATCAAATTATTATGGTCACTCAGAGTTCACATTTTTATTTTTCTAAAACTAACTTGCTATTTTAACAATTAGTTTCTATCCGTAATAGCTTCACTAATTTATTTTCTTAAAAGTGTGGAGTAGATTGTGCTGTATAAATAATAATCAAAGTCTCATTCGGGCTCATGAATAGGTACCTAACCGGTAGGTAGGAAGATTTGCAATGAAAATAATACCTGCGACAAAATGCATCATTGTTCATGCTACAATAGCTTTCAGGCATCAATAGACATAAAGTAAATTGATCGCAATTTATAGACTTTTCGCTCTGGGTACGGAAAAATTGCTTTATCAGGAAAAAATAACAATCTACATACATAACCTGAATTGCTATTTTGAATAGAGGTGGGTTAAATAACCTAGTTAATTTTTCAGTGCGCTGACGCTAAATAATATATGTAGCTTTGTGTTCGTATAAAATACGCTTTGATTAACTAAAAAATCAGTTTGAATTTCTTTGTTTCCTGTCTTTTCTTATCTTGCCATTAGCTCTTTTGAACCAGTGTGGTGAAAGGATTAAAGAGCACATGTCTTTGGACTTCTTAGGTTTTACGAGTACGACATGCCAATACATTTTATAAAAAAATACTTATGAAATAATTGAGCTATCTAAAGACCGTTACAAACGATCTATACCTTGCCCAACTAATCCAGATCATATTAATGTATTTATATAGGTACTATGATTACTGAAATTTGAAAGGTATCCTTTCGGAGTCTAGAGGCGAACTAAGAAAGGAATTCCCAAATAACAACCTTATAGAATGCAACTGGAAGTTTGAAGGATGAAAAAAGTTGTGGGGTGTTCGACTAAGTTAACATAATTTACACTGGCTAAAGAACTGGCTAACTTCTACAATATTGTAAAAAAACGCTACGACATTACTCCAAGCAATCTTTAGTTAATACGGGATCGTATTACCCCGTGAGTAGATGCACTGTGCAAGTAATAGCGCGATCGCTCACGACTGATTGGATGTGATTGAGCCAAGATTTGTTGAGATGTGCCTCTAGAGACGCTGCGTAAACGGTTTCGGTTATAAATTTCGTCGTTTGTAAGGTATTCTCGAATAAAGGTAACCTTAAGTTAGCTAGCAAATCAAGTGTTTTACGACAAAGCTTAGGTGCTTCCTTATATTCTGACTTTGCAAGAATTTAATCGAAGTATGTTTTTGAAATCTCTCATAATTTACATAACTTTGGGATTTACGTGTTTTTACCATTGTAAAAATACCTCCTTAAGTTTATATGCAACTACTTAATTTTACGTAAAGTATTGCGATTAGAGCAATAAATATATAGATCCCTACCCGTATAAATAATGCTTTATACTATAAGTATTGTCTGTCACCTATTTCTATAAAGTTTATAGAAATAGGTGACAGACAATACTTATTAGAACACAAAATAAATAATAAAAATAAAGTAACTCATTCGTTGAATTCCGTGAACTAAAGTATATTTTCTACGAATTATTCTCAATTTTCGTAAGGTAAGTAGGTACTTATTCCAAATTTCCCAGAATTTTCCGTGGGACGTCGATCCCGTCATAGCTAATAAGCCGAATTACTCCAAAAAGGTCCCGTACAAATTAAACTAGGGTCACTCCGACCCCACTTATGCGGCTACACTTCATTACTGTTGTGGTTAATTCAGCATCAGCATTACTTTTATGTCTGTGGCACTTTCGGTGTTGTCAATATAAGTTGCTCTTCGCTATTTTGTAAGCAAATGTTGGTAGATTATTATCGGAAACATCCTAATTCAAAGTAACTCCGCGATCTTGTTCGCGTAATATTTTTTCATAATTGAACCTTCCACTGCACCCTACAAGGGTTGTAAGGAATTCCTTTCTTAATACATCCCTAGACCCAGAAAAAAACTCTCCAAATTACAGCTCTCTAGTCTATCCATTGTTAAACTGACTGGTCAGTCAGATGAAAAGTAATGCTAGCTGAATTTAGGAGGCGATTTCAGACTCACGGCACAAACATTGTTATAACAAAAATTTAAATAGATAAATAGTTAAAACTGCCAAAAGGCTGTGAATACAAAAAGCAAATGGACCGCGACCTTTTGCCCCGTTTATTCGTGCGGACGGCTTTCCTTCACCGCTCACATTAGAATAAGCCAGGACGACGTAAATAAACGATGTTCGAATATGTGCAATAATAAATCAGTCCCCGACCGTTGTCCGATCCCAACGTTATCCTAACCCATGTTGGATACCTACTGTATCTTGTCTTGTTATTTATCTTGTCCACCTTTACCGTTTTAATATTAAATGATCGAGTTTCGCTCAAATTCACTTGGGTCTTTGGTGGTCAAACCTGGTTGAATCTAACAAGGAATCTATTGTTTTTGCTTCCAAGCTAAAGGAGCATAAGTAATGGGATTTGTCAGCTTTTTGCTTACCTACTTACTTAGGTATGTATAAAGTTGGTTTAACCTACAGAATTGTAGAGTTTTAATTTGCATTTTAGTAATAACGTAAGATCTAAGTGCTGATTCATATTTTGCTCAACGTATACTGGTATGTACCTACTACCTACTTATAGTGTTCCCACTCAGCATGGTAACGTCACCAGTGTCTCGGGGACGCTTCACTCTGGGATTAGTTGAACTACCGGTAGATTGTTTGTAACGGTCCGTAGTTAACTTTTTAAGCGTTTTTATAAAAATGTAGGTATATAAAATATTTTATTATCGTTACGTTTCTGTAAAAGTTACTATTCATTGCAACACGAATTCCTACGTTATTCCATTTTGCAATTTGATTTATACGCAACAAGTAGGTAATTATTTTGATTAGTGCATTCAATTCATATCGGAAGGTAGTTCAATCTATTGATGGCTCGATTTTGGATTGATGAAATTAATTTCATTTAGGGTTTAGGTATGTACCTACCTGCTTGTAGCACATTTACTGAAAATAATGAAAACTGGACTTCAGGGAATAATAAACTTAGGGAAATATAATAAAGTCAATTATGGCTATCATTATTTTTGTGTATTTAGTACGACTGTGACTGATAGCTTTGTGTACCTGCCACCATTTAAACACTAGAACTGGTATTTTTTCTTATTCTTTTAGGTAACGCCGTGGGTTTTTCTATTTCACAAAATCCTGTGGGTTATTTGATTTGAATTTTATATCAATATCATAAATTTCATCCCCTAACTTCCTGAGATGGAATTCAGATGTAAAAGAGGTGTAAAAAATATGAAAAAAATCAGTTCCTCGCTTACTCTATTCTTGTTAAGTAACTTAATTATTAGTCAGTAGGATCATTATGAGAATCATGTCTCGTAAGGGCAAGGAGCGTGAAGTCTGATACAATTTGTGACCCCAATTAGACCAAGTCTTTACCTTTGTAGGCGTCTACTTATTCCCTCGAGTTTGAGACAATTCCGTTGTAATTTGCCGGTGATTAGTCTTGAATTAGGCACGGAATGATACAAGTTACCGGAGTCACAGATTACCGTAGTTCTAACACTGATTATCCTTGCGGTACAAAGGGGTGCCCGCAAGGGTAAGCGGTCAGAACTTGGCCGGTCCAGCTTAATTGCGTTCGACGTTCGTAGTATTCCCATTCCGGTGTGCGTTAACGTTACATGTTACTAAGAATATTTATGTGTATCTCCAAAAAATTAAACGGCTTTAGCTTTTGTTTCACTGACTTCAACAATTCTTCCTCTCTCCAAAAATTTAGTTAGTACTGTGACTATTATTGAATGTAGGTAAGTACCTACTATTATTACAGATTTTTATAAAACTTAAACAATATCTAAAAAGTATGTTAAATGCTCCTCTGATAGTGTCCTGGATCAGCTGAGCTATCTATAGATTATTTGTAACAGTTCTCATATTATAGCTGAACTGTTTCACATGAACTTTTTAAATAACAGTACATAATTCTCGTTAAAAAAACATTACCATAACAATAAAAAATGATGAATAAAAATAAACAATAGCAGCAGTTTATGTGACTGCTGATTTTTCCTTTGATAAAAGCATTGTTTAAAACCTATCAAAACGCTGGTAATGTGAGCGATAACAATCAACTCAGATGCCATCAAACTCGCCGTCATTACCTGAAGTGGGCTATCAGAATCGCGGTGACACCGTGTTTACTCGGACCGTGCTAGTGGACATTGTAAACAACTCGCCTCAACGTTTCTACACTTTAATGGCGCACCTATGTTTGTTTCAAAGAACCTTTTATTGACCTTAGCTACGTAGTAAGCAATTAAATTTAGAATCGACAGGTTTGTTTACTTCTCTCGATTGGTCAGTCTCAACATTTTATCGCAAACTCTGATATTGTGATATTTTTACCTCTAAAAAGGTTTTATTTTATTTATATCTAAGCTCTGTATAGCAAAGCGAATAAGCTAATACAATGTTTGTGTTTCTTCAGTGTTCCTTTTATCTTGAATCAACCCTTAATGGGTTTTTTTTGGGCATTCAACAGTTCCTCAAATACAATTATCATTTTAAGGTGACTTTATTAAACAGGTTGTAGGTAGATAATCGCGCTTTAAACAACTAAGAATTCTAAAATATTTGTTTGTACCTCTTAGAAAGTTGAAAAGTGTCAAATAGCAGTGTCAATAAATCTAAAACATTATTGCAAAATAAAACACAGAGACATACCTAACTATAAAATTCAAAATGATGATTGAATTTTGAGGGCTTAGTAGGTCAGTACTTATAAATAAAACTATAGCTACAATGCAAAAAACATATATTTTGATATGGAGAAACCGATAATAAACCAAATTTTCTTTTCAATTTTGTAACAACCAATACTTACGATTTGTACAAGAAATCAGAGATAAGTTTTCATAAAATATTATATCAAAACAAAACGCCATTGTCAATGATCTTACACGAGAATGAACAAATATTTTCTCTAAGCTTACGCGAACCATTTTCGCTGCCACACACAAAACGTACATTCACATTCCGAAACGACAATAGTTTCACCTGTAGGATATTTCCAACATTTCGAATGGAAGTTCTTCAAATAAAGAAACTTGTCTTGTTACGATGGAACTACAAACGGTGAAAATGTCGTTCTATTTCCTAGGTGATAGATTCTCTCTATTGTGGGATCATAATACTTTGCCGTTGTGTTTGCCTTACATATTGACTGCTCTCTCAAAGTTGCTTGCTATACGATTTCTATTCAACCTTTGTCAAACTATGGAAAAACTTCAACCATATTCTTATCTAGGAAGTTACAACTATTGTAAAAGATTTTTGGCAAATTATATTAATTTGTAAAAGCAATCAGCAATACGTTAAAATAATATAATTCCATAGCTACAAGGATAATTTTCCATCTGCGTTGGTAACACTAAATAAAACTCCCAAGATACATGCTAAATTTACTTAAGACTGTAACACTTCATCTCAAACAAGATTAGGACCATTATATTTTCTAAAATATGGGTTTAATCTCGAGTAGTTATCTCCTACCCTTATTTATCATCCGTAAGGTACCTGTAACGAGAAGATATTCTCCTTTGAACCTTAAATATTAACTTTTAATAACCTGTCCATTTGACGAGAATTAATATGCAATTTGCATGCTAATCGTCTATTCAGCGTACAATCTTAATTTTCGTCAAGATGAACTTTCTTAAGATCGTTTAATGAAATTTTCCACCAGTCAAAATTGCTCGTAATGAATAGATTCGGGTTAAATAGTTTGTTACAGTGATGAATAATAACCCGGCTTTTGTAAATCATAAGCTTAGTCCGTCACGTCTGGGAAATATAATTTGAATCGTTTATAATTCCGGTTATTTTATTGTGAAAGTGTTTGAATCTATTAAATTATGTATTTGTGAGGTAAAACTTTTCAATCAATAATTAATTTTAAGTACACAATGTTGTTTTCAACATTTCAATTTTAAACTTTTCCTTACTTAAAACTTGAGTTTTCAATCTTAAATTATGAGGAAGTACAAAGTTGCAGTATTTTTAAAGCAAAAACCGCTATAAAATTATCATCTTTGCGAACTTTTTAACTTAGATTGACTTCTACTAAGACTTCTCGTAACTTTAGAATAAGTTTTAGAAAATACTGTTGACAGTTTTCCAACCCTGAAATTGACATGAAATAAGTATACTTTGACATTTTATTTTAGGAACTTATAATTTAATTGAAATTAATAAATTTTGAGTCACAATAAAAAAATCCCGGAAAACACAAAACAAAAAACATGATGGAAACTTATGAACAAAACATTTGCCAAATATCCACTTTTCGAGCACCGATTGTGTGGTAAATTCGTGACATTGTAGTCGAGATCCTATCTAAAGTTCGTTCACGACCGGCTTGGGAAATCAGTTACTTTGTTATATTCAAATAGGTATTTCATCTGAAATCAAGCGGCGCGCCATCTTGGCAGCTTTTCAGTGTTTTGCAGTTTTTTAGAGCACCGGTCGTCTAGTGGTACTAGCTCTGCCTTCCGATCCTAAGGTCGTAAGTTCGAATCCAGTCGTGAACCAATGGATTTTTCTGTGTGCTCTATAACTATACTCTCAAACGGTAACAAAGTACGACGTATCAAGTGCACGAAAGAAGCCTAAGAGGCGCATTTTAAACTTTTCACCACACTGGTTCAAAAAAACTAGTGACGTGATAAGAAGAAGTGTTTAGAACCTGGTATTTCCTCGTATCCGAATCAAATATGAAAAGAAAATCGTAAAAAGCTCTAACGTGTATTGGGCTGACGCCAAACGACTTGGTCTCATTATCATACTATCACGGTATAGAGGTGCTTACTCAAAGGGATTGCAGCGATGCAATCGTATTGTTAACCAAGCAATTTAATTCAACAATCCAATGCAAGGTTCGCATTGAATTACATGATAAGGAAACCTGCAGTATTTCATGAGAGCTAGAGTTGTTTATTAGGTTCAATGTTTGTTGAAATGGTGAAAACTTAATTGGATATTTACTTAATTTATTTTACCTACAACATAGATAGATAGATAGATAGATAGATAGATAGATATTCAATTCAATTCAATTCAATTCAATTCATTTATTCCTTTTTGATACACGAAATTGTACACTAGGAAAAGTCACATCGGTTGACATACATAACAAAATATAATATGACAATTACATGAAATAAAAATAGGCCTACATACAGAATTCAGATAGACAGATAGATAGATAGAAAGATAGATAGATAGATAGATAGATAGATAGATAGATAGATAGATAGATAGATAGATAGATAGATAGATAGATAGATAGATAGATAGATAGATAGATAGATAGAAAGATAGATAGATAGATAGATAGATAGATAGATAGATAGATAGATAGATAGATAGATAGATAGTATCTGGATGACCGAATGGAGGTATAAGATAAGCGTGGATCCACCCTTGTGACATTCTGTCGAAACACGCGCCTACATTTGACGCGGGCTATGACTTTGTGACTTGACACTGGCAAAATTGATCTCAAAAGAGATAAAAAAAATATAAAGAAGAAAAAGACACGCGGGTTTGTAAGTACGTCTCATGGCAAAAACTCTGTGCTTTTTCGCGAAGTCCTTTGAAAATCTTTCAAATTTTTACGAGTTTATGGCAGTTTGTCACTAGTGTAGACGCGTTTTAATCAGTGATCTGTTAAAGTTTCTAAAGTAACAGATTGGTTTTAATATACTATACGAAGGTATTAATTAGTGTGGCAAAAATTTTGAGATTTTTGCATTCGAAGTATACAAAGAAAAGTATTCTTCTCTTAGAGGGTACCTACACTGGAGTTTAAAGTCTGAAAAACTACGCCAAAAACCGAGGAACTAGAACAGTATTGACTTATAACTAGATATTCAAGCCATTTTCAATATTGTGTGAGGAAAACTAAACAAGAAGTCTCAGGTGCCAATCGGATTTTGCTTGTTACTGGCGCGCAGTTATGAAATAAATTCTCTTTGGTGATCCGAATTTTTCTTTTCTTCCATATCACTAGTTACTTTCCATTTTCTTTAGTGTAGGTATGTCAGTAGATAAAATGTGTTTGAGGTATGTACTATCTAATGTATCCAATTAAACTTAGGTATTCTGTGGTCACCTGTCTATGTATCTAAGTACGAAATCTAATCAAAACCAAAATGCGAATTTGGATGAAGGTATAGGATAAGCGGCGATAGGCTTGCAACCTTTCACATACAGAATACTAACTACTGTGCAAATTGCGGGCATGTGCCAAATATTATTTGCTTCTGACTCCTTTTTTTAGATATTATCCTCAAAGTAACTAAAGATCTGAAAGGATATCCACCGAGGCTGGGGATTACAGTCGTGATAATGCTTTTTTTCTATACCTATACGGCTTTGATGGTCGAAACACCAGCCGTAATCTATATCTATATAAGAGCTTAACCTGACTGACTGACTGATTGATCATCGCCGAGCCGAAACCGCTGAAGATAGAAAGCTGAAATTTGGAAGGTGGCTTCCTTTTATAACAAAACCACCCACTAAGGCGGGATTTTTAGAAATTCCACCTCTAAGGGGGTGAAAAAGGGTGAAAAAGTTAGTATGAAACTTTTAAACGCGTGAAGCGATTTTCATGAAACTTTGTTTGTGCACTGTAAATGCAAAATTAATGGACACGTGTTTCAGGATTTTTCAATATAACCATCAAAAAGGGGTCAAATGTGGGGTCAATGTTTGTATTGGAACTTTTTAACGGGTGGTGCGATTGGTTTAAAACTTTGTTTGTGTACTGTAAATGCAAAATGAATAGACACGCATTTCAGGATTTTTAATATAACTTTCAAAAAGGGGTCAAATGTGGGGTCAATGTTTGTTTGGGAACTTTTTCACGGGTGGTGCGATTAGTCTGAAACTTTGTTTCGTGTTTCAGGATTTTTCAATATAACCTTCAAAAAAGGGTCAAATGGGGGGTCAAGGTTTGTAGGGCACTTTCTAACGGGTGGTGCGATTGGTCTGAAACTTTGTTTTGCGTTTCTGGGTTTTTCAATATAACTCTATAAAAAGAGTTCAAAAGGGGGTCAATGTTTTTATGGGAACTTTTTAACAGGTGGTGCAATTGGTTTGAAACTTTGGTTGTGTACTGGTAAAATGAATGGACACGTGTTTCACAATTTTTCAATATAACTTTCAAAAAGGGGTCAAATGGGAGGTCAATGTTTGTATGGGAACTTTTTAACGGGTGGTGCGATTGGTGTGAAACTTTGTTTGTGTACTGTAAATGCAAAATGAATGGACACGTATTTCTGGATATTCCAAAATAACCCTCTAAAAAGGGTAAAAAGAGGGTCAAAGTTATGTATGGAATTTTTTTATTAGTGTGATTTGTTTAAAACTCAGTTTAGATACTTTAAGTGAACGAAGTCGCGAGCGGGACAGCTAGTAATATATATACCTAACGTTTCATCAAAGAAGAACAAAACATTCAGGAATATGCGTGGAAAGATTCGAAAAATAATATTGTTATTGCCTTGTTCAAATTACGATACAAAAACTTTGCGTGCCAATCTTATTTATATTCTCTATAAATTGCCGATGAGAAAATTCTTTCATAGTTTCATGAAACACGAAGGGCTATTTATTGAAGTCTTGAAGCAATTATCTCGAATGTTTGGTCCTAAAGTTTGGATAACTCACTTAATTTGTTTTGTTTCAGATGAACGAGAGCACATCAAAATAATCGTCAGCTCACTAATAAATTGTGGAACGGTTGAGTTATCTAAGTACCGTTACAAACGATCTATGGGTTGCTCTATTTATCCAGATCACTGCCAAAGGGAAGCGTCCTCAACACTCGCGGTATTACCATCACTGATAAAATGTTATGCAAATTTTGTTATTTTTTTAGTAAGATTGTAGATAATGGTTATAGATCATAATGATAGACGAATCCAACGACTTCTCATTTGTCAAAATCTATCTAGCCATTCACACATATCAATGGTTTTTGAGGTACCATCCTAATGATTCAGGAATCACAGTAACTGTAAAGTATGGTATAAATTAAAGTTTATATTATATTCCGACTGACGGATCAACGCACAGCCTAAACCGCTGATCGTAGAGACCTGAAACTTGGAAGGTGTATTTTTGTATGACGTAGGCAGCCGATTAGAAAGGATTTTCCGAAATTCTACCTCTAAGGGGGTGAAAAAGGTGGGCAAAGTTTGTATGGTACAAAGTGGTCCAATCTACTTAAAATTTTGCATAAATCTTTTTTAACAGAATTGATCGAATACGTATTTCGTACTGTATTGAAATTCATTTAAAATAAAACATGCAAATGAAGTTGCGAGTGGGGCCAACTAGTCTCGAATAAAAATTGGGCAGTCCAGCTCAGAGCCATAAGAACATGAATACATAGATACACCCCAAACACAGTACCCTCCGTCTTCGCAGTCGGGTAACAAACGTCAATTTAACAAGAGAATAGAATTTGCTGCAATCCCTGATTGCGTAGTAAAAACGAGATGTGGGATTAACTTCAAATTCATACATGTTTTACGAGCGCAGTGTGGGCCGGTAATAAAGTTGTTCGCAGGTGCAAATCTCTGAGGAGTGAACGGAAATACGGGGAAAAGTTCATACTATGTCATGATTGAGAATCTTCGGAATCTGTAAAACTAGCTTTGGCTTGCGGTTTTGTACGCCTGGTATAACTATGCGACAAGCAAGTTCTCCTGTTGCATAATTATGTTTAAATTTCAAACAATGAAAGAACGAGACAGAGTTATACAGTTAACTCTGCTAGGTATTCCTTACAAAATTAACAAGGATCATACAAAAAAAAAGCGCTAGGGCCCAGCGAGTTTCTTGTCAGTTCTTCTCGCACTGGGGATAGGACTGGAACTGGCACTTAGACTCACCTAGTATGTAAGACGTTTCAAAGTGATCCCTGTGATTCTATTGAAAATAAACATATTTTGATTTGATTTGATTTGATTTGTTACAAAGCTGTAAGTGTGTACTTATTATTTTCGCTTGCGTTGTTGGCAGCTTATAAATTATGCGCGTGAGTTTATCTGCATAAACTCCTAGATATCTAAATCTGTCAAACTGTTAAACGTGATTGTCAAACTTCCAAATATCTACACAAACTTTCGACTTTATGATAATAGTTGGGATAGGATACCTATTAGATCATTAATTATCTGATAATCCATAAACAAACTAAACTTGGTTCTAGAGAGCTAAATCTAGAATTTTGCTTTAATTTTAGTGAGATAAGTACCTACCTTATTTTCAGAGTTAAGATTATAATGTCAATATGAGTAATTATTATAACCAAAAGGACCAGTAGTGACTTGTTATGAAGAAAATATAATAGCCAAAATAATTTCAACGCAAAATCTTAGTAGCAACAAATTATTTTTATTAAAAGTTAAAGAAAAATTATATGTGAAACAAATTTGAAATAACTAGTGAAAACTAGATTAAACTTTAGTAAGTACTTATTAGTATTCAAAAATTCATTTAGTGTTTCTTTACCGCGGACTAATTAAAAAATGTTACAAAATCTCTAAAATAAAAGTCTTTATAGTGAATCAAAAATTTTTTTTAATTAGTCCGTGGAACAAGAGAATTATCAGTAGTCAACACTTATCTTAAGATATTAGTTATGTCCATATTCTTTGCAGAGTTTCGCGATGTGGTGGGCCGCGACGGCGGCACGACGCGGCAACGTCGTGACGTCGTCGCCCGTCGCCGGACGCACATTGAACGCTTGTAGCCTACATGTACCAGCCATCATTCTTCCTATAACCCTATCAAAATAAAAACAAGCTAAAATATGCATAAGTTCATCACTATTATTGATTTAAGATTTTGTGTAAATTTCTAACTAAAATATTCGTAGACCGTCTACGCGTCGTAGAGCATCTACGAGTTATGTAGAGATTCTACGCCCTGTACAAAAAATATTCTTACCTACTTATTTATACGTAGGTATATACTATGTAGTTAAGTCACATCGGCATTAAAGAAGACCACTTTTGAAGTAATATAGTTAATACTCGTAATACAAAACAAACTCCAGAACGGCTGAACCAATTTTCATGATTTTGTTTGTTGGATTTGTCTCCACCCAGAATAGCAGAATAACTATTAAAAAATTTAAAAATGCGGGTAAGAGCTGGTAATCAATAACAGTCTTGCATTTTTTGCATTAATTCTGTTTTACGCTGTCTAAAATCTTAAGGCTAAATTAATTTTGCGATTATTAGCCAATGCGACTTATATGTTGGTTGAACTGTACCTCACTGTACAGGGTGGCTTCAGTTCTGGCAGTAGAAAGTCAATCTCGTAGTAAACAACTTGCATTGCTGGTCCATTATCATCTCGGACTACCAAGTTCTTTGCACTACGTTCTCCTGGTCTTACGCTTACACATTTTCCTGAAAAAAAAAACAACAATTATAAAACAAAGTCCTCCGCAGCGTCCGTTTGTCTATTCGCGATATTATAATAAAAAACTACTGCACCGATTTTCATGCTGTTCACCAATAGATAGAGTGGTTCTTGAGAAAGGTGTTAGTAAATAGAAGGTTAGAAAGGAAGGTGGTTAGAAGTATTTGAAAATACGAGTAGTTCCCTTTAGATTATTTTATAATCTGTGTCTCTAATGATCCAGACTGATCCAACAACACCTCACTTGTCAAAATCTGTCAAGCCGTTTCGACAGCGAAATTACTATACTTTCACACAATCAAACCACTTTTTTTTTTCTTTTCGGCCTTACTCAACTTGCGTACCCATAACTATGTATATTAAAATGAAATACAATATTAATAATAATATTAACGAACCCACAATCTCATAGATGATTAAGATACCGATTTCTTGAAGTGTTTTGTGCCATTTAAGTACCTTCTCGACGGGTCCTGAGAACGCCCTTGGGCCTCCCTTATTTAATGCCTATAGACAAACAAAGCGAAAATTATTCTTAAGGTAGTGGTAGTACCCCTGCTTCACAAACCGAAGGTAATAGGTTCAAACCTGGTCGTGCACCAATGAGTTTTTTTGTTTTAAAAATGTATGTGAGATGTTTTCCTTCACCGTTTGAGAGCATTGTATCATCGTGTAACATGGCGTCCTGAATGGAGATTTATAGTTTTGTCATGCTGACATTCATGCTAATTATTCTTAGAATGTTTTTGAAATAGTGATTCAGATTCACGTTATAACGGGGTGTTTTGTGTGGCCTATCTACCAGTTACCATTGTCTCATACAATTTTAATTCCTAGGGCCAAGTATATAAATTATTTTACTTAACTATGTTTAGTCATTTAGTGCACTCTATGTACCTATGTCTAGTTTCACAGCATTTTTGAATAAATTTTATTATATGTTTATTTATTCGTGTTATTTATCACAAATAAATAAATATATAATAAAATTAGAGTAGAATAAATGCAGTGGAAATGAGAGCTTTAAGAAGTATGTGTGGTTTAACTTTGAATGATAGAGTGAAGAACAGTGTGATAAGAGAACGTTGTGGAGTGAAAGAAGACGTAGTGATGAAAATTGAGAAGGGTATGCTAAGATGGTTTGGGCATGTAGAAAGGATGGATGAAAGGAGATTGACGAAACAGTTGTATAAGGAGAGTGTGAATGGGACAGTTGGAAGGAGAAGACCTCGGCGTACGTACCTCGATCAAATTGGGGACGTTTTAGAGAAAGGCCAGGTCCAGAGTACCCTAAACCGACGCGCATGTATGAAGAATGTAATAAGAGTAAATGAAGCAAAAGAAGTATGTCAGGATCGTAGCAAGTGGAGATCCGTGGTCTCTGCCTACCCCGTCGGGAAACAGGCGTGATTTTATGTATGTATGTATGTATTTATCACAACCGGAAATTCTCGAGTTAAAACGTGCCTATGAATAATAGGCTTATTACCCTTTAAACTGCTAACAATGATGCTATCTATAGGTATTACGAGTAAAACATACTTCACTTCTCTACAGTAAAACTCTAAACGTTTTATGATCCAAAGTTTAAGATTATCTGAACAATAGGCCATAAAATGAGTTTGAGTCATTTAGCTTTTAAGCAGCTTTTATTACGTCATCACTCAAGCAATTTAACTGCTGTTGTTGCTTTTGTTTAAATTACTAGAGCCTTTTCCTGCGACTTCGTTTCAGTTTTTTCTTTCTTACAAACTTCTATTTTCCCTATATCATCGATAGTAACTATAATACAACGATGTCTTAATAGTTGATCTTTGTCAATAACTTTGTTAATTTTCACTTAAAACGGGACACTATAATTATGTGAGTCTTAATGATATTTCACGCTTAGGTGAAAATTATGTTCAAAGCCATGTTAGTTTCAAAAGTAATAACTTTCTTAGTAAGCCCAAAGGAAGGACCATAATACCTTTCAAGTCTAGTTTATAGTAAAATACTGTATAAGTTAAGCTTATTTACAGAAATACACAGTTCTATCTTAATAAACACAACATTATCTACTTATTTTATAATGAGAAAGGATTTGATTGTTTGTCTGCATTGTATATGCTCCGAAACATATGTAGAATGTTCCGTATAGAATGAACATTCAGGATGAACATAGGCTATATTTTATGTAGGTACTTAGCGAGCGACGCCGCGGGCGGAAGCTAGTATAAAATACATATGAAACTAGGTGATAGCTGAATTTTTTGAAGATATCTCGACTGATCTAGATCGCTGCCAGAGGCAATCGTCCCCAAGACGCTGGAGAATGGCACTGAAATACATTGATCTAAATATAAGGACAGATTTCAGAGGCCTTATCACAAGTTTTTTGGGCAATATCAAAGTAATATAACTTTGATACTTCGTACCATGTCCTATAAAAATTGTATTGAAGTAGTGTTACTTCAAGCTTGAATTTTGACATTTCTAAAATTATGTGGTATATGTAAGAGCTTGTAACAACACGTCAGTCAGTCAGTATTTAGACAAACCTTATTAGATTGAGTGGTACGCTACAAATGTAATTGTACCTTTAATTGCACGCTAAAAGATGCTTATTACATAAGATTTTGGTTGTTTTAATTGATTGTTTGGGATATTATAAAGTTTTACTGTTTAAGTTAAGTTTTTAAGTGACTGGATAACCATAATATATAATGAATTATGCAACATTTTGTACAAAAAATACATGTCATTATTAGTACCACTTTATGAGTAAAGGACCATTTATAAAGCTAGTTAGCTACTTAGGTCAATCTTCACAGCAAAGTCTAGCAAAAAAGGCACAAAAAATTATCTTCCGAGACAAAAGGCGAAAGAAAGGCGAGACAAGACGGATATTGCACCGGTATGTACGTACCTTTCTTCGTTTATTAGCTTTGACTACCTACTTCTTAGTATTTCTTATCGTATGCCTTTTGACTTTGGCACTGTCTTTATACCAAAGCCTAAAGGCGCAAATGATATTGTATTTTTTTTTTTTATTCATAGCTTCACTAGTTCTTTTGAACAAGCAGCAATAACGCAAAGCATGTTTTTTAAACTATATTTTTTTCGATGGAACATAATCTACCTTTAAACGAGCAATTCTTGTATACATAATGTATACCTATGTATTATTTAGAATCTCGGAAACGGCTCCAACGATTTTCATGAAATTTTGTATGCAGAGAGGTTTCGGGTGTGATAAATCGATCTAGCTAGGTTTCATTTTCCAAAAAAACAATATTTCAGAGGTCAACCAGGTACTTAACATTTGTGACAGCAAATATAACAGTGTGGTCAAATCATTTTGTCTTTTTTTCAGTAGATAAAAACGCTCTCTGTGGCGATCATACTCACCTACAAGTAGATCTATAGGTATGAGTTTAATGTTATCAAAAACTACAAACATTTGCTTGCTACCAGACGAACATAATTCTACAAATAATGATATTTAATATGGATAAAAAAAATTGAATAAAACTTGCCATCTCCGGGGTCAGTGATAACAATGGGTGTACCACAAGGATCGATATTAGGACCATTTTTGTTTTTAATATATATAAACGATCTACCCAAACTTGTCAGGGATGATCAGGAGATTGTACTGTTTGCTGATGACACGTCACTTTTATTTAAAAAAAAGCGCCGTATGACTAATTTTGACGAAGTGAATAATGCAATCTCTAAAATTGTAAAATGGTTTAATGTAAACAACTTATTACTAAATGAAAAGAAAACGAAATGTGTTCGTTTTGTACTACCAAATGTTCGACAATTAGATACCAATATAAAAATAAATAACGAAAATATAGATCTTGTGGACACCACAGTATTCTTGGGCATAACTTTAGATAATAAGCTTCAATGGGGCCCGCACATTGATAAATTGTCGAAGAGACTTAGCTCTGCAGCATATGCAGTTAAAAAGATCCGTCATTTCACCGACGTAGAAACTGCTAGACTTGTATATTTCAGCTACTTTCATAGCATTATGTCTTACGGCATTTTGTTGTGGGGGAGTGCTGCAGATATTAATACTATATTTGTGTTGCAGAAGAGGGCTGTTCGTGCAATTTATAACATGGGTCCCAGAGAATCTCTTAGAGATAAGTTTAAAGAAATAAACATCATGACAATGCCATGTCAGTATATATATGTATGAAAACTTGATGTATCTTCACAAAAACATTAATTTATTTAGGAAAAATAGTGATAATCATAATGTTAATACTAGAATTAAAAATAAACTCGCTGTTCCCACGGTTAGGCTCACTAAAGTAAGTAAATCCTTTAAAGGGCAATGTGTACGCTTCTATAACAAGATCCCAAGTGACATGCTTGATTTATCAATTGGAAAATTCAAAAATGTAATTAAACAGAAACTGTCTAGAAAAGCTTATTATAAAATATCAGAGTACTTAGATGATAAAAAAGCTTGGGATGAATCAGCTCCAACTCTGCTAGGTATTCCTTACAAAATTAACAAGGATCATACAAAAAAAGCGCTAGGGCCCAGCGAGTTTCTTGTCAGTTCTTCTCGCACTGGGGATAGGACTGGAACTGGCACTTCGACTCACCTAGTATGTAAGACGTTTCAAAGTGATCCCTGTGATTCTATTGAAAATAAACATATTTTGACTTTGACTTTGACTTTGACATTAAACGTGGTAATGCCGCCAGCGTCTTGGGGACGCTCCTATCTAGCAGTGATCTGGATCAGTTGAGCTATCTATAGATCGTTTGTAACGGTCCTCAGATAGCTCAACTGCATCTCATGTATCTATATCTATATAAGAGCTTAACCTGACTGACTGACTGACTGATTTATCATCGCCCAGCCGAAACCGCTGAAGCTAGAAAGCTGAAATTTGGAAGGTGGTTTCCTTTTATAACAAAACCACCCACTAAGGCGGGATTTTTGGAAATTCCACCTCTAAGGGGGTGAAAAAGGGTGAAAACGTTAGTATTAAACTTTTTAACGCGTGGAGTGATTTTCATGAAACTTTGTTTGTGCACTGTAAATGCAAAATGAATGAACACGTGTTTCAGGATTTTTCAATATAACCATCAAAAAGGGGTCAAATGTGTGGTCAATGTTTGTATGTGAACTTTTGAACGGGTGGTGCGATTGGTCTGGAACTTTGTTTGTGTACTGTAAATACAAAATGAAAGGACACGTGTTTCAGAATATTTCAATATATCCTTGAAAAAGGGGTCAAATGTGGGGTCAATGTTTGTATGGAATCTTTTTAACCTGGTGCGATTGGTCTGAAACTTTGTTTCGTGTTTCAGGATTTTTCAATAAAACCTTTTAAAAAGGGGGTCAAATGGGGGGGGGGGGTCAATGTTTGTATGGGAATTTTTCAACGGGTGGTGCGATTGGTCTGAAACTTAATTTCGTGTTTTAGGATTTTTCAATATATCTCTAAAAAAGGGGATCAAATGGGGGTCAATGTTTTTTAACGGGTGGTGCGATTGCTCTGAAACTTTGTGTACTGTAAATACAAAATGAATGGACAAGTGTTTCAGGATTTTTCAATATAAACTTCAAAAAGGGGTCAAATGTGGGGTCAATATTTCTATGGGTACTTTTTAAAGGGTGGTGCGATTGATCTTAATTTTGGTTTGGATACTTTAAATGCAAAATAAATGGAAACGTATTCCTGGATATTTCAAAATAACCTTGTAAAAAGGGTAAAATTGGGTGTCAAAGTTATTATGGGATTTTTTATTAGTGTGATTTGCTTGAAACTCAGTTTAGTTAGATACCTACTTTAAGTGAACGAAGTCGCGGGCGGGACAGCTAGTTTTATATATAAGTGTATATAATAAGATAATGATTTAAAACAGTGATTCCCAAAGTGGTCCAGGTGGACCCCCAGGGGTCCACGTGAGACTTGACGGGGGTCTACGTTGGACGTGACAAAAAATGGGGGTCTACAATCGTAAGGGGGTGCATGAAAATTAATTTGGTTTCGATAGTGAAGAACTAAAATGTTGCTTGTTATTTTAAATAATATGATACCTAAATGAAGAAGAAATGGTTTGATTGTGTGAAAGATGATATGAATGTAAGAGGAGTTGATTCAGAGTTGACGAATGATAGGGGTGAATGGAAGAAGAAAACATGTTGTGCCGACCCCACTTAGCGTGGGATAAGGGCAGGAGAATGATGATGATACCTAAATAAAAAAAATGGTAATTTGGAAATGTAAAAGATTTTTTTTTTTCGAAATCTTAATCGTCGTTGAAACTCAGCCACAACGCAAGTTTCCATAGATAGAAAAATCTAATCTTCACTTATTTTTTCAAGATTTAGTAATTGGTAGTAATGTCCACCGGATCCAAAAAAAAATTATAAGTGGTCTTTGAAACAAAAGCTTTTGGGAACCACTGATTTAAAATAACACATCATCCTATTTTTTATGTAAGTAAAGTCGCCTTGAAAAGGCTCGTTCGTCAATTCCTTAAATACAAATAGGCAAAATCCTGTTAAGTATGAAATGTTTCTGTAAATCCAGTAAATTATAATCGTTGAAGTCACGAGCAAAAGGTAGTCAAAATAAACAAGTAGAACAAGAATTCGTTCCAGTATTCATCAATAAATTAAATGTCAATTCAGCACTGAAGAAACACGTCGCAATCAATCAACGATGTAATTGCATGCATCCGAAAACGAATCAAAATGAAATCGGTTTGTTTAAAGTAATTACATTTTAATGCAATCGCGATTTATTTTCCTTCATTGTTTGTTTGTTTTTCTGATGAGATTTTCGTAGTGCGCTTTTTTCATGATATTGTTATTTTCATACAATCTTTGATGTACCATTTTTATTCTGTACTAGCATCCGCTTACGGCTCCGCTCGTGTAGTACCTACCCAGATAAAAGTAATAAACTACGCCTATTGCAAGTTTCATCCAGATCTGGCGAGAAAGAGTAACAAACATCCATACATCCTCACGAACTTTCACGTGTGTAATGTTACAAGAAGGAGAGTTGGATATAATAGGTATATATTTTCGTTAACTAAATCTTATATCTTTAAACGAGCATTATACTATATGTAATAGGGGGTTTTGGGGGTGGTGGGTGTAATAGGGTGCAATTTAACTTTGCTATTTTGCTAATTTTACGGACTAAAAGAAACGTATATTTGCTTTGGTGTTTATTAGGCGACTGAGGTTAAATAAAGGTGGTGCCGGTATACTGACATTTCTATTATAGTAGGTAGGTAGGTATAAAAGGTATGTATATACTTATTTACGGTTTCAATCAGAAGTTAATATTAATATTAGATCAAACAGGGGGCGATAAATCGATATAGCCAGGTTTAATTTTTAGAAGAAGTAGTATCGGGCTAACCTTAATTATTTTCCCGACGTTCCGTATTACAATGACCAATACACCATTATACACAGTGATAATAACAACCCGTTAGACTTTTTACATGTGTGATAATAGCGAACTTTTCAGATACCCTTTTCTTCAAATACTTAGTTCTAAAAGAGAACTAAAATTGGAAAAATGTTCATGAAACTAGCACAGGTTTATGAAGATAACCTGGATTATAAAACTAATAAAGATTTTATCTTAATAAGAAAAAGTACAATGAAAGCAATTTTGGTAAGAATTTTATGGTGATTGAATCCAGTCAATAAGACTTAACTTAGTAGAATGTTATGAGCTAGACTTTATATTTAAACCAATATTTTTTTATTAATTAAGTCATTAAGCGTTTATGGGTAACCAACTTTGGTAATTACTTATAACTTTTCTCAGAATAAAAGAATGTAGGTAAGTCAAGTAAAATCAGTTTACTCTTTATTTACGCTTTATTATAAAGACAGTGCGTAAACAATTATTATTATTATTATTATGAGCCGTTTGTGTCCCACTGCTGGGCAAAGGCCTCCCCCCAATCTTTCCAGATGTCGCGATCCTGTGCTATTTTCTCCCAGTCAGCTAGAAATTTGTCCAGTTCGTCCCGCCATCTCCGTTTCGGTCTGCCGCGTCGCCTTCTCGCCGGGTCGGGGCGCCACTCAGTGGCTACCTTCGCCCGCAGCTCACTTGGCATGCGGCAGACATGTCCAGCCCAGTTCCACTTCAGCTTGGCGGCCTTCGTAGCGACATCTGCGATTTGCGTTTTGGAGCGCAGTTCGGTGTTACGGATTCTATCCATTAACTTGACACCCAAAATGCTGCGCTCCATCGCTCGTTGGCAAACCTTGAGTTTGGCCTTCTGAAGTTGTGTCAATGACCAAGTTTGCGCACCATATGTGAGGACGGGGAGAATGCATGTGTCCATTAATTTTCGCTTAAGCGACAATGGAAAGTCTAGACTTTTCATCAGATCTCCCTTGGCCCAATAGCTCTTCCAGGCATTTTCAGTTCGCCGAACGATTTCTTTGTCTTGCCTGGAACTGAAAGAGACTATTTGACCAAGGTAGATATAGTCCTCGACATATTGCAATTCTTCCCCGTCTACTCTTATTCTGGATTTAACGCTGTTGGTCATGACCTTGGTTTTCGACCTGTTCATCTTCAGTCCAACCTCAAGGCTTGCAATGCTAAGATCTTTCAGCATATCTTGTAGCTCCGAAGATGATGAGGAAAATAGGACAATATCATCAGCGAAGCGGAGGTTTGTTAACCTCACTCCGCCAACGTCAATACCCCTTCCCTCCCATCCAGCCGCCAACTTCCGAAACACCTCTTCCAGGGTACTATTGAAAAGTTTTGGAGAAAGCGGGTCACCCTGTTTGACGCCTTTACAGATTTTAAAAGATGGGCCTATCGATTCTAGTTTTATTGAAGCTGTGCTATTGGAATAAATATTGCGAAGTAATTGGATGTAAACAAAATAATGCGTAAACAAAATAAAATAAAATACAAAATAAAAAACCCCCTGACTTCTAAACCTTAACATGTCATAATTTAAAGTCATGGTTACCTTACCATAATACTTTCAATATAACAGTAGTAACACGGTACCTAATTTCGAATCGATCGGATATAAGGAAGTTAGTCAGATCATCAACTAGAAAAGAGCTGATGATCTTCAAACGGCTGAACAGATTTTCATGAAACATGGCGGGGGTTAAAAATAGTTTGGTTGAATCCAAACTTAGTCGTTTAGCGTATGCGTTATAGCGTATTGGTTATTTTACTATAAGGACGTTTTGCGTTTATGTTTTTGGTCATTATGTACATATTCATTATTGACTAAAATTGAAATATTATTTATTGTATTGTAATCTCAAATGTTTTTCCTATGTTTTTCGTCACCGAAAAATATGTTTTTAAAATGGAATCATAATATATTTACCTTGAGTTTATCACTGCGTGTCATCATTTGCATCTGAACGTCGTTTCTGATGAGATCTAATTCGTTTGGTTTCTTCAGAGTCGCTAAAAAACAAAACATAATGTTTTACAAAACAAAATAAAATCTATTGGTACACGACCGGATTCGAAGACACGCCCTTTCGATTTTAAGGCGGAGACTTTCGCTCTATTAGATACCACCAGGGCTTTCGCTCTATTAGAAGAGAACTTACGGAATTTCTGTTGGAAACTTTGTTGGTTTTCAGTATTTTTCCCTTGTACAGAATATGGCTGAAGTTTTGGCATTTCCTCTACTTTTGCCGGCTCTGCTGAAAAAATGGACATTTTCTAATACTTAGTTTACGAAACCTTACCACAAGCTCTTCGGGCAATATCGAAGTAATAAAACTTTAATATTTCGTACCTGACCCATAAAAATTGTATGGAAGTAGAGTTATTTCAAGCTTGAAACGTTTCTGAAACCTGACTGGAACTATTTAGTCTCATATGTCCCCCTAGGGACAAACGGAACTTTTAGTCCCCCATAAGAGAACAGAGCAGGGAGACAAATGGGAATAATCCATAAATGAGAATTTGTCCTAATAATAAAAAATAATAACGATTTATTTATGACGGATTTATATGTGAGAACAAGGTATGGATTTGATTGTGGATGGATATAATATAAGGGTAGAGGTAGACCTAAGAAAAGATGGATAGACTCTGTGAAAGATGTGTAAGAAGAGAGAAACTACTGAGATGACGGATGATAGGGGAGAGTGGAGGAAGAGAACCTGTTGTGCCGACCCCCACTGTGGGATAAGGGTTGGAAGATGATGAAACCTTTCTTTACGTAAGTACCTAGGCCTCCCAAATGCATAACTTGAGGTAGTACAGTTTGTCGGATAGTATGAGGTTTGTTCCTATCCGCTCCCCCTAAACCTCTGTTTTGATAGTCACCACCGAAAATGTTGATTGGCTGGTTCCCTTGTATCTGTTGACCTGAAAAATATCAAAAATGGACACGAAATAACATTACTGAAAAAGACGGAAATATCTAGTACTTTCCCGCTAAACTATTGTCTAATGAGCTTAACCACAACACAAACTCCAATAGAAATTCGACACGTGTTTCGCTTCTCCACGAAGCATCCCCAGGACCATTGACTCGCTCCGCACTGGTGTTGCTCCACAGAGCGCCGAAAGAGAAGACTTCTCTTTCCGAAAGAGATCTAAAAGAATTTCTATTTGAGTTTGTGTGTGTTAAGCTCATTAGATAATAGTTTAGCGGGAAAGTACTATTATATCCGTCCTTTTCAGTATTTATAATGGTTACGTATGGCAAAGTTACGCCTAAATCAATCATTTAACGAAATAACATGATCACGACTGTGATCCCCAAGCTTGATAGATATCTCCTTCTAATATTTATTTATCTATGCTGTAATGATATATCCTACTAATTCTACTAATATTATAAACGCGAAAGTTTGTAAGAATGTATGGATGTACCTATGTTTGTTACCTACTCTTTCACGCTGAAACGGCTGAACGGATCTGAAATTTGGCACACACAGATATAGATTAGGTAGGAATAATAGTCTGGAACACACAGGATTATATCCCAAAAAAATTTACGGTTCCAGTGGGATAGATTTGTTTTTGTTTTTCAAGGTAGTACCACGCGGGTGAAGCCGTGGGCGGAAGCTAGTTACTTAATAATTCAAGTTACCTGCAAGAATATACTGTGGACTAGAGTCACTGTAAACGTCCAAGTATCTTGGATCTATACCAGATGTGTGACATTGAGTTATCTACAAACAAAATATTTTTATTAGGGTAGGTATATTGGCCAAGTTCTGGTTTATGTAATTATTCTCAGAATAATGTGAAAAGCAAGTGAAATGTCAGCTTCATCTGAAACTGTTTTTTAAAACCTAAAAAAGCTATTTAATAATTAAGTCTGCGTATTTTTATCTATTAATTATTAAGTACTTATTAGGTACGTAGGTACCAATACAAAAATGTACCTACTTAAAAGTACCTACATTAATTAAATTTTTAATAAGTTCATATCTAAAGCTTCATTAACCTACACACAATAAATCTAAAACACTGTGAAATGTTGAGCAATCATTGAGATATCTAAGGACTGTTACAAACAATCTATAGATATAGCTCAACTGATCCAGATCACTCCTAGAAGGAAGTCCCCAAGACGCTGGTGTCATTAAGTACCAGATGGCAAAGCTTATAAGCTTTGCCATCAATATAGCATATAATATAAAAATATATTATAATTCAAAGGTGACTGACTGACTGACTGACTGACATAGTGATCTATCAACGCACAGCCCAAACCACTGGACGGATCGGGCTGAAATTTGGCATGCACGTAGATGTTATGACGTAGGCATCCACTAAGAAAGGATTTTGATTAATTCTACCCCCAAGGGGATAAAATATGGGATGAAAGTTTGTATCAAAAGTCGCGATAATCGACATTCACGCGGGCGAAGCTGAGGGCATCAGCTAGTCTGCTCATATAAATATGAGCCTAAGTAGGGACCTACCTAAATTAATGATAGAATAGGTAGGTAGAATAGTATGATAGGAAGTGAATGATAGGAGTGTGTGGAAGAAGAAAACATGTTGTGCCACCCCACTTAGCGTGGGATAAGGGCAGAAGAATGATGATTAGGTATCTATAAGTAGGTAGGTATTGTCTTACGTAAGTAGGTACCTACTAAAGGTCGGTACTCACTGTAGGACTGGCACTGCCCAGTCCACTACCACTGGGTAGTGTATGAGTTTGGCCCAAGTGAGCAGAACTCATTGTTTGCGGCCCGTGTAATGTTTGTTGAATATTATGGGCATTGGATGGCAAGCTGCTGTAGTACAGGTTTTTGAGTGGCCTGAAAACGTACTTACATAATAGTAGGTATCTAAAGTACCTACAGGCTAGGTAGTTCTACATCATGAACGTACTTATTTAGATTACTTACCTAAAAGTAGGTAGTATCTATATCTACGTAGAGTAGGTAGGTATAGTTAGGTACATACCTACCCATTTACTTAGGTAGGTATATATTATTTATACTTACCTATACTTATTCAAAAGTGTAGGTAGGTAGATTATCATTATGTATGTGTACCTACCTACCAAAATAGGTAGGTAATAAGTAGGTACTTATCTATGTAAGTACCTAGTTAAGATAGGTACTCACATGCAACCACTTCTTGGATTTTCAAGAAATGTCATCTGATTTTCCTGTGGAAATCCTGAAAAATATTTAACTTATTATTATGTAAGTAGGTACACCTAATGAATTTTTGCTCAACATTTTTAACAAATTTTACAATGGCTGGTCAATTAGTTACAGAAAATGTAGGTAAGTATCTATTTGTATTTACAAACCAACCTGCGGCAGACCTCGGTTCTTTTATTATAAATCTATCCATAGTTCTGAATCTAAACAATGCAGAAGTTCGATATTTTTGTGCAACTATTATTTTTTAAACTTTTTGCTTTGCTTCTCACGTTCTCTTCTCCCGCCATAATAACATTTTAAAATTTTCCCGCTTTTTTTTGCTTTTTCTACCCAGGGCCAGAGAGGGCGTAGAGCGGCTTTATTATTCAGCATTCTAATCTTTATCTAAAAAAAATTATTACACTTAAAAAAAAATCTTTCCTTCGTTTTTTAAAACAAACCCTAGAATCGAGCTATGTAAGGATTTTCTTTTTCTTCTTTGTAAGGTATCTTTTTTTTTTAAGAGACCAAGTGTACTAGTAGGTATTCTCAACCATGTCAATGTCACACAGATGTCAACTTGTCAAGTAAATAAAGTAAACAAAACAAACAGAACAATCAGAACAGAATCTTACAATTTATTGTAAAAGTACTTGGATAATTTGCAACATGGAACTCCAAGATACTTATTACAACAAATCGGAATATGTAGAAACGGTAGGTTTCTCTAGTGCTTCATTTCTCAGCTTAAAAATAGACTTAGTTTGTGCACTATCTTGAGCGTTCCGCATAACTACCTACCACAATCTATTCCAGGCTTCAGGAAATAAAGTAAGCAGGCAGACAGTATTATGTGGATCTCAGAACATTGTTTTACACGGCAAAGTCATCGTACAAAGCGACGCAATGATTAGAGGAGATTTGGCTAACGTTAAAACTGGGAGATTCTGCATCATCAGTAAAGGCTCGGTGATACGACCTCCTTTCAAGAAGTTTAGTAAAGGGTAAGTACGTTGATTTTGGCATGTACCTACTTACACAACCCAATACTAAGTAAAAACTTCTTGGTGAGCAGATAGACAGTAACATAGTTCGCAAAATGAACACACTAAACCATAGAATATTAAAAATAAAATTGTGTACCTACTTAAGAGACATACCTACCTAGTTTAATCCATTCAACACAGGTTCGAAAGAACTAGGTGGTACTCAGACTACTCACCAGTCCACTTGGTTTCCCTAGCTAGACTGTTTTAATACCTTAATTAGGTAGGTAAAACCCAGATACATCCATATGGATATATACATCCCATGGGAATCATCATTTTTCCTGGGATAAAAAGTTGCCTATGTGCTATTCCAGACTATAAACTATCTCCGTGCCAAATTTCATCCAGTTCCATTAAGGTGTTCCAATGTGAAAGAGTAACAAACATCCATACATACAAACATTCACATTTATAATTTTAGTAGGATTCATACTTCTGATATTAATTTCTGTTTTAGAGTTGCATTCTTTCCGCTTCAAATGGGCGATCATGTGTTTGTCGGTGAGAACACAGTTGTGAATGCAGCAGTAGTGGGATCCTATGTGTACATTGGAAAGAATGTTGTCATTGTAAGTACATAGGCAAAAGTTAAAGAAAAAATATTGCCAGTTCGGAGACATATTTTCTTTTTATATCTATTTTAATCCTTCATTAAACTACTTACTACATCTATTTATACTCCCTCAAACTAGCAGATTTAATTTTGTGTAATGCTCTTTTATTACAAACTTCAAATACTTGCTATACCCATTTAATGAGCACTAAACCATTCTCTGGACTCAAATCAAAGTAAACTATTAACTCAAATAAAGATGATTATTGATTAAGGTGATATAAGTAGTCATTAGTAGTAACTATCTAAGTGACTGTAGTAAAATAGTAGTAAACTGAGTACTTACCAACTTTTAAACCAGCAGTCACACTAGTGACTACAGTAGTAGCTGTAGACTTAAGCAGTCACTAGTTAGTAGTAACTAAGTAAGTAGTGACTACTACTATTGACACTAGTTACTACTAATTAACTCTAGTGACTACTTAGTAACTAGTGACTACTTAACTAATAAACTCGAAACTACATCAAAATAATATTTTCATTGCATTTTTCCAGGGGCGAAGGTGTGTTCTCAAAGACTGCTGCATGATAGAAGACAACTCTGTTCTTCCCGCTGAAACTATTGTGCCATCATTTGCTAGATATTCAGGTAGTCCAGCCCGTCTCGTTACAACTCTACCTGAAGCAACTCCAGATCTGATGACCGAGTTTACCAAGAGTTATTACCAGCACTTTTTACCTACTTCTGGAAATTAGGACTAACTTATTAAACTATTTATTTATGCTATACCTACTTGTATTGTTTTGCTTTTACTGAACTAAATCAATATTTTAATCAATTTTGTTTTATTTAAATAGCAGAGCTTGCATCATAATAATGTAGGTGCCTGCCTACTTATAATACCTAAGACTTATGGTAGGTTAGGGACATACAAACTTGTAGTCAAAGATTTAAATCGTAGATATGGCCGTACGGTACTGAGACCGCGCCGTTTTGTACACCAAATATTTTTAAATTCAGGGTACAAAAGGAATAAGTATATTTTTTACGAAAGATCGTGCTATATAATTGCACAATAATTGGCGAAATAACTGTTTGGTTAATTTTTTACTAATTATTAGTGTGCGTGCATCGGCATTTTGTTAACACACAAAGTACAAAAAAAAAAAAACAGTGCCACAGTTTTTGGCGTCTGGGCATAGGTATATACGATTTAAATCTTTGCTTGTAGTAGGTAGGTAGGTCTACTAAGTTAAGTTGTAACATTCCTTTAGACTAGTATGTCGCATTTTGCTATCCTACTCACTAGTTAGGTAGGTAGAGGTAGATCAGTCTAGGTTCCTATAAAAACGAAATGCTCTATTGAACCCATTATTGTTAATTAAAGAGATTTTATGTTTTATTTTTATTAATAATTAATAAAGTAGGTACCTACAATAAAATTATTGTCATCCTTTATGCACTTATTATGTACACTACACGGTATTCAGGGCCCGGTCGTAAAGGAGCCTAACCCCTAGCCTCTACGCGCCCTGCCCTGAATTTTATTACACCACTCTTATTTAGGGTAAGGGTCCCTGAATTCAGGGTAGGTAGTGTATTAAGTGCTTTAGAAATATTTTAGCGAGTCTTAACCTGGATCTTAGTCCTTTTGGTCTACCTACTCACTGAACTTTATCTGCGTAATTAATTAAGAGGGTATTAGCGTAATAATGAGATAAACTGTTATTAAATCTCATGGGTCATACATAAAGTCTACCTACCTACTCATTTTTTTTTGTGTTTGCGTTGTGATTGATTGTGTTGTATTTATCTGCGTGCTCCGGAACGAAACAGAGTTAGGATTGCCAGTATTTCACGAACGTAACAAAGACGGTTCTGTACAATCTAAAAAACCTATTTTATTTTTCGAACGATTACGCTTTGCATTAATAAATATTATATGATTAGTTCTTACATGATATAAAATTATCTTCTTGGAGTTGGAGTAGTCTACCCATTTCTCATGATGAAATAGTAGTTGGTATGTATAATAATGTATGTCCTTACATACCTATAAATGGCAGCACTGATTCATGCATGGCTTGCTTTTATTGCTTTACTTTGACCGTCAATCAATCAACCAAACCTGATGTAGCGAACACACGTTGGCCCTGGCCTGCCGGGCGAGGCCCAATCATGGCCATCGCCCAGCGTGTAATGAGGTGGTTGGCGTAGGGTCGCCGACGCCTGTACAGGCCTGTACAGGCTGGCCGCCGATCCCGTCGAGTGTCGGTTTTTGGGCCAAGATCAAAGAGAGTTGGCCGCGCGGCCCGCCTGCCGTTTACACGTTGGCTTGCTATTCAGTCTCTTGCAAACTAGCGCACGGGACGGACGTGCGTGTCTACTCGCCGAATGCACTATGATACGTGTCGCAAAATGAGCGACAGGTCCAATGAACGTATTTGATGTTTGTTGAGCTACTTTTTTATTTATTTATTTAGGTATGATCAATAAATGTAAGTAACTAGGTAGGTTCCATAGGTAGACTTGTTCGGGAAAAGCGGTGAAATGTTTTTAAAAAAACATAAAATTAATTGAATTAAAATTATTTAATGTTTAAACTGTTACATGAGGTGATCAAAGATGGAATGAATTAATTAAGCTTACAGTACTGAGGTCGGATATGCTACATCAGCAAATACTCAGCCGTCTGGCCCGGCGATAGTGCGTGGGCGCGAGTATGAATGCACCATGAATGTGCTTAGCTAGCAATAAAGATAGAGCGGCTAGTTGGTTCAGGTGATGTAACTCCTCCCTCCATAAGTTCGAGATTATCCGAATGAGGATTATCTCGAGGTTTTCCCCTAATACAAAAGTTTCTAACTCTATGCTTAAACGCTAACAATAAAAGACAAATAACTAATAATACGCAAAACACCAAATTTCCTATGCTAACACTTTTATAATCTAGAGCACTATAATGATTTTCACTACCACTAATAATTTCACTTCCGCTTTGATGTAATAAGAAGTTCAGGAACGGAACGTCTGCAAGGTCGATACCGTTAAGGTTGACAGGTTTCTTCTGCATATCTGATGGGCTGATGAATATTGTAGGCAGGTTGATAACTGGAAACTGCAAGTATGTTACATCTTTTCCATGGCTTTGATGTCTCGTAAGCTTCAATTCTTTTATATTGACTTGACAATCATCATCCATAGTTAGCACATAAGTTCCACTAATGGATTCTTGGGTAATCTCATTTTCGCAATACTTTGTAAGTAGAGTTTCGGTTTTCACGTAAACGATCCAGCGGTTGGGTTGTATTCGATCTGCCTTTACGTCGTTAATGGTAACAGGAACCGGATGACAATTCGAGATATTTGTGGAAAACTTCAAAAGGTCGGTAATGCAATCGTCTTCGATTAGTGGTAAAGCGTCGTTCTCAAGACATAGGAAACGGGACTCATCGATTTCGCGGCATGACTGAGAGAGCGGCAACGCTTTCAACCCTTTCACAAGGACATAAGGGTATTTGGGTAGGATAAGAGAGGTAAGGTCATTAACTTTATTATAAATAGGCAAGGGGATCAATTTTATGTAATTAAATACTTCATTTCTAATCAAAGGAATATGCATAATTAGTTTTATCTGATTTTGTTTTATGTATGCTTTCATTTCTATACACTGCTCTATTTTTACAACATTTTCAATCTTTACTGGGAACACTAATATATTCGTTTTCTCAATTTCTTTTAACAATAGTACTAACTCATCTGTGTCTATAATCGATTGATGTAAAATTTTAATTTTAGCAAAAGCAATAGCCGTTTCAATCTCATTCAGCTTTATGTAGAGTATCTGAAAGTTATGAATAAACACGTTATATATATGAATAATTTTATTGCTGACTTGAGTTAACTTTGACTCATTTAGATTGCGGTTAATGTCTTGAATACTCTCCTCAATCTGAATGAAATTGTTTTTGGTAGAGTTAGCTATTTTTGTGAATGTACCCACCATTTCGGTAACGATCGTCATTTTCTTAGTTATTGCGTTTTGTTTTGTTTTTACTTCATTAATTAATTTTTCGTACATCGCAGCATCGTCATTGTCAAGATTACCTGTGATTGTTTTAATCAATGAACCTAGAGGATTTATTAAACCACGCTTAACCCTTACCGATGGTATCATTTGCTTATACTTTTCTATTGTAATGTTCATAAAGTAGTCAGTTTGTGATTCTACGTCAGTGAAATCATAATCAAAAGCTTTGGTGTCGAAACAGCTTTGCACTTGTCTTTTTAATCTTACATAACTATCTATACTTAACTCTAGTTCTTCGTAAATATATTTTAAATCTAAAATCTTAATAACTGTCCATGTGTCATGGCTAATAACAGCTTGACCTTCTTTTACAGGTAGCAATCCTGGGTTCTTTTCAATCGGCTGCAGATGAAGGGCCTGGCTTCGGATCACTTGGACCGCCAGTAGAAATAACCTGTGAAGGGCGCTTTATGTCTTTAATTGGAACTTTAGTATTCCGATTATGTGTTAGAACCGGTACGATGTTTCTTTGTATAGATCCGATTACTTGAGCTTTTTGGTATCGTGGCTTATCTTTACTTCGTCTAGTGTTCACTCCTTTGATAAATACTGTATCGCCTACATCTATGTCAAACTCTTTCTCTCCACCACGTTTCTGTATTACGGTTTTCTTTTTATCGATTATTTTATCTGTTAGGTATTCATATAAATGCTTAGTCCTTCTCACGTGTTCTCTTACTAATTGTTGGGTAAACTGTTTATTGAAATCTACATAAAACGCATTGTTGGATTCGGTGTGACCGAAAACTACTTCAAATGGTGTGAGGCCTGTGGTAGAATGAATAGTGTGATTATATGACATAATTGCATAACTCATTACAGATGCAGCGTCCGTTATCTTTTGTTCATACTTAGCGATTCGATATATTTCTATAATAGTAGAGTGGAACCTTTCTACTATCCCCATAGAGTTGGGATTATGAGGAGTACCAATATGAAGTTCGATCTTATAAAATGATAACATTTCTTTCATCAGTGTGTTGTTGAATTCCGTACCGGGGTCTGAACTGATTCTACTAGGGGTTCCATACAAAGAGAAGTATTTTATCAGAGCTCTAACTGCTTCAGGGGTGGATTTGGTGCTAATTTCGAATGCTTGGCCTAGCTTGCTGAAGGCGTCAATTATCGTGAGGTAATGTTTTCCATCAATTGAGAAGGTGTCAATAAATAACTCTTGGAATGGTTTAATTTGGGTTTGTGATAACTGTAACTCTGGTTTTAGCGGTTTACGGTCATATTTCATTTTCTTACAGAGTTCACACGCATTTATGATACTGGCCACCGTTTGGTCCATGTTATTCCAATAAAAGGTACGTCTTAGATGTACTAACGTTTCTTTTATTCCCCTGTGACTATTTTTACCTACATGGTACTTAAGTACAACATCTCGCTGCTCTGTTTCGCTATCGATATAAATTACTCTCTTGGTACACTCATAAAATTTGACAGTTCCTTTTTGGAATAGCAAAATAGAGATCTCTGAAAACTGCTTGCGATGTAAAGGGTCTTCAAAATAAAAGAAATATTTAATTTTAGGCCTAATATATTCTTTTAAAAACCTTTTAATTAGATCGATGTTATTTAAAGGTAGGTGGATTTCTAATACTTTCTGTTTGTTTCTAGATAAATCTTTAACTGATAATTCATTTCTGTTCCAGGTATGAACGAGGATTTGGTTCGGCTTAGTATCTACGGCTTCTTGAAGGATAAGCATACCGTCTGTATCTAGATCGCGGGCTGAATGGACCGTGCCTATGCTTTCGTTGTGTCCTTCAGATGCAGATGCAGTAGTACTACCCAAGGATGGGTTTGAGTAGGGTGATCGTCTACCGTTACCAGCTATTGATGTCCTACTTTTCTCTGAACCAGATGAAATTACTATCGGAGATGGCGTTCGCTCGCGTGGTGTAGAAGCGCGAGTATCTCTATTTAACTCTCTACTTAGTCGTGTTATTTCCTCGGTTAAATCTTCAATATGACGTTCTAGTTTTTGCTCTTTCCTATCTACATTAACCTTCATTGAAACGTCATCGTTTTCACCTAATGCGTTAATCCTAATTCGCGACAAAGCGTCAGCATTACAATTTTGTTTTCCCTCTTTGTGTTTAATATCATAATCGAATTCAGATAAACGTAATTTCCATCTTGTTAATTTACTGTTAGGTTCTGTTATTGATTTAATCCAAGTTAGTGGTCTATGGTCAGTGTAAATCATGAACTTTTTACCATACAAATACGGTCGAAAATGCTTTGTAGCCCAGACTATGGCTAAAAGTTCCTTTTCGATCGTACTGTATCGCGTTTCAGCGTCATTTAGAGTACGACTTGCATATGCTATGGGTTTATCGCTACCTATAGGTCCCTGTGATAAGACAGCTCCGATCGCGTAGTTGGACGCGTCCGTTGTAAGGACGAATGGTTTGGAAAAGTCGGGAAACTGTAGGAGCGGCGCGTTGGTCAGAAGCTCTTTACACTTTTCAAATGCATTTATATATTCCGGTTTAGTATAATCAATCTTATTTTTCTTTTTAAGGCACGAAGTTAATGGCTGTGTTAGTTTAGCAAAATCTTTTATGAATTTTCGGTAATAACCTACTAATCCAAGAAAACTCTTTATTTCAGTAGCTGTTCGCGGTATCGGGAAGTTAATAACTGCTTTGATTTTGTCATTATTTGGCATAAGGCCGTCTTTAGTGATGTTGTGACCAAGATAAAGGACTTCCTTTCGTAAAAATTCGCATTTGTCAAGTGTTACTTTAAGATTAGTCTCCCTCAGTCGATTGAATATCTTACGTAGCTTTTCAACGTGTTCTTCCAGGCTAGATGAAAATACTATGATGTCGTCAAGATAAACTAGACAATGGATACCCTGAAGTCCTCGCAGGACATTATCCATAGCCCTTTGAAAGGTTGCAGGTGCCGTTTTTAGGCCAAACGGAATTCTTTTAAACTCAAAATGGCCTGACTGAGTCGTGAATGCAGTCTTAGCTCTATCTACTTCATTTACTTCGATTTGGTGATACCCGCTAGCAAGATCTATTGTGCTAAAATACTGAGATTTGCCTATTTTATCAAAGAGATCGGTAATGTTAGGCAACGGGTATTTATCGTCGACTGTGATTTCATTTAGTCGTCGATAATCGATCACCATCCTAAATTTCTTTTCGCCTGATGCGTCCGATTTTTTTGGTACCAGGTGAACTGGTGCACTCCAAGGTGAGTGAGAATCCGCTATAACGTTATCTGCTAATAGTTTATCTACTTGCTTTTGTATTTCCTCATTAATTACAGGTGGGTGTCGATAAGGTCGAATATAGATCGGATCTTCGTTGGTTGTTCTGATGTTATGTTTCACTTGGTTCGTGAAAGATAATGGTATTTTATCGCAATAAAATATATCACGATATTCCTGACATAGTCTGAAAATACTCTCACGTTCTTCTTTGTTCATGTGATCTAAACGCAATTTCCCTAAATTTTCTTTCAACACTTCATCAATCATACATTCGTCTTTCATAAAATTTACCTTACATTCTTCATTTTCATACATCGTGACATCGAATGGTTCCTTGAACGTGATAACAGCTTTCACATCGGATGTATTTTGAATAACTGTTTCCGCAAAATAGTTCTCACACTTGACAAGGGCGGTAGGCATACGAACGCCATTTTGAAATTGCAGATAATCTAATATCGCATCTCCATTTTGTAAAGTCGTGGGAATCTTAACTCTTGTTTCAGATCGTGGTGCTACATGGATCTCGTATGGCGGATTATAAATAATCGGTATGCTCGCGTTGTGTGTTAGTAGCATCTGGTTACGCATGTCGATGTTTGCTCCTAACTTTGATAATAGATCTGATCCTATTAAACCGTCATAGCGTCCATCTACATCATAAATATAAAATTTATGAGGCAACGTGCTTTTAAAGGTCTTTAACAACGGTATGTATATTATCTCATTGTGCATGCTCTGAGCGTGTGTGCTGATTACTGTGAATGGCTCGTGATATTTGAATTCACTGAAAAATTCGTTGGCTTTAGCTGGACTTATAAAAGATCTACTACTTCCAGTATCAATGAGAAATTTAGAGTTGATTTCAGGAATCACTACGTGAGGTAGTTTTAAAATACTGTCACAATAATTTAAACTAATCACTTCACCGCATCCTTCGAGGCTGTTTCCTGAAAATTTGTAACCTTAGTTTCCGAACTGATGTTTTCAGGTTGTGTGTTTTCAGGCTGTGCGGAATTTGTGTCATCGCCATTAGCTACATAATAGCACTCATTAGGGTTCTCTACATTCTCGTCCATAATATAACATAAGTCATAATTGTCATAGTCGGGTGTGTATTCCTGGTACAAAGGAGGGTCGCTTATATAGTATAGGTCATTTGCAATCATATTATGTCTTACTGGTGCTGTACGCATCGTAACGTCGGAATCTTGTAACCTAGGAGGCTGTACCTGTTGTTGCGGTACGCCGAATTTTTGTTGGTTCGTTGGCTGAGGTTGGTTCTGAATACCGAACTTAAAACCTTGCTGTTGTGGAATACCAAACCTATAACCTTGTTGTTGTGGAATACCAAACCTATAACCACCGTGTTGAAATGGGGCGCGTTGAATGGGCTGGCCGAAAGTGCGCTGAGGTAGAGTCCCAAATCTAAAACCTTGTGTGGGCGGTGCGTTTCTCAATTGCTGTACAAAATTTGGTCTGAATCCATTTGGATTTTGTGGAATGCCGAATTTAAAATTATTTGGTACTATATTGAACGCAGGTTTAAAACCTTGAGCGACAGGCAGTTGTTTTTGTAAATTTTGGGAATTCTCAGAATTCTGAGAATTTTGTGAATTTGGTAACTGTTGTGCAGTTTGCTTAAGTAATTTACTTTTGGCATCGTATTGGAACTTGAAATTTACCTCTTCAGTTACTATGCTTAGGGCATTTTCCAGGACAGAGCAACCTTTTAGACGCACAATCCTAATCATATCCTCTGGCAGGTTGTAAAGGAACACGTTTAGCGCGGTGTTGTTGTAAACTATCATTTTAGCCGCTTTGATTCCTTCATCGGTAAGTCTGTTTACTTTAGCAAACAAAGAACTTCGAACGTTCTGAATTCTATGACAAAACTGGATGTACGTTTCACCTTGTTTTAACTTTAAAGTTTCTAGTTCAATTGCTATACATTCTTCTGATCGCGGGTCGCCAAAATGCTGGGTAAGAATATTTTTTAATGCTTCATATGAAGAAATATTCGGATGGTCACTGAGTAGAGTCGCGGCTCTACCAGTAAGTCTACTGGAAATGGCATGAAACAGGTATAATTCCTGAGCTGCATTTCCACTAATCCTACTTCCACTAACTACATACTCGCATTTGGAAATAAATAAATTTAATAGATTTTCGTCTCCGTCATATTTAGGAATAAGCGATAAGGTTTCCTTAGGAATAGCCTTCATTTCCATTTTAAAAATTTACTTTTACTTACTACTATGCTGGAATACCAATTTAAGTGTAGACCAGTTTGCCTATTTACGTGCGACTTAAACCTACTTATAACTAACACAAATTAATCACGATTAACAGACCTGCCTAGTTAAGTGCAAGTCAATTTGCCAATTTACGTGCAAACAAAATCAGATAAACGTAATTAATAAGCTCGACAATTTAAGTTCGAGAAAAAGGTGGAAAAGACACAGGAATATGACAATACAGGAAGTGAAAAGGTTTACTCACAAGCTGCTCGATCCCATGTCCTCCAGAAACCACTTTGACACTTCGTTTCACACGCTTTTACCGTTCGAGAGTCGTAATTTATTTGGTTCGTTTCTTTTCCACGTCCGCGTATAGTCGGTTTTCAAGCGAAATTCTATTTTCGTGACACCGATTTTGGGGTTTTCACGAGATAGAACTCCGGGAAAATCGTGGAAAATCCTACCGGCTGCGCCAGACTTGTTCGGGAAAAGCGGTGAAATGTTTTTAAAAAAACATAAAATTAATTGAATTAAAATTATTTAATGTTTAAACTGTTACATGAGGTGATCAAAGATGGAATGAATTAATTAAGCTTACAGTACTGAGGTCGGATATGCTACATCAGCAAATACTCAGCCGTCTGGCCCGGCGATAGTGCGTGGGCGCGAGTATGAATGCACCATGAATGTGCTTAGCTAGCAATAAAGATAGAGCGGCTAGTTGGTTCAGGTGATGTAACTAGGTACAGCACTGGTTTCCATAACATCGCATAATGTAGGTGGTAGTCATTTTAACCAATCTACCTACTTTACCTACTGTTAGGTAGGTATGTACCTACCTAAGTGTACCTGTAAATGTGTGATATAAGATGGTAATAAAATAAGTACTTAGACTTATTTTATACATAAATAATGCATTCAGGAATAGGTAGAAAAAGTAGGTAGTCATTTATACCTATCTACCTACTAGGTATGTAAGTACCTACTGTAAGTATGTGATATTATGGTAATAAAATAAGTACCTAGACTTATTTTATTCTATGTAATGCATTCAGGAATAGGTATATAGGCTGCATATTTCATTCCATCCATGACCTCATTTTTTTTTTTTTAAATATCGATCGTAATTCGCCGGCGCGCCGAGTCGAAATCGACGTGCACCTTGCCTGCCTGATCGGAGCGCACTGAGGCGAGGGCCAACGTGTGAATGGCACGCCGGGCCTCGCCCGGTGTTATCGCCATCCTTGTCTAAATTTTTTGTCCTTGTCACACTGACCAATCATCGCCAACATGTAAAAGAGCTAAAACCAACCAAACTTGACTTCCCGTTGCTTGCTTGCCTGCCTTCCGTCATCGTCCATAGAGAAAAAAAAATTACGGTTGTCGTCGTCTCGAAGCGTAGGGTTTTTGATGTTTCGTTCGTTTGTCCCTTTTAGTTTTCGTTTATTTGTTCTTTATTTGTTGAATTAGTACGAAATAAGTAGAATAAATGTTGTACATAAACATACAGTGTTGATTACGATGGAGTATCACTATTCGGATCTTGAATTGCCAAATGATCCAACAATGTCCGGTGGGTAATATTTTTTCTACATAAAATCGATTTCCCGGTTACTTGTTGCTTAAAATGAGCCTTTGTTTCGCATTTATTCTTTACTTTAATGTTCAATTAACTTCAAACAATTCCATAATCCAATAGCTAAGTATTTTCAATTTCACCAACACTCAAAACAATTTCTGTTTCCCTTTCTGTGTGTAGCTAGGTAGCTACGTTACTTATGAAAATAAGTCTATAACATTAAAACATTCAGGTGTAATTCCTTTTACATAGTAGACTTATGATTTACTGCTTGTCTGAACATACTTCTGCAAAACTTAGTTCTATATTTTCCACAGGCACATTTCCACAAGAGTTCTCTCCACAATACTTGATACCGACAAAAGAAGCTGATTATGAGCTCCGTAGCAGTATGCTGGTGGATGGAGGGGATAGGTTTGGTGTATCCTCTGTAGTGTTCGACAAGTACGAAGAGTTAATATGGATGGGAAACCAAGGTGTAAGTATTAACCTTTGATATACTGAAACGTGGATCTAGGCAAGACATTATACATTTAAAATTGTGTCTGGAATTCAGGCAAACAAGAAGTTAATGGAATAGTGCAGAATTATATTATGTTTGTAGGTATTATAGCTATCAAATGTTTTTCTTTAACATTTGAAAGCACTAGCACTCACAACTTTACTTTATTAATTAAAAGAGTGTTGGTTATGACTATTTGCTAGCTTCGAACCCACAGTCATAGAATCGTAAGGCAGACATACTACCACTACACCACATAGAATCTACTCGATCTAAAAACAGCCCAAGGCATTCAAACATGAGTAATAACCTCAACTTGATACTATAATTATATTACTAGCAACACACAGGCTTTACACGGGGTGAAAGAATTTTTGTTTATTTGTTAAAAATAGCACAGGATCGCGACATCTGGAAAGATTGGGGGGAGGCCTTTGCCCAGCAGTGGGACACAAACGGCTCATAATAATAATAATAATAATTGTTAAAAACAATAATACAAAAATTCAAAACTTTCCTCTTTAAAATATAAGTATAGATTAAGAATAGATTCAAGTCTGTTTTTAAGTATCTAGCATTACAATATCTTTACAGGGTCATGTAACATCATACTACGGTCCGACTATGCAAAAATACACATCATTCCAAGTGCATGAGACAGATGAAATAAGGGACATTGTAACACATGAAGAGGCTCTATTCATTTTAACAAAGTCACAACTAAGACAACAAATAAGAAGAGGCATACCAAAACATACATACAAGTGAGTGTTTTAATCAATAATTCCAGAGTTATTTTCATTATTTAACCTTACCCGATCTGTACTTATTAAGAAGTTATGTCAATTTAGTTTTGTGATTGTATTATTATTGTTGTGATTGTGTACGATCTGCAGAAATTTGTTCCGTTGGTCTGGGTGTGTATGTATAATAAAAAAAAATATCTATCTATGTACCTACATCATGTATTAAATATATCAGTTATCTTGTACCCATAACACAAGCTTTGAGTAGCTTACTTTGGGGCTAGATGATGCTGTGTGGATTGTCCAGCATTATTTATTTATTTATTTATTTATTTTATTATAAGATATTAGTACCTGGGTGACCGAGCTTTGCTCGTTTTTTTGGGGTAAACGACGTTTTCTAAAAATGAAACCTAGCTAAATCGATTTATCACCCCCGAAACCCCCTGCATACTAAATTTCATGCAAATCGCTGGAGCCGTTTCCGAGATTCCAATTATATATATATATATATACATATATATATACAAGAATTGCTCGTTTAAAGGTATAAGATAATCTTGATAACGTTGAGTTACTTATAATTTTAATGTGAATGTATATGTGTATATTTATACCAAAGAACAACTATTCTGAAAATTAAAAAGTAAGTTTTAAAATAACAATATTGGGAATGAAGTTCATTATAAGCTGAAATACTGTATTAACAGTAGCAATCTTATACCTTTAAACAAGCAATTCTTGTATATATATATGTATATATATAATCTGGATCTCGGAAACGGCTCCAACGATTTACATGAAATTTAGTATGCAGGTGGTTTCGGGGGTGATAAATCGATCTAGCTAGGTTTCATTTTTAGAAAACGTCGTTTTCACCAAAAAAACGAGCAAAGCTCGGTCACCCAGGTACTATAATAAAAATGCGAAATATTTCTATCATTTCAGATCTCCAAACATGCTGGAAATGCAATGTCTATACCAAGAAAGTCCCACAAAACTACTAATGGGTGGACATCAGGATAAACTGTTGGAATTAGACATCACTAAAATGGTGGAAACTGTCATTGTAAGTTACAAATTGGAATAAATTGGTGTGTCAAGTTAGTCAGTAATCAAAATAAAATAAAATATAAATATATTCATCAATTAAGTAAACGAGGTATGTTAGTGGACTTAGTGGTCATCTCCACTGATAGAGTCTTTTAATAGGACTCTCAAAGACCCTGTGACCTAACAATTTTATAAAAGCCTTGACCAACAACTTAGCTTACCCTACAATCAACAATTCACAAAAGACCTGGGGCCTTCTCACAAGCTCTTTCAAACTATCGTGTTTCAGAAACATCAAAGTTTTAAGCATACCTTTTTTTATAGGTCATGGTACCAAAAATGAAAGTGATATTACTTTGATACTGCTCAAAGAGCTGTAAGGCTCCTGATCAAAGTATTGACATTACTTTTTGAATTAAAACATCTTTACGCATGCTTGACTTGGGGAGTAAGCTGGTGAATGCGCGATGAGAGCGATACGAAAAGTGTGATAGGGCGAGGCGAACGAAAGTTGAGAGGGAGATATAAGTTGGTGAAGATTCTGTGTATTACTGTAGGGGCATGAAAGAGAGGTGCGGGTACACATTTTCTCTCTCTTTTCCCATAGCCAGTTACGTTTCGTATATCTTAAGACACATTGCAGGCCTACATACATATAGATGAAGCCAAAGAAGATTTCAGTCATGTGGTATAGTGGCTGGTTTCTATATTCTATCTGCGGTTTTTGGATTTTGGATAAGTATTTAGAATTAATCTTATAGAAGTAATGTCAAATACCTATCCAAAATCCAAAAACCACAGACAGATAGAATATAGGAACCGACCGTTAAGCACACTCGTTATTTTGATGTCATGTCTTTGTCCACAGTGTTAGGTATGAATGTGGATGGATACAGGGGTAGAGGTAGACCAAAGAAAAGATGGATGGACTGTGTGAAAGACGACATGGGTAAGAAAGGAGTGAGTACTGAGATGACGAATGATAGAGGGAAATGGAAGAAGATCACATGTTGTGCCGACCCTACATAACGTGGGAAAAGGGCAGGAAGATGTTGATGATGATATGTATTTGTCCACAGCCTATAAAAGAGAAAGGCTGTGCTGTTTTACGCAGCGGCGGTGGTTCCCTAGTGGCCTGTGGCAGTGCCTGTGGAAACGTGGCTCTACGAGACATCAGGACTTCAAATATCGCTGAGCACACGTTCAAAGCGCATTCCGCATGCCTCTCTGACTTGGATATGCAAGGGGATCTGTTGATTACATGCGGGTTCACGCAATCGTGAGTACCTAGTCTGATTGTTAGGTTATGCGGCAAAGCTTGGTGAGACACTTTATGACTTTTTAGAATGTAAAAGTTATCAGTGCTTAATAAAAGTATGAAAATTGCCATTTTATGAATATACTAGCTTCCTCAAACAAAAACAAATCTATACCGCGGGAATCCCATACATTTTCCGGAATAAAAAGTAGCCTATGTGCTATTCCAGACTATAATCAATATATGTGCCATATTTCATCCAGATCCATTCAGCCGATTTAGTGTGAAAGAGCATACATCCATACATCTATGCATCCATACATCCATACTTTCTTACAAACTTTCGCGTTTATATGTGGACAACACATCATTAATATTTCTGTTCAAACCAGTAGTTCCTGAGATTAGCTCGTTCAACCAAACAAAATCTTCATCTTTATAATATTCCTAAACTGTCTACAGGAACGGGGAAGCAGTGGCAGAATCATACGTGATCGTGTGGGATGTCCGCTACCTTCGTAATAAAGGAAGGGACGACAACGTATGGTCGGTGCCTACGTCATCGCCGCCATTGCTGCTGCATTTCCTACCAGCGTTTTCTGGTAGGGCGGTCGCTTCGGCCGGGGACGGTCACGTAGCTTTGCTACATATCAATGATGCTACAGAAAAGCAGGCTGTGTTTCAAGTAAGTAGTGAAATTTGTAATGCGACTTCCAACAAGGTTGCGTTAAACGTTTAACGCTACCATGGAGGGGTATGAAAGAGACTGAGCGAGAGTGAATGCGTGGCACTCGAACGCATGCGCGTAGTATACCCGTTATAGGCCAGCGCGAGCGTTAGCAACGAGAAGGTTTCACTTTTCCGCGCGGAGGGACTCCACGCACTATTTATCTAGTTGCGCCCCGCGATACCCGAAGATATGCAATTTTCATCTGTGTAGGATTTTTTGTGATATGATTGTGCCTGTGTTATAATGTTTACTCTACATTTCACACCAAATTGAATCTTAATTCGTTTAGCTGTCTGAGCGTGAAGAAGTAACAAACTACGCACGCACACACACAAACTTTCGCATTTATTATATACCAGCTTCCGCCCACGGCAACGCCCGCGTGGAACCTTGAAAAACAAAAACAAATAACGTACATTTTTCAGGGATAAAAAGCCTGTGCTATTTCAGACTATAATATATCTCTGCCAAATTTCATCCAGATCCGTTCAGCCGTTTTAGCGTGAAAGAGTAACAAACATTCATTCATCCATACATACAGACTTCCACGTTTATAATATCAGTGGGAAGTGTGATTAAAGCCCATATTGCAGCTGACTGTGACTGTCCTTAAGGGTTTGTTTAGTCCTAATCTATCTAATGTACCTTTGATGTAGATTCTAATCAGCTTATTTAGTATTCTTATAAGCGGCGATGGGCTTGCAACCTGTCACGTACGGAGTACTAACTACCATGTAAAATGTGAGCATGTACCAAATGTCATGTTTTATCATCAAAGAACAGATGGATGGACTGTGTGAAAGATGACATGGGTAAGAAAGGAGTGAGTAATGATGACGAGTGACAGAGGGAAATGGAAGAAGATCACATGTTGTGCCGACCCCACATAACGTGGGATAAGGGCAGGAAAATGATGATGATGTACTAAATGTCATGTTTAGACGTGCCTCCGACTACCCTCTTTAGATATCCTCAAAGATCTGAGTAACTAAAGATCTAAGGCTACCGATCCCGGGGATTACAGTCGTGATCATATTTTTTTTAATATATTTTTCTAATCAGCTTTTAATTTTGCAGGTGAACACACAGAGCACATCGTGCACAGTAATGGATGTGGCGGCGACCAGTCAAGCGTTGGTGTTCGGTGATCAGTCGGGACATCTCAATCTGTTCTCACCGAAACACAACAACGAGCCACGTTTCAACCAGTATTCAAGGTAACTTGACTAAGTACAGTTTAACTAAGGTGCGTATCAGGCCGAGCAGCCTCAGGCCGAGTAGCCTCGACTTGAAGCAAACTGAGGCTCCTCACTCCGAGGCATAGGCTCGAGGCGGATCAAGGTGAGGCATGTCGCCTCACCTTGATCCGAAACCAGTGTGAACGGCGAAAGTGAGGCTTCTCTGAGCGCGCCAAAAAAACCGACGAAATATGGCTCGGCCCGCGGCAAAGAATTTGCCTCATGGCGCGGCGTGCCTCAGGTTGAGGCAGCGTCTCCACTTGTGCGGCCTCGGGTCGAGCGGCTGCCTCGCCCTGAGTCTGCCTCAAATGGATACGCAGCTACAGTTGGCCCAACGAGTCGAGGCATTCGTGAAGTTAGCCGCAAGAGCTGCGCAGTATCGTTTTTCGAGAGCTATTGGAGTTATGGAGAGAGGCGGTGGGACTGTACATGCGCAAACACGCACCTGTGGCTAATTTCACGAATACCTAGATCCGGTGGATGAACTGTACCTTGGTAAGTTAACTTAGTTATGTAGTACAATTTGAATGTAACCAAATGTGAAAGTTTTCACGTAAGCCGCTTAGCGCAGCAATTTTCAAAGCGTCATTTAATACGTGTAATAACTACACCAGACGCTGTAATTTGTGTTTCAACCATGTGTTGAAAACATAGTTCATTCATTCACTATGGTAATAATATTGTATAATCTGTGGCTTGAACACGCCCCTTTTAATAAAACTGAAGAACATACCGCACGTCTAGTGGTTTAATTTGTTAATTAAAATTATTTTCAACTATATAACAACAAACATTAAACAATCTTGTTTAGGCTTAGACTACCCTCTTTAGATATCCTCAAAAGATCTAAGTAACTAGAGATCTGAGGAGATATCTACCGAGCCTGGGGATTACAGTCGTGATCATGTTGGAACGAAGTTCCTTATCACGCGTTGTGAAAGGGGGCTAGACGGAAAAAATTCTCACGAAAAGTTGTCACGACACTTTTTGCTATAAGTAGTTGTAAGCCGTGCGGCGTGCGCGTGTTTCTCTGTCTGTCTCTCTCTCTCTCATAGAAAGCAAGGAAAGGAACTTCGTTCCATCCGTTCACCTTTGACACCTCTCAAGTTTTTTTTTTATTACAACTATGAAGAATGAAGTTACATTTTACACGACAGCGAAAAGAAAATGGAGGGGGTACTTATATATTTATTTGTTTGTATGTTTGCGAGTTCCTTCGGCTATTGCTGTAGCCCAAACGGCTTGACGGATTTTAATAAATGAGGCGTCGTTGGATTCGTCTGGATCACAAGAGTGACATAGTTTATACAAATATAAGCCTATATCTACACTAATATTATAAAGAGGAAAACTTTGATTGTTTGTTTGTTTGTTTGTTTGAAATGAATAGGCTCCGAAACTACTGAACCGATTTGAAAAATTCTTTCACTGTTGGAAAGCTACATTATCAGCGGGTGACATAGGCTATATTATATTTTCAAAAAAATTAGGGATCCTTACCAAAACTTCGATAATGTAACCCAAGGTGTAAAAAAATTATCTAAAATATTCTTTACATCGCGTGCGCTGCGAAAACTATTGACGATAGAATAAAATGATGTACTACGACTTTGTAGAACACATCATTATTAACAAAAAGTGTCGCGATAGCATATGTCCAACTATTATAGTTATGCAACAATAAGAGTTCTTTTATTTTAACATTTTAATTGAAGGCTACTCTTAGAAAAACGCTCTTTATTTGTATCTTAGTATTAATCCTTATCAAAATAAATCACATCATGTTCTAGACTACTTCAATACCTTTATACAGTTTTTTGAATTACTCGATTCGGACATTCCATGCGAAAGATACCACGAATTTAAAAATGTAAGTATTAGAATAAAGTTGCGTGAGAGCCTCACCCTGCTCTCGGCTAGCTTTATGCAATGTAGGGGTCACTGGGTGTACGCCGTACGGGAGGGAAGTCAAAGTGAAAAAATAGCAAAAAAATAATAAATATATGATCACAACTGTAATCCCCGGGCTCGGTAGATATCTTCCTCAAATCTTTAGTTACTTAGATCTTTGAGGATATCTAAAGAGGGCAATCAGAGGCACGTCCAAACATGACATTTGGTACATGCCCACATGTTGCACAGTTAGTATTCCGTACGTGACAGGTTGCAAGCCCATCGCCGCTTATAAGAATACACACCTTCGAATTTTTGATTCTAGGGAATGCCGATTTCCTCACGATGTTTTCCTTCACCGTTTAAGAGCACTGGCATTGCGCACATACATTTTTCGAATGGAAAAACTCATTGGTGCACGACCAGGTTTGAACCCACGATTTCGGATCGTGAGGCCGGGGTGCTACCACCGCATCACCAGCGCTCTTCTAAAAAAAAGTTCACTAAAATAATAAAACTAAAACTTTCTATATAAATTCTTTCTTTAAAGAAGAGTATCATGGTTATGACAAGTGTGTATTATAATTTTGAATTTTGTTTTTTTTTTAAATTTGAGAGCTCTGGTGGTGTAGTGGTAGCACCCTTGCCTTACGGAGCCTTGAGGAGATATCTACCGAGCCTGGGAATTACAGTCGTGACCATGTATGTATATATAAATACCCGTGCGAAGCCGGGGCGGACTGCTAGTCACTTATACCTTTGTACAAGCTATGTCACTCTTGTGCCATATTATGGCGACTGTAAAATTCTATTTTCAGTTACGTTTAGTCGGGTTTTTTCATTTTTTGCAATAAATATTATGTTTTATAATAACCAGGGCAACAGAGTTCGCAACGCCAGTGGACTTACCAACAGTTGGCTTCAACAACACTTCGTTTCGATACTCTTCGATACCGCTGCCGACTTTGGCGCCTGGTTCGAGATGGTTTAACGAACTGCCGCCCTCTTTCTATAGAAGGGTCTATAGGTAACTTATCTTTAGCACTTATCCCTTCTCTGCATAGACATCAAATCTGTTCAAAGATATCTTAAACCTTTAAACGAGCAATTCTTGTAAATATTTATATAATCTGAATCCCAGAAACGGAACGATTTTCATGAAATTTAGAATGCAGGGTGTTTCGGGGTCGATAAATCGATCAAGGTAGGTTACATTTTTAGAAAACGTCGGTTTCATCCGTATTTTCAGGCAGGTTTTTACCTGCTAGGTACTGTTTTACCTGAACCTTTTCTAACATGAACTGAATGGTTTCAGGAAACCGAAACCAATCGACCCTGAGGTACTGAAGTCGATGAAGATGCAAGGCCCTATCGGCTATGCACCAAATCCAAAAACTTGCAGGCGGAACGAGGTAAATATCAGTACTAGTTTTTGCAAATTATCTGAAAGATCGAGGGGTTCAAATTCCCGTATTGGGACTTTAAAATATTATTTACATAACACTGTTTCTGTTATGTGCTCCTAGTATTTTTCAATGCTGTAAGAAAACAATAAATTCCGATAAAAGTGACGTGTTAGTTGTGATATCATTATCATCATTTTCCTGACCTTTTCCCACGTTATGTGGGTTCGGCACAATGTAATCTTCCTCTCTGTCATTCGTCATCTCAGTACTCACCATACCATAGATACCATAATACAATATTCAAAGTTCATTGTAATCTGGTTGCCCACATTTTGGCCAGTAGTTAGTATTCCGTACGTGGCAGGTTGCAAGCCCATCGCCGCTTATAAGAATACTGACCTATGACATACACCTTCGAGTTTTTGGTTCTAGGGTATGGCGGTTTGTTCAGCATGTTTTCCTTCAACGTTTAAAAGCACTGGAATTGAGCACATACATTTTTCGAGTAGAAAAACTCATTGGTGCACAACAAGGTTTGAAGCCACGACCTTCGGATCGTGTGGCAGGAGTGCTACCACTACACCACCAGCACTCTATAGTATGTAATGTAGTATTTATAATATATTTTATTTATTTATTCAGTCAGATCTGGATAATGTATTAGGTGTTCAGGTTATTTTATATTTTTAGATGCCGTACATAGAAGACAAATTAGAAGATTTACAAGCAGCGAGACACGACAGGAATGCTACACAGCCGATACCACAACACTACCTGAAGGTATGTGATTGAAGTAAAGCTAGTAACTCTACAAAAGGGGCTCGCTTCGCTCTCCAAATCAACACGTAAACGTGATCATTCGATTTTGTGGTAAACGTAATGTAAAAAGGTAGAGTAAGGTAGAAAGTAAAGTCATGTTAACTCACAAAAATCATCGCTATACTACGAAAAGTTGTGGAAACAGCTAAATACAAGTAGATACAAGTTAAAAAGTATAGTAGTTATGATCTATGGCAACGTGAAGTTAGCGCCAAGTCATCATTAACACAAAGCCTGTGAACACTTGGTTGGGTTAATAGAGAATAATGGGGTTTAGAATCTAAAGCAGTGGTTCCCAAACTCTTTTGTTTCATAGACCACTTTCAAAATTTTGCTGGATCCTGTGGACCCCCTGCATCTACATTACTACCAATTTCTAAATCTTGAAAATAAAAAAGTGAAGATTAGATCTATCTATCTATGGAAACTTGCGTTGTGGCTGAGTTACATACAACGACGATTAACAGTGTTTGAAAAAAAAATCTTTTCCATTTCCAAATTACCATTTTTTTCTCAATTTATTTATAAATTGAGAAGGTTTGATTTAGGTATCATATTATTTAAAATAACAAGCCAACATTTTAGTTCTTCACTATCGAAACCAAATTCATTTTCATGCACCCCCCCTGCTTACGATTATGGACCCCCATTTTTTGACACGTCCATCGTCGAGTCTCCCGTGGACCCCTGGGGGTCCACCTGGACCACTTTGGGAATCACTGATCTAAAGCCTGCTTGAATTAAACAGCTAACTTCACGTTTGACATGATCCAACAACAACACACATGTACACAAAAATAATCATTGTTTACAAAAATGCAAACTGTATTAACGTCACAATAAGACTAGTCACCAAACTGAATATAGTGACGAAAATGCCCGCATTTATATCCCACATTTCATAAACCGAGAAACTGGGCGGAGTTTCTTCAACCATATTCAACATCGTCTTAGCTTTCTCTCTCAGCGCGCCTTCTTGGTGTACCGCCAACACTGCGATGCACAATCGCTTTGTCTCTTTCACTTCCGCGAAGAATACTCCGAATCGGAATGCTAAGAAGGCGGCCATTAACGAATCGATTATCATAAACACTATTAGGCCTGCTACTTGAATGGGGCTGTATATCTGAAAAGGAAAACTGACTTTAATCCTACTAATATTATAAACATGTTTGTATGTTTGTTACTCTTTCACGTTAAAACGGCTGAAAAGATCTGAATGAAATTTGGCACAGAGATAGATTATAGAATAGCACATAGCCTACTATTAATCCCGGAAAAATATACGGTTCCCGTGGGTTAGATTCGTTGGTTTTTCACTGGTACATAATAGTGGTAAATAGCTGTGCTAAGCTAATACTTAATATGCTAAACTTTAAGAAATGTCGTTTAAGACGACCGAATGTATAAGGTTAATGTACTTACATTTTTTGACATAGTGTACAGCAACATTTCAAACGATATCAAACTTAAAACAACCAGTTTTATGCAAAACAATAAAAGCTGAAACAAAATATTCGGTAGTCAGGTGTTTGATTACACAACTTATTTCAAAGTTAGTTATTATTTGTTGGACATTTCGCACAACACCACGTAGCCTCAAACTAATCAAAGCTTGTACTATGGTAACCAGATATCTGATAGATTTTATACACTTTTTTGTTAATGCATATAAAGAATACATAATAATACCCAGACACAGAACAAATATCTGCGTTCATCACACAAATGTTTGTCCTGGGTGGGGATCGAACCCACAACTTAAAACGCGGAAGGCACAGCGACTACCATACCAACTGAGCTGTGAGGCCACGTAAGTATGTAAATTATTGTAGCGTTATCTCTCTCTTTCCTTTTTTTTGTGATAGAGCTAGCAAACTTCAGCTCATAAGAAACTAAATAGAGAATAATGTTGACAACTTACCTGGAATCTGTAAAGATTCTGAAATGCTTCAAAGCAACTGAATATCTCCTTCAAGTAGCTATGAACCTCGCTTGTGGCGAAATTGTTGTTAGTATCACGTGCCATGAAACTAATACATTTAACAAAAGCCGCTTCCACAATAGGTTTACTGTTATCATTCTGTTTCAAGTAACTATCCATTAAATAGTTCACAAATTTTACTCTGACGAAGATATAAACGACTATACTCGAACATACAATGAGTTCTAACAAAAAACTCAAAAGACAAAGTGCCGTACCAAGAAAACACAACGCCTTAAATTGTTGCGTAACAAATATTACTACAACAAGTAATACAAAGGCTGTTAGTACCAACAGCGCTAACACAGTGTTAGCTCGTTTCAATGTAGTGTTAATATTACATTTGTTTAGTTTCATAAACGTATCTAGCTTTTGCATTTTCGCGTGGAACTCTACATTTTGACGTGCGTTAGAAAACCGAACGTGCGCAACGTTGCAGAATGACGTTGCGCAAATACTTATCAAGACCGAAATGCCCAAAATTGTGACTGATTTGTCTGATATCACCTCGAAGTATATTACTATGACTGCATATACTGATCCAAGCGTTAGAAGAATACATAATATCGTAAAACACTTTTCTAGTAGAGTAGTTGGCGCCACTCGTCTGTTGCTTGTGTGAATGCGGCAACAGCCCATTATAAACTGTACTCGATATAAAGACATAAATGTATTTAAAAAATCTTCATTTAAAACATTTGTGTTATCCATTTCTTACGCTATTTCGTATCAAAGACGAAAATGAAATGAAAAAATTTGTAACTGGGACGTTGTTACAATGTTATGCTAGCAAGACGTCCGTTTTATCCGTTAGATTACGAATAAGTGTACACATTTTACGTTTGTTAATAGCCATTGGACTGTCAAATAATGATTCCACTAAAGATAATTTGGAAATGATTGATAGTGAGTGGCAGAACACTGTAATAAACAATGTAATATAAGAAAGTGGGTAATAATGTAAATTTATGTGATAAACAAAGTGATGTTACAAAATACTTACATTATACTCATACATCTATGTATATAATGTATTAAATATATCAGTTATCTAGTACCCATAACACAAGCTTTGAGTAGCTTACTTTGGGCTAGATGATGCTGTGTGGATTGTCCAGCATTATTTATTATTTATTTACATCATAAAAAGTATGCATAAAATATAACTGTCAACATAGAATAAGGAGGAGCTTGTAGTATTGGGAGTTACTACTATACGTAACTGATAAATACTTAATACTATACACTTATTTTTGTAAATAATATTACCTGTATACATATAAATATTGTATATACAGTCGTGGTCAACTAATTAGGGACATGCAAGATAGTGAAGAACAATAACCGGTTATGTACATACAAATATAAAACCCTATTGATTTCTCAGTAACTATTATTTGCATAATTTGGTCCGATTATTATGCTTTAAATGGCTGTAAATAAAAGAATAAATAAATAGAAAAAAGTATTTAATATCAAAGGTTGAACATGTATTCAATTTTAAGGTATACTTCTGTAGCTGGACATTTAATTAAGGACAGTAAACTATAATGAAAAATAGAGTTAAACAAAACTAATAATCTGCAGTATTATAATATCTTTAACAGCTCCATTTTATTACGTGTAAAATCAGTACCCAGTAGCAAAACCTTTGTTAGTAATTACCGCTTGACACCGATGTGGCATAGACATTATCAGTTTCTGGCATGTTTCGACAGGAATGTTTGCCCATGCCTCACAAAAAGCTTCATTAAGTTCATCTAAAGTTGTGGTACGATAAGTGGCTACTTTTTTCTTGATTTCGTGCCAAAGGTGCTCGATTGGGTTAAGGTCCGGGCTATTTGCTGGCCAATCTAGCACCGATACTGACTGACTGGTAAGAAACGACTTGACTGAACGGGCGGTATGTTTTGGGTCGTTATCATGCTGAAACGTCCATATAATAGGGAGATGCTCCTCAGCATAGGGAAGCATCGTTTCCTCCAATATTGCCTTGTATTGATGTTGGTCTAAGTTACCCTGAACTTTCCTCACAGGTCCCACTCCACGTCCAGAAAATGAACCCCACATTTTAATGTTTCCACCGCCATGTTTCACCTGCTTATTTGTGAATCTTGGATTCATTTCCGCTTTTACTGGACGCCGTACGTATTGCCTTCCATCTGAAGAAATCAAATTAACCTTGGTCTCGTCAGAGAATAATACATGTTGCCATTGGGCGTAGGTCCAATGTCCATATTTACGTGCAAACGCCAAACGAGCATTTCTATGTTCTTTCTTCAACAACGGTACTTTGCGAGCCACTCTTCCGAACAACCCTGCTTCTACCAGACGTCGTCGAACGGTCCTAGCTGAGACACCAGCTCTTTCGTCTGTCCCAAACACTTCGTGTTTAGTTAAAATAGAGCCTAGAAACGGATCTTTCTTAGCTAACCTGGCTATCATTCTATCTTCTTGCGGAGTTGTTTTTCTCGATCTTTTTGTTCTGGGCACATTTAAATCTGTGTTATTGCGTCTGACATGTTGCACTGCATTGTATACCATAGTTTTTGAACAATTTAAATGTTCTGCTATCCTTCGGTATGGCCAACCATGCTCGACAACAAACTTCATGATAATTTTTCGTAGTGTTGGATCGCAACTTTTATTTTTACCCATTTTTCTTCAAAATATTTTTCAAAACTTAAAATAAATATCGGGATTGCCGCCAAAACTACCACGAAACAATAAGAGAAGAAGTAAAAAAGTATTGAGATTCAAATTTTGAAAATAGAACGCAATATCTCAGTGTCCCTAATTAAATGGCCAGCCAGCATTATTTGAACAAATAGCACTACGATAATCTATCAGCTATACTGTAAAGAGGTTTAATGTTTAAGAAGTTGTTATTGTTTGTATAATCGGGCACATAAATGACTAATTATACTTACATGTAAGAGATATGGAATATGGTTTAGACTCGTTGGAAAATAAAAAATAAATTCACAATTCGGTTTTACCAAAGAGTGTCCCTAATTAGTTGACCACGACTGTATATCACACAAATGTTTGTCCTCGGTGGTATTCAAACAAAAACTTACAACGTAAAAGTCAAAGTTACTATGCAACTGAGCTGTGGGGTCAGCCTGAAATATTATAATATTTATCTTGTAACAACTGACATAATTATTTTACTTTGTACTAGCTTCCGCCCACGGCTTCGCCCGCGTGGTACCTTGAAAAACAAAAACCAATCTATCCCACGAGAACCGTAAAATTTTCCGGGATTAAAAGTAGGCTATGTGGTATCCTAGACTATAATCTATCTCTGTGGCAAATTTCATCCAAATCCGTTCAGCCGCTTTAGCGTGAAAGAGTAACAAACATACATCATACATCCACTTTTTCTTACAAACTTTCGCGTTTATAATATTAGTAGGATTTTGCTCAATGCGAAGCGAAGGAGGGTTGTGTTTGGGGTGTATGTATGTATGTATGTTTGTATAACCAAACGGCTAAGCGGGTTTTGACAAATAAGGTGTCGTTGGTTTTGCATGTATCACAAGACTGACATAGGCAATACAAAATGTCAAAACGTCTAATAATATGGCGGCTGTAAAAGTCTTTTTTCAGTAACCTACAGTTTTTTTTATTTTTGCAATAAATTCTACTTTCTTTTTTCAGTTGGACATCCGCTACAACAGATCCGGTTCAAACGACCATCTGGGGACTATTAACCAGACGGGCATGCCGGGAATCGAATCCACACTCCCCAATTCATACTGCAATGCTATGCTACAGGTATGTGTTAATTACTCTATACTCAAGCGTAGGGCGAGTGTGAGGGAATAGAATTTTTAACTGACAGTTTTATATTAACTATCGTTGGATTCAGTTTTTGCTTTTTTGAACCATGTGTCCTTGACATATGGATACAATTACCTTTATCATAGATACTATGTGCGTTTGGTTGTATTATCGGTTTACTCCACATATTATATTTCATATGTATATTTATAATAACTGATTCGGAAATTAAGATATACTTAAAAAATACCTATAATTTTTACCCTTATTGCGAAACTTTAAAATATTATTAATAAGAATCCAAACATGTATTAAGTATCATTTCAAAAACGCTGCATACTTAAAATCCTGTTCCATCACGACTTGTCCTCTAGAGTTGCCGCTACCAGCGACAGATGGCGCTTATACGAATCATGCCACGCTGTTGTAGCGTCAACTATGAAAGCGGCAAAACCTTTTTGCAGGTCCTATATTACACGGCACCCCTAAAAGCCAGACTAATGTCACATACGTGCGCGAAAGAGTTCTGTCTCAGCTGTGAATTGGGTACGTAGTTATGTAGTTCTGCTTGGAAGCTTGTTGCAAGAATCTTTTGAGCCGATAGACTTGTTAAAGAATGATGAGCTATCAAAAATATACTTAGCGTCTTAGAAGCATTATTTGAGCTAAAAATGACCTCACAAAAAATGCCTATTAAAAATATAGTAGGTAGGTACTTAGCGTCTTAAGAAGCATTCTTTGATCTAAAAATGACCTCACGAAAATGGCTACCAAAAATATAGTTCTTACCGTTTAACAAGCATTCTTTGAGCTAAATAATGACACATAATGTGCTGTGGTAGGCGGGTCTTGTCAATTATGCCAAAAAATTATATAAAAAATTCACATAAGCAGCACATAAATCTACACGTTACACGGCAGTTTAAACTCAAACGCCGAAGGAATAAAGTCGACATAAATACATTTTTGGCAAATCCTCGAAGGAGTTTCGATGTGTGAAATTTGGTGTCAAGTTTCGCTTGTTTCCCTTGAAGTAATGGTGCGTTTAAGTAACGAAGTGATGGTGCGTTGATTGAGCGCGCCACGCTCCGTTTAAACCAATACGCTCGGCGCGGCTCGGCAAAGTTCGCACGATCCATCACTTGTCGGTTTTTTCGACACGGATCAAAGGCGCGCGCGCCATCTTTGGCTCGGCTTGTGTGAATACGCGCGGTCTAAACCTGATGTTGATTCCCAAAGTGGTCCAGGTGGACCCCCAGGGGTCCACGGGAGACACGACGGGGGTCTACGTTGGACGTGACAAAAAATGGGGGTCTACAATCGTAAGCAGGGGGTGTATAAAAATTAATTTGGTTTCGATAGTGAAGAACTAAAATGTTGGCCACAAACTCGGCCACAACGCAAGTTTTCATAGATAGATAGATCTAATCTTCACTTTTTTTTCAAGATTTAGAAATTGTTAGTAATGTAGAAGCACGCCCACCGGATCCAGCAAAATTTTGAAAGTGGTCTATGAAACAAAAGAGTTTGGGAACCACTGGTCTCAACGGATGGTACAGAGCGGACAGCGCGGTTCAACAGCGCTATGCCGCATCTCCACGGACGGCTCGGCTCGCATAGGCTCGTGCTACCCCGCGTCGTTTAAATGCACCTTAATGCTCCCATGTTATTTTGGGTTAACTGACTTAGCGTACATTGAATTAAGGTCATTATCAACCTATCACAGTCCACTGCGGATATAGGTATCTCAAGATACGTCACTGAGCCCAATCTTCGGCATTTTTCATTCACTTACGGGGTCACCGATTCATCTAGCCGGGGGGGGCATGTTTTTTATTTCAAAAATACACATAACTAATTATGTTTATCGAGCTTTCGGATTCTTGTTACCCGCTGTGTAGATCTTCTAATCATATTGCGGTATTGTAGAACTTCTTTTACATTGATTGTTATTGAAAACTTTCAAAAATGTCCTCGCGTTTATATCTTCATGAGAGGATCGATGAACGATGATTGTCACATTACCTTTCCCCACCGGATCGGATCAAAGATCTTCAAAAATATTCCTTTATTTCATCAGCATAAGACTGTAAATGCTTTTATTAATGTATTGTTCGAAGATCGAAAATTCACTGGCAATTATCGCGTACGATGCTCGCATGGTATATAAGCGAAGTATGTATTTATTATTTAATACCTCTTACCACTAAGTTAAAGCAGGACACCAAGGCGTTGCAGTTCCATCATGGATATACACGGAGAGAAGAAAAGTACATAATGCTGTCTAATATAGTATCATTTAGTATGTAATATAACGTGTATGCAATGTCATTCAGTAGAACAATATCTAGCTAAGGTTAATTGAATACAATTTTGCTTAATTAATCACAGTTAATGAATTTTAGTTTGATGCTGTTGAACTATACTGAATTACAATGTAATACATATAATTATACATTTATATAATACTTCAACTGTCATTATAAGTTTTTGAAGTAATAAGTCTAAAGTACCGTGACTTCGTTCGCGTATTGTCTCTACGACCAGCGGTTATGCTGATTATTTAATATGTGGACTTGCAACTGTCACAGAGATGTTTGATATATAATTTTTGGATATGCCTCTGGTTACCCCTCTCTAGATAACCTTAGAGGTCTGAGGGGTCCTAAACCTGGGAGTTATATTAGTGGCCATGTTCTTGAAATTGTCACATACCATTGTCCATAATATGGGATGTTTTATATAGAATTTTTGGATATGCCTCTGATTACTTCTCTCTAGATAACCTTAGAGATCTGAGAGGTTCTAAACCTGGGGATTACAGAGTGGCTATTACGTAACTCTGATTACAATAAATTACAATGAATGTCTACCAACAACTATTCTGTGATTATTTAATTCTGATATTTACAAACAATATACCTAATGCAATAAACTTTCCATAATACAAGTCACCACTAGCAAATAGAAGCTGTATGTAACAATGTTTTGATAGTATCAGAATTACGTAATCGCAGCGCTGGATGTTTCATATATAATTTTTGGATATGCCTCTGATTACCCCTCTAGACAACCTAGAGCTCTGACAGGTACCAAACGTCGGGATTACAGTTATTTGTTTTGATTATTGTATTTAATTAACATTGAAATGTTCCAGGCTTCCTATTTCGTATGCTCGACACTAGCGGTGGAACGCCTTGTCAGGCTAGTAACTTTCTGCGTGCTTTCCGCACTGTGCCCGAGGCGGCAGCCCTAGGGCTGATCCTGCCCGACCGGGGACCCGACCCGAGAGTTGATTTAGTTGCACTAATACAGGTAAACTTATATCCTTAATCCTACTTATAATAAAAAACGCGAAAGTTTGTAAGAAAGTGTGGATGTCTGGATGTATGTTTGTTACTCTTTCACGTTGAAACTGAACGGATCTAAATGAAATTTGGCACAGATATAGATTATAGTCTGGGATAACACATAAGCTACTTTTTATCCTAGAAAAATGTATGGTTCCCGTGGGATAGATTTGTTTTGTTTTTCAAGATGCCACGCGGGCGAAGACGTAAAACAATATAATAATTATGTAAGTAATATCATTTATGTATACAGATGGCGTTTTTATTTGTCAGTGCCATGTCAAGCGTGTCACGCAGACGTCAAGAGCTAATAGCTACCTTCTATAAACTCGCGGATCGTCAGTGTTTAAAGTAGTTTTGAACTTTTTGTAAAACACAAATTATTTTATTTTATAATTAAAACAACACTTTTGTTAACAGAGTTGGAACAGGTTCATACTACACCAAATGCACTATGAAATACTAGAAACGCGACGGAAGGAACTAGAATTACAAATACTAGCAAACAGTCCACCCAAAAGCGCCCGTATAAGTTCTATAAAACAAAATGGCCCTATTCCTATGCCGCCTGTCAACGGACATTATGAGAAATATCAGTTTACCGAGATTGAGTTTCTGGGACCCACCGAGTTTGAAGAGGAGTTGAGAGAAGAACCGTGGTTGGTCGGCCGCGAGGAAGGTTAGTAATAGTACAAAGTAGTATAACTATTCCAATTGAATGAATGATTGAAAAAGGGAGTGAAAATCAATAAATTGAATGAGTTGGTATGATTTCATGAGATCATAGTTAAAATAGTTTCGTTGTTATCGTAGGAAGTTATGCGTTTTTTTCGGAATAACCCAATAAAACGTGAAATATAACAGATTTTTTTTTATCAAGTATTCTTAGTACAAATTCTTGTATTAAACTCATTTTGCAACATGTTCTCTTAATGGTCCTTGTATTTTTCGTTCAGCACCTACCGAATTCAAACCCTCAGCAGTAATGTCCCGTATTAAATACCCCAAAGGATTACTCAAAATAATTCCAAGTTGTCCCTACATTGGTCAGTAAAAAGCTTTTATTGTTGCAGAATATGCAGACTGCTCAACAAGCATCGACGAAGAAAGCTTAACTGACGAATGTAGTGTGCAACTAAATACAACTCTCAAATACCATAGTGACTGTGAGAAACATCTCAAAAACCATAGTGATAGTGAATATATTAATAATCATAGTGATAGTGACAAAAATCTCTTTTCCACTCTGGAAACATATAGTGATAGTTATATATATCTCAATAATCATAGTGATAGTGACAAAAATCTCTTTTCCGCTCTGGAGACATATAGTTATAGTGATAATCTAATAAATGCAGCTTGTAAATATGATAATGACATTCTGATTTCCACTCTCTGTCACTGTGACAAACGTCTCAAATTGATTTCATCTCTGAAAACCCATAGTGGTAAAGACAAAGTTCTCTATTCCACTCTAGAAAGTCATAGTGATAGTGACAATAATACAAATGCAACTCATAAAAATCAACTTCATAGTGATCAATTAAAATCGACTCTCAAAGACTATAGTGATATAATTGTAAGTAATTTAATTGTATGTGTTTTAGTGTTTTATTTAATCGTCATTATAATTAGCGTGGTTATTCGTAGAGTAGAGTATAAAAAGAAAAAAATAAAAAAAAACATACTTATCAAAGTTTTTATTATAACAAGTGCAATAATTATGTCTAAACTTCCTATATAATAAAGTATAACCATATATTGTAACATGCCTTGATATACATTGTTTATCTATGTATATAAGGAATATGTATAGAGATCTAATTAATATATTCTGTAGTATTTGAATTTAATTAACTGACTAATCATTCAGTTTTCTAGTCAGGAATATATAGTTATTCGTATGCGGCCTGTTTTTTTACCTTGAATAGAATAAGATCTTTTGACATGAAATTGTAAATAAACTTTAACCAATGATTCTCAATGCATTCATACCACTCAAATGCAACGAAATATTGTCTATGCTTATTTACATACTTAGCTTGATTAAATTATATCTTAATATTTTGAACATTCGTTTTATTGATTGAACTCCTGGTATAAAAGTTGAGTTTACCATATAGTTATATTATTTAGGGTGTAGGGTGACCAAATTCTGGTATAATCTCAGAATAATGTAATGTCAAATTAATGGGCTTATATACGATTTATTCTGGGAATAGTGCTTAAACCATTTAGTCAAATTCAGGCTTAGTCCGAAATAGTCTGTCTAAATCTCTGGCTAATAGGTATAAGGTAGGTTTTAAAATTAACTTCTGATTGTTTCATGCAGTGGTATATGGATTTCCAGATACTGGAGGTATGTAAGAAAAATATGCAAAAGTATTCTATGTATTGTTTTGACGTAATTCTCAGTAGCCTTACTAATTTTACTAGTAAGTCGACTGAGAATAGCAGAGAAGTAAGACCAGCGCAGAGAAGTGAATTACTCTGTATAAACATTTTGGTAACCTGAACTAAGCTGGTAGGGTTTCTAATCATTAATTCTAGGTGTTTGCGAGACGGAACCAATACAGCCAATTCAACTGATTCAAAACAACGAAAATTACGAATCAAACGATAAAAGAACAGGAAAGGAAGAGTCAGACATATCGCAACTCTTCGCTATCGGCAGACATCAGCTGAACAGGTGTTTGAAATGTAACAAAGAGGTAAACATTTATTTCTGCAGTTCCTCGTCCTCGAGAAGGTTGTGATGTCCGAGCAACGCCGTAGTCAGCGTTTTTCTTTACGGAAAAAGACAATGTTATAATAGGTTATGACTTGAGAAATCTGATTTTCTGGATAAGGGGCCATCCATGAATTACGTCGCACGTTAAGGGGGAGGGGGGGGGGGGGGGGGGGGTCGACGAAGTGTGACATTTTGTCACATGGGGGTGGGAGGGGTCCTAAATTTCTTGACGTCACATTTCGAAATCTATTATAACCTAAGTGTTAAAACACGAACTTTAAACTAATACTTTACGAAAACCTCAAAAACATAAACAACTATTATCTGTGTAGGTAAATATAAGATACCAATTTTTTTGCCTGTCGACATAATATGTGACGTCACACCAGGGAGGGGGGAAGTCTCACAAATGTAACCGGCAGTGACAAGGACTGGAGGAGGGGCAAAAAATCATGAAATTCGTGTGACGTAATTTATGGACGACCCCTAAGGAAAATCTTATTGCAATACTTAAATCACAAAATGCTAAGGTTTAGATTCAAAATTTTCGAAATTGTTTCGTCTCATGTTTCTGTAAAAAATTAGGAAGGTCGAGAATCGGTTGTCCTCGCCTGTGCCTTACAATACCCCTCTATAACGTCGCGAGAGAGCGAGACAAGAGGCAGTTTCATAGAACTAATACGTGCGTCCCTCTCGTCGAGACGAAGCACGCCAGCGTGGTGCGAACAGTGCGGGAAATTCACACCTACTTCACAACGAGGGCGGCTCATCAGGTAATGTACCTTATTGCTATCCATATACGGTTTACTTTTATCAGATAACTCAGTTAAGTGCTAGTATTCCTAAATATCTTACAGTAGGAATGTGCTTATATAATAGTACCTGGGTGACCGAGTTTTGCTCGGTTTTTTTGGTAAACGACGTTTTCTAAAAATAAACCTAGCTAGATCGATTTATCGCCCCCGAAATCCTCTGCATACTAAATTTCATGAAAATCGCTGGAGCCGTTTCCGAGATTCCTATTTTATATATTTAGTGTTTTATGTCCAAACTTTTCATTATTTAGACATAAAATACTTTATTGTTCGTTTCAGATTACCACCAATCTTAGCAATAAACTGCGGTGGCGTTAATGTTAGGGAGAAGGCGTACTGGGCGAAAGGATCCCAGAAAGACGTGGTGAGTTATAAGGTCGCCATTTCTTATAGATTAATTATAATATTAATAATCTGAAAGTGGCACCGGTGACAGAAAAGATGAGGAGTAATAGGTTAGCGTGGTATGGACATGTTATGAGAAGAGATGAATGCCATGTGACAAGGAGAGTGTTAGGTATGAATGTAGATGGATACAGGGGTAGAGGTAGGCCAAAGAAAAGATGGATGGACTGTGTGAAAGATGACATGGGTAAGAAAGGAGTGAGTACTGAAATGACGAATGACAGAGAGAAATGGAAGAAGATCACATGTTGTGCCGACCCCACATAACGTGGGATAAGGGCAGGAAGATGATGATGATTCTATTAATTTGGATGTTTGTGGGGTTCAGTTACGGCTGGATAGATTTGGATGAAACGTAGCATAGATGGTGATCTCAGTTGTTTAAAATAGCAATAATAACATTATCGACTAACCTCGCAGCTCTTTGGATTTAATATAATACGTGTAGATGTATTTAAAAATAACATAGTTTCTATAATACCTACAGCTTTGCTTACGAAGCTACATAGATGGCGTATTGTGAAATGTCTTGTCCATCAATATTTATTTATAACTAGCTGTGCCGACAGACGTCCTGTCTTAACTTTTATCTATACTTCTATACTAATATTATAAAGAGGAAATATTTGATTGTTTGTTTGTCTGTTTGCATTTATTAGGCTCCGAAATACTGTACCGATTTAAAAATTCTTTCACCAATGTGTAGAATGTACTTTCAGGATGAATATTATGTAGGTAATTCGCGGGCGACGCCGCGAGCGGAAGCTAGTTCTATATAAAGGACCTTTTCCTTAAAATAACAAACACAACAAAGAAACGAAATTGGTGCAGCCATTCACGCGTGATGCCTTGACCAAGAGAAATAGTGATTCATTTATAAATAATAGATAGATTGGCTCATTTTTGTCTAGATGCAAGAAAACGTTCTTAGCTTTATGATACCTATTTGGAATTGAATGCCATCAAAATTGTTTCAGTCGGAAGCGAAGCGTGGTGCGAGCTGCAAGCCGTGTAGATACGGCCTACATTGTGCCCGGCCCGGATGCCACTTCAAACATCCTGAAAGGTAAATAACTACCTATTTGTCTACATACGTACGACAGGTTAATAACCTACTACCAATCTGACTGGCTTCACAGCTCAGTTGGTAGTAGCTCTGCCTTCTGCGCTGTAGGTCGCGGGTTCGATCCCCACCCAAATTAAACATTTGTATAATGAACGCAGATGTTTGTTTTGTGTCTAGGTGTTGTTATGTATTTAATATACCAAAAAAAAAATGATCACGACTGTAATCCCCAGACTTGGTAGATATCTTCCTCAGATCTTTAGTTACTTAGATCTTTGAGGATATCTAAAGAAGGTAGTCAGAGGCACGTCCAAACATGACATTTCAAATCAAATCAAATCAAATAAGTTTATTTGGTGTCACAAAAACAGAACATAAATAATAATAATAATAATAATAAAGCCGTTTATTCCAAATCTCCAATATAAATCACAATGTTTGTTAGTAAGTTTTGCTTAAATTTACGAAGGTTTACTTAAAATTAATGTTAGTATTATTTATAAGATTTGGACCCCTGTTTGGGTAAAGGCCTCCTCCATCCTTTTCCATGGCTCCCTGTCTTTGCCTGACTTTATCCAGTCGTTTCCTGCGATGTGTGCTATATCATCAGCCCACCGTCTTAATTGTCAACCGACATTCCTTTTCCCCACTGGTCCTTTCCATATTGTGGCTTCGATGGTCCATCTTCTGTCTAGGTATCGTGAGATGTGTCCGGCCCATCTCCATTTGAGTAAGAGTGCGTGTCTGAGAGCATCGTTGAGTTTAGTTTTTTGACGAATGTTTTCGCTCCTAATTTTATGAATTTTTCTAATTTTCAACATGCTTCTTTCCATTACTGTTTGACAGCATTTGATTTTTTGTTTTACTTTATTAGTAAATATCCATGTCTGACAACCATACAACAAGCAGGGTAATAGTCATGTATCAAATATTGTCCTTTTCATGTGCAAGCTGTAGTTCCCTTTTAAGATTTCTCTGAATGCCCAGAATTTCTTCCAAGTTACGTTGACTCTTCTTGTTACTTCGTCTTCGTTGCTTGACGTTTTGACAGAACAGAAAACAGAACATGATAGAAACTTAATTAGTACATGCCCACATTTTGCACAGTAGTTAGTATTCCATACGTGACAGGTTTCAAGCCTATCGCCGCTTATAATAACCTATGACACACACCTTCGATTTTGTTGGTCTAGGGTATGCCGGTTTCCTCGCGATGTTTTATTTCACCGTTTAAGAGCACTGGCATCGCGCACATATTTTTCTCGAATGGAACATCTCATTGGTGCACGACCAGGGACCTTACCACGAAGTCTCCCAGAACGATTCCGTTTTAGAAACGCCACATTCTAAACTTGAAGTAACGCTAGTTCAATAAAATTTGCATAGGTCATGGTACGATATAACAATGTAACATTAATTCGGCAATGTATTATGAATTCGTGGTAAGGCCCCTGGTTTGAACCCACGACCTTCGGATCGTGAGGCAGGGTTGCTACTACTGCAGATGACTGAATTAAATATATCATGACTGAATTACATTAATATTTTGTATTATTTTCAGTCCAACCTCAACTCAATCCAGTTCGTCCAAAAGTCCCACACACGAGTCCAGTTGCGTTCTACCTCTACAGTTGCTCATTAGGTTACAGTCTGATGGTGACGTCATTGTTAACGATAAGGTAATTACCACACCGGAGCTCAATCGCGTTAATTTAAATAAATAAATAAATAAATAATGCTGAACAATCCACACAGCATCATCTAGCCCCAAAGTAAGCTACTCAAAGCTTGTGTTATGGGTACTAGATAACTGATATATTTAATACATAGATAGATATTTTTTATTATACATAGAAAACACCCAGACCAACGGAACAAATTTCTGCAGATCGTACACAAATTTGTTCCGCGTCGGGAATCGAACCCGCAACCTCTTGTGTTGCAGGCGGACTCTCGCCCGCTGCGCCACTGAGGTCGTCAAACGTATTTACTTTCACCGTTTAAGAGCACTGGCATTGCACATACATTTTTCGAATAGTAAAATTCATTGGTGCACGACCAGCTTTGAACCCACGACCTTCGGATTGTGAGGCAGGGGTGCTACCACTACACCAGCGCTCTTCGTGTTGCGCTGATGCTGTAGTGGTTATGAGTCAAATCACCTCTATATCAGAAGGTCTACCATGAGTTTTCACAATCTACACTCGCTAGCGACTGTAGTTAAAAAAAATTATGAAATGAAAACTTATACAGCGCCTCTAGCGGATAGTTGGATACTAAAACGTCACGTAGTTAACTATTCTACGTCACAGCGTACTACAGCGACTGTAGTTTCCGCTTCATTCATTTGCTTGGAACTTGGTACCATGAGTAACAATTTTGACAGATGTCATAGTAACGTACTATTACTACTGTAGTAACGTTAGCCGATCTAAATGTGACAACTCATGGTAGACGTACTGTGCATGAAAAAGGCATCATAATCCTTTCACTATACTGGTTCGAAAGACCAAGATTACAGGAAAGGAAATAGCTATACATCTATCTCTTTTCAGTTTCAGTACGACACGTCATCTTCAGAACCGAACTCTCCCAACCACAGGATTGAGAGTAAATTCAAAAAGAAGATCATCACAACAGCATCAGAGGAGGAATACAGTCTAACAGCGGCTGTGGTCTGCGTCGAAGACAACCCTAAGAACCTTATAGCGTACATACAGACAGGCGGGAGTGAGTCTGATTGGTACATGTTTAATGATCTATGGTTAGTTTTACATATATATTTTTAAACAAAAAAAACTATTAAGATTGTAATCCTCAAGCTTAGTAGATATCTTCTAAGATCTCTAGTTACTTAGATTTTGGAGGATATTTAATGAGGGTCGTCGAGGCGCGTCCAAAATATTTTCAAACAACTGAAGCAAAGTCTAGACTAGACTTAGTCGGAAAGATTTAATTGTATTGTACTTACATTACTTTTACTAAAACTGGTTCGAAATAATTAGTCACTTAAAGTGACATTAGTTATTTCGAAAACCAGAGTGGTGAATGGATTAAAGTTCGCATAAAGGCTCCTTCCGTTCTCCTTCCTCACTTGATGTACATATGTCACAATGAATGAAAAAACTGCGGCATTACCACAAGTTCTTAGGCCAATATCAAAGTAATACTTTATATCACTTTGATATTTCGTACCATGACCGATGAGTTTTATTTCAAGCATGAATGGTTTCTGAAAAATGATGGTTTGTAAGAGTTTGTGATAAGGTCCCAAGTTAAGTTACCTAAGCTACTTTAGAATTTTTATTTGTATTTTCGGCGTCTTATTATCTTATCATCTCATATACCCCACATCTATGTATATCTATATAAGAGCTTGACCTGACTGACTGATTGATCATCGCCGAGCCGAAACCGCTGAAGCTAGAAAGCTGAAATTTGGAAGGTGGTTTCCTTTTATAAAAAAACCACCCACTAAGGCGGGATTTTTGGAAATTCCACCTCTAAGGGGGTGAAAAAGGGTGAAAACGTTAGTATGAAACTTTTTAACTCGTGGAGCGATTTTCAAGAAACTTTGTTTGTGCACTGTAAATGCAAAATAAAAGGACACGTGTTTCAAGATTTTTCAATATAATCTTCAAATAGGGGTCAAATGTGAGGTCAATGTTTGTATGGGAACTTTTTGACGGGTGGTGCCATTGGTGTGAAACTTTGTTTGTGTACTGTAAATGCAAAATAAATGGATACTTGTTTCAGGATTTTTCAATATAACCTTCAAAAAGGGGTCAAATGTGGGGTCAATGTTTGTATGGGATCTTTTTAACGGGTGGTGAGATTGGTGTGAAACTTTGTTTGTGTACTGAAAATGCAAAATGAATGGACATGTATTTCTGGATATTCCAAAATAACCCTCTAAAAAGGGTGAAAGGGGGGGTCAAAGTTATGTATGGAATTTTTTTATTACTGTGATTTGTTTAAAACTCAGTTTAGATACTTTAAGTGAACGAAGTCGCGAGCGGGACAGCTAGAATAGGATAAAGGAAGATGATGATGATTTTCGGCATCTTGTGGGTGGCCATTAGGGGAGGCCTATGTCCAGCAGTGGACTGCTATAGGCTGATGATGATCTTGCGGGTAGAATACATTTTATAGGTCATGGTACGATATATCTAAGTTTTATTACTTTGATATTGCCCGAAGAGCTAGTGGTAAGCCCTGATGACAACTGTAAAAACAATATTTTTTCAGTATTACCCCCGTCAGCGTAGAAGAAGTGGTTCAGTTCAACGCATGGTGGAAAACCCCGTGCGTACTCTTCTACACGTCAGCACAAATACGAAACGCAGGCGAGCCTGTATCATAGCCGATGCTTTTGTATGGGCCTTACGGAGAGTGGTATGTTATTGTTATGGCCCCAACTATCCCACTGTTGGGGTTGCTCTCAAAATTTCCTCTCATTTCAATTCAAAATCCTCAAATCTCGGTTCAATGCAAAACATGGATACATTTCTTCAATTTTAGAGCGCTGGTGGTGTAGTGGTAGCACCCCTGCTTCACGATCCAAAGGTCGTGGAAAAATTTGTGTGCGCAATGCCAGTGCTCTTAAACGGTGAAGGAAAACATCGTGAGGAAACTGGCATACCGTAGAACCAAAAATTCGAAGGTGTGTGTGTCATTCGTTAGTATTCTTATAAACGGTGATGGGCTTGCAACCTGTTACGTACGGAATACTAACTACTGTGCAAAATGTGGGCATGTACCAAATATCATGTTTGGACGTGCCTCTGTCTACCCTCTTTAGATATCCTCAAAAGATAACTATAAGTAACTAAAAGATGTGAGGAGATATCTACCGAGCCCGGGGATTACAGTCGTGATCATATTTATTTTTATACATTTCTTCAATCCGCGAAATTATGCCACCAAATTTCACACTCCGAAATTCCTTTGTGGTTTTTGCAAAAAGTTGATTAATGTTGACTTTATTCACTCGACGTTTGGGTTTAAATTGCCTGTAAATTTTGATATAATTCTTTGGCATAATAGACAAGCCACGCCTACCAAGGCTCTATTTTTGTGGGGTCATTGTTTTAGCTCAAGAAATGCTTCCATGTATTGTCGTTCACTGGTCCAATGCCAATAACCGCTAAAATGTCAGCCGCGACAAATTTTTTGTCGTGCATTTGTCTCATGTTCACACGAGAAAGAGCGAGACAAAACAGTCGTCAATAGTATTTTTTGGCATGTATAGTTAATAGTTTGTATGTATGTTGTTTATGGAAAACATGATAAGGGAACCGATATGTCCTAGAACAGACATTCAAAGGTGTGATTTATAGGTTAGGGTTCTTAAATCGGTAGTGGACTTTCAACCTGTCACCTACGGTGCAACTACTGTGCAAAATGTGGAATCGTGCCAAATATAATGGACGTGCTTCTGACTACCCCTTTCTTAAAGTTCTAAGTAACTAGAGATCTGAGGAAATGTCTACCAAGCCTGGGGATTACAGTCGTAACATAATGTTGGGCGCGTGCCGATCTTTCGCACATTGTATTGCCAAGTTCATCTATATATTCACTAACCCACTTTCGTTGGCATTGGCTGTCTATTTATACCTTGTCGTGTCTACTTTATATTGGCGAATAGACGTCACTTTTGTAGACCCATTTTTTTCATACAAACTTCCAAGGTCCTGTTGCACTATTAGAATCCTTCCAAATTTCAGGGACCTCATCTAATTAAAACGTCTATTTTATTTAAATGACATAAATTTAGAAACTTCATTTGAGTGTTATTCTGTTTTGATTTTAGGGAAAATTTAATAAGAACGCTCGTATTATCATGTCACGAAATTTTAACTCATTAAACAACAGAATTTCACCAATCAGTTCTTTAAATATTAATAAATAAATAAGTATTTTTTGTTATGACGACTAATAGAGGAGAGTGGAAAAAAGAACATGCTTTGCTTATTGAAGTGGGATAAGGACAGGAGATGATGAAGTTATCTTTTGTTTCAGCTCTCCAGGCCCATACCCTTGCAACTCGTACTACCCGCTGTCCTCAGAGGTACAGTACAGTTATATCTCTTAAATACCTTCAACCCGGTCGTTCGCTATATATATAAGCAATAATTCAAGGTGAATGTTTAGTAGCTAGGAAATTGACGTAAAATTGAAAAGTTTATCAGTGTTGAATCTATGAAAGTGATTGGTGAGATGCATTTCTATTTAGTCGATCGAGCGTTTTTTATCAACTTAGTAAGTTTTCTTTTTCTTTTGGATATAGCGTCAGTGGTAGACTTTTCCACAACTTTGCCAATGCCGGTGTCGGCAAGATTTCTTCTTATTTTTTAGTTTATGGATCTATCAATTTTGCCAGTGCCAAGTGTTTAAATTAGTGGTTGTCAATGTCACAAAAACAGTCAAATTGTCAAGTCATCAAAAGTGAGAAAAAAATGGCTGTTAGGTTCAAAATTTGCGGGATTTTCTCCGATGGATTTAGAAAGGAACTTAATTTAACTTATTTTCACTTTAATTCACATAATTGTTTTACGCAACTCCGGCTTTATAAGAAAATAACCACCAAAATAACAAAATGACACGAGAAAAAATATTTAAACTAGAGCGACAAAGTTGACAGTCGAATGCAACGCAAAAAATCCAATGCCGATAGCCAAAGCACGAAATAATGACAGTTAATATAACAGTAAGGAAGAAAGCTACGTCATAAAAACGAAGGGTATGACGTATCTCACCATATTTTGAAAATTGAGTATGTACTAACTTGACTATAACACTTCGATCGACAAAATAGTAAATACAATTTAGGCTCTCTAATAAATTCTATTCAATAAGCACGAAAATGTGTTATTTGTGATAGAATAATTACGAAATTAAATTGTAAGTCGCGTGAATGTCGGTGTGAGATTGAGATTATACGTCCATGTGTGGATGGTAGTTTTGAGAATGTCATGTTACAGAAGGCAAACCATTGAGCTATATCTTTTAGAATATCATACTACGAAACGGACACTATTGAGAAAATAATATATTATATTATTCAGTGAATGTTTGCCGTTTCTCTGGATAAAATAAATTCTAATATTCCAGTATTGAACAAAACATACTTACCTACTATTTTTTAAATAAGCGATCGTGAATCGTGTGGCATGGTTTTCAGTACTTATTTTAAATAATATTAATGTAAAAAATGTGAATGGTTCAATGACATAATTAAAACAAAACAAATGTTAAATTATTGATTATATAAATTACGGAAACTCGCCAATATTAATAAATTTTAATGTAATAAGTATTTAAGTGTAAATAAGAAAGAATCGTGTAGTATATTTGAGATTAATGGAATGACGGTGCGAAATCATTCCATATAAGTATTGTGCCTGAGAAATAACTGAAAACAACAATAGCAATATAAAAATGGGAATATTTTGATAATTACCCAAAAGTTGCCTTTCACGTCATTTTAACTGAAATATTTACAGAAATTGCGAAAATATTTTTCTATTGTAATAGTGTAAGCAGAATTTATTTATTTTTGGTTGTGATTGTTTAAATTGCTGTGTTTTTAGCACTTGTTTTTTGTAAAAAGTGCACGTTATATTAGGTAGCGACTTGTGTCTCTTCTATCGAAACTTACCGACAGTCCGACATAATCACTCTCTTATGCATACGCTCACTGCAAGGCGTCAGTACACACTCATGGAAACTAATGAAATTACTTAGAAACTATATAAAATATAATTTTCACTTAAAACGGCATATTTACCGTGATGTGTGAGTTATTTTTTTCCAATATTCGGAAATTCTTCTCGTGATATTGTGTCAAAACTATAATAGTTGCAAAAGTTGTATGATTATGTCAATCCGTTTTCGACACTCAATTTCAATCACACGCAAACAAGATTATAATACGAATGAATGAGTGTGTACTGGATGCACTGTTGTCTTAAACAAATGCGATTCTTGCGCATTGTATTGTGTCCTACGAATATCGGCCTATTTCTTATGAAACTACGGAATCATTGACACAACTTGTTACTATTTTATAGAGCTACAGACTGCTGTTATAAATCTTTCGCCGAGGAAGATAATAATATATATTTTATGATAAAAAATGAAATATTTCATAAACTAACGTGGTTATAAAATTCGATGTCCTGACAACTGTAAAAGTATTCTATGATTAGTGTGGGGATCCTCTCCACATTTATATTATACAATATGTTTTGATGTGGGGATCCTCTCCACAATTAGCATAGTAAAGCATAATTGTTTAAAAAATCCATAATTAATTACAAAAATGTACCTACCTACCGTTCTTAGTTAATTGTAAGAATCTTTTTTTATATGGAGTGTTCTGGTTGAGTTATCAGGGCATGAGAGTAAAAAGCCACAATATGACTATTAAAAAACGCATTTCAGGTCAAATCGAATAAGTTATTGATCTCTAAATTTTACTGCTTAGACTGGTGGCTGGTTCAAAATAAAATGAAAATATTTTAAAATTGCGTTTTATTTTAACATAAATCCAACCTTCATACAGTTATTTTAACTTAAACGTGTTTTTGCTCTTATATTGTAAACATACATAATATTACCAAATGTACTAGAATTAATTAAACTTATACAAAATCTCATGAACTTCAAATATACATAGATAGTTCAAAATTTGAAATATCAAATCAATCTTCAGGATTGTATTCATTTGATAAATTAGTCTCCGCGTCGACAAACTTTTTTTGAGACATCTCAGTCTTATGATGCTCATCCAAAACGCACGTTTTCTCAAACCTATTGATTGCAACCTTCTTTATAGTCTCATACACAGTCGGGTAACACGCTATCGAGTTATCAAACTCTTCTTTATCCAATCTAAACAGTTCACAATTAGTGACTGCTACTACTGAAGCGGTCCGGAGGCAGTGTTTCATCACTAGAGATATTTCTCCGAAGAAATCTCCGTCTTCCAAATGGCATATCTCGTTGCCTGATTCAGAGTAAATCGCCACAGTGCCTTTGTCTATGAAGTACAGACAATCACCTGCAACACCAGTATTGGTTGTATTGTGAAGTTAAAAGAGATAGGATTATACGGATTTAAACATACATAAAATGTCTCTTTAGCATGTCACCGGGCGGTTTATGAAGATAATTTATAAACAGTGATGAAAACAATATAAACAGAGACAGATAACTGATAATTTTAGGAAATTAAGATGATTGACTACGACTCTGACTAAAATTATATGACAAGTTTTCTTCTAAACATTCCGTGACAACTAGACAAATAAAAACAGTGTGCAGGAAAGGAACACCATAAAAAAAGAAGAATGGTCAGTCTACCCGTGACCACGACAGCGTGCAAACCTGTCGAAACGTCGGGAAAATATAAGGTAATTTGAACGCGATAAATACCCGTCTAATACTAATAATAAGAAGAAATCAAACTACTAACCAACAGTATTGATCTTAAGGATAATATCTCCAGCGATAAATATCACGATCCTGAGTTTCATGCCGATTTGCAATAGCAAAGACCTTGGCAGCTGTTTCAGAAACACCAGTTCTCTCACCAGCTGTCTTCCAGTGTGCATTATAATGTCTTCGCGAAGCTGACCTGTCACGCATGCCAGCATTTTCTGCTCCTAAACACATAACAGACAAAATAAGTTTTAGCTTCTTTCAGACACATTTCCATCGCTTGCATTGATCATAATAGGATCGATACAAGAGTAGAGGTAGACCAAAGAAGAGATGGATGGACTGTGTGAAAGATGACATGGGTAAGAAAGGAGTGAGTGCTGAGATGACGAATGATAGAGGGAAACGGAAGAAGATCACATGTTGTGCCGACCCCACATAACGTGGGAAAAGGGCAGGAAGATGATGCTTGCATTGATCATAATAGTGATCAAAACCGGCTGCTTTCTTTCAGTTATTTTCTGCCTATGGTGTGAAATAAAACGTTTACTAGCTTAGGAAGTCTTACCGCAAAATAATGAGACTGGAAGCGAATCGCGTAAAATTTCATGATCTTCTGCTTAATCCGCGGCGGAAACTTCTTAACACTCATATAGTTTTCTACTTGCTTCGTCATGATGTAATACTTTGCTTTCGCTGACTCAGATCCGATTAGAGCCACTATGTATTTTAGAACGCTGTGGTATATAAGAACCTGTAATGGTATGTAATTTAACTTATTATAATAACATCCTCAAATTTTGCACAGTTTAAAACTAATACTATACTGAAAAGGACGGAAATATCTAATACTTTCCCGCTAAACTATTATCTGATGAGCTTAACACAACACAAACTCAAATAGAAATTTGACACGTGTTTCGCTTCTCCACGAAGCATCCCCAGGACCATTGACTCGCTTCGCACTGGTGTTGCTCCACCGAGCGCCGAGAGAGAATCAATTGAATTCTATTTGAGTTTGTGTTGTGTTAAGCTCATTAAATAATAGTTTAGCGGGAAAGTACTAGATATTCCCGTCCTTTTCAGTATTTGTAATGGATTTCCGCAAGTTACGCCTGAATCAATAATTTAACTAATACTATTTCAATTTCGATAATGAAATCTACTGATCTGTATGTGGACGATTGTAATTATTGGCAGCAGTATAACATCTAAATTGCTTATGTCATAATCTCAACCTAACATATCGACTGGTGTCGTTAAAACGTACTTTAGCAATCAGCCAGGATACCAAGAAGAAGTTTTCGAAACATCCATTCTTTGATATTAAATGTATATTAGTATTCTTTCTGAGCATTCCAACTGCAACAAGACATGAAAATTATACTCTTCTCAAACGCAATAATGCTTACGTCAAAAGTTAAAACTTGAAGCTGTATTACTGGGGCTTTACCACAAGCTTTTACAAACCATCATGTTTCCGAAACATCAAATTTCTAACTTGAAGTAACATTACTGCAATACCATTTTATAGGTCACAGTAGGTACGAAATATCAAAGTTATGTTACTTTGATATTGCCCGAAGAGCTTGTGGTAATTCCACTGATATTTCGAACATCAAAAATAAATTGATCACTCACAATATTTTTAAATTACTGATTAAATTATAAATTGATGGTAATAAAAATAGGTACCTACCTAATCTAAGTTGCTAAATGTAACAAGGTGCAAAGCTAGTCTTATTTTCAATTGAACAAACGAGAAAAGAAATCTCACTAGTCAACTGAACTGGACAACTGAACAAGTGAGAATACCGTTACCTGCTCTGTCCAAAGCAGAAACGAATCGAATCCTTGCCGTTTCGTTCCATAGATTTGCTATTGACATCCATGAGCATCTTCTCGGGTTCTGGGGCTGGTAAGAACCCTCTTGTATGTATTCCACGACAAATTGCAAATAGATGTTCCATGTCACGTAGGAATAGATCAGTACTGTTATTTGAATCAGTGTTCGTTGGTAGAGCTGGCGGTAAACTCAAAAGTGAAATTTGTGAAGTTGCGATGCTTAATTAAATGGAGAAATCGAGGACATACGTTTAAAACAAAACATCATTATGTCTATTGCGCCATCCAACATCAAACTTATTCTAACTATTCGCAAAATATCATTTGACCATCGATTGATTTAGGTACATTCTCCAATTGCAAAAGTATAAAGAATTATTATTATTTCATAATACTTCATTAAATTAATAAACAAGTTACCTACATTAATAATATCCAAAATAATAAAAAATTTAAAACCCCCCCGACATCTAAACCTTACCATGTCATATTTAAAATCATGGTTACCATATTCATTCAATATGATTGAAGTAATACGGTACCAAATTTCGAATCAATAGGACATATGGAAGGTAGTCAGATCCCCTCATCAACTAGAAAAGAGCTGATGATCTTCAAACGGCTGAACGGATTTTCATGAAACATGGCTAAGAAAACTCGGGATAAAATTATCTATGACACAAAAAAAAACTAAACGAAAATCGGTTCATCCGTTTGGGAGCTACGTTACCACAAACAGATACACAGATACACTGACAGACACGTTAAACTTATAACACCCCTCTTTTTCGCCGGGGGTTAAAAATGTTTGACTCACCCCAGCTCTGAGAACGGTCATCACGTTGTCAAGATACATTTTAAGAGATGGCAGTCTCAACAACTTCATTGATATAAAGAACATATGGAGTTCAAGGTGTCGATCATCGATAAAAAATGCTGGCAGAAAGCAAAATGCTGCCATAAAGTCTACAGCCAGCCACGTCATCGTGTATTTGAACCAGATCTTCCGTAAATCTAGGATGACGTATTGACTCGTGTCTCCTTCGATGTATCCAGTGAAGAAGTTAATGATGATGTTCATGATGTACACTAAGTCGAGTGAGTACATTAAAATGTTGTGGATGTCCTGAAAAAATTTAGCAACCTATCATCAAATATTGTCGTAGATGATACCTACTAGGTTATTTTTGATTCAGAGTCTAATCAATATTTAAAGATTTACAGTTAAACAGTTGGGAGTGAGTACTGAGATGACGAATGATAGAGGGAAATGGAAAAAGATCACATGTTGTGCCGACTTCATATAATGTGGAAAGGAGCAGGAAGATGATGACAGTGGCTGAGCTAGCTATAAATTATACTTATAATATAGATGACTATGAAACAAAAGTAGGTAAGGTCGTAGCAAAGTTAAAATCCGCAAATTTACCACTTGAGAAACAAAGTTAAAAAAAAATACCTTATGCTTTGGAATCGGTTCGCTAAAGTGCACAGCCAACAGCGTATTAGTTGTTAACATAATGATGAAGAATATTGCTTCACACCAGATCCTAAGCTTACTGAACGGATGGATGGACATCGGGTAAAAGCGATACTGACGGAACTTCTCTGAACATAGAGCTGCATACGATCTACGAGAGAAAGCAACTACTGTAACAAGGGCTCCAAGTATCTATGCTCATTGTCATTAAGTCCAATTCGCTTTTTATACTTGCTTGTACATATTCCGTGCGCGGATGTCCCCCGGTCGGACAGTGGTGAGGTCAAGCCAGATCCTCCGCAATCGACCGCACTTATGACCGTAGGCTGAGGTCATCTTATCAACGGGGAGATGGCATTCGTGAGCCTCGAAGTACTTGTGGTACTTTGGCTCCGCTTTCTTTTTCGGAGAGTTAATCATTATCGAGTATTAAGACGTTATCGGGAAAAAATAAACTAGAAGTTTATAAGCACTTTACAGTATTAGATAGTATCTATCCGTGAAAAATTATTGCAAATCGCATTTATTTTGATAAATGCAATCAAAGAGAATATAAGATGCAATTATAGCAGATGTCAGAATGGCAAAAAGTTTGATCATGAATGACAGAAGATAAAAATAATAATATGATAATTATAGCTGACCCGGCAGACTTCGTACTTATTTAGAAAAAGTTTGTATGGGAAATAGAAAAGGGCTATTTTTAGGGTTTTCCCGGCAGTTATTCGAATTTTTCTTACCTTTTAAACCTTCCCTAGACCTCCACGAACATTTCAAGGCCAAAATAAGATAAATCCGTTTAGCCATTCTCGAGTTTTAGCGAGACTAACGAACAGCAATTCATTTTTATATGTAAGAGAAGAAGAAGAAGATTTGAAAACCAATAACTATAGTAAATAATATAACTATAGTAGATAATGATTTTTAGCTGATACCTACTAGAAAGGTGCTAGTGACTAGTAGGTATTAAACTTATCTTAGTAGGTATCTTTGATTATTTAGACTAAATAATCAAAGCTCGGAGAAAACCCTCCTACTTACTTACCCAAGGTTAGGTTAAATCAAGTAAGTTTTTAAATCACAAAAACATTTTTATTGTAACAAAAATAAAAATCTGTAGATAGTGCAGTTATGAAAACTTAGTCTACACCAAGGGGGTTGAGTCATCCCTTATCAATGTCCAAGGTAAAGTTGTTATTCTGTTTCCTGTCCAGACATCAGCGCAGGTCTTAGAGCAAAAGGCTGCACTTAGTATCACTTCTTGAACGCTGTCGATTAGAATGATATTTCTGAAAATAAAAAGACAAAACATTAAAATAGTGGTGTTTAAAATCGCACTTTACGTTAGTGCCAAACATTAAAATAAATCTACCTAAGTAGGTACTTAAAATAAAAGCTCAGGCGTCCCCTTATACCTTATCCCAATCCCTATCCTAAAAAAACTAATGTTACTTACCCCAGCGTGAATTCGTAATAAACGTAGTCAAACACAGGTTTTTTGCAATTAGCATTTTCACATCTAGAAACGGGTCCATTGACTAAATCTTCTTTGATGAAGTTTGGTATAGCATATAGATTGTCAACGATATCTCTTGGCACGAAGAAATCTTTTCGTTTCATTCTTATGTTCTCTTGGGTGTTTCCATTTGCATTTAAATTATTGTTGTTGATATTTATGATATGAAAATTGTTGTCTAGATCAGTTAAATTGTTGTTTTCCGAATTATGGTCATACAATTTTGGTTCGGAATAAATGCTGCAATTACCAGTAGATATCTTCTTAGCGGCTTCTAAAATCTTTTGATATACCAATCGTTTGCTCAACTCGAACAAGCTTGGAGGGGAGTTAGTTTTGGATTCCTGTATTACGTTGTATTGAGGTGGACAATCTACGTCGAACTCCCATTCTTTTGAATCATGATTTAGTTTTAATCGGCATTTATGTTCTCGTGACTGTATCCTTAAATTTCTTGTAGAATTAAGACATCTGAAATCAAAGATAAACCTACATGTAGTCAGGTACCTAAGGAATGATAGGTCACCTTACTAAACAGTATTATCTCGGCCTTTGAACACTGCAATTTTATGGGTGGGAAGATTAAATATTTTCACTTGTGAAATTATTATCATAACCTACCTGTCTTTGTCAAGTGTACCTAATCTCACCACGAACGTTCCTAAGTAAACATTTCTGCTCAACTATGAAATCCCACATATCAAATTCCAAACGCGTTCAATCATTCCAGACTGCCGCAGTAAATTCCGTATTATGTATCCGAATAAATTCCCCAACTTTCGATATGCCTAATAACCCGCATTAAACTTCGCCTTACGACTTCCCAACTTGGAAATCCCAATTTACCTAAATCTTCGCTCACGTTACCTAGGTGGTGGTAGTAGGTACCCTGGTACCCTGCTTATTACTTTAGTTATACCCTCGAGTAATAAGCGTGCAAGTGTAACTAGACACATTACACACTAGGTAGCCAATTCAGAATCAAATTGATTCAATTTATAAATTTTCGCTATCTGTAGATCGTTGTTATAAAATGGTTCAGTAAGTTAATTTATTGTTGAACTAGCTGACCCGGCGAACTTCGTACCGCCTTAGCGTAGCAATGATGCACTACTTTATTTTGTATAGCTGACCTATCTTAGGTATGAGTAACTATTCAATTTGAACTGGAATCTATAATATATAATCCAACTGAAAATAAAAAGCTCTCATACATTTTCTATATAACCATGTAGGTATACCAAATTATAGTATTGTGTAGTCACCAAAAGTTACTAAAAATCATGAATGACATTGACATTCGTTACGCGCGCTTTTTAAATACGCAAAATTAAATGTATATTTTTCAATATTTCTGAGAGATTTTCTTAATATTTTTTTCCGTAAGAACCTTCTCCTAATAATAACAAATACAACAAAAAAAGAATTAGTGAAATCGGTCCAGCCATTCACGCGTGATGCCGTGACCAAGGAAAACGGGTTTCATTTTTATATATTATATAGATAGATGTAACTAATCATAAAATTCATCGGTAATAAATAAACAATGAGGTAATAAATAGATGGTTCAAAATAATTAGGGACCTACTATCGACATAATCGAGAATATAAAGGCTGGGTGGGTGGATGCATGACATAATGAATTAATGATTCGAAATAACTAGTGACACGTCAAGAAGAAGACTGAATTTAACTTTGAGATGTTAAGTTTCACTTATTTAAAAGTTTATCTAACTACCTACGGATACCCACAGGTGTTCAGGTTCATACCCAAATACGGGTTCATTCATAAGAAGCATTTTATCTCTTGTAGTATATTATTCCTCTTAGCTTATTCCGTAGTAGTTTCGCAAACAGTAAAGTATCATTATAACTTACGCAATATTGAGACTTCTTGTTTGCTGGTTCCGAAACATGTGATACCAGAGGGCGTACGGCAGACTCCTCAAACTGCTGTTCCTCCAGAATCGAAGCTCGCAGTGGTGGTAATTGTAGACTGGTCTTTGAGGCAGCCATTTCAGCTTATTGTCTAGAGATCGTATAAAATTCAAATTCAGTTTCGCAAAATTGTGCTAAGACATTTTCATGTTTACATAGATATAATGTCTTCGAAACACGAAAGCACCTTATTATCCCTACACCTATTATCCCTTGAACCTATTATTTCGATTCCTCAGTAAAAATATTCCCCGTTATCATCGTCATAAAATATATTGTTGACTTCCATTCGATTAATGTTCTGACCAACCTTCAGCGATTTCGTAACCTCCCCTAGACAGATTTGCAATCCGAGGATATCGATGACGTTTAAGATAAGTCTTTCGAATGAAAATACGAAGAATCGTGTCGCTAAATGATTAAAGACGCACTAAAAATTAACACGTCAAATTATTAACAAAGAATATGTACCTACCTAAGTAATAGCAGTGATCTGTGAATACGCCCTTTACAGTCTTGGTGGTCAGATCTCTAGTTACATATTGAAAGTATTTCAAAGCATATCCATCATCACTCGTCATACTCATAGAAATCAATATAACACTTATCACAAAAGCCCATAATGTTAATCAATCTAATTTTAGATAAGACGCTATTACCGTTATCCGAATTAGGTCAGACTGATCATTGAGGAAGCGTAGTTGATTTATGTGCAGCAGTTTGTTATCACACTACCGCTACCGACTGTCTTTACGACTGTAAACCTGGAAACTGGGACGTTAGTATTACCTAACTACGTGGTACCTACCTATATGTTTGTGGTGTTCGTCTAACGTGGTAGAGGCTATTTCAAACATCAGGATATTAACAGAATTCGGAATTTATTAGTGCTGACCTCTGTGGGGTAGTGGGCGAGGGTTTGATACAAATATTTGAAATAGTTTGATAAGTAGTAGGTACCTAAAAGTATTTGTTCTGGGTCTGGGTGTTGTTCCTACCTATTTAGGTACTACCTGTAGTTTCTAATATCCATGACACAGGTAGGTAAACTTTGTCTATATCTATTTATGTTGAGTAAATTTACCTAGGTACCAGTTGGATTAACAATGATAAAATGCGTGTTGATTTTTGTCTGTTACATACTTAGTCGTAACAACTAAACCTATTTTAAAGAAACGAGGAATATTGAATAGTTTCTATCAGGGTCAAGAGATCAGACAAGAAAAGCAAAATAAATACCTACTCGTAAGTAATAGAATGAAAAAATATTACTTACCACAAACCGATAGATATCGGAGGTATCTCAACTCTGCAATTCTCAATGGCAGCTCGCACAGCTCATTTTCATCAAGTATCAAAAATTTAAGACTTTTCACTTCACCAATCTCATTCGGGATCCTCTTCAATCTATTCCCACTCACATCCAAACATTTAAGGCACTTCAAATTCGATATATCCTTAGGCAGTTCTGTTATATCATTCCCGCTAATATACAGACTTTCTAAATGCACTAGCGTTCCTATATCATTCGGGAGTCGGGATATGAGGTTTTCTTTTAAATAAATATCTGTGACATCTGCTTTTTCTCCACGAAGCTGCCTAATAGGGAACTCAGTAAGTCCTCTATAGTTCCAGTGGAGGACTGAACTTGGTAGGATATCTGGATAATTCATGGTCACTTTTCCACACGTATCATTGGTGTTTACTTTAACGATTTTATTTTCTCATCTCTTAATTTTAACCCGTTTTCTTTTTGACGAATTTTTGATTTTGTCTGTTTTTAAAGATTTTCCACTGTCAATGTTTTGTCTGCAGTACTCTGTATGTTATGTACATATATGCCTGTCCGAATACGCGCACTCTTTCTTCCCGGTTAGCAGAGACTGCATCAGGCGTCCCAAAGGTGGATTATTTTTAAAACTATAACAAGGTTACTTTGATTTTCTTTCGTTGAAATCGCTCGTGCATTCAAAAAGCTTTCATAGCCATTTTCTAATGAATATACAATGTGTAGGTTAATATATTACCTTAATAGTGTAAATGCTTATTCTATTATAGGGAGGGTTCTTAGGAAGTAGGTACCAATACCAACTCTTTTAAGATTTTTTAAAATATTGCTATTGCTTATCCAAATCACTAATAATAATTGTTGGACATTTTACAGTGCCTAAGCTTTAAGCTACCTTTAAGTACCTATACTTATAAAACTTGATGGGAACACTAGATGTGTTATTAGTTATTCCCGATCTTATCCCCTTATCCTACCATGCCACCCTTTGAACTTTTAAAAACAAATAGCCAAATCATTTTCATCCCGTTCGGATTCGATTTTTTATAGATTTGGTAAAATGGGTTGCAATTTTTTTTATATCACGACAATCGCTTTTAGATCTCTTCAGCAAAAACAACAAATTCCAATGACGTCCGAACTGTCCATCTATACAACCGAACCAATAACAACCGAAATCTTTTAGAGTTTTTGGCACTACTCCAAAGCAATCAGTGAGCACGGTGTTAGGTCGAGGACATCAAACGTACTGTGGTAAACAAACCAGTTCTACGTACTAATAAAGTTTAAATACCTAACTATATCCTTGTGGATCATCTACCAGATCAAATAGTATAAAGAAGGTGTGCCTCTTGTTTCCTTACACCTACAAAGGATAACTTCAATGCAGCTACAACGCATTTGAGGTGGCTACACAGTGAATTGTAATAGTTGTGGCTACATCATTCAAAAACGGTCTGATGAAGCAATGACAGGATAAGCAGCAATCGATGATCTGTTTGGTGTGATTTCGAAAAGGAGTTGCCAAGTTACTGATACCACGACAGAGGTTTTTTTTGTGTGATTTCGAAAAGCAAATTCAGTTGCCAATGCCCACCACGACAGAAGTCTTTTGGCGGCCTGAAAACTAGGGTCAACCGGATCTCGTATTTAACCAGGCTCATAGAACTTACCTAGATTATTTAAATATAAGATATTATTATGTGAAAGATGGAATCAGTTTTTTCGAGTTTGTGTGAAGGCAAAACAAAACAGCTTCATCAATCATTATTATTTATTGTGTATAGGAGTTATAGTAAAAATTGCATTAGGTATTACAAATAGGTGCTCTAAATAGAGGGGACATAGGGTATCACTATCTTATATCAAGTAATACATTCAAATAGGTAAAATTTATCTAATAAGGTCATTAGAAGTCAGGCTCAGACTATCATCAAAAATCTCGAATATAAAATAATAATTTGGAATTTTAAAAACTACCTAAGTAAAGATAGGTAAGTACCTACCTAAGTAGGTATTTAAGTACCTACCTAAGTAGGTATTTACCTATCTCAAATTGAAAAATTAACATTTCAATAAAAATATAAACTGACTTCATTACATTTTTGGAAATACAGAAGCTGATGTATCTTTAATAAAAAATAGAACTACCTAAGTGTTTTATATAAATCATCATTATGCAGAAGTAATTTTTATGATAAATGCCTCGTGACTAGAGGTTAATCTTAATGCGTAAGATCTTCAAAATCTTCGTCAAACTTATTCTAAGAATCTCTTTTAGCAAAGAGTGGAGATCAAAATTCTATTCCGATAAATAGACACCAATTAAAGTCCAAGATTAATAAAATCATTTCAATCAGCACGCCATCTGTAACTTTTGTGTTACACTCACTAACTAGCTCAGACTCAATCTTTCAACGCCATCTAGTGGTCAGTCGTTTAATATCTGCGGATGATGCGTACGCGGCGCCCCTTGCCGTCTTCATCGTCACTGTCGAAGGAGGCTTGCTTGTGACCCAGCATCAGAGCTTGGACCTCAGGATTTAAGGGCAGAACTGGGAATGAAGAGCGTCGCACCATGGGAGCCGGGCGAGCTCCTTTGAAAAGAAAACGTTTAGTTGTTTAAAGGTTAAATAAAATTCTAAATTAACAAAGTTATGTAGAGATGATTCTATCTAAATATGCACGCCCCTCCACTTGTACTTGTACCGCATCTAGAGGTAAATACATTGGAGGGGCGTGCACTTTAGACTGATCTATCTCTACCTACTTACCTAGTATAGGCACCTACTAAAGTTCACAAAATCTACTCATTCACAACCTTATTACAAGCCATCTTTTACAAACCATCATGTTTCAGAAAAGTCACATTTCAAGCTTGAAATATAACACTACTTTACTAAAATTTAATAGGTCATGGACAAATTATAAAAGTTATATTTCTTTGATGTTGCCTGAAGAGCTTGTGGTAGGTTCTGGACATTTCCTGTAACAACTTACCAACAAACTATCGACCTACCGTGAAAACCATGAAGTTATCATCTAACAAACAAAAAGTCTATCACTTTATTATAATGGTAAGTATTCATTTAGATTTATCTGGATGAATTTATACAACTCCCTTATTATAGTATAGGTTGTTTTCATAGCAAATGTCTAAGCTACTTATTGTTTAAAGCCAATTAGTTCGTTGTTATGTAGGTACCTACTTAGTAGCTACCTTCCACTAAGAACTTAACTACTGAAGTTTCAATACTTTTGAACCTAGTTTTGTTTTTTTTTAATTATTACACGTTGTATACTTTACCTACATTATTAATAGTAAATTCATTTTACCTTTAAGACTGTATTAATATCTGGCTCTCTATCTACATAATTATCCAAATATAGGTAAACCATAAGCGGGTTATGAATTCACAAGTACCTAAACAACCAAAAGGCTTTGTAACTACAGCTTTGATCAACCGTACGGAACGGGTTCATTAGACTGTAAGTCCAATTGATTACATTCAATCTCTGTATCTGGGTATTGGGGGTGATAAACAATAATCCTATTATGTTCGTTTATATGCCTGTTATTGATTTTCACACACCTATTAGATAATTATTTATTTGTACAGGTATACGATTCGAGAATCGCCTATTGTATGACGACGCTTCTACTAAAAGCGTCTATAAAATTTATGATTTTCATTGACGAAAACAAAACACGCGGTGGTAAGTAATCTTCATTCACCATGCCTAAACAATTGTTTATTAAAAAAATAATTTAAAGTTTATAGAGGCCAAGGAGGTTTCCCTGTAAATAACTAAGTGGAGAGAGATTGATCAGTTATGCCGACAAGAGTCAAACTCTTAAATTAAGAAGAAGAAACTATTATCTATTCAATATAAGAACTTTGGCTTTGACTATGACTACAATAAGTAAATTACATGCTGAAATTTTAAAGGCCTACGATCTTTAAATAATAGGTAACCTAAAAATACAGGCTAACTCATTTTTCCAAGCCTAGATATTACAACTTTAGGGAAGTGGCTAGATACACATGCAAAATGCTCAAGTAGGTACTAATAATAGTGTAGAAAAACATCAATTACCTGAAAGTCAATTTCAGTCGTCAGACAGACCTTGTGATGAAACAGAGAAAAGAGAACATTGATAGGAAGAATATAGATTAGATACAGCTAGGTACCTACTACCCTCTTAAATATAGTCTTTGTTATTTGTACAATGAAAGCAGAATGCAAATCGTTGCACACACTGGTTCTTTAACCAGTGACATCATAATGTCAAGAATCAATCAGAAGGTCTATAACAAGATTATGATTAAGAGGGAGGGGTAGATTGATAGACATTTAGATTAAAAAAACATCAAATGCTTGAAGAACTGTGTTGCAATGATACAATAATATAAGTAAATTGATAATGTGGATTAAGAATGCAAATGAAAATGTAGGTACGTACCGATAAGCTTGGCAACAGACTGCCTTTTCGCAAGTTTAGCTTCCCCTGATGCTTCACCTACTGAAGCTGGGGCCGACTCCAGCTTACTCTTCCTTTCGCTCAAATAAGAATTAGTCGAATCTCCCCGTGTATAAGGTCTAGTTTGCTTCTTAGGCTTTTCTTCGCCACCACTAACAAACGATTCCGCGATTTGGAATAACTGCAATCCAAACTTACTCGATTCTCGACGCAACATTTTCTTGTTAGCGAATTCTGCTAATGATTGTCTTCTCTCACCGTCAGGGTTCAATCTCAATCTAGCTCTTTCCTCTTCTTTGACTTTGAGCACGTCCAAAACAGCATTTAATACCAGAATTATCAGAAAAACTGTGATCCCAATAACAGTGATTGTATTATTATCAGCGCTCATCCTTTCTGGTTTGTCTTTCTCAATCGGTATTTTTTCCGTGAACGTATCAAGCACACTACAGGTTTCAAGGGACAGTGAAACGGATTTCTTTACCTTGCGAGTTGGTTTTACTACGTAGTTCCTCATAACAGCTTTGGGTAAATCTGGTTTAATCTTCTCGGGAACTGTTTCGACATTTCGTTTCATAAGCCACACTTGTACACTGTAGCAGCAGTAAATTATCGCGAAGAATATAAAAAGTAGGACCTTACGTTCGTTCATGTTTACCTACATCACAAAACTACTGGTTTGTTTTGACAAGGAAACCGCGCCTGCGTGATGCTTCAAGTACTTTAGCTAGCTATTCCTGTCCCGAAATAAATGTTTTAACTGTTTTCGATTCTGTCGATGATGTACTGTTAAAGTTAGCGATTATAGGAATGTTAGTTCGAGAGAATATAATCTTTGGTCATTCGCGTTTGACTACGGGAGTGCTGTTTCGCTTTGTGCTGAGTAGGGCTTTTCTGCGCATGTGCAGAAACCCGGTCGACGTCAGAATGTTTTGTTTTTACTCACTGTATTTACCGTCGGTGGGTTTCTACAACCAACTGAAACTTATTTAAGAAAATTGTAGTTTATTGAATATGAACTGTAGGTTTTTTTATATACCTACACCTTATGTCAGCCCAATAGATTTTTTACATACCTTACTTATAATTTAATTATGAAATTATTTTATCTAGGTACGTAGGTGCCTGCTTAGCTGAATAACAATAATATCAGTACAATGAAGCCAAGTGATACTCGTCCCACTCATGATAGATAACACAATTTAATAAAATGTTACTGATATCTGATTATTCCTTTTCAATAAGTATCATAGATAGGTACTTAGGTACAAAATTGTAATACGCAATGCTAAAAGTGCATTAACAAGTACTTACCTACTTAAAGTTTTTTTTTACTCTTATATTATTTTTAAATAAAAATTTATGTACTTATACACCGTGAAATTCTAATGGTTGTTTTCCCGCGGCAGAACAACTTGCCATAAGGAGTACTTTCAAAACATAGAGTAAAAAAATAAAGATATTTTTGTTTTAAAATAATTTAAAAAATATTCATCAACTCGAAAACGTGAGTAACATTAGACGTAACTCGTAGGTACTGTTCGAATCACACGCGCCGCGCCGGCCGCCTTCGCGTAGGTATCGGGATGAATTACTATTGGTTCGTGCTCGCTTTCGAATTAAATTTTCACAATGGTATATCTCTGGTAATGGTTTTTTTGTTTCTAATATTTAATTTGTTTAAACAACGATTGTATTACCAAGACAAAACCATTTCGCTGCGGGAAAACAACCATTAAAATTTCACGGTGTATAAAAAGTAAACAATATATTTTTGACCTGATTTTGTTCACTTATATTTGGCGGAATTTCCGAGCACGTCTTTTTATTTTTGGTTTTCACGTAGGTACACTTGACCTGGGGACTTACCACAAGCTCTTCAGGCAATATAAAATAAATATAACTTTGATATTTCGGAAGTAAGTACCATGACCTATAAAAATGTACCTACATAATATTAGTGTTATTTCACTTAAAGCTATGACGTTTCTGACATGATGGTTTGTAAGAGCTTGTTTAAGGCACTTGGGGCCTCACCACGAATTCATAATACATTACCGAATTAGTAATACATCGTTATTTCGTACCATGACCTTTGCAAATTGTTTTGGCTTCAAGCTTCAAATGTGACGTTTCTAAAACGGAATCGTTCTAGAAAACTTCGTGGTGAGGCCTTTCTCTCGAACAAAAAAATAATCTCGAACATTCTTTCAATTTAATTGTGTAAAGCACTTAGCGTACAGATGCTCAATCACAACTGTTCGTTATTCTGTGGCCGAACCCTGTTTATTTATTCCCGAATTGTACTAGGTATTTGTATTGCATTTTCTAGCCATCTGTGCTATTGCAGCTTTAATTGCTGGAACGTGAAAGCACACACAGGAAATTCTACGTCTCTCTTTGGATTTCTAACGTTACTAATACCTCACAGAACCTAAGTATTCAGATTAATATTTCAAAGAAGTAGAAATCTGATGTAAAGTTTTAATGAATAAAGCTAAGTTTTATGAAAAAAAATTATGATCACAATAAAATTAATCCACAGTGTGATAGACATTACTTCAGGACCTCTAGTTTTCTTATTATTTGAGGGTATCTAAGGGAAGGTGAAGTCATTAAAAAGAACGACCAAATTACATTTTGTAAGTTTTTCATATCTAAACCACTTTTGGCTGGTTTCATAACAATGTTATCTGTCACTGTGTAAGAGCACTTTTCCGATGGGGTCACTTCCGGTAAACGTATGGAAGGAAACGAAACGAAATATAGTTTAAATATAAACCCCCAGATCTAAATATTACTTTGAAAACTGTACAGATAGCGATTTAAAAGCATCCCAATATCGGCGTACAGTTAGGCGGCTACAATCCAGAAAGATTCCCATTTCCCGCCTCGCTACATCCGGCCGCACATTAATATATGCATTTGATCATAGGTTATTATGAAAAAGCTAGGTCAATCAGAGAGTTAGTTATAAAACATCCCAATATTGCAAAATCAGTTTTACTGTAAAGTAAGCAAAAAAATCCATTTCCCGCATAGGTATACAAAGACGCAACTAGCACCTTTTATCTCTACAATTGAAACCATAAGGGTCGGCTAAAACAGACAAATTAATAATATAAAATTCAACCTTTCATACTCAACCGATGATGCGTTAGTAAGATCGTTTGATACGATCGACGCATCTTCCGTCAGATGCGAACCGACCCTAAAGGAATTGGTTGAGTAGTGACAAATATCACCCGTTAAAAGACCGCATACATTTTTCATTATGAATAAATGAAAATAGTATTGAAAAAATCAAATTTAGATTTTTTACATTACCATTTAGGTACATTATGCCAGTTTATGCCCTCAAGATCAGAATGGACTAACGTGGAATCTATACCTACGTCCTCCAATCTCTGATACGTCCTTTTTAATTCCCGCATTGTTTACTGCTGTTGACACGCGTTGGTGTTGCGTCATAGTTTGCAATATTTGTGTTTTTTTTCTTGCGACGATCTATCATCTAAGCGAATTGACAATCCGTATTATTTTTTTCAGTGTTGTGTCTTCGCTAGAGCGCCTCAGCTGCTACTTTCCCGAGCTGTGGTCAGTTTTATACCGCGATATGCAATTCCGCATTGCTTACAGTGATTTAGTGGCTAAGGTTCAACTGGGCTTAAACGAAAAGTGGATTAAATCCTTGTCAGCGTTTTAATAACTCACTGAAGCTATTCTAATATTTTTAAATTTTAATTTCTATTGGCTTATTTAAAAAATAAATAAAAAATAGTTAAAGTCGAAGTGGATGTATTTATCAAATTAATCTTTATGTTCTAACTATTTTTTCACGGGAGGTAACACATTAAGAATATTATAGGTACCTACCACTAATAAAAGCGAAAGGATATAGGTAATTAATTTTTAATGGCATTCGTAACTAAAATTTCAGAAAATATTCATAAAATGTCGTCGTTGCTTAACATATTTTGCACCTGGCACACTAATGCGCGAATGTATTACGTTAGTTACCTACGTGAATCTCTAGAACTTATCCCAGATACCTATTTACCGTAGCTTTATATTTTACACTAATTTAAAAGTCACGTTTCAAACAGATTTCGTAGAGCTCCAAAGAGGATGTAAAACGCTAAGCTCATCAAGAAAAATCCGGTAAATATTGATTACGAGCGATGTCTAACTCGGAATTACCACAGAGAGAAAATAATAATTGGAATAAATTATTATTCTCAGTGGTTGAATTACTACGCACATTGCACTTTGCATTTTGCTACGCGCGTAGCAGAGTGCTACGTAGCGTAGTACCTAACCAATATTTTCTAATACAAGCTTTTGAGTTTTTGGCTAGATGGCGCTGCGTGATATACACCGATAGTTATTATTTATTTACTACATATTCAATCTAGGTAAGTGGATATCCTTCAATAGTTATAAAGTAACTTGAATAGGTAGGCATTCGCTATGAGTTTTCTGCCTCATTTGAATTTGAACGCGTTTATAATGAGCCTCAATTGGGCTCATAACTTTGGATCTCAATTTCAGTCTTATTGAATTTGAGCGGACGCGCCGTTTGCAAATGTTATTGAACTTAGGGCCCGCGCACACTGTGCTAGGAGTTATTGACCTTAATTATTTTGTATTTCTAGATATTCCAGACTCTTGGAATTCCTAGTTCCTTAAAATAGCTACCGTATATCCTTTCTAATTTCTACTAATACATCTTTAATTATTTAAATAAACTTACATATTGTGAATTATCTTCTTTTCTGGCCTGCACAGACGTTTGCCGCAAATGGTATATAACCTACATAATATACTTGCGTAACACCAGTGTGACAGAGCATAGTGTGAAGGTAAGTCGGGCGCGGTATTAATAATTACTATAAGTAGGTACATACAATTAGAGATTATTGTGATTTTAGTAACTAGTAATAATTTAAGTACCTATGTTTTCTGGGGGAGGTATTTAGGTAAGTATACCTACAACTGGTGCTAGTTAGGTACCTAACTAGTTCACTAGAAAGTAGTCTGTATGAACGCAGCATTATTTCGCTCTGCGGAGCCGAATTTCAATCGCTGCAAGTATTTTTAACGGCGCCTTTAGAAATGGCTATCGAGTTTTTGCTTGGAATTGATTGCTAATTTAAAATATGTAGGCGCTCTAAAATTCCACGCGTAGCATGAAAAGCAATAAAAATGTGAAGGTATGTAGGTACCTACTTTCCTATTTGTAGTGATAGTAGTATCTACCTACTTTTATTATGGTAAGTATGTTCGACATCAAATAATTTCCTCCCAATGTCTGACATACCTATAGATAGGTAGGTAAGTACCTACAATTTTCTTATGGTAAAGTAATAATTCCAGTGCCTGAAGTCACTAGAGTTTTACTACTATTAATTCAAAGCTTAGCAAGAGTTGATTGCGGGATTTCCAGTAATCTTCCACGACGTTTGGGGCTTTCGCAATGGAATTTACTGTTTTAATTTTGGCCGGCTCATAGCTCACTGGTTTCATAAAGGTGGCGGGCTGACAATGTTTTGTGTTTTATATCTTGTATAAATACGAACAGCCTAAATAAACTAAAGGTTGTCCAGTAGGTATGTATATACGTGCTGAGGTCGCGTGTGTGAATGAAGTTTGAGAATGTTAGTAGGTAAACCTAGTATTTTTGGTATCATAAGGTCACCTCCAAAAGCCTTCCCAAAAGAAATCCTGCCAAATATTAATTTGACAACATCCTGTTGGAAATCCAATAAAATACATACCTAAATATAAGAAGAAATCTATATACTTAAATAATAAATACTTATGTCAAATAGATTCCCCCTTTTAGGCATGGTTTCAGAATAAACGCGCGAAAAAAATCCTTGAATCATGACTTTCATTTTGTGTGACGAGGCTATTATCTGATATCTAAAGTGCCTTTGCACTGGGTTTGGTCCCAGGCGTAGGCGTATGGCATCTGAGCATGTAGGTAGGTACAATACAATACGTTCAACCAACGTCTCATGCATTCTTAACCGACTTCAAAAAATTCTTTCCGATTTTGTTGCTTTTTTGACTGTTAATTGTGTAGAAAATGATCTCGCGGTGGTCCCATAATGTAGGAAAGTTTTAATCCAATGCGATTGCTGGTTTTCCTGAAAACTTCTTTATTTCTTCGAATTATGGTATGCTGCTACGTTTATGATGATAATATCTTATACCTTTAAACGAGCAATTCTTGTATATATCTTCTACTATATAAAAGGATAAGTCCTGACTGATTTGAATAGATACAACGCACAGCCCAAACCGCCGGTCGTACAGACTTGAAATTTGGAGGGTATGTTCGTCTTGGTATGTAGGCGAGCAATAAGACGGGATTTTTGGAAATTCCACTTTTAAGGGGGTGAAAAGGGCTAAAAACGGTTGTATGAAACTTTTTAACGCGCTATACGATTTTCATGAAACTTTGTGTGTGTAATGCAAATACAAAAAAAATGTATACGTGTTTCGAGATTTTTCATTATAATCTTTAAAAAAGGGTAAAATGGGGGCTCAATGTTTATATGGGAACTTTTTAAGGGGTGGTACGATCGGTCTGAATCTTGGTTTGGATACTTGAGATGCAAAATGATGTAAAACGTATATCTTGATTTTACAAAATAACCCTGCCAAAAGGGTTAAATGGGGTGTCAAAGTTCTTTTGACGAGTGGTGTAACTCGGTTGAAATACTATCTGTCTTGGTATGTAGGCACCCACCAAGACGGGATTTTTGGAAATTCCACTTTTAAGGAGGTGAAAAGGGCTAAAAACTTTTGTATGAAACTTTTTAACGCGTAGTACGATTTTCATGAAACTTTGTGTGTGTAATGTAAATACAAAAAAATGTACCGTGTTTCAAGATTTTTCGATATTATCTTTAAAAAGGGGTAAAATGGGGCCTCATTGTTTGTATGGGAACTTTTTAACGGGTGGTACGATTGGTCTGAATCTTGGTTTGGATACTTTAAATGCCAAATAATTTAAAACGTGTATCTAGATTTTTCAAAATAACCCTCCAAAAAGTGTTAAATGGGGTGTCAAAGTTTTTTCAACGAGTGGTGTGATTAGTTTGAAACTCAGTTTAAATACTTAATAGGCAGAATAAATGGACACATATTTCTGGATTTTTCAAAATAACCCTTCAAAAAGGGTTAAATGGGGTGTCAAAGTTCTTTTGACGAGAATTCGGTTTTAATACCTAATTGCAAAATAAATGAACACATATTTAAGGGTTTTCAACAATAGCCCTCACAAATGGAAAAAAGGGGTATCAAAGTTTATACCTATAGGACTTTTTAACGAGAGGTGTGATAGTAGTTTAAAACACAAATTAGATAAGTACGAGTACATGAATTGCAAAATAAATGGACACTATTGGTTTTAAAGTACATAGAATAAAGAGTGGAACAGGTGAAAGAGTTTAAATATTTGGGTACGCTGTTTAAGAGATGGAAAACATGATGACGATATTGAAAGGAGAGTGAATGCTGGAAATAGTGTGAATAGGGCAGTTCACACATTTATGAGCAGTCGGATCGTGTCCAAAAAGGCAGGTCTGGCTGTGCACGGTGGAGTGTTAGTGCCGACATTGATGTATGGTAGCGAAAGTTGGGTATAGCAGAAGAAGCATCAGAGTAGAATAAATGCAGTGGAAATGAGAGCTCTAAGAAGTATGTATGGTTTAACTTTGAATGATAGAGCGAAGAACAGCGAGATAAGAGAACGTTGTGGAGTGAAAGAAGACGTAGTGATGAAAATTGAGAAGGGTATGTTAAGATGGTTTGGGCATGTAGAAAGGATGGATGAAGGGAGATTGACGAAACAGATGTATAAGGAGAGTGTGAATGGGACAGTTGGAAGGGGAAGACCTCGGCGTACGTAGGTACCTCGATCAAATTGGGGACGTTTTAGAGAAAGGCCAGGTCCAGAGTACCCTAAACCGACGCGCATGTATTAAGAATTTAATGAGAGCATTCACTCTCAAGAAGTATGTCAGGATCGTAGCAAGTGGAGATCCGTGGTCTCTGCCTACCCCGTCGGGAAACAGGCGTGATTTTATGTATGTACATAGAAAAAGACGGGTTGGTTGGAACACTTATAACTCCAGAACGGTTTTCATGGTTTTTGATTTGTTTTATACAAAACATGAAACGCGGACGAAGTCGCGGGCAACCATCTATATATAATCGGGATCTCGGAAACGGCTCCAGCGATTTTCATGAAATTTCGTACGTAGGGGGTTTCGGGGGCGATAAATCGATCTAGCTAGGTTTCATTTTTAGAAAACGTCGTTTACCAATAAAAAAAACCGAGCATAGCTCGGTTACCCAGGTACTTAAAAAAAATGTGCAGTGGCCAGTGTGTCACGTAGACGTTCAAACTAAAAACTCTTTCGAATAACTCGCAATTTAAAAGTTTGCACAATAATTGCAATTGAGGTTGTATATTGTAATACCTAGTTGGCTTTCAACTTTTACTAAAAAATATTTATCACCTAGGTAAGTAGCTAGGACGTAAGACATTGAAGAACAAGGCCTTTTATCTCTTCTTCCATTGATTTCTGCCCAATTCTTTACCAAGTTTAGCTCTCCGTTGAACATAATAAAGAGCCAAATACCAGTCCTCATGAATTATTCCCATAATAACCCTGGGCGATGACTGCACATAAATTGTCTCACGGGGCGGCGCATGTGATTTTTTTTTATAAATATGGAATAGGAATGCTTCATTTCAATGGTCGTTGGAGCCCTTTTGTAGGCCAATTTTTGAAAAAATTATGAAAGTGCTTTACCTAGATTAATAAATAGGTTGTTATTTATAAGAGGGCGCTTTTCGTAGGTAGGTTTATACACTAAGTCATTATCATTTCAGCAAATTAAATTTACAAATATTTTTCCATACTAATAATTATTATAAAGAAAAAGATTTGATTGTTTGTTTGTTTGCATTGAATTGGCTTCGAAACTACTGGACCGATTTGAAAAATTCTTTCACCAATGCTGTGTAGAATTAACTTTAAAAAAAAAAAAATATGATCACGACTGTAATCCCCGGGCTCGGTAGCTCCTCAGATCTTTAGTTACTTAGATCTTTGAGGATATCTAAAGGAGGTAGTCAGAGGCAAGTCCAAACATGACATTTGGTACATGCCCACATTTTGCACAGTATTTAGTATTCCGTACGTGACAGGTTGCAAGCCCATCGCCGCTTATAAGAATTAACCTATGACACATACCTTCGAATTTTTAGTTCTAGGGTATGCCGGTTTCCTCACGAATTAACTTTCAGAATGAACATAAACTATATTCTATGTGGGTACTTCGCGGGCGACGCCGCGAGTGGAAGCTAGTTTTTTTTATTTTTTTTTTATTTAACCTATTTTGTCCCACCACTGGGCAAAGGTCTCCCCCAAATCCCTCCAGTCATCCCTGTTCTTGGCTGCATCCCACCATTCTTTCGTAAAAGCTGCAAGGTCATCCCGCCAACGCTTTCTCGGCCGTCCTCGACGTCGCACTCCCTCTGGTATCCAGGGTGTGCAGATGTTCGCCCACCTGTCAGGAGGCATTCGGCTAACGTGCCCTGCCCACTCCCATTTGAATTAGTATTCAATATTTATTAATACAAAGAGGAAAGTTTTGTATTTTATTGTATTTTTAGTTTGTAACGAATAAACTCATAAACTACTGGTCCGATTTCTAAAATTCTTTTACCATTACAATGTTACATTATCCCTGAGTAACATAGGCTATTAATTATGTAGGTACCTCGCGAGCAAAGCCGCAAGTGGAAGCTAGTTTTCAATAAAATCACATTGATCATTTAGAACGTCTTACAGGCTAGTGCTAATTCAGATTACGTACGTCCACTGCTCAAACATGACACCTCTGTCTAACTGTCACCATGTCATCGGTCCATTGACACCCTCCATTTCGCAAAAACCTATACAATACACAGACTTACTAGTGTTTATTTGTTAAAAGGCTTTGGACCTACTTTACGAACGCATTACGTTCTCGAATTCAGCTATCAGCGTCAGCACACTACAGAACAGTGCCCACGCACTGTCGCTTTAGGCTCGATTCTGTATCCTTGTGTACCTACCTGTAATACTACCTACTACATTCATACTTATTGTTTATACTTTAGTTAGAAGTACTATCCTATGGCTCAGACAGTCAGTCGCAAGACACGGTCGAGTCGGAAACTCTGTCCTAAGTACGTTAAATCACCTACACTTGTAATCTGTGTCATGTACCGTTGTCACTATTGACAATACACGAACTCTATCAAATAATATAATCTTTTATTTTTTAGTAATTTGCACTTACCTTAATAACACTCACCCAGTGATCCTAGGTAGGTGTAAGACAATACTAAACTTGTATTGTATATCCTTCAAAAACGTACCCATCAAGGTATAGTAAGTATATACTTTCTAGATAGTGTAGGTAAATAATCTACTTATATCGGAAGTTTTTTCAGAAAAATAAAACGATGATCGTTTTGGGTTGGGGTGAGAAAAAAAAATATCTAAACCGATCCACGTTGATATCTGTTATGCTATGTGTTTTGAGCATAAAAATATCATAAAGAAATCCTTAGCATAAAATGAGGCACGCCCATACATCTAAGAAGCATCCATTCTGCGGAAGCATTATAAATCATAGCACAAAGAACAGGCTTTTTGGAAAATCCATTGTTTTCTCGAATGTCATAGCCAAGCCAGCGTTTAGACACAATACGGCTTTGTGTATCAAAATGTTTTTATGTTTTTATGATTCACTTTTATTTATAGGCGCCAAAATGGAAGTTAATGTTTTGAGGGCGTTTGTTTGACTGCTTTTTAGTAAGTGATTTATTTGCAGGTGAAATTAGGTTGGCCTTTGTTAGCGGAAATTTTAGCTACTTTGGGATAATTTTCTTCAAAGAAATGATAACGGCGCTTTCTGTTATATGCCGCTGTTTATATTATTTTCCTGAATCTATAGAAAAATGAAATAAAAGTGGCATAATCTTATTTCGAACCTTTTAATCATTGTTCACTGGTGGTGTAGTGGTAGCACCACTGCCTCACGATCCAAAGGTCATGGGTTGAAACTTGGACGTGCACCAAAGAGTTATTTCATTCGAAAAATTTATGAGCCCAATGCCAGTGCTTTTAAACGGTGAAGGAAAACCCTAGAACCAAAAATTCGAAAGTGTGTGTCACATTAAGCTAGTATTGTCATTAAGCGGCGATGGGCTTGCAACCTGTCACGTACGGAAAATACGTAAAATATTATTTCTTTCTTTTTAGACGTGCCTCTGACAACCCTCATTAGATATCCTCAAAGATCTGAAGAGATTTATCGTATCTACCGCGCTTGTTTATTTATTTATTTATCGTTTACGTTTATGCTGCAAAGCCGCAGCAAATACTAGTATGATATCATTTGAAATTTCAAATAGTCGTTATTGATACAAATAATTTAATAAAACGACGTATAATTTTATTGGGCAGTTGCTGGGCAGAGTTTTCTTTAAATTAAATTGAAAACATGTTCAACTGGATCCAAGCAACCAGATTGTGGTCCCATTTACAAAATAATTAGACATTAGTATTCTGTTTAATAAAACCATTTATTATTCTTGAAAACCTAGATTGAAAATAAATGAAAGAAAAACTTTTTTTGGTTTGATACTATGAATTAAACAAAGTGTGAGTGACACTCCTAGAATTCAGGATTCCGTATCAATCCGTATTAGTATAGTATTAGCTAATATGCAATTTATTTTAGGTAAAATAAATTGTTAAAGTGGTAAAGTTAATAAGTAAAATGCATTAGGTATATTGACGACCTCAGTGGCGCAGCGGGCAAGAGTCCGCCTGCGACGCAAGAGGTTGCGGGTTCGATTCCCGCCTCGGAACAAATTTGTGTACGATCTGCAGAAATTTGTTCCGTTGGTCTGGGTGTGTATGTATAATAAAAAAATATCTATCTATGTACCTACATCATGTATTAAATATATCAGTTATCTAGTACCCATAACACAAGCTTTGAGTAGCTTACTTTGGGGCTAGATGATGCTGTGTGGATTGTCCAGCATTATTTATTATTATATTATTAATATTACAAAAAAACTGGCATATAAAAATAACACCAATTGACAAAGTTAAATAGAAAGACTACCCTACCTTCCTACCTACCTATTTTTTTACCTGAAAAAGTGCACGAAAGAAGCCTCTACTTTAATTTTATATTACAGTCGATGTGCACCCAAGAACCTTTAGCTTCGAAAACCTCCAGGATCCGAAATGAAACGTTTCACCACAATTTTAAACCTCCTCTTTTTTGAAATCGGTTAAAAATATGTACAATACGAAACATTGATTATCAGTTTGCAAAGTGGGTTGAAGAAAGTCAAGGTTGTAAGTCACAGAGGATGAAAAGGAAGAGGAAGTAAAGGAGGACTATAAATAATGCTGCACTTATATTGCCCACGTGTTGTCGTGAACCCATGTGCTATTCCAGACTATAATCTATGTCTTTGCCAAATTTCATCCACATCTGATCAGCCGTTGTAACGTGATTGAGTAACAAACATCCATCCTGGATGTAGCTATATTTGTAACGCTTTCACGCTGAAACGGCTAAACGGATCTGGATGAAATTTGACACAGATATACATTATAGCCTGGAATAACACATAGGCTACTTTTTATTCCGGAAAAATGTACGGTTCTCGTGGGGTAGATTTGTTTTTGGTTTTCAAGATACCACGCGGGCGAAGCCGTGGGCGGAAGCTAGTAGGATATAATAGGATTTGAACACAATGTTGAACAACACCATTCTATATTTGCTTATAGCGAAAGTGAGCTCAAGGTGCCAAGGTGACCGACCGACCTACACAAAGATTCACTTCGCGAGGTCTAAGGTTAAATTGCTAGACTTGTTATAGACAGTTTTTGTCGATGATGCTATCTTCGTTTTTCTGTGAATTGGTGTCCGCTTTATCATGGGCGTGATTACGGCTGATTTAGCTCGCGATTTTCAGCTTTATTTCAAAGAAAAACTAAAATAATAATAGGAATTATCCTACTAATCTTACAATACAAAATGTATACTACGAGTATATACGAAAGTTTGGTTGGATGGATGGATATATGAATGCTTGTTACTCAATCACGCTGAAACAGCTGAACGGATCGGGATGAAACTTGTAATAAGTACGTGTAGTTTATGACTTAGACTAACATATAGGCTTCTTATTATTCAGGTAGGTAAAAACCTACCATGTGAGCGGAGCCGCGTGGTTGCTAGTAGTTACATAAGAATACTTATTATTATTTTTATAGGCATTTTTGTTAGTCGGTATTCGATATAAAATAAAGTTTTTTTAGGGTTTCGAAGACTAACAAGAAACCCCTCCGTCCGTCATGTCCGTCTGAGATCTTCACTGTGCGACACGCGCTAACATAGAGAAAATATTAGTAACTATAACTGATCACTGCGCGCTAAGCTATGTTTTTTACTAAATAACTTATTTATAATTAAAACACAAACTTTATAATAAATAGTTAAAAGAGGTTTGAATTTGTCGGTGCAATAATGAATTTTTCCATTAAAACATTGTATCAACGCGCGCAATGCCAGTGCTCATATGTGGTAAAAAAACACATAGTAAGGAAACCAAAGTGATATTTCCTAAACAAACTTTTTCCTGCTGTAAAAGAAATACTTTGTCATAATTAGATAAATTACGTTAATACATAAATTATCAAGCACATAAACGTTGAAAAAAGTTGACCTTTTGTTTTGAAGACGCGTTTCTGGGTCTATGTATGATATCATTATTTTAGATTCATAAGAATGTATATAAGGACTTGGTGCAGAGAAGGATGATTAGATTCAACTTGAAGTTCGAATACACAAGACAATATGGTAAGTAAATATTTGGTGCTGTTGTGTAAATCGTAAAAAGTAATAAGTAATTACAATTATATTGTGGGAGAAAGTGATACGAGTACATTTGAAGTGACAGCGATATTGATGTATTACAAACACCTATTCATATTTATTTTATTCATCTGAAAAACCGATGTAGTTTGAACTGAACTTCGATTATCTTCGTGACTGTTGTCAACTATATTAATTACTATACAAATTATTTTGAAGTTCATTTAGCTATGTAGACTGAATATACTTAGAAAAAGTATACGGTGAGGGAAAACATCGTGAAGAAACCAGGATAACCTAGACTTAAAAATTCGAAGGTGTCTTTAATAGTTACGATGAGCAACCTGTCACGTACAAAATATTAGCAAATCGTCAACATGTTTGAACGAACCTCTGGCTAACCCCTTTTAGATATCAAAAGATCTAAGTAACTAGAGATCTAAGGAGATATCTACCAAACATGGGGATTACAATCATGTGATCGTGTTTTATTAACCGACTTCAAAAAAAAAGGAGGTTTCTCAATTCGACCGTACCTATAATATGCTTTTATTTATGTTTGTTCGCGGATAACTTCGTCGTTTATGAACCGATTTTGATGATTATTTTTATGTTGGAAAGAAGGTATTTCAAAGGTGGTCCCATAATAAAGAAATCAGGGTTTGATGATGGCAGACCAGAGAAATCAAAGGGGCGACTAGTGCGGTTGTAAGTTTTTATATTAAACGATTACTTTCCGATTGGTCCCATAGAAATTTCATCAAAATCGGTTCTGTAGTTCGGTTTTTTTCTACGTATCTAGTGCAACAATGCAGTCGGTTTGATTTTAGTTCTTAAAACGTAATCTTGTTTATAAAAATATTTTCATATTTTTCAGAAATCTTTCGTAGTAGCTCTGTGCGTCTTCGCCGTCGTAGGCGCCGCTTCATTGGACCAGGCCGCGCAGGTTTTGCGCAGTGCCTTCGAGCAGACCGCCGAGGGCTTCAACTACTCGTTTGAGAATGACAATGGCATCACTGGACAGGCTTCTGGTGTTGTGAAGAATATTGGCAAGGTAGGCTACTATTCAATCTTTGTCAGAGAGGCAAAAAAAATGGCCGTTAGGTTAGGTTAGATTTAAAAAACGGAAGAAATTAATTTACGTAAGACTAGGCAGTAAGGTCTATGACTATAGCCTGCTTAAATGAGCAAATAATGTATCAACAAAACTATTGAGTTTTGTTGATACATTATTGATACATATTATTACATGAGCAAAATAATAATGTATCAACATTATTATTTTGCTCATTGTAGTAATCAAGTACAAAGATTGCTTTGTCATCTGCATTCAACAGAACATAACGTAAGCCTTTCATAGCTGTTTGTTCTGCTATGCACTTATTGTAATAAAACCCATAAAATCTTTATTTGAAAGCTTAGTCGCTGATAGGGCTTGTACACAAAACTGCGAATTGGTGCGACGCGATTTGATTTCTTGTGACAAAAGATAGGGCTAGATCGCAGATTTTTGCGATGCGACGTTCGCTTCGCAGTTTTGTGTACAAGCCCTTACATTATTCGCTCGTTTGAGCAGGCTATACTCGTAGTCATAGACCTTACTGCCTAGTCTTACGTAAATTAATTTCTTCCGTTTTCTTTAAAATCTAACCTAACCTAACCGCCATTTTTTTCCCCTGAAATCTGAAAGCTTAAATTTGTTTTGCGATTGCGAACATGGAGCTTTGTAAGTAAAAAAAGAAATATCCTACAATAACAGATTAAAATCACTTCAGCACCTAGTTAGTACATGTCACTTTGACATTGACACTTCGCGCGAGATAACTGAGATCTGCGTGAGATCTGTTGTAGCCACAGACAATGTTGTGGTTAGATAGACCTAGATACAGTTTCAACAGTAGGTATAACTGTGTAGGAAATTATTTTTTTGGAGACCTATTTGGAACTATTTCATTTCTAATCTATTCAGGGTTCTGCACTGTAGATGTTATGTTACTATTATGTATGTTTTTAGTATATAAAACCAATATTCATCATTTGTTGACAGGACGAGGTTGCTCTGGAGGTGACTGGCTCAAACCAGTACCAATCCCCCGAGGGTGAAACCATTTCCATAACGTACGTCGCCAACGAAAACGGATACCAGCCTCAGGTTTGTTTTATGCTCATCTCTACATCATCATCATCATCAGCCGCATGACGTCCACTGCTGAACATAGTCCTCCCCCATAGATTTCTAGAGCGATCGATCTTGCCTGTACCCAACGGCTCTCAGCAACATTTTGTTGTTACGTACATACATATCTCGACATACTTTCTATCTAAACCTTTAATCTTTATTTTAATTTACCTTTATATTCAAAAGGCATCAAGTTCAAAAGATATGACATGAATAAATCCAGCTTTAATTCATCATTAGACCACTTGGTCACTGGTCTAGTGGTATCTGGCGGTATACCCAAGAACGGTACAAATTACTTCTGTACACTTTTTATTCCCACTTTTGCACTATTACTTATTACTACACATTACTGCTTACACTTACACTATTACTGCATGTGCAGAAGAAATTTGTGCCATTCGTGGGAATATCTCATCTAGTGGGCAATCCAATCATTATTACTATCTTTATCTTAAGACCGTGGTTTAGACCCTTTTGTGTAGGTAGATACCAAGAGATTTTTCAGTGGAGCGATTATGGATCTCTACTTACAATCAATGTCAATCCATTTTGATTGTAATTAAGTGATTTGGTATTACAAAAGAGTGTTTATTCAATAAATTTGAGCCAGTTTTGACAACTGTTGATTGTATCTGAGTTCCGTAATCGCATTACTGATCGTAAAACGCATGTGCTTTCATTGTATAGTAAAATTGTTTTTCGTTACAGGGTGCCCATCTCCCCACTCCCCCTGCCCCTGAACCGATCCCCGAGTACATCCTGCGCTCTCTTGAGTACATCGCGGCTCACCCTTACGTCGAAAAGAAACTGTAAATGAAGATTTGATCATGAATATACCAAACCGACAGGCATTGCTGTATCGACCTTTAGTATTTTTTGTTGATTTTTAGTTTGATTTTTGAAATAAGAGAATTATAAAAATGTGCGCCAATTATTATTTTGTTATTATTCGTTATTATCCCTTTGGTCATAAATCGACAGTGAGTAGGTATACTAGGGTAGATTTGACCAACTTTTGGTATATTTTATGTCAAATGCAAGTAATATATCAGTTTACTCTTCTATAATTAATATTTATTCTGGGGATAGTGCTTAAATTAGTTTGATCTAATCCGCCTTTAAGTAGAATAAATGATGTACCTATGGTCATATACTTACATTTATCTGACTTCCGATTAGGTGGAAATCAAACCCGGGTTCAACGAACTCGTAGTTTAGTTTAATATCTACCATACAATACTTAAATTTTACAAAAAAATCCAAAGAAAGTTCATTCAAAAGAAAATTGGAGTTGCCATTTGTTGCAAAGTGTCCACCATCATGACTGTCGGAATTTATCCACACTATTTTCTACCTATTTATTTGTGGACTGACCGTGGCTGATGGCTAGACCGACTGATTGACTGACAGAAAAGGTACATACGCCGTCTGGAGGTAAGTCACGCGTACCTACCTCTGAAAAACTTAGAGTACATATAGGTACCTACTTCCGCTCAGGTAGAACCATGGATATCCTTCGACATAACTTAGCTTTCTAATAAGTAATATAAAAACGACAAAGTTTAAGTGGATCTTTGAATGATCTAAGACGTTTTAATACCGATTTCCTACGAAATTATTTGTTAAAAATTAATGTAATTTAATTGATGTATAAGTTATTAATGTTTCATATACGAGTATAAGTATAGTATACTTAATTTAATCTAGGAAAGGTAGTAGAATAAATGGCTATTTTATTTATTTTATTTTATTTATTATTAAGTATAGGTATGCATAAGGTACGTTTTTAAATGATTAACCTATCCTCACCTAAAGTTTTGCTATACCTAGAATTATTATAATATCATAAATATTCAATCGGTACCTAAGTCTATACTCAAAAGGTCAATATGATAAGTCAAGGCTACGACATGTTAAGCCATTATGTACTTATATACATATATTTATCTAGTTTCTGCACACCTTGTAGCCTGGGGCGTCAAATCATCTTAGGGCCAGCGCAAACGGGCCAACGGGATTTTGTAAGATCTTAATACCTACTTGCCCCTTCTTCCCATAAGCATCGTAGAGAGCGTTTTTTCTAGAGAAGGCAATACAACACATATATGAGTTATTTTCCTGGGAAATGTGTCAAAAGTAACATTAAGGAAGACCAACTTCACTAATGTTACTTTTTTATTTTTTCTGTAGAGAAAAATTGCTACCGTGTCTACGGTGCTCATACTAGGGCTCTCTACTAAGCAGAACAACTATAAGCTTAAAGTGCGCAATTATGGTTGCTTATTTCGAAAGTCTTATCAACGGCATGACACGTTTTTAGCAGAACAAGTAGGTACACGCATGAATAGGTACAATAAGATACTTTGGTAGGTATAGGTTAGGGGCCTTACTACGAAGTCTTCCAGATCGATTCCGTAACGATTCCATTATAGAAACGTCACTACTTCCATACAATTTGCATAGGTCGTGCTACGAAATAACAATGTAATACTAATTTGGTAATGTATAAATGAATTCGTGGTAATGACCTAGATCAAACCTCTTTAGACTATTTTCAGACACCCTAGCCCCAGACTAGGATTCCTGTACCGTGGGATTCCTGTACCTTCTCATAGTTTCTGATAAGAAACTATGAGAAGTTACTATTGGTGCTTCCACAAAACCCAGACCATCTGCAGAACATGCAAACTCATCTCCCGGCGCGGGTATCAAACCCGCACATCTCGCGTCTCAGCCGGACACTTAGGTAGTCACAGATGAATATGAGTATGTAGGTAGGTATGTCTGGTAGAGATCGCTTTCCAGCGATAAGACCGCCCATTGTATGACATAGTTTTAAATAATTTATTATTTTGTTGTAATATTTATGGTGTGCAATAAAGTATTTTCTTCATTAGGATAAAGTACTCAATAAAATCGTCTATTACCTAGTTGGACGGTTAGTACTTATATTTTTTTTTTAACCAACAACCTGGTCATTTGATATGCGATAGCATTTATGACATTGAAATAAGTTTTAAAATCGAATAATTCACCAGATTTAATTAGCTAACATAATCATCATCATCTTCCTGCCCTTTTCCCACGTTATGTGGGGTCGGCACAACATGATTTCCATTTCCCTCTATCATTCGTCATCTCGGTACTCACTCTTTTCTTACTTATGTCATACTTTCTATGGGACTGCGTCATAAAAGCATATTCAGTGTCGCTAGATGTAATATCTAAAAGTAAACGTACATACATAGGTATGGTCCTATGTATAATAAAAAATATCTATCTATGTATATAATGTATTAAATATATCAGTTATCTAGTACCCATAACACAAGCTTTGAGTAGCTTACTTTGGGGCTAGAAGATGCTGTGTGGATTGTCCAGCATTATTTATTTATTTATTTATGGTCCTGCCAATTGCGTCGAACGAAGTCTGAATATTTTTTTCGGTGCAGTCTGCGTTCAGGAATGCTTCAATTAAATATTGTCAAACAAACGTTTTTGTTTTCTTGATACCAAGGAACTGTTTTAGAGACGATGAGCAAGGTTTAACGATATGTGCATAGCGCGACGTTTACGAATGTGTTTTGGCTTTGGTAAATAAGATAAATTACTTATGCGATTGGTATTACACATACCAATTGCGTACAAATTGTACACTATAAACTTAGAATTATCTTCTTTTTCTTCAACAAAGCTTTTCCGTAATATGAAATATTATAAATATTATACGTATATGCGGCGGAGATGCGAATGTTGAGATGGATGTGTGGAGTGACAAGGATGGATAAAATAAGGAATGAGTATATCAGAGGAAGTCTGAAAGTGGCACCGGTGACAGAAAAGATGAGGAGTAATAGGTTAGCGTGGTATGGACATGTTATGAGAAGAGATGAATGCCATGTGACAAGGAGAGTGTTAGGTATGAATGTAGATGGATACAGGGGTAGAGGTAGGCCAAAGAAAAGATGGATGGACTGTGTGAAAGATGACATGGGTAAGAAAGGAGTGAGTACTGAAATGACGAATGACAGAGAGAAATGGAAGAAGATCACATGTTGTGCCGACCCCACATAACGTGGGATAAGGGCAGGAAGATGATGATGAAAGCTTTTCCGTAATATGCCTAAAATTAAAAAGTTAGCCACACGATAAGAACGTGGCATCTTATTAAATATGCAAGATCACGGATACTTTTGTCGTAAAAGGTTATATAAAAATAAATGCCAATTTAAATATTCATCCAATTATGAGCATTCTTTACAAAGGTCACTTGGCTTTACTTCGTAGATGTTCAGTTTTTAGGTATTTTGTCAAACCCATTTACAAAATTATGTAATTAGATATTTATGGTAGTAAGTAGGTAGCCACTAATAAAAATGAACCTAGTTTTTCACATTGCTGATAGTCTAAAGTTCCTCATCCTCACTTAAAAAAGATTTTTTTTTCTACAAAAACCTAGTTTTAAGGTAGGTAACTAAGTATTATTTCGGTGTAAAATATTTTTTGTACTTACAATAAAGGTATTTTATGTCGTTCTTTGCGCCTTATCTCTATTACATAAATACTTAAATTGACTTAGGTCAATTTAAGTATTTATGTAATGTTAATTATGATAAAAGTATTAATAATGTACATTGACTTTACAGTTGATTCGTTGAGGTAAGGATAAAAACGAATAAAAATACCATTAGGTATTCTATTCCAGATAGATTCCAGATATTCGGATATGTATTCCTATTGTCACCGTATATCATTTCACGTCACTGGGACAAGACGTTATACATTCCTTACCGCTCTCCCTTTTCCGGATATACGGTTGTAAAAAACCACGGAAATTCTCACACGTCTCTTATAAATCTATAGGATGTTAATTAAAATACCAATATAACAATTATTTACATTTATTATTCTAAGGGCAGTGTTTGTAGGTATTAGTCTATACTTTTTGTTGGTTTACTGTTTTGGGGGGTGGGTACGGATGTACTCTAGGGAGCGGATGATGTACTCGGGAATCGAAGGGCCAACGGGAAGATGATCGCCCTGGAAAAAAATAAGTAAACATTCTTCTTTATTGAAAATCGTGCTCATCCTGAAAAACTTTTGCTGAAAACTTGTACGCTATTCTGTTCTTGTCATGTCTCAAAGTCACGGTGAAATATCCGATGTAGCCTTATACTTGATGTTACCATCAACTCGGAAACGGTTCCAATAATTTTCATAAAATTTAGTATTCAGGGGGTTTCGGGGGCGATAAATCGATCAAGCAAACCTCGGTCATCCAAGTACATCTTAATATCTTTAAAAAAAACGTGTTAAGACGTTTTATCCTAACATTATGCTGCCGTTATTCCGTAATGGCTACTTATTTTTGCTGTCAGACTAAAATTGCTTGAAATAAAAATTACCTTAGGTTGGAAACCGTTCTCGTCAGCGACGTAGGTCAGCTCGATGGGACCCTCGGGGGAGGAGTACCTGTAACCTCCATTGGCTACGAGAAAGACGTCATCCTAAAAAAAACAGGGATAGAATCAAAATAAGGCAATCTTTCTCATTAAAATAAACATCAAGTCATTTAAATAAAGATTATAAAAAAAGTTTAATTTCTCTGTAAGAAGGGGTACCTACCTCAGTATTAGTTTAGCATTCCAAAAAGAGAATTAAAAAAAAAAGAAGTTACAAAAGGTAGCAAAAAAGGGGTATTAATAAGAAATGTGTGTACATATCGTTCATTTACAACTTACGCCAACTTTCTTAAGGCTTCCCTGTTCTTGGGCAAGGATTCCATTTCCGGTTTCGTAGGAATATCCATAAGAGTTGTCGGGGTTGATCTCGTAGTCGGCCTTTACGATAGGGGCCGCTGCTTCCAGATGCGACACATCAGCGGCCACGCACGCCAGAGCGACGGAAAGGACAATGAAGAATTTCTAGAGAAAAATTACAATATGAAATAAAGCTACAATACAAAACTATATTATAATGTATTGTAGGATAAAAAATATTTAGGTAAAAGGTATAAAAACAGATTTGTCGTTTTCATAGACCGACAAAAACTACTTAAATGCCAAAACACTAGCAAACGTGAGTCTATTTTTTTTTAATAAATGACGATTAAGCTACATATTACAAACATGTCACAAAATTAAAAGAAAATTATGTAACTACCATGATGTCTTGAGGTTACGGTCAGCAAGAATCTGATAATAATATTATATAAACTGTCTTTATATAGGAGTTGGGTAGGTATCGAACCTGGCCTATTTTTCATTTTATTAATGGGCAAATTAGATACTTTATATACTGACTGTTTTGAAATCAAGTTTGTTTGGGTAAAGACTTTCTTCAAAACCGAATCTTCTATAACAGGTTTCAGTAAGACGATTTGCTAGATAGGTTTGTTATATTTAAAATAGTACCTTATATAGATCTTTGGAGTAAGGTCGTGTATGGTAGAAATTAAATGCAATTGTAAAAAAGTTATACGTCAAAAGAATTCACTGTTTCACATTGCAAACTTTATACATCCACCTTCAAATAATAGGTATACTTCAATTTTTTATTGAATTATTGTATCGATCAAATTCCTAGAGACAAATAGTGTAAATAAATAATAAAGTGTCTTTATCTTTATATAAAATTTATTGAAAACGGCACATATAAAAGTTGAAGAAGATTTTTGTAAAAGCTCAATATACTGCATGACAACAGTGCAAAAAAATCGCTATGTTAGGTACTTAGGTACTACTTGGATGATCCATTCAGCCTTGAATCTTAAACAGATCACAGGTTTTACGTTCACCTACTTGAATAGCATAAATTTGAGTAAATATCAAAAGACTACTATCAGTAATGTGTTTTCAAAGAATAATGAAGCCAGAGAAGACAAAGAAATCGGAACTTACCTATCAGTTTTTTGATTAGATTGATTATATGATTCGATGCAATAACACTATGCTTTTCCATCCTCAAACTTGTTGGATAATTATGATAGGTTTAAGCTAAACATAAGATCGGTAAATTACAGTCTAACAGGTCTACGGTGGGACGAATATTGTTTTTTTTTTTGTATTTTGAATGGAAACATGGGCATTACGTTAGGTACATGTTTTTCTTCTTAATTTAAGAGTTTGACTCTTGTCATAACTGATGAATTTCTCTCCACTTAGTTCTTTCCAGGGCAACCTCCTTGTACATGTTATACGTAGGCAAATAAAATTGTAAAAGATGGTTGAATATTATCATCATCATCATATTAGCCGCATGACGTCCACTGCTAAACATAAATGCCTCCCCTATAGATTTCCAGAGCAATCGATCTTGCGCGGCCTGCACCCAACGGCTCCCACCAACATTCACTAGGTCTTTCCATTTAACGGGGGACCGTCCACTACTGCGATTTCTGGTACGTGGTACTCGAGAATCTTCTTACCCCAACGGCTGTCAGTTCTACGAGCTATGCGCCCCGCCCATTACCACTTCAACTTGCTAATTACCAATCCTGTGGGCTATGTCGGTGACGTAGTGCGGTATCTCTTCATTACTGATAGTAAAGAAACACCAAGCATTTGGATTAGATTTTAGATTAGGTCTTTCCATAGCTCAGATTTTAGAATTAAGTGCAATACTCAACAGAGTATTAACAGAGTACACTTAATTCTAAAATCTGATCTGCTTGTTGATTTTTTAATCTATGCCAGCCAGACATAATGTATCAAGAATGGAAACTTCTAAAAAACAATGAGTTAGATGAATTGGTATTAAATTGTCTTAATTTATATTCTGAACATGCACTATATAAAGACGATTCCAAACATTCTCAATCATTGTCAGCCAACTGCACATCCAAACTAGCAATATGGTAGCTCTCATTTTCTTTTATTTATCAATCTCTTTTTTATTTAATTTATTGGCACCAAAAAACGGTTTTTTGTATAATTTGATACAGTGACTGTAATAGTGAGAACCATTCAATTTTTTTTTTCAAATTAGTGACTGCCTAACTTTCCAACTTCCAATTCAAGTCATGATCTGTCAGTTTCATAATGGACTGCTTGGCAAAACAAAACGGAGACCAAGGGCCTTACCACAAGCTCTTACAAACCATCATGTTTCAGAAACGTCACATTTCAAGCTTGAAGTAACACTACTTCAACAAAAATTTACATGGTCATGATACAAAATTCAGAGTTATATTACTTTGATGATGACCGAATATCTTGTGTTAGCCCCAGAGAGGCCTACAAAGTGACATTCGAACATAGCTATGATTAAAAAACTATAAAAATCTGACATAATTATTGTATCGATTGGCTATGTCTTTAATATTTTCGAATATGTCTATATATTTTGATAATTTTCATTAGTGACATCGCTAAAAACGACACTTGGTATACTAAGCTATTAGTGACTTAACTTTACTTAGAATCAGCAATATTTTTGGCACGTTTAAAAATGCCACGTTCAGGTTGTGTCTTATACATTTTTATAACTAATCGTCTCATTTGTTTTACCAGAAATTCCTGGTAGTCCTGTCCGTGGTCGTGGCGTGGGTTTCTGCCGATGTGTCCCACCTCGGCAAAGATGACTACAGCGCTCCCATCCTGAAATCCGATTACGAAATCACCCCTGAAGGAGCTTTCCAGTGGGGTTACGAGACCGGTAATGGAATCGTCGCCCAGGCCCAGGGCGTCGTTAAGAACCCAACCAACGTGAGTTAAAATAAAAAAATATATATATATATAAAAAAAAGAGCACTGGTGGTGTAGTGGTAGCACCCCTGCCACAGAGTTCGAAGAACCTGGGTTCGAGCACCAATGAGTTTTTCCATTCGAAAAAAATATGTGCGTAATGCCAGTGCTTTTAAACGGAAGGAAAACATTTTGAGGAAACCGGCATACCCTAGAAGCAAATATTCGAAGGTGTGTCATAGATTAGTATTCTTATAAGCGGCAATGGGCTTGCAACCTATCACGTACGGAAAACTAACTGCTGTGCAAAATGTGGGCATGTGCCAAATGTCATGTTCGGACGTGCCTCTGACTACCCCCTTTATAAATCCTCAAAAGATCTAAGTTACTAGAGACCTGAGGAGATATCTACCGAGCCTGGGGATTACAGTCGTGATCATGTTTTTTTTGCATAAAAAATCTATACTTTTAAAATAATCGTAGGTTTTTTTTTGTTTAAGTGGTAGCTTAGAGTATAATATTATGTAAATGTACGAATATGTAATAAATAACGAGTCCTTGGTTATCAATACCTATGACTTGTGTTCACGTGGTAACCACGTGCTTGTCGTAAATTAAACAACAATATTAACTACTTGACGGTTTATGTTGACATCAGTAAAATAAATTTAATATTTTTTTGTAAAAAAAAATACGGAAGTTATAAAAATAATAGTTTTATAAAGATTTTTTATGATTTTGTCTTTAAATCATACGTACTTATTAATTTTATGACAATGATGTTTTTTTTTAATTTGGTGTAACTTAAAAGTACCTACTACTCAAAACAAAATAACGGCCACCCGATTAATTTGTTTCCCTAAAAGGTGATAAAAACATAAAAACCATCCGAAGATTAACGATATTTTGAATCATTGCATTAAAATTGATTGATTTTATTAAAAAAAACTGTTTTATTAAATCAGAGGCAAAGAATTTTTGGTTCTGATTGTTTAATTTTTTTATTTTATTTTAACAATCAGAGCCAAAACTACAGACCAAAAAAAACACGGAAAATTAGTGGTTATTAATTTACTACTTGAACTGGCACTCGTTGATACAAACTTAGGTTCTGTACGTTGTTTAATTTTTAGGAATACCCTTCCTTGGAAGTTCAGGGTGGCTACAGTTACACCGCCCCTGACGGCAGTCCCGTTTCCATCAACTACCTCGCCAACGAGAACGGATACCAGCCTGCTGTAAGTACCACCATCATCATCTTCCTGCCCTTTTCCCACGTTATGTGGGGTCGGCACAACATGATCTTCCATTTCCCATCATAAGTCATTTCAGTAATCACTCCTTTCTCACATCTCTTCTTTCACACAGTCCATTTCACCCAGTGTCACGTCGTAACATGCGCGCATCTCCATAAATAATACACTCCACAGACTTGATAAGAGTGACGAAAAACTCGTGCGCGCTAACACTTAAATTGCACCGCCGTAAAAATGTACAATGGTCAAAAACGTTGTCATTTATTGAGCTGTCATAATGGACACGGCTTTTTGAACTAGTGTGGTGTGTGGTGAAAGTGCGCTTCAAATTCAATGGGTCTTTTCGTGCACATTAATGTCGTATGAAGTTTTTGGTCTTAAAATAATTTTCTGTTCCCAGGGTGACGTCATCCCCACTCCCCACCCAATCCCTGAGCTGATCGCCCGCAGCCTGGCCTACATCGCTGCTCACCCCCCACAAGAAGCCGCGAGGGTCGTCAAGGCCGGCGCCTTCCCCCTCACAGGTTAAGACACTCCGCTGACGTATTTTGTACAAACTGTTAATAAAGTTAATATATAAAAAGTCGTTTAATTTCATTTTTATTTTGTATTCATTAATCGAATGTTATGACGCGCATGTATGCATAAAGCAAGAGAGGTAGAAGTCAGGATCGTAGCAAGTGGTGATCCGTGGCCTCTGCCTACCCCGTCGTGGAACGGGCGTGATTTTATGTATGTAACCATTTGAGAGATATATTTGAGATAAATGACCAATAGATAAATAATAGTATCTTCTTCTTATCTATAAACATATATAAAAATGAATTGCTGTTCGTTAGTCTCGCTAAAACTCGAGAACGGCTAAACGGATTTATAATATCTTGGTCTTGAAATGTTCGTGGAGGTCTAGGGAAGGTTTAAAAGGTAAGAAAAATTTGAATAACTGCCGGGAAAACCCTAAAAATAGCCCTTTTCTATTTCCCATACAAACGTTTTCTAAATAAGTACGAAGTTTGCCGGGTCAGCTAGTCTTAAGTTAAATATAATGTGAATGTGGATGGATACAGGGGTAGAGGTAGGCCAAAGAAAAGATGGATGGACTGTGTGAAAGATGACATGGGTAAGAAAGGAGTGAGTACTGAGATGACGAATGATAGAAGGAAATGGAAGAAGATCACATGTTGTGCCGACCCCAAATAACGTGGAATAAGGGCAGGAAGAAGATGATGATGAGTTGAATATATTAATTTACTTACAAATACGTGACGTGGGTACCTCGATACCTAGAATAGGATAGTTTGATAATGTGATTTCATAGACCATGTGTCACATTTTTGCTACTGCAAGTACCCAGTGGGTACAACCCAGTATACTAACGGCTGTATTGAGATTGATGATTATTACTCGTCAAATAATATTACAACTAAAAAAAATAAAAACTGTATGCTGCAACATTACTTGTTTTACGCGACAAGCAAAGAAGATATTCGTGTAATTAAATGCCACACTGTTCATTATCGTGTCAGCGTGAAAACCTCCGGAGTTTCAAGTGTCGAAAAGACAAGATTCATATAATTTTACGAGGTACTTCATTAAAATGGCTTGACTATAAATGGTGATGCTTCCATCGACTGACAATGGATGGCGTCCGCATATTGATGAAGATGGTTCGGGTAAAATAAAGGAGCCATCAGAAGATTGAAAGGTTTTCAATCATTAAAAATTAAAACCATTCATCATTTTGGCAGCTGGGTAAAGGTTAGGAAAGAACATATACAACATATCCTACTAATAATATAAACGCGAAAGTTTGTAAAAATGTATGGATGTGTGGATGTATGTTTGTTATTCTTTCACGCTGAAACGGCGGAACGGATCTGGATGACATTGGGCACAGATATAAATTATGGTCTGGAATAGCACATAGGCTACTTTTTATCTCGGAAAAATGTACGGTTCCCGCGGAATAGATTTGTTTTTTTTTCAAGGTAACACGCGGGTGAAGCCGTGGGCAGAAGCTAGTCTATAATATAAAAATGAATCACTATTTCCCTTGGTCACGGCATCACGCGTGAACGGCTGTACTGATTTCACTAATTCTTTTTTTGTTTTCTTTGTATATGTAAGGAGAAGGTTCTTATGGCAGAACAACGTCTGTCGGCGCTTCTAGTAAGTAATAAATAAAACAAAACATGTTGTGTGATTCTGTAAGACCTCATTCTAAACTTTGAATCTGAATCCGCTGTGAGTTTCTTGATTGGCATTCTAAAAACTCGGTTGATAATTCGAATTTACACTAGCGCCACTCTTGCGAGCGTGTCAGCCAGTTGAACTAAATTGACGGGGAGATTTTGACAGATAAAGTATGAGATGACGTAAGGGCATTCTATACGGTAGTTCCCAAGTCACTTCGACGCTCGCTTCGCACTCGAATCTGATTCAAAGTGTCAAATAAAAAGGTCAATGTCAAATGAATTTTGAAGTGAGAGTGACTTGCGATGTGAGGTGCGAGTTGATGTTTGAATTTTACAATCTCAAGCTCTATAGATCTCACATAGACATTTTTGAGTTCTGCCTTTTTATATTTTGCAATTAAAACGACGTTAACGCAATTCACTTACTGCAATCGGTCTATCAGCTAGAGGTTCTGACACGAAAATTTCCGGGTTGTATACTTTTATTCAATAATGATTTATCACTGCCAACAGACAGAATACATCAATTAAATGCACTAGAGATTTATTACAATCGCTAACACCTAACTATGCCTTACGCAAATAATATAATATGTGAATATGTATTAATATTCATCAAACTTAATGGTTTAAATTATTTTTATTTACAAGGCAGACCTCCCCGCAATTTTTATCAGGTTTTTTTTATTAGGTACTTCTTTGTTTATTAACACATCATAACACAACTTTAAACATCCTACAAGTAAAATATTTCGCAAGAAGATTATATGGAAATAATAATAAGATCAAGTGAAGTTTATCTACGTCATAGACAAAAAAAATATTTTTTTTACTGTAAAAAAATAACGACACAATATAGGAAAGAGAAGACCAAGAAAAAACTCTATTCTACCTAAAAATATAGATAAAAAACTTAACTAATCCGCCGAGAAGCAAAACCGGTCATTTGTATGTACTCGTAAGTAGTTAATTCTTATTCGCGGGTTTTAAAGATCAGTACGAGGTCAAAGTTCAGTATTTAATAGAATATTCACGTACCTAAGGATGTATGCAGACTGGCCGAAATGAGGTGATGATTGATTACTTAGTTACTTATTCTTAGTTACTTATTCTTCTTCTACTTATTGTGTCACCAGTTCTTAAGAACTAGTGTGGTGAATAAATTAAAAGGTGCCTTAGTGGCTTTTTTCTGGCGCGTTGGTATTCAAAATAAGCGGTGATGTTGCGAACTGTGACGTGCAGAATACTAACTACTATCTTCTGTGCATAACGTGGGTATACCTATGTAGTACCTATGCCACGGTTGAATGTTTAAATCTCTGACTTAATCCATATAAAAATCTTTAAAGATCTAAGTAACTAAATATCTCTCCCTCTAGCACGAGTACTGTAGTAAACGATGTCGAAAGAAGAGAAAGAGAAAATAAAATAACCTGCAAGGCGGCGTTTTTAGTCTTCCTGATTGACAAAAACAATTTGCTTCACATTATCTTGTAAAAAAATTGTAGGTAAAGTTTCACAAAGTCTTCACTTCGAAATTTTTACTAATTGAATTATTGAATTTCGAACTGTATATCAATAGTATTAATGTCATCGCACAAGATTTCGTGAAATATGAACTTGGAAATGTTCAAAAAATATGCCTTTAGTTACGTAGAATGTTGTTAGTGTTGCCAAAATGGCATGTAAGTACTTTGAAAGGAAACGTAGGCGGCTGTCAATAGTTTGTCAAGTTGATAGCGCCGCGCCCTCTAAAATATTGACTGTTTGAAATATGAAATATTTTGACTGGCCTCATAGCTCAGTTGGTAGTAGCTCTGCTTTCTGCGCTGTAGGTTGTGGGTTCGATCCCCAGGATAAACATGATAAACATTTTGTGTGATGAACACAAATGTTTGTTCTGCGTCGGTGTGTTATATTCTATGAATGTATTTGCAAAAAAAGTAAGTATTGAATTAATCTATCAGCTAACTGATTCCACTAGTACAAGCTTTGCTTAGTTTGGGGCTGTGTGAACTGTCAACCAATATTTATTATTATTTTTGGGTTGAATTGAGAAGCCGGATATACTTTTAACTTGAAAACTTAAAACTGTAAACTGTACAAAAATATCATTATTATTTCTCATCACAAAAAATAGTAAAAAACAATCGAATTGAGAATTTATGATATTTCTTTCGAATATCCTTCGGGTATGAAACTGGTGTATTACCGATTCAACCCAAAAGCCGTACTTACTAAGTACTATACTTAGGTAATAATACGAGTATTTTTGAAGGTAGGTACTGTGTGCAGAATTTTCACTTATTAATAAGTATTATGTACTGTTACGTATAACTACCTCTTATGCTCATGAGAATAAGGTTTAAATATCCCATCCCTGACAAAAAGTCAGAGACATGAACGTGTCTAAAATACGTAATAGGATAACAATCTGAGAATGCAAATCTATAATAATACTAGTCATTTAACTGATTCATCGACCTTTACCAGTGTGTCACTTTGAACCAACCGGCAGAGTAAAAAGAGCTTTATTGTTCTGACTCAAGGTTCATTATGAGGGTTATGATAAAATGTATGCCACTGCCTACGGCGCAATATCAACTTTGACATTGGTGGTAATTCTGTTGTTCCACGAACTAACTAAAAAATTCTGCACGATCTTATTTTGTTCAACATAAAGTCTAAATTAGCGTAAACAATTTAATGACATTCTTAATTTGAGTAAACTGACGTGTGACCAACGTGTTTTAAAAGTTGGTGTTGACTAAAGCTACGGGGAAACGGTGGAAAATTGATTGAATTTACACCAAAATGTCACTTTTAGCTCTTTAAAACTATTATTTTCTACGTTACGCTAACTTGGTATTTTTAGTGAACCAAATAAGATCGTAGGTGTTAAAGTATTTTTTTAGGGTTGGTCTAAAAAACAACAGAATCAGCACCATTTCTTTGTTACTAACAAAATAATTTCTAGGGTCCTTCAATTAATGAAATTTAAATCCGATAATAGTATTACATAAAGTTTGACGTTTTGAAAGTTGCGTAATACATGTACTAAGTAGGTGCCAACTACTTAGATGTTACCTCTTTCGTTTTTAAAAGTCAACTGAACTATCTAATAAATTGCATAAAATAGACTGTACAATGAAAAATGATTGGCCATATTATACGACATGACAGTTTCATCAAAAACATTATAGAAGGAAAAGTGGAAGGAAAGAGAGGAAGAGGAAGACCAAGGATAAGCTATATGAACCAAGTGAAAGAGAAGGTAGCTGTCATGTCGTATAAAGAGGTCAAGGAGGCTGCCCTGGAAAGAACTAAATGGAGAGAGATTCATCAGTTATGCCGACAAGAGTCAAACTCTTAAATTAAGAAGAAGACTGTAAAATAATCATAGGCAATCTTGAGATTTAGGTAAAAAGTACGCCTTAGATTTTTATTGCGTGTTATCGTTATAAAGCTAAAAAGTTTGTTTGTTTGGTTGAACGAGCTAATCTAAGGAACTACTGGTTTGAATTGAAATACTTTTGTTGTGTTGTATAGTCCATTTATCGAGGAAGGCTTTAAGCTATTAACATCACGTTTCGACCAATAGGAGCGGAGCATCAAAGAAAAACGTAGCAAAAACCGGAAAAAATATATTACTTAAAACGCGCAGACAAAGTTGCGCGAGAGTTAGCTGGGTTTTAAATCAATATGGTATAAAAATATTTAATGGTATTTTCAATAATGAAATGATACTGTCGTTAAAACAAGATCTCAATAACATTGAACTTCAAATCAAAGCCTTATCGAGGCCGCGTGTATTATTTGGGCTTTTCGTATGAGTACAAACTTAAAAGTTTTTATAACACTGTATCAATTAATATTGAAGGTAAACTATGGATGACCCAATGACCTACATTTTGAAACTCGTGTAGGTAAGCAAACTTTAAAGCTTCATAGTTTAATTTTTCATACTTTTGGGATTAGTTAGGATAATTTTTTAATTCCACATTCATAAGAATGCAAACAATAATAATTTGAATGTTGATATATTAATTTTACTTACTTCGATAATGTAGCTTTAACTTTGTTTCACACGTATTTTTTATTTAATATTATTGTACTTATAGGTAATTTGTATATTTCTATAATGCGACATTTATACTTTTATTAATATAATTACATATTAACTTGTTAACACAATAACTAATTATAATAAATGATTAGCTACTATTTTTAGTTTTTAATTTTATTTTATTATGTGTATTAAGTTAATAATTACGTTTTTTTACACAATATCCTATGATACAATTATAAATCTCTTAACGTGTAGTCTAATTTTTGTAATCTACGTTTTTCTTATATAGGTACTTAAATAATTTTTAGTTTTTTGATAAAAATAATATTTTTTCGATAGACACGGGTAATTTTTTTTTGTTAAAGTTTGCTAAGCACCTAACTTTATGAAGCCACAAGAAAAAAGACACGGATGCGGTCAGCAAAGAGCCCCTACCACGTTCACCTTGTAATCACAAATCATTAAGATCAGAGCATCGGGTTGCAAAATAATGCAAACTCGATACAGAACATATTCGACGGGTATAAAACGGCGAGCCATTATACTATAATCACAGTTACACATCGTCCGTTAACTTTGACACAAGATGGTGAGTCGAGATTGCAATATTATAAGCCTTATTTCATAAGCGTAAATTACAGCTTCAGTGTTTAAATTGAATACGAATTGATTGACGTGACGACTTTTTAAACTAGGAATCAAAATATTTATTTGTATTGGTTCAAGTACAAATATTTATGAAAGCAGTGTTTTTGCAATACATTCTTCATTTGATTCAATTGTTTTTTAAGTGACGTAACACCTGAATACCATTCAAACATGTGCTTATTTATAATTAACTTGAAGTGATTTTTTTAGTGATCAATTTACTCCTTCCGGACCCACGGCGCAACTACTATGCTCAACTGGTTGTGCCGTGGGTACTTTTAGTGCCCTTCCACACAACTAAGGACCCTACAACTCAATCAATTGGGCATAGTAATTGGGCCATTGGCTCGGGTTGAGCCGGCGGTACCTTAGTTGTGTAGAAGGGAACTAAAAGTACCCGCGGCACAACCAGTCAAGCATAGTAGTTGTGCCGTGGGTCTGGATGGGATTAACTTGTAAATAAAATTTAATATCAATCTTATCTGCTTAAATGGTTTGAATTTTCCTCACCATTGTGTTCGTTTTATAAAATTGGTAATTTCATCTGGGAGAGAACTGTCTCTTACAGCTCACGGTTCTCCAAGAAAGAGGGCTTCATTTTTTTTAATTACTTTTTGGTCAAGTGAATTCATCTATATTTATTCCGTAGCATCATTCTCCTGCCCTTATCACACACCAAGTGTTCTCTTCTTCCCTCACTCCTATCATTCGTCAACTCTGAGAAATATTTTTATATATCATTTTATTTATAAATATTATCATTATATTGATTCTATATGTTGTTTTTTTCTAGAATACCTTCGTAGCTTTCCTTGCCCTCGTGGCCGTAGCTGCCGCCGATGTGTCACACCTCGTGCGTGGTACAGAAGCTGATGCTGAGATTGTCGAACAAAATGCTGATGTATTCCCCGATCAGTACCAGTACATTTATAAAACTTCCAACGGCATCCAAGCCCAAGAGAGTGGAGTATTGAAGAACGCTGGCTCAGTAAGTACATGAAATGACTCCGATTTCTTACGTCTTAAATTTTTGTTTAATAGTTCCTATAAAAAATCGTATTTTAACCTTTTTAGTTCTGTTTTCGTTAGTTACATTTTTTCGTTATTTTTATTTTGCTTACCTAATTGTATAATACACCATAAGCCTCATATAAGAAAATAAATAAATAATACTGGTCAGTCCACACAGCATCATCTAGCCCCAAAGTAAGCTACTCAAAGCTTGTGTTATGGGTACTAGATAACTGATATATTTACTTAATACATTATATACATAGATAGATATTTTTTTATTATACATAGAAAACATCCAGACCAACACACCCAGAACAAAAGATTAAGCACACCTTCCCAATAAATTTATTATTTAATTAGTTTACTCTAGTAATTTGTACCATATAAGGTTTTCAAGAATCTTTCGTTCTTTAAAGAAAATTTGGAACATTTGATAAAATCATAAGATGATATTGTGGAACAGCTGTGTGTTGTGGTGATACTATGATACCTGCTAAACCCCATGAATTATAAGTTTGAAACGAAATATAAAACGATGACCACATTATGGTAAGCTTACGCAATGTCGAGACGCCCGACCACAATAAGAATAAGTCAAGGCTAACATACATGGAGATGGACCACTAAATAACTTATAAGCTCGGTACACGCAGCTCCAAGGTTACCTACCTGTTCTCATTATTTATAAAAGGTACGTCTGTACATTCGTACAACTCGTGGTTCACTAGGAGTTGAATTTTATTTTTCTTTTGTTTAGGTATTAGTATAGAATTAAGTATTATCTACAAGGAAAAAGACGACTGCTATTTTTTTTTAATGATAAAAACGGAGATCACTATGAATTTGTGTTTATATTATCAATAAAACCTTGGTATTTCGTCTAAGGTTACTTACGCAATAATGGAATCATTTTAGAACATAATTTTATAGTAGTTGACCTCATGATGTCAGACCTTTTAAATATTTAGTGAAGACACCATATTTGCTTATAAATGGTACTTCATTGACTATTGCATTAAGACTTTTACGAGGGTTCAACATGAATTGAATTTAGATGAGATAGAAAACAACAATTGATATTTTCGCGGTTATCAGGTTATTATTAGCTACATCTACAATTTACTAACCTGCGTATAAACGTGATAAGAATCAATGTGAGTTTTATATTGCGATGGAATTTGCAAGGCATGTTTTGCCAGGCAAGTTGATGTTTTTTCATCAACATATTTAACTATAACATCACCGCCAATTAGTTGATAAAACTAGAAACATCTATAAACAATTAAAAATCATAACAATTAAAAATTTAATTGGCCCTCAATTATCAGTGAACATGTATATCGGACAACCTCTTCCTTTTTTAAAGTCGATTGAAAAATCGGGTTTTTTTCAATCGTAAATTTGAGGGGATTACGTTTTCCCGTTTATACAATTTCTGGTAATTCTTTCCAGGAGAACGCAGCTATCTCTGCTTCAGGATCCAACTCCTACACTTCTCCCGAGGGTCAGCCTATCTCGCTCACCTACATCGCTGACGAGAACGGATACCAGCCCCAGGTAAGAGTCGTAGCATATTCTTGACTATAATCACTTTTGCATGGTAGGATACTATGTATATAAAGGTAATAGTTGGCTCAACGAATCTAAGCATTCGTGAAGTTAGCCGCAAGAGCTGCGCAGTATCGTTTTTCGGGAGCAATTGGAGGTCTGAGGAGGGGGGGAAGGAACGGTACATGCGCAAACTCGCACCTGTGGCTAACTTCACGAATGCCTAGATCCGTTGGATGACCTATTGGTTAAATTAAATTCATCAAAATTTCAGGTACTTTTACAAGTGAAATTGAAATTACTTACAGAGATAAAGTAATTTAATATAAAATCTGGTATTTATTTCTCATTAAGACTAGATTATTTATGCTGATTTTTTTTTTGACATCTTTTGACAGTGTTGCTTGGATTTCTCCATTTCGTTGCCAAAATCTATAATGGCAGATATTGTTAAGTGTCAAGTGACAACGAATGACGCATTTATTTACAAATATAATAGAGATACAGTTGGTCAATATAAATAACGATTTCAAAGAAACAGACAAATAACAAAATGGCAAGAGCGGGAAAATCGTATTAGTTAAATGAAAATCTAACAAAAAAAAAACCAAATCACCTTCACAGTTGTGATTCCTGGTTCTTTAAATAGTACCTTAAAACCACAGATATTTGTAAAAGTCGTTAGGTAAAGAGAGATTGTTTATAATTATTTTTTGTTTAGACGGTACGAGAGCTACATGTATTGCGTCATGGATCTATGACGCAATTTGACGACGCAGCATGAAAAAAAATTAACAATATATTTTTTTGTTTCAGGGTGCTCATCTCCCCACTCCCCCTGCCCCTCAGGCTATCCCTGAGTACATCCTTCGGTCTCTTGAGTACATCGCAGCTCACCCCCCCAAGCCCGAGCCTGGCCAGAAGTACTAAGAACTATTTATTTATCCCTAGGTTAAGGAACATCTAAAGCTGACACTGCCTATTTTCTTCTCTAGTCGCACTTTGTATGTGAAATTAAAACTTGTACATACCTTTTACACGTTATTTTAATTTATAACCGTATAATATAATATTTATGCGTTATCCTACTAATATTATAAACGCGAAAGTTTGTAAAAATGTATGGATGTCTGGATGTCTGGATGTCTGGAAATATGGATGTACATTATCATCTTTGATACTCTTTCATTTAGTAACTATTACATATCACTGCTCTTTCACGCTGAAACTGCTGAACGGATCTGGATAAAACTGGCACATACGTATAATAGATTACAGTCTGGAATAGCACATAGGCTACTTTTTATCCCGGAAAAATTTACGGTTCCCGTAGGATACGGTTTTTGTTTTTCAAGGTACCACGCGGGCGAAGCCGTGGACAGAAGCCAGTTACTAAAATTTCATGTGATTATCATCATTTAAATTCAAAATATTTTTATTCATAAAATCACAATGATCATTTTAAGACGTTTTTTGAGACGCACATGTCAAATTAAAATCAAAGAAATGTGATTAAATTATGATGATAAATGGTTATCGAACACTTTACACAAGCACTATGTCTATACTGTATATATGTCTATACTATAATATGCACTTGTCTGGTAGTGTGGCTAAAAAGAAGAAAGTTAAAAGTTTATATTTTAGCGATAAGCGTTTGATTTGGACACGCAAGTGACCTCATCAAACTGAACAAATACTTGATCAGGTATCGTTGAAGTATTTCTTAATTATTTTTTAATTCATTAAGAAGCTTCGAAATTAGAAATTGTACGAGATTGAAACCATTTGTTACTTAAACCACTTTATCTAACAATTAGTGTTATCTCCTCGAAAGCTAGTTTAAATTACCGATGGAATGTGACAAACCTAGCGAAAAATAGAAAAAAAACCACGTACAAAATTCACCGGATTTTCCGCGAGATAAGTACCCAGCCTGATGAATGTAAAAGACAGATTATTATCAGCTACTTTTTGGAAAAGTGTTTTACCCCTTGAAGAACACTTTTACGCTACAGTTTTACCTAAATTTAACAAAAGTTTTTTCAAAGTATTTAGAGAGAAAAAAACGAGTGTGCTTTATTTAAACCACATGACTAAAGTAAAACTTTTTTAGCTCCATCTAAATGTACATTATGTAGGTCTGTGTAGCACTGTGTTTTAGATATTCGAAATGTAACTGGCTATGAGAGAAAAAGAGGAAGAAAATGAGTTTTCGCACGTCTTTTTCTTGTCCCTATAGTAATAAACGTCACTAACTTATATCTCCCTCTCAACTTCCGTTTGCCTCGCCCGATCACACTTTTCATAACGCTCTCGTCACGCATTCACCAGCTAACTCCCCAAGTCAAGCGTGCGTATAGAATAAAATCATAGTAAAAATTATGAAACGTAATGTTTATGAAGCATTTCATTACACTTATTAGGTAAAGCGCACATCATAATTTCGATACACAAACATAATAAGCGTGCAAACACTCAGACTCATAATGGATTCAGTGAAACCAGAACAAAGACTGATCCAGCCCGTTAGCAGGCGACAAGGGTGCAGGCACAAAGAGAACAGCTAATTCACTGTAAGATCTTTGCATCTATGTTCAATTGAAGCGTACAGCTGATGCGCAGATAAAGTAGAACAAAATAGATGATAGATAGATAGATATTTGTTTGCTTCTGCAACACACAAAAGGTACATAGGCATGTTACAAAAGTAACAACATAATAAGCTGACAATAAATGAAGTATAATAATATGCAACATGTGGATGAGATGATGATAGAGCGGTAGCACAAAATAAAAATGGTTACAAAAAAAAAATACAGAGTACAAAAAATAATAGAGAAGACAAAGTAAAAATGCGGCTAGTAGTAGTTACCTACTTCTACTTTACGCCACGTTATAAGTTTAAGAACTTGATCCTTTAGATAAGTATTTTAAAAAGCCAATGATACGGATAGTGTTGATGATACTAACCCGCATTACTCACATGGCCTATCTTACCGGGAATCATCATCATCTTCCTGCCCTTTTCCGTTATGTGGGGTCGGCACAACATGTGATCCTCCTCCATTTCCCTCTATCATTCGTCATCTCAGTACTCACTCCTTTCTTACCCATGTCATCTTTCACACTGTCCATCCATCTTTTCTTTGGCCTACCTCTACGATTGTATCCATCCACATTCATATCCAACACTCTCCTCGTCACATGACATATCTATCTTACCGGGAATATCTGACTGATATTCAATTGACATATTTTGATAGGTCATGAAAAAGAATTCTTACAAAAACGGAACTTTGACCCGATATCATAATAGTCTCCAAGAATTGCAGCATGAAAAAGGCATACAACCAGGCTCCCTGTTATTCTGAATAAGCTGTAATGGAAGGGGTGAAGGTAGGTCGAGGGGAGTACAAATATTGTCTCAAAACCAGCGAGCTTCATTAGCAATGATGTAATTAATTTCACTGTTCGATGAACGAGCGTTTCGGCAACATACTGGATTTGTTAGTACCCACTGTAATGACTGATGGTTTTACTTGTTATTTTACGGTTATATTTATTTTACGGTGTGATTCTGTAAGACCTCATTCTTAACTTCGAATCTGAATCCGCTGTGAGTTTCTTGATTGGCATTCTAAAAACTCAGTTAATAATTTGAATTTACACTGGCGCCACTCTTGCGAGCGTGTCATCGAGTTGAACTAAATTGACGGAGAGATTTTGACAGATAAAGTATGAGATGACGTAAGAAGGGCATTCTATACGGTAATTCCCAAGTCACTTCGACGCTCGCTTCGCACTCGAACCCGATTCAAAGTGTCAAATAAAAAAGTCAATGTCAAATGTCATTTTGAACCCTAGGCGAAGTGAAAGTGAATTGCGATTCGAGATGCTAGTTGATGTTTGAATTTTACAGAATCGACGTACTGCTCGCGAGGTACCTACCCGGATAAAAAAGCCTAAGTGTTATTCCACGTCACTAATTACGTGTATTCCAAGTTTCATCCAGATCCGTTTCAGCGTGATTGTGTAACAAACATCCATAAAGTTGTTTTGAATGGTTGTTTTTTTTTACTTGTAGACTAGTGTTTAAGGCTTCTATTGTGTTCGACTTAAATACGCGATTATCAATACAATAGGTAACGTTTCAATGTCGATCTAATGATTTCAATTATCGAAATATAAAACATTATAAATGACTAGCTTCCGCCCACGGCTTCGCCCGCGTGGATCCTTGAAAAACAAAAACAAATCTATCCCACGGGCACCGTACATAGCCAATGTGCTATTCCAGACTATTATCTATATCTGCACCAAATTTCATCCAGATCCGTTCAGCCGTTTCAGCGTGAAAGAGTAACAAACATCCATTCATCCATTCATTCATCCATACATTCTTACAAACTTTCGCGTTTATAATATTAGTAGGATTATGCAAGTATTTTGATGCCTTCTCATAGAAAATAGTACCTACTACCTTCTTCAAACGCGTTGGTGTATGTTCAGCGCTCGATGAATGCGCGAATTTGGCACAAACGCCAAATTCGATAACTCGACCGCTTTGAGTGGGACTCGGCATGCAGTAATAGAATTACGCAAGAGCGCGGTTTGCCGAAAATGAGTTTGCATGAATTGAAGATGTACGTTGCTGCAAATCAAGAGGTGCAAAAACACAGAAATTAGCCAACGCAAAATCCAAAATGATAACGTTGAAAAATACACTTTTGAAAACTATTACTGTAACAAAAACGGCTTTAAACACTTCAACTTGAAATTGTTATCTAGTTATTAGGTATGTGACCAACAAGCAGACGGTGTTTGTATCGTCTCAGTGTCTTTTTTTCTAACCTTTTTTATTAATTTTTATGCCCTCCCTGTATTTTTGTCGCCCTACAAATGCTTAACAGGTTTATCTTCGTATACGCTATGGCGTTATTTCCGCGATCATAAAAGTAATTTCATTTTTATTACAGGAAGTTGCTTTCTCTGTGCATGGCCGAAGTCGGAATGTATGTAAATGAAAATTTATTCGCATCCGACCCGTTCAGGGATTGCAAGAAAAAACTATTAAGTGAATTGCCGGAGTATACCTAGCTAAAGTGTTTTTGTCTCAGGGTGAATGAAATGCGCAAAAAATGCCTGTTTCTTCTTATTGTGTCACTAGTTCTTTAAAAACTAGGGTGGTGAAAAGATTAAAGTTAGCCTCAGCTTTTTTCGTGCAAAAAATGCCTCTTACATCTTACCCAAGACTGTTGTCTTGAATGGAGGCTTTTTAGTTTAGGTATATTAGAGTACGAAAATATTTGAATTTGGGATAAATTATTTAATAGCTGGACAAATTACAACACGCCTCCGGTCATTGCCAGTTCGGAAAGAAATTGTGTTGTAAACCTTATAATACTCGTAGTATCAAAGGAGAAATACTTATAATCTCTATAGTAATGAAGCACGTGTGACCCAATTTTTACGTTCATCCTCCGTAAAATAACTGCTTAGCTCGATCAGTTGTGCTATAGGATATTTTCTATTTGATTTTGTTGAAGTATTTCTCATCATCATCATCTTACCTAATACCACGTTATATGGTGTCGGTATAACCATGTCTCCTTCCAATTTCCTCTATCAGCCGTTATCTCAGTATCACACCTTTGTTACTCATATCGTCTTTCAAAGAGCCCATCCATCTTTTCCTGAGTCTCTATTTTATAACCATCTACTTTCATATCACTCTTCTTGTCACTTATCCTTCCTCATCTTCTTTTGTTAAAAAATCTTTGGTTATAAAAATTAAGGCGATATTGGCTTGAACCTATTTTGTATCAAATCAAGTGTCAGTCTTGATACTTGTGCATGCATCACGCTACGATCCTACAGCCGTCTAGAATTGCAAGTTTATTACGTGATACACCTGGGAAGCACTTGGCGATAAGATCTAGTGCTTGACACTATTGCTATTAGCAGTTTACTACTGAAAGTCGATTGAAGATGATTCTTGTCCTTGTTCTCTCAGTTTTTTTTTGATTATTATTTTGATTTGGTCCTACACTGACAACCGTAGTTTCTGATACCAGAGTTAAAGTGACCTGCTAACACTATTCGAGATAGTATTTGAACTAGCTTGGTTAACATAGGATCATCGATCCATAAAGAGTCAAAGAAATACGATTATGTCTCTTTATGGATCGCTTCGTTGAAGCAAATGTTCAAAAACAATTCTCTTATAGTTTCATATAATACCGAAAATTAAAAGGAAAAAGGTTAAAAATCATGAATTATGAAGAAAAAAAAATTAACAAACTCAGTAACACTAAAGAAATGAAAGCAAGATATTAAAAAAAAACTACTGTCTCGCAATCTACCAAACGCGTTTTTATGAATTGGTGTAAGTAGGTACGACTCAACAATAATGGTTGAATAAAAATTAGTAAATAAATTAACAATCGCTGAAAATATGATTTCCTACAATTACATACGTTTTCGCATTATGTAAATAATGCCTCCACATATTCCGAAGCTTTTATGTTACACAAACAATATTATTTTCATTTTCATAACATAAAAACCTCATTTCAAATATTACCTTGTGTCACAAGCAGACACAATGTGGGTGGTAATGCGGGCCGTAAGAGCTCATTTAGCAAAATTACACAATTGAAATGAAAATTTAAACAGCCTCTATTTATTCTGCTATTTAGTGATGCAACAGCCTTTTAATTGACAGTGTTTAATGGTTTATTTATATGGTCATCATCATCATCATCATCCGCAGCCCGACTTCACCCACTGCTGGGTATAGGCCTCTCTTTGCATATGCCATTGTCCACGGTCTGCTGCTAGCCTCATCCAGGTCCGGCCCGCGACGGATGCTATGTCATCAGCCCATCTCGCTACCGGACGACAGACGCACCTGTACCCGGTTCTTGGACGCCATTCAGTTAACGCCTTACTCCACCTGTCGTCACCTCACCTTGCCAGGTGTCCAAGAACAGGTGCGTCAGTCGTCCGGTAGCGAGATGGGCTAACGACATAGCATCCTACTAATATTATAAACGCGAATGTTTGTAAGAATGTATGGATGGATGGATGAATGGATATATGTTTGTTACTCTTTCACGCTAAAACGGCTGAACGGATCTGAATGAAATTTGGCACAGTTATAGATTATGGTCTGGAATAACACATGCTACATTTTATCCCGGAAAAATATAAGGTTCCCGCGGGATAGATTTGTTTTTGTTTTTCAAGGTACCACGCGGGCGAAGCCGTGGGCGGAAGCTAGTCCGTTATATTTATATGGTATGAGGATTTTGTTTGTGCTCAATTCTTTACAACTTTTGTGAGTCCTGTCTCTCTGGAGGTCCTCAGAAGCAATAGTTCCGTGGTAAGGGTTCTAAATGCAATTCAGCGATGCCAGGCAGCGTAACGCGTCTCACATTTACAAAGATATACCAAGCTGTTTGTTGCACAAATTGTAAATAGCTTTTAGCTAAAAGCATTGTATGCAACAATAAAATAAATTTTCTCGCGAAACCTCAGTGCTTAGATTTTAAGGGCAAATCTAGTGAAAAACATTCTTATTTTACTTACAGTTCTACTTTTACTTTTACAGTTTCGAAGATCTATAAAAAGTAAAAGGCTTTCAAATTTGATTGAAAAAAGCACAAATTTAAGGATCGCTCCAATTTCGGCTCAAAAAAGGTGGAATTTAAAGTTTAAATAACGTACATACCTACTTCTAATTTACAGGGTTACTAGTCGAAGCGAAACAAACTAAAACTGGCTCATATCTGGCTCAACGCACCAGTGGCAAAGCCGCCAGTTTTCAAAAAATGCTTCATTTTGAGCTTGACATTGACGCAGCATATCGATGTCAATGTTAAAAATCTTCTTCAGATCTTTAGTTACTTAAATCTTTGAGGATATCTAAAGAGGGTAGTCAGAGGCACGTCCAAATATAACATTTGGTACATGCCCACATTTTGCACAGTAGTTACTATTCCATACGTGACAGGTTGCAAGCCCATCGCCGCTTATAAGAATACTAACCTATGACACACACCTTCGAATTTTTTGTTCTAGGGTGTGCCGGTTTCCTCACGATGTTTTCCTTCACCGTTTAACAGCACTGGCATTGCGCACATAAATTTTTCGAATGGTAAAACTCATTGGTACACGACCAGGTTTGAACCCACTACCTTCGGATCGTGAGGCTGGGTGCTACCACTACACCACCAGCGCTCTTCGGTTCTTCAAAGCTTAGTAAAAAAATGTATATGGATTTTCTGCGATGCATTTGACTGACAACTTTGTCGCTCTAGTTTTTATATTTTTTCTCGTGTTATTTTGAGTTTTATAACGTAATTTTGGTAGTTATTTTTACAATAAAGCAAGTGTTTTATGAGTTCTTGACGCAAGTGTAAAATATGTAAAGTGAGTAGTTCCTAACAAAATCCATCGGAGGAAATCCCGAGAATTGTGAACAAAACAGCCTTAAAATTTAATTGTCAACTTAACTTAACTATGACTCTGTGACGTTGACAGCACTTAAATAAAAATACACTTGACACTGGCAAAATTGTTCTCTAAGAGACAGATGCCATAATTGAAGAAGAAGAAGGAATAATGTATCAATGTAGTTCGCTGTTCATTCTATAAGTAGGTCTCTAAGCTTTTTCTGTAAGCTTTCTAATAGCAAAAAACGAAACGCCTGAAGAATCTATCGCTCCATTGATTTCTATCTGATATTTTTAGTCACGCGAATGCGCCATAAAGTTTGCAGGAGCTTTTTCAATAGAATATATCCACATTTAGGAGGCATCTGTATTTAGCTATTGCGGTAGAAAATGTATTTTGCCAATGGCTGGTCGGACTTACATTATGTAGATATTATGAATTCATGACCATAATGAAAATTGAGAAGGGTATGTTAAGATGGTTTGGGCATGTAGAAAGGATGGATGAAAGAAGATTGACGAAACAGGTGCATAAGGAGAGTGTGAATGGGACAGTTGGAAGGGGAAGACCTTGATCAAATTGGGGACGTACTAGAGAAAGGCCAGGTCCAGAGTACCCTAAACCGACGCGCATGTATGAAGAATGTAATGAGAGTGAATGAAGCAAAAAAGGTATGTCAGGATCGTAGCAAGTGGAGATCCGTGGTCTCTGCCTACCCCGTCGGGAAACAGGCGTGATTTTATGTATGTATGTATGTATGTATGACCATAATAATGGCCGTATTTGGTTGGTTCAGAAATTTCCTCTAAGCTGTCGCAAAATAAGTTTTTGACGATCCCATCATACGAGTAGAAGCAATCATAAACGTTATGCTTGCCTATCCTGGGGCCTTACCACGAATTCATAATACATTACCGAATTAGTATTACATTGTTATATCTTACCATGACATAAGCAAATTGTATAGAAGTAGTGACGTTTCTATAATGGAATCGTTCTGGAAGACTTCGTGGTAAGGCCCCTGTTCTGGTGTTACGAGGTTATTATTTTATTTGTAAGTAAACTGTAAATACGCAGAATTTCACGACAGTTGGTGTGTTGAAATAACAAACAGTTTTCGTTAGTTACCTATGTACGTACTATTGAAACTTTAGAATATTTAAATCAGTAAGTAGGATAATTTAAAGCGCTCAGTGCTTCTAATTATGCGATCGCTTAACAAAACAAGAGCATTACTGAAACGGTATTACTGGAAAAATGCTTTTGGAGAACGTTTTTCTTCATTCTGCCTTATTTGAATAACGAAAATGTATTTCTGGCTAGGTTTGGTTTACACTAAAATGGAACACGGCTTTTTTAATTGTTTCCTTTCTTGTACCTATCTATAATTATAGTCAACATGGTGGACTTTTTGGTAAGGGTTACATAAAAGACGCTCATAGGCCCCGGAACATAAAAGTGTATATAAATCTGATTGTACAAGGGTTACATTACACCTTCGTCAAAATTAGGTTGGCGTCGCTAAGTTTAATTATAATAAATTATAATAATCTATAAATATTGGTGGATATTTCTCACAACACCATCTAGCTCCATTCTAAGCAAAGCTTGTACCAGGGGAACCTTTTTTGTAAATACACACATAGACTCCTAGTGGGGATTGAACCCACAACCTACATCGCAAAAGGCAAAGCTACAACCAACTGAGCTGCGAGGCCAGTCAAAAATGTAACATTTTTGTTTACCGCTAAAATGGCTGCCATGTAACGTGATCGCTTTTATGAAACAAGGGCTTAACCTTGATATTCATAATATCTTCATTTTTAAGCGATGTTATCTTGCGAGTCTATCAGCGATAGGACTTTTTTACAGGGTTTAATTAAACTTTGGACATTTACTCAGTTCAGTGTGAGGGCTTTTTACAAAAACTTTTGTAATAAGTCACCATTATGACTTAGTTATGGTAAAAATATGGTAAGTAAGTTATTTCAGAGATTGTCTTAGATAAAAAGAAAAAATCCCTCATGTAGAAACATTTAGATTTTACATTGAAATAGTTTGTAGCAAATTGAAACATGACGAAATAAAACCTTTTTATAAATCGACCTTTTTTATTTTCTTTTCCCAATTTTTTTATTTATTTTAGTATTTTCATCTTATCTGACTCTCCTAAACATTTGAATCATAGGTCATTGAAAGAACCAAATTATATCGGTCTATTATCATGAATGAAATTAGGATCGGAGCTTACAAAAGTTTTTTTAATAATAATGAACTCTTTGAATTTGACAAAAGAGGTTCTAAGTCCTGAAGCCAACTTGAATACATGCGCCCTTTGAAGTAACATTCTACGCATGCGCTATTTCCATGGCGTCAAACAAATGACAGTTGTGACAACATTCGCGTCAAGACAGGAATGTTTTCCTGCAATTCGTTGGAAAATAATGAAAAACACGATATATTTTACAATTCTAATGAACAAAACTGTGCTATTTTAGTAAAATTTTCGTTGCTAGCATAATGCATGTGAAAAGTAGGGTTAGTTTTTCTTGTGTTTACGATTTGCATTGTAAATAATTCAAAACTTTTGGTGCAGTGTAGTTATTTACTTTGAAATAATTTATTCGAAAATTCTGTGTTATTTATGACGTGATAAAGTGTAGTACCAGGAGCGCAGAATTTACTAAAAAGTGGTGACGTTGCGTCGTTCTCAAGAATATCATAAGGTATGTGAGTTCCTAATTCATGCTCAATGAAATTTTGACTTTCGCTATAAATTCGACGTATGTATCATCTACCACGCCGCGATTTCCAACCTTATCAAAGGCGATTTGAAGTCAAAATCAATTGCAGACACGTTTCACGACAGCGTGAAACCTTATGAGAAATAGGTAAGTATGTGTACCGTTTATTTTTTTGATTTAGTTTGAACAGCCAGGGGAACCTTATTGTTATTGAGGAAAGTGTGAAAATTGGTTATGTACTACCTTCACAGGTTTTTACTTATGTAGGTACATTTGTCAGATCCCTTCCAAGAAATTCTGGCTTTGAGGTATAGCTTTACTTATTTTATGTTTGGAGTTAAAAACATTAGGTATAGATTAATTGTTTCGATTTAATCATGTTTTGAAAAAAAATAGCACTCTCCTATCTTAGGGCTTAAAGGTCACAGATGGTACTATGTTAGTTGGAAGGTTTCCAAATAGGTTGACAAAGATCTAAAGGTATAATGTAGGGCTTTATTATTATTAATATAAGGTTGTATTAGGAGGATACTCTGACTACCCTCTTTAGATATCCTCAAAGATCGAAGTAATTAGAGATCTAAGGAAACCAAGTCTGGGGATTACAGTCATCATGCTTTTGATTACCAACGAGGTATTTCATTATCTTATTTAAACATCGTATTGTAAGTACTGCGTTGAGTCGCGAAGAGTGGAAGAAGGGAAGGGAGGCCTTTGCCCTGCAGTGGGACAATAACGGCTAAATAATAATAAATAATTGTATTAATTATCTCAATTAAAATATTGAATCTCGGAAACGGCATCAACGATTTTCATGAAATTTAGTATTATTTTTAGAAATAGTCAATACGACTATTTCTAAAAATGATACTATATTTTCATGTTTTTAGGCAATTAAAAACTGCTACTTGTAACTACTGTAACTTTTTGACAATAGATGGCGTTGTTAAGCAAGCATCGTTCAAAAAAACCAAGCAAAGCTCCGTTATCCAGGTACTCTTCTTAATATAATGAAAATAGAAATGATGTAAGCATTTCATGTTTCAAAATTATTTTGGTGCTCTTTATAACCGCCATAAATTGTAATTGTATACCAACTTTCTTCACGTAAGCTTCTCATATTAATTTCTAATCAGTGTCTACACAGGTAAAGAATTGCCTGTTCAGGTTGCGGAAGCAATTTTAGGGTGGCTCGTTGAAAATTTTGAAATTGTAAACCCAGCATACTTCTTGTTTAATTGAACACGTGTATACTTAGGTACTTGTCAGCCGCAGCTTTCATACAGGATATAAGAGCAAAGAAAATGTTGCATAAATACGTTACCTGCATGTATTACTAATCGTTAGTTTTTAGTAATGATTTTAATAAATAATTCATATAACACTTTGAAAATGTAAAGTGAAACTATAAAAAAAATGTAAAATGCATTATTGTCTTTATTATACTATTTATCTATATATACGTTTTAGGTCTAAACACTAGAAACTCGATCCTCTAACATAGTTGATAATTTATAATATCCCAGTTTAGCCTATTTCAATATGCTTGGCGTTATTACATGCAGTTCCGGCATCATAATATAAATTATATCAATAATATAATAAGCCTTACTATAAATTTGATTAGTTTATGAACACTATTGATTTTCAAGGGATTTGTGCTTAAGTAACTATAACAGATCACTGTTTGTGCCTAGAAAATACTCACTAATCAAAATGATTTTACTTATTTTAAATTCTTTAAGATTGTAAACATTTCACTAATTATCAAAACAGGCCATTAAAACAAGCCATCTTTTTGCGAATAAGAACAAGCAAAACATTATATAAATCTGCGCAAAAACAGGAAAGGCTTACGTTAAGGCTTTCATGCCAAAAATCGCGTTGAGATAGGTGTTATAGATGCGGGCCATAACAATAATTTTAGATCCATTATACACCGAGGATAGTTCTAGGCTGTTACTATGGCACACCGCTAATAAGATAAAGTACCTGGGTGACCGAGCTTTGCTCAGTTTTTTTTTTGGTAAATTGTGTTTTTTTGAAAACGAAACCTAGTTAGATCGATTTATCGCCCCCGAAACCCCCTACATACGAAATTTCATGAAAATCGTTGGAGCCGTTCCCGAGATTCCAATAATATATATATACAAGAATTGCTCGTTTAAAGGTATAAGATTTTGAGTAAACATAAAATAAAAGACGCGTGTTTGTTTTAAATCTGGCACAAAAAACAAAATATAGGTATCTGTTAAGCCCATAAAACTATATATATTTAAAAATATCTCTTCGTCTATGTGCCGCTACATAAGTCGGGAACTGTACGTCGGTTAGAGGGATGTTTTTGCGAACTTTTTTACCGTTTCCTCGTAAAGCCTGCGAGGTTCCTATAGGGTTTTATGGGAGGTATTTACCTCCGCAAATTGTGAGCTGAATTCATAATAATTGTAATTAATGAGCAGTAGAACAATGGTAAGTACTAAATTTCTTTCAAAATGCTACTTTGCATTTATAATATCACCAATAAATACATTGAACTAAAATAATTTAATATATATAATACAAAGTACATGATTTTGGATTGTAATCTCCAGTTAGATATTATATCTTCAGATCTCGTAAGATCTTTGAGGAAATAAAAAAAGATAGAGGCTCTTGGCACATACATATTCACCTTTTGTTTTACCAAACCTTGACTGACTACCGTCAGTATTCTGTATTAGATAGGTTGCAAGTTGCATTACATTTTTTTGTAAGAAGGATCATACAAAAAAGCGCTAGGACCGAGACGAGTTTCTTGCCTGTTCTTCTCGTACTTGGGTTAGGTTGGAATTGGCACATAGATTCACCTAGCATGTAAGACGTTTCAAAGTGATCCTTGTGATTGTGCTGAATAAATATTTTTCAATTTCAATTTCAATTTCAAGCCTATCGCCGATAATAGAACACTAACCAATTAGCACATACCTTCGTACTTCTTCTAGCATACGTTTGTTTTTTTTATTGCTCTCTTTCATCACTTATGAACTTTTTTTTTTATAAAATGTAACTTTTTTTTTTATAAAATGTAACTTTTTTTTTTGTAAATCTCTTATTGACCTGAAGTTACATTATTAAGGTTGGAACTGTGTTTAGGGCTGTTGATTTTTTTTTAACAATAAAATAAAAAATAAAAACGTTTAAATAAAAAAATCACATATTTTTTCCAAATGATGTTGGTAATTAAGAGTATTTTTAATCCCGAATTTTTCTTCTACCAGAGAGGTACTAATTATGAAAAGGTAGTAGGGTGGGCATGTAAAAAGTACTTTACCTACGTGAATAATTTCATTACTCTGTACAAGGTACATCCAGTTAGCTTTATTTTATTCCCAGTGTGGTGAAAATTTCATCATGATGAGTAAGGGTAGGAAGCAGTCACACCAATGTTTTTGAAAATAGGAGAATTTGGCTTTAAAATTACTGAATCGTTCCTAAATTTCAAGGTATTAGCGTAAGATGTTCACGGACTGGCGTAATTCACCTAGTTATTTATAATTTATCAATTTATTTGTACGAATTTCAGCGTGACTATAGTTTAAATTAAAAGCCTGAAAGGAAAATTTATTAAGATCACTCTGGTTTCTTAAAAGTTACTGACTGACATTGATTGACATTTTGTAAGGAGTAGAAAATGAAAAAAATATGGAGGAATCTAGAAAACTTGTGACTAGATCAAACTGCCTTAGTATACAAAAGACATCGCTTGGGCGAGGCGTGGACAGGGAAGTGGCGCCCGCACATCGCCCGCGCCCCGCTCCGTCTCAAATATCTTGGCATTTATACTTGGTTCAAAAATGTAGGTATACATTACGTGGGTTTATTAGAAAAAAATATGTGCGAAAGAAACCCGTATACCCTAGAACTAAAAATTATAAGGTATGTGTCATAGGTTATTATTCTTATAAGCGGCAACCTGTCACGTGTGGACGTGCGAAACACTAACGGCATGTGCTAAATATAGTGTTTATTCGTGCCTCTGACTACCCTCTTTAGATATATAGCAAACTTGGAGATTACAGTCGTGATTGTTTCTTGTTTTTCTTTTGGATACGCGGATTCTACACCCATGTTTTTTGGCTATTGGAATAGTAAATAACAAAAATTGGTTTTATCTATGAAGAGTAGGTCTTATTGAGGTTACGTTGCTCTTGCTAGGATTGGTGTAACCGCGCCCGATCGCTTCCCCGATATAACATTACACATGCGTGCGGATGGTCGTTCTCTTTATTTGCTTTTCATTTGCATACTTGATGAATAAGTGAAACGGTATAATAAACTTTGGACGTGTTATGTGGAGCAATTTGCTTGAATTGCTGACCTTTTTCACTGTTTGTTATTACATTACGGGGATGATTGCAATAGTGAAATATATGGGCAGGCACAATAATATCTTGAAGTTATCTTTGTGAGTACTTAACTGAAATGGAAAAAAAAATTACAAGAGCATGGAACTCCATGTACATTTTCTACAAGCGTTTTTATCATAGCAAAACCTCATTTCAAGGATTGTTTCATAAATTTTATTGTATGGATAAAACTTGTTGATGGTCAGGAATCTCAACGAGACGCATTCAATCTTTTTGGCACACTGGTTGTATTGACCATAATCATCATCATCGTTATCATCAGCCTATAGCAGTCCACTTCTGGACATTGGCCTCCCCTGATGAGCGCCATTACACCCTGTCGTCTTGTCTGGTTGTACTATTTGAGGCTAAACCTCTGTGACCCAGGGTGATATTATTAAAATGACTATATTTTAATATTGCTGTCGGCTGAGACCAGAATTAGTGGTGCGAGCTCAATCTGGTTTGAGTCGGGGATTAGTGACACCATGTTACTACGATTCGACCAAACTCATACTATGACTATCATCCGAATCTTATACCTTTAAACGAGCAATTCTTGTATATATATATATATATCGATCTAGCTAGGTTTCATTTTCCAAAAAACACTATAAACCAGAAAAAAACCCGAGCAAAGCTCGGTCATCCAGGTACTAAACTATAATTACCAAAGTAGCATAACGTGATTTACTTGACATTATATTTTAGGTATAAGCCTCCTCTCTCAAACGCCACCACTATCTAGCCACCACTTGATCATTGCCTTACACTACCAGCTATCACCAAATCTGAAATCTGGTCAAGTGTCAGTCCACCAGTGGCCCAGTGCCACCATGCGCTAAGTTACCTAGTAACTAAGTTAATCTAACAAAATCTTAACGTGTAGACCCGTAGGTATAGGTAGATTACTAATTTATTTATTTATACAATTTTGGAATGTACATACGTTATTTAAGGTGTCTATATTATTATGAAAAACCTTCGTAGAAATAGTTGCAAACGTTTTGATACCCTACCGTCCCTGGAACAATGGATATCATAAAGCATTTATAGAGATGAATGGAAGCTTTAGTCCTTAGTACACACAAAATCCAATTGTAGTTCAATCCATTATGAATAACTAAAGCTAATGTTCCGCAATTCTGTCCCGTAATGATACGGCTCTGTCCTTCTCGTGAATAAATAATACAGGGTATTCAGTACCCCAGCGCCTTATATGCACAAAGTCCTATATACAATGTTCGTTTGTAGTAGGCATTTATGTATATAAAACCGTTATGTGACTGCATGTATCCAACTATGAGTCCTAGAGATCTGAAATTTAGAGATCTACAAATTTCTTTCACTTTCTATCAGAATCATTCACAGATAATGTTAGAAACATATAATTTTTTTAATATATATATTGATAAATACATGAAACACAACTTCCAAGAATACGATTTAGTTTCTGCGGCTGTGAATTGTTTTCAGTTTTATAAATAGCTATTAGGTGTTTACTAGCAGTGTCACTCGCGTAAAAAAGCACTTATCCCACTTACATCGCATAAAACATTCAACGATAATCTAGGTTGACAGTGGAAACATTTAGGATCGGTTCAGTAATTCCAAAGATTACTCTCAGAAATAAAACTAGCTTTATAAAAATATTCCTAATTTCAGCTTGCCAAAGTTTCAATGGCTCTTTCAACAATAGTTTCATGAACAATATAAACTTGGTGACGAGCTAACGAGAACTTTATGATTCTGCGTTTGATTTGTTTAAGCAAATGGAAGAAGGACAATAGTACATTATAAAGTAGTTGCGTGGAGAAAATTGAATTTTCCTTAGAGTTTAACGCCGAGTTACAGCTTAACAACTTCAGCTTGCTCACTTTTATATTTGCTGTGACTTTTTCAGGCCACTTTATTGTTTTTCGATAATATTCATCTATATTTTTTACATTTTATGCAAAAGGTTGCCATCTTGTCTTCCTCAATAATCTTGCTTAGAAAAATAAAAAATGAACACTAAAAATAAATCACTGAAGTTGCGGCAAAGTGCTGTTAAATTTTAAATCAAATGTATTAATTCTTTTCTCTTTTTTTAATCTTTGGGGGTAATTCTTTGACTAGCAGAAAGAAAAGACAGGTCAGTATAATTTGTTGTTGTTATCTGGGCCACGCAAGTGATCATTATTATGAAGTGTAATATCCAGGTTGTATTATTAAATTGTTATTATTCGACAAAACATGTATTTGTGAGTGAATAATAGAAAAAAACGCATTTATAGAAAAAAATGTATGTACTTTGATCGATTGATCAATGTTTATTGATTATAAAGTGAGCTGGCTGATCTTTTTTGAGCTGGGATCAGCAGCGGTAGTGTCAAACGAAATGGATAAAGTTTTTTAGAATTATAATGCAATCATAGCGCCAAGTTACCAACTGAGTCTGAGTTCACGATCTGAAGTCCTGATGCATTTATTAAAACTTTATTTTGTTTTGCGATTAAATTTAACTGGTCTTTTTCACTGGGCTTTAGTAACATAATAAAAATCAATGGCAAATATAGTGTTAGTTAGAAAAAGTTATAACAAACCGAGCTAACCAAGCATCTTCGCTGTAATAAAATAAAGACATAAAAAGAGTTGTTTGCAGTCTTAACTGAGAATCACAAACAAAACCTCCTTCTTTGGAAATGACTGTAGCGCCAGGATCGTGGACACAAAAACAACGTAACCAATTAACAGAACTGAAAACATAGTTGTATCGACGAAATGTTCGCATACGAGATACCAGTACCTGGAAGCATCATTTCGAAATCGCCACGACTGAAAAGAGCCAATATGAATTTAAATTGAAATTAAGTTCGGTGGAAACGAATACAATTTAAATGTAAATGATTTTTGGTTAGTTTAAGTGTGAAAATGGAAATGATAAAATTTATTTTTGACATACTTTATGTCGGAGACAAAGCTTCGCCGCGCCCCGCCGCCGCTGCTACGACCACAGTGGGGATACCGGAGTGGGAGCCGACCGGCTCCTATAGGCGCCGACCTACCTACACACTCTGCATACGGAAGCAAACCAAATTAGGCGCGCGCTCTTTAACCGTTCAATATACGCCAGTTATACAGTCCACTGCTTTTCATTTACTGAGAAACCCCAACATATGGTCCTTCGAGCCCCCTTGTGGTGGACGGGACCGTCTTTTTTGCTGTCTTCCGAACATAAATGGCCTAAAATGCCGAATGAATTCCAAAAACAAGATCTACCGGATCTAAATTCTTGTCTTATCTTGAGTAGTAATTCGAGCGGGAAAGATGACACTAAAACATTTACAAACCTTATAGCTAAATGTTCTAAATTCACATATTTACAAAGAGTTACAGCTTATGTACAAAGATTTATTTACAACTGTAGAAACAAAAGTAATAAACATAGTGGTCTTCTTACCTGCAAAGAATTAAAAGATGCATATAATTTTATCTTGCATATTGCCCAATTAGAAATGTTTCCTGATGAATACCTTATCCTTAAATCAGGTCGCTCTTTGTTAAAGAAAAACAGGTTATTGTCATTGACCCCGTTTTTAGATAGCGATAATCTATTGAGAGTTGGCGGTAGGCTTGATAATTCTAACTATAGCTATGATGTTAAGCATCCTATATTGCTATGTAGCAAACACCACTTAACGAAAATAATATTTCATATGCATCATTTAAAACTTTTACATGCTAGACCACAGTTATTGTTATCCAACATACGTCAAACATATTGGCCTCTAGGAGGTAGAAATCTGTCTAAGTCTATAACAAAAAGTTGCATCAAATGTTTCAGATTCAAGGCCAGTAATGTTCAACCCATAATGGGACAGTTACCCGAATCCAGAACTACCCTGGAATTTCCTTTCTTACACTGCTGTGTGGATTATGCAGGGCCAGTTATGATAGCCAACCGTAAAGGTCGAGGTTGCCAGCTAATTAAGTCTTACTTGTGTATCTTTGTTTGCTTAGCTACTAAAGCTGTGCACCTGGAACTTGTCACAGATCTCACAAAAGAGGGATACATGGCCACTTTAAACCGGTTTGTGTCTCGTCGAGGGAAACCTCAAAGTATTATCTCCGATAACGGAACTAATTTTGTAGGTACATGCAACGAATTACATCGTTTCTTACAGAATTCAAATAACCAAATCAGTTCTGAAGTCGCTCAAGAGGGCATCGACTTTCACTTTGTTCCGAGCTATACCCCTCATTTTAATGGCATGGCTGAATCCGCTGTCCGTTCCACTAAACATCACCTTCGTAGGCTTCTCCAACTTACTCACTTCACGTACGAAAAAATGCATACTTGCCTGACTCAAATTGAAGCCGTACTTAACTCCCGTCCTATCACTGCTTTAAGTTCCGACCCTTCCGACTTCACACCCCTTACACCTGCTCATTTCCTTATAGGGCGATCACTTGTGTCTGTTCCTCATCCACAGGTGACAGAGAAGATAACAAGTCTTGAGAGATACAAAAGAATTGAGTTTGTCAAACAACACTTTTGGCAACGGTTCTCTGACGAGTATGTCACTACACTACAGCAAAAGACAAAGTGGCTTACTGCGTCCAGTGAACTCAAATTGGGTTCCTTGGTCTTGATACGGGACAAAGCACTGCCACCCTTGCGCTGGTCACTTGGACGCTGTGTCGCAGTTTACCCGGGACCTCGGGATCAAACTGCCCGAGTCGCCGACTTAAAGACCAAGGGAGGAACCATCATTCGAAGGGCTTTCAATAACATTTGTCCCCTTCCAGAAACTGCTTGTTGAATTCTGCCCAGCAGCCTACCTACTTCAACCCGGGGAGTATGTCGGAGACAAAGCTTCGCCGCGCCCCGCCGCCGCTGCTACGACCACAGTGGGGATACCGGAGTGGGAGCCGACCGGCTCCTATAGGCGCCGACCTACCTACACACTCTGCATACGGAAGCAAACCAAATTAGGCGCGCGCTCTTTAACCGTTCAATATACGCCAGTTATACAGTCCACTGCTTTTCATTTACTGAGAAACCCCAACACTTTATCCGAGACCAATTAATGCATACAAAGCTTACTGTTACACATTCATGAACTATCCAATGTATAAACAATTTTGCAGGCCGTCTAGTAAAGACTCAAAACGTACCTACATACAAACGTAAAAATATATTCTAAGCCCGCGACTTTGTACGCGTTAGATTACTTTTACGCATAGTATCCAGCGCCCGCAAGGAATAAGTAAAAGTAAAAAAAAATCATATCTTTTATATTTGTTAACCGATCTTGATGAAACAAAACCTAAGTTTAATGTAAGCTTATTTCAATGTATTAGTGAAATACATGACTGCATTCGATTTCATTCAGCGCTCTATGTAGCGCGTCTTTTTTAGGTAGCACTAATTTTTATTTAAAATACAGACACGACATCTCAACGCTTTTTATTAATTATATGTATAGATGCCATTCGCCTAATGAGGATAGTTTGCTAATTAAACAACTCTGACTGAGGATTTAACCAGTCCCTATTTATAGTATATTTTTTTTGCAAGCTTAACGACCAATTCGGTATTTCCTGAGCTTATTGAATCACTGTGATGATTTCAAAACGTCGACCATTCCAATTTGCCCAGTGCAGTGTTAATGACGACGAAAATCCGTTAAGCCTGGTTGTATTGAAATGTCTGTGGCTGATGATAATTTATTTTAAACTTTTACTATTTTTAAATGTTGTATTCATTATTCCACTTATAGATACAGGGGTAGAGGTAGGCCAAAGAAAAGATGGATGGACTGTGTGAAAGATGACATGGGTATGAAAGGAGTGAGTACTGAGATGACGAATGATAGAGGGAAGTGGAAGAAGATCACATGTTGTGCCGACCCCACATAACGTGGGAAAAGGGCAGGAAGATGATGTATTCATTATTCCACTTCAGTATCTAGTATATTAAACTTTTGCTAGTTTTAAATTTTTTATTCATTATTCCACTTCTGGTGACAGAAAATAGTGCTTTTTTTAAATAAATTATTAGTGGTTCTACATTATACTTGTGTTTCAAATGTATGGTTCGATTTCACCTAAAACTTAAATCAATTTACCGTCATTGTGTTTAGTTTGGTAAATGCAGCGCCAGTCGGCTCATTGCGGCGTATTGACGGCTTAGCGAAATGTTCCTATAAGTACTAAATGTTTCAGCAATTCAGTGAACAAAGTGTCTCGAATATTCCGGAACTGTTTTGGATCCACCTAATGTTCAATTCAGTGTGCTATTCTCGTCGCATCTCTCTGATGCATGGTGGCTTAGGCACAGGATGTTCCAAGATCTACTGCAACTTTTGCTGGCTAAATTATAACTGACTTTCGTCCGCGTGGTACCTTGAAAAACAAAAACAAATCTATCAAACGGGATCCGTACCTACTTTTTTCTGGGATAAAAAGCTTATGTGCTATTCCAGACTATAATCTTTATCTGTGCCAAGTTTCATTCAGATCCGTTCAGCCGTTTCAGCTTGAAAGAGTAACAAACATACATCCAAACATCCATACATCCAAACATTCTTACAAACTTTAGCGTTTATAATATTAGTAGGATTTCCTAATCATTGTATCGACTGTCAGTGATGACGAACGTATAACTGATCAAACCTTTGATATATTCTTTACTAGCATCTAACAGAGCCTTTTGGATGAAATACGAGTAATAACTTCATAACCAGAGTTAGTCATTGACTTATACACACTTTACTCACAGCTGCTGTAGGTAGGAATACAATGTAAATAGCTTCATATGAACAAGGCACTAGTTAGTGATCACTGAAAATAGCCACATAGCTATGGGTTAATGTGGTAAAATCACGGCTGAAATATTAATTTCAGCGCATCAGCCTGTATTATTAACACATTTATAATGTATGCTCAGTCAATTGCCTGCCTCTTCAGGCCTTAAATAAGTTTTATGAAACTGAAATTTTGCTAGCTTTTTCAAAAATAAGCCTTGTGGCAGGCAGCTACACTGTCATTTTACGCAAAGGATGATAAATTTACTGAACAATATATTATTTAAAAAATAAATTTATGTAAAAAATAATATTGATAGATACAAATTTACTGAGATGACGAATGATAGAGGGAAATTGAAAAAGATCACATGTTGTGCCGACCTCACATAACGTGGGAAAAAGGTAGGAAGATGATGATGATTGATAGATACAAATTTGTAACAAAACTGTGAAAATATTGTTCATATTCAATGTGGCACTTATATTTTATTATAAACGTATCATACTTTTAATATGAAGCAAAAAATGCTTTATTAAAACGAACACTCAAATAAACCTATGAATCTAATAAGGAGGAGTACCTACATTAATTAGTCGAGACGGGACTGTTTCCACGAGAATTGGTGTATTTTCTTTTAATTATTCTCGACTTCAAAACAGAAAAGGTAATTTCGTTATGGTACCGGAACCTTTGAAGGCTCTATACCTAAATCACAGTAAATTAAGGACACTTTTCCTCAAGCGTTTGGTCGTCTTTGTTTTATTTACGAATTTCCTGAAAATTATCTTTTTTTAATTCTTACCAACTTATTTAGTATCTTAGAAAATATCTTACATCACTAGATACTTAATAGTTTTGAGGCCTTACCACAAGCTCTTACAAACCATCTAATTGTTTCAGATACATCGAAGTTTTAAGCTTGAAGTAACATAACTTCAGTACATTTTTTATATCTCATGATACGAAATAACAAAGTTTTATTACCTTGATATATCCACAAGACCTTGTTGTATGGCCTCAGACAATATTTGCTATGCTGCATCAGGTGTCGGCACAGTAGTTTTCAGAAAAAAAAATGTATTTATAGTGTTAAATAAAAATTCACCGAAAAGAGCTGAATTCTTAAATTAAAAAAAAGTTCCTTCCGAACAACGAGTACATAAACACTCGTACATAAATTCTAAAAGGAGCCACTGCAGTGCACTTTAATCCTTTCACCACACTGTTAAAAAGATGTTAGACGATAACAAGAAGAATAAATACTCGCTATAGAGCACGTGACGAAAGTGAAAAGAGAAAGGGGTGCCTTTGGAAATTTGAGTCATTTGTCTACCTCTTTAAAAGTAGGCGTATCTATATACGTCTATACCCGGAGAGATAGGCAAACTATGAATGGTACTAAGCAAATGAACCCAGAATTCCTTCAAGTAATTACATAGTATCTTGTCTCTTTTGATTGAATTTCAAACTCTCAAGACAATGACGCTGTGTGTCTATTTCAAGGATATCCTTGGATTATTTGTATTTAAGCCCATGTACCACATAACCAGTAGGTAGATACGACGTTAACTTACTATTATCGTATTTAATAATTTTCTAACCAGTTAACAGATGCTTAAATAATTTCTAAGCCAACAAAAAATGATAAAAATATTTTCATAAACTTGCAAAACACAAAATCCGTTAGCAACTTAATCTGATGAAAAAAACGCTTGCCAAGCTTAATAAATGAGGCGGGCGGCTATTCCCTTAACATAATGGAATCTTTTTAGATACTTTAAGGCAGCACTTTAGCTTAATGAAGAGCCATAATTCATTTTGACGCCAGTGCTAACTAGAGCAGTGGCAGAGCACCGCACCCTTGCCAGACGAGGGTAATTAGATCGGAGACACCATTGACTCATAATGTACACCTTATTATGTAATAGGAAACTATGCTCTTATTCAATTAGCAGGAACACTGTAATCCACAGAGGATTCTTCCCGGTTTGGTTGCGCGGCACAGACCTACCTAACTTTCAAAGACAGTATGCCGGCGGCACAGTTATTTGATAACGCTCTACCGATTCCATGTAGGTACCTACCGACACAGGAGTCGAGTGTAGTAGGAGACCTTTGATGAAATTTGGTCCTTGAAATTTTGTCAAATAAGATTATTTTGACTTTTACATTGACTATTATATTTTGAATTTCTTAATGAAAACCTGTCATACAAAAATACTACTGAGCTTTTACTATGAGCAAATGGTTATGTATTTTGAAGGCGCTTTCAATCTTAAAACATTACAAAGGTGGTTACTAGATTCCGTCAATATTATTGCCATTCAAAAAAATCAGGATCCATGGAAACTGCAGGAACTATAATTATTACCGCAACTCGCAGACAGTTAAACAAATTATTAAGATTGCAAAAAGTTAGTCGAAATATCAAATGGTTTGAATACAATACCGTGTTACTTAGAAGCTTCCTCAAAACTTTAATGCTTTCATATACGAGTATCTACAGCTCTACTGGACGATATTTTAAAACCATGTTTCTGTGATAACAGTCGTAAGTTAGCTTTACGACCTTAGCCGGTCAAATGGTAAGAACTCAGTCCTTTGTCCTTGTTTAAGGGCTCGTAAAATACTTACCTTAACGAGCTTCGAGATAACAGTGATAACGACTATCCCCTTAAACCATAAAAATGCCTTTTAACATTTTTCGTCGGGTGTGGGCAAACGTTTTTAGTCTTTTTTAAATATAGTTTGGTTTTAAAAATACTTTTGATATTATGGCTTATACAACTATTTAAAAAAACTCCTACAATTTAGCTCCTTTCCACAACACTACTTCTACACGCAACCCGCATTTCTCTTCTATAAATCGAAGTGACTGATTTCGGCTCTTTAGTCAAGGATAAGCTGACCTAATGCATTTTTGAATCGGTCGACTCATCCAATTGTCACATGATTTGTAAAGACACGTAAAAAGTATTTCGTTTCCATCTACTAGCCCACAGCTAGTTGACAACTCGCTGTCTACTCGTGGTTTAAGGCACGGTGGTCAGCTGATCGCGGAGTTTTGCTGTTATTCAGATGCTTTACCCTCGGTAAATAAGGGTAGTGGAAAATAACTGAAAGGTCACTGAAAATAATCAATATTTGATCTCTAAAGTCTGAGTTTGAAATTTAGTTTAAGCGTCGTACTAACTTTAGTATTAATTCTCGAAAAAACCTCAAAAAATAAACAAAATCTGCTTCTCTTTCTAAAGTTGAGGTCATTTCCATATTTTTTTTTACACCAACGCGTCAACGGGTAGATAATTTACTTATAAATAAAATGTGTTTCATTTTTAATATTAAAATAAAACACAAATTATTATTTCAAATTATTACAATTTGAAGGGATAAAACTTAGACTTTTCATGCAACGGGCAGTATGCCGCTGGCCACTAGCTAGCTGCCGCGCCTTAAGAAGATGTCGTTTGTAACCCGCTCATCCACCCCACTGTACCGCTTAGAGCGAGCGGTATCTGCCACTGGCTATGGCTTGCTTGCCTCGTTTACCTACTATTGTTTATTGACACTGTACAAACACCTTTCAATGCTCATTGTTTTAAAGTGCGGAAGCGTGTCATATAAATAATCTTATCAATTAGAAGTAATAAATAAACAGATCAATATTGGTGAACATTTCACTAAACTCCATCTAGTCCCAATCTAAGCAAAACTTGTATAGTATAGAAACCAGATAGTTTATATTATTTATGTATTTACTTTTTTTAATATAAATACATAGGTAAATAAAATACACAATAACACCCAGGCACAGAACCAACATATTTTGTACTCTTTACCCAAATGCTTAATCTGGGTGAGGATCAAATCCACAACCTACAGCGCAGAAGGCAGAGTTAGTACCAACTGAGCTGTGGTCAAGATTTTGCAAATATTTTCAAAGGACCATCTAATCAAGTTTTTAAGGTTTTAAATCCAGTTGATAATTTCATGATGTAATCGCTATGGTCTAATGCTATTACGGAGTGGACAATTCGGAACGGGAAACGACCTCGCGACAGACTAAGGTGGAGGGACGAAATTGATGCCTACTTGAAAGACTGGTCCACGGTAGCCCAGGCCCGTGTTGATTGGAGAGAAGGAAGGGAGGCCTTTGCCATGCAGTTAGACTATATAGGCTCTTAATAATAATAATAATATGGGCAGCTTAAAACAAAAGCATCATGTAGGTACAATTTCAATAAATAACACGCCCGCTGCTAACTTTAAGACGACTCAGCAGAAACTAAATATATACAAGGTGCAGTTCCAGCAAACCTGAATTGCTGCCCGGAAATACCGGTCAATACGTGCACCACTAGATATCTGGACGCACGAAGTTTGTCGGACACTTTGTCCGGAAGGTGCTAGTGTAGACATTTAACTAAAATATCTAAAGCCGAATGAAAGTATGAAAATGGCACTTGTGACTGAAGAAATAAGAAATAATAAATTAGCGTAGTATGGGAATGTAATGCGGTTGAATGTCATATGAAGAGGAGAGTTTTAGATATGTATGTGGATGGATGTAGGTATGAAGGTAGACCAAAAAAATGGATAGACTGTATGAAAAATGATGATATGAGTAAGAAAGGTGTGAGTACTGAGATGATAGAGAGGAATGGAAGAAGAAAACGTGCTGTGCGGACCCCAAATAGTAAAGGAAACGAACAGGAAGAAGAAGAAGATCTTAAACAAATTTAAAATGTGGTTTAAGTTGAGCTAGCAAAACGGAAGGAAGAAATTAATGTTGTAATGATACAAGTACAATTATGTGTAGGTACAAACTGTTCATAAATATTTTATGACGAAGCTTTCCTTAATATTTAAAACAAAGTGTAGGTCATGACAAGTCATAGAAATGAAAGGTTTTAGCTAATTAGTTAAACCTTATAATATAAAATCAAATGTGTAAGAAGGAAACATTAACACCTTTAAATTGCATCGATTGAAATTCTGTTTCATCTTCGGTTTCTTTCGTACATTTTCTCCCAGTAACATCCCTATTTGTGTGCTACATACAATGCTGCGAGTTCGCAACTTAAATCCAGTTTGCGACGGTAGGACTTCCAAGTTTGATAAATATAAAATAATGTGTAGGTACCTAAAATTATCAAAATTATCAAAATGATTTCTACTAGACAAAATTACATTTAATGTTAATGTCACTTATGCAATAATTTTATATTAATCAGAAATAATAGACGGGAAACCCGCGCGGTTTCAAGTATATTTATAAAGTTATATGTACGTGGTAGCCGGATAAAAAGTAGCCTATGTGTAATTCCAAGTCATAAACTACGCGTGTTCTAAGTTTAATCCAGATTCGTTAAGCCGTTTCAGCGCCAAAGTTCAACAAACATCCATTATATCCTTACAATCTTTCACATTCATAATATGATTAGCATTATTCTTTTGCACAAATGTTTAAGTATCTAAAAATAATTATTTGCCCAGCATAGGTTTAATTGAAGCTACGGGTATAAAGTGTACCTACTTTTCAGCTTGAGTAACATCACTATCTATACTATTGAACATTCACGTAAGCAACTTTGCAACTAGCACGTAAACCCAGCTTGTTTAGTGGTCGAACTTACTCGTTTGTAGCAAATAAACATCATTAAAACTTGCAGTCCTCATTTCTATTGGCTGTGAAGAAATTGCAAGCGTGTGCTCTTTAGATTCATTTGATGAACCTTTCAGGCGCTATTGCTAACACGGGGATCTGATTGGAATGAAAACGCGATGCTACTTTCAATCTGTAGCTGTAGGATTTGCTACAATACCACTTGATGTTCTTTGAATTTATAATATTAAAGGTTTATCTGGGGCCTTACAACAAGCTCTTAAAAACCATCTTTTTTCAGAAACAACACATTTCAAGCTTGAAGTAGGTAACTCTACTTCCATACAATTGTACAAAATATCAAAGTTAATTATAAAGGGAAGTTCTGTCCTGGGATTGTTACTCTTTCACGCTGAAACGGCTAAACGGATCTGGATTGAATTTTTATTCCGTAAAAATGATAGAATGGAGTAGATTTCTTATTGTTTTTGTAACACGCGGGCGAAGCCGTGGGCAGAAACTAATCCGTAATAAATTCAAATTCGACAAAATGCGAGTAAATTCAGATAGTCTTTAGATTCGTCTATCCCTTTCATCTTGAATCTCGTACGGCTCTTGGTCCGTTGGTGTGGTTCTGTTTCGTCTGGAAGCTAAACCTATTCAGAAGTTTGAATTCAATGAAGTTATGTAATTCTCGCCTGGCTATTATGCGAAAGCAAAACGTAGTTATGTTGTTGATTTACAGTTCACAATGATCCAGTAGATAACTAAGCTTGTTTTTTCGTTAAATCTGAATCAATTTGATACCTAGACAGAATTATATGGTTTAATGTTAAAATATAAGTAATTATTATCTTTGCTACTGTTCAATTATTTGAATTCACTTCCACTGGTTTGGTACCTACCAAAAATACTTTGTTTTTATTTTTATATTTGAAAGTAATATAATAAACAGGAAAAATTCATTTGTTTGTATATAGAATGTAGGAGGTAATCACCAAAACTACTCATTAATTTCAAAAATTCTTTGACCATTAGTATAAGAATAATTTAAAAATACACTTACAACTACACTATACATAATTTACAACTTGGTTAATTTTATTATCATTTGTTATGATGCATTTAAAATGTGTAACATAAAGTTCATTCAACACTGCAAACCACTAACACAGTGTAAACAGACCAAGCTAAAGCGCAAGTCACAGACAAGTTATAATGAATGGTCCCGAAAACCCCGTGTTTTCATTTACTTACGTTATACCTGGTGTGCTCATATTATCATAAACTAGCTGTTGCCCGCGCCTTCGACCGCAATGTATTTTTTTTCTACAAAAAGGAACCTGTTTTTCTTTGTAATGTAATATTTCTCTTTGCCAACTTTCATTAAGATCTAATTTGCCGTTTATTCGTGAAAAGGAAACAAACAGAGTCAGGTAATTTCGCAGTTATAATATTAATTTATGTATGGGTAATTTATTTTACATTGTGCCGTATTTTTAAAGGAAACGGTGAGTATTACTGCAGTTTAGTGACTTCCAAAATATGAACAAGAAAACTTATATATTGTTTTATATCTTGGTTGACATTCATTTTCAAGATGATTCCTAGATTTGCATTATGTAATCATCGAGTGATTGTATCTTCTTGTTCAGTGGCTCTTAGTGAGGTACATTAATTATGATGTCATTTGTTTTAAATATACTTATAAACATGGTACAAACAGTAAGTAGACAGAAGCTACGAAATCTATTGTCTGTTACCTTATTTAGTAATGTAATCTTGTTAGGTTACATCATTTATAACCCATGAGCCGTTACATTTGTTAATTCTCCTGTGCCATAAAGTTCAATGTTAAACCCAAGGTTGAAAGGTGTGCATGAAAAATGTGGCACATTTAACAAAGCCATTTCACTCCTAGATTTGCGAAATGTGCGCAACAACCTGCTTTTATGAGTGACGATAAATTATGAAATGTCTCTTAGTAACGAAATGTTTGGAACATGGAGTGCAGAAAAGGTATGTAACCGAAAGTTATGAAAAAATATTTATTAACTTTTGAAGTTGAGAAAGTTTTGAACGCATTTTATACATTGTTTCATTAGGATTAGGTATTTAATTCGAGCTGACATTCTAAATTAATCTTCATGAGTAAGAAAGGTGTGAGATGACGGATGATAGAGGGAAAGGTCCCCACATAGCGTGGAAAAAGGCCAGGAAGACGAAGTAGAAGATTCAAAATTAATCCTGTGTCATTTCGCATAATTGAAGAATTTCACAACACTCACTTGCCGTTTCTATTGTGAGCGTTAGTGTTATTTTGCGATCGCGGTATATCATTCCCGTTTCGTAAGAAACGTTCATTTAACGTGGCAGTATGACTTCTAGCCTTTAACCTTTTGAAAGCATTAAGTAGCGATTCAGCATGAATGTTTGAAGGCTGATAGATGAAGGCACCGCATAATTTTGAGTGGTATGTAACCTTTGACATTTGACAGTTAATATAGCTAAAAAATAAATTGCATTCGAAGTCATTGGTGGTAACTCTGTTGTTATGCAGACTATTTATGCTAGTACTAGCTGTTCCGCCCGCGACTTCGTTCACATAAAATATCTAAACTGAGTTTTAAACACATCAAGCAACTCATAAAAATCCCATACTACTTTGACACCCCATTTTACCCCTTCTTGAAGGTTATATTGAACAATCCTGAAACACGTGTCCATTCGTTTTGTATTTACAGTACACAAACAAAGTTTCAGGCCAATAGCACCACCCTTTAATAAGTTCCCATACAAAAACATTGACCTCCTTTTGATGGTTATTTAGAATAATCCTGAAATACGTGTCCATTTATTTTTCATTTACAGTACACAAACAAAGTTTCAAATCAATCTCACCACCCTTTAAAAAATGCTCATACAAACATTGACCCCCCATTTGACCCCTTTTTGAAGGTTATATTGAAAAATCCTGAAACACGTATGCATTTATTTTGCATTTAAAGTACACAAACAAAATTTCAGACCAATCGCACCACCCGTTAAAAAGTTCCCATACAAATATTGACCCAACATTTGACCCCTTTTTGAAGATTATATTGAAAAATCCTGAAACACATGTCCATTTATTTTTCATTTACAGTACACAAAAAAAGTTTCAAATCAATCTCACCACCTTTTAAAATTGCCCATACAAACATTGACCCCCCATTTGACCCCTTTTTGAAGGTTATATTGAAAAATCCTGAAACACGTATTCATTTATTTTGCATTTAAAGTACACAAACAAAATTTCAGACCAATCGCACCACCCGTTAAAAAGTTCCCATACAAACATTGACCCCACATTTGACCCCTTTTTGAAGATTATATTGAAAAATCCTGAAACACGTGTTCATTCATTTTGTATTTACAGTGCACAAACAAAGTTTCATGAAAATCGCTCCACGCGTTAAAAAGTTTCATACTAACGTTTTCACCCTTTTTCACCCTCTTAGAGGTGGAATTTCCAAAAATCCCGCCTTAGTGGGTGCTTTTGTTATAAAAGGAAGCCACCTTCCAAATTTCAGCTTTCTATCTTCAGCGGTTTCGGCTCGGCGATGATCAATCAGTCAGTCAGTCAGTCAGTCAGTCAGTCAGTCAGTCAGTCAGTCAGTCAGTCAGGTTAAGCTCTTATATAGATATAGATTATAAATACTAGCTGTTGCCCGCGACTTCATCCACATTTAATTCATTTTCATAAGTTATCAATAAATATTCTTCTATTCGGGACGAAAATCATAAAAAAACGGTCCAATCGTTTTCGAGGTATAAATGGTTTAACTAACACGACTTTGTTTTATACTAAGTACCTATTATTAATAGATTACGAAAATTGGTTATAATTTTATAATTGGTCATTATAACATTGTGCTATTACATACGTAGATAAGTGTCATACCAGTAAAAATTAAATCATTTTACAAAAAAAATATTAAGATTAAGGTTGGTTAAAATCCGTTAATTATTAGAAATGTAGAATATAATATTAGCTTTCTAAGAAAACGTTTGGTCAATATAATTTGTAAATTTTTGATCGTGTTTCTGCAATCTGATTATTTATTGAACTGGTTTGACTACTTTTTAATGACCAGCCAGGCTAACATGGAAGCCGCAACAAAATTGTTGACGCTTTTGTCGAGCTTGTTGTTTCATATTTGCACGAGAAAAAGCGAGACAAAACAGTCAACAATATTTTGTTGTGGCGCTCATATTAACCAAGCTGATGAATGATGGCTACGCTTTTGATTATTATTTTTAACCTTATATTCGATTGGTCTATTATAGATTGGCGTGGTATGGGCATGTCATGCGGCGGGAGGAAAGTCATGTTCCTTTCTTACCCATATCATCTTTTACACAGTCCATCCATCTTTTCTTCGGCCTACCTCTACCCCTGTATCCATCCACATCCATACTAATACTCTCCTCATCGCATGACATTCATCTTTTCTCATAACATGCCCGTACCATGCTAACTACTATACTATTATCTATTAGTTCCTATCGTACTACTTAAAGCGTAACTTTTATTATCTGATCTACTTTTCACTGGCTTGTTTTTATTAATATTCTTCATAGTTGTCGAGTTTTAAATTCTTTTTCACCTTACATTCACTATGCCTGGGAAAATATTTTAAAATTACTTTGTATTTTTTGTAGTCATTCACAGCAAGCTGTAAAACTACAGTTGAGCTAGATTGTGATCTTCAGACTGATGACAGCTTACGCAATAAGTCTTGAAGTCCACTGTTTTTCTACTAAAATATTTATACTCACTAAAATACTTATATAATACTTTATTTGTGATACAAAATAAACTTATTTGATTTCATTTGATTTTTATTATACTATCATTATATTTAAGTACTTTTCCGTTTTCCGTACTCTAAGTTTTGGGTACGATCTTTTAACTTTGATCAGTTGGCTATACCATAAAAATGACCACAAATATTTAGTAAATATTACTAATGTTTAAAAAATGTAGGGTCTCGTTTCTCGACAGACTCACGTTTATAATACTAGTAGAATTAGTTTTCTAAATGTGTTCCGCCATCATCTTTTTGTTTTTGCCTCTTCTACTGGACAACCATTACACACATGTCGTTTGCAAAACGCTCGTCTGTATTCAATTACTGCTGTTACGCCTTTAACTCTCATTGCATTGTTTTTTTTCGAATGTTTATGGCCTCTGATGGCTATCGTCTAATTATAGAGACTGCTCATTCAATGGTGCATTCGGTGTCTTAATGCGGGCAGTAAAATGCTTGAAATGGTTTTTGTTACTTCATATTTTTCTGTAAAAAATCGAGTTTATAAATCTATACTAACTGAAGAGTTTTTTTGTTTGTTTGTTTGCTTGGAACGCGCTAATCTCAAGAACTACTGGTTCGAATTAAAATATTTTTGTTGTGTTGAATTGTCCATTTATCGAGAAAAGAGGCTCTATAACATCATGCTACAACTAATAGGAGCGGAGCATCACTTAAAAGTGTTGTAAAAATGGGAAAAATATGTTACTTAAAACGCGCAAACAAAGTTACGCGAGAATCAGCTAGTGTTTTTTATAAATTTCCTAACATGATAAAGCTAAGAATATACGATGAATCATTGTTCACGCTTACGACAATAATTAAAAATGTTACTATAATTAGTTATCGAACGTGCCGCGCACCGCGCTCGTATTGGTTAATTTAAAAATTGTTCCCTTTCCCCCTACCTCGAATCTTGTAAAACGCACTAGACGCCATTATTATACTCGCTACTGTGAACCAAAACGCATTTCATTTAAAATATACACAAAATCACCCAGTGGTAGGGTTAGGCAGGTCAGTCATCACCGCTAGGCAAAAATACAGTTGGTACGCTCACCAACATCTGGTCCTTCGAGCCGGATAAGCGGAATCAGCATCCTGTGGAATCCGAGCACGCGGCGGCACGCGGCTGCCATAACCTTCCCGCTGGAGAACGACGCAATACGCACGCACGCAGCGAAATACCTGGATCAAAGACACCTGGAGGCTAAGCGCACATTGGAACTGGAGTCGGATTGGCATTTCATCAAACTCACGCAATCTGGTGGGGCCAACCATCCTTTGTTCCCAATCACCTCCCTGATCTCTTTGTGATACCTGTGTTTAACCTGATTTCAGTATTTAACGTGAAGTGTTTGTGGTGAACAAACCAGCCAAGACAAGAGCTGGTGACGTTGCTAACACTTCTGGCGTGTTTTCCTGCCATACGCTACGCCATACGAGCTTTCAAATCGTAAGTACTTTTGTGTTTCACTGACCACCAAAATGTCTACAGATCGTTCTAAATCCCCCCTTACATTGGATGTAAATGTCGCAAAATTAAATCAAGAACCTAATTCTGGTAATAAATCGCCTAATATTCATTCTAATAATCCTGATTTGGTCCGCGAGTTGGTTAGGAAACGTGGCATTGTGAAGGGCAGATTAACTAAGTTTTCAAATTATTTACAATCATTACAAGATACAGATAATATTGCTTCTTCGTCTCGAGATCGCATAGATTTAAAATTACGTATAAAAGGCGCAAGTAGTTTATTTACGGAGTTCAATGACGTTCAAAATAAAATAGAAGAAAATGTTTACGATAGTGAAATACCAGATCAACTAGATAACAGAGAATCGTTTGAGAATTCCTACTATAGCACAATGGCCCTTGCAGAGTCCTTGTTATCTATGCTACCCGGAGATGAGGTTACTGACCGTCCAAATACTTCTTGTTGTAGTGAAAAATCGCAATTAGTAAAATTGCCCACTATTTCCATGCCTTCCTTTGACGGTTCGTACGAGCACTGGCTGGAGTTTAGGGACACGTTTTTATCTTTAGTTCACAATTCGAAACAAATAAGTAGCATACAGAAATTTCATTACTTGAAGGCGTCGTTGAAAGGTAGTGCCATGTTGGTCTTAGAGTCACTAGAGTTCTCTTCAGATAACTATCCCGTCGCATGGGAAATGTTACTGAATAGGTATAATAACAGTAGGCTTTTGGTACATAATCACGTCAAGGCGTTGTTTACCATGAATGCGTTGCCTAAAGAATCGTCTGCTAGTATTAGGAAGCTTATTGACACAATACTAAAGAATTTACGCGCACTGAAGATTTTAGGTGAACCCACTGATAACTGGGATACACTTATAAACTACATTATTGTGTCTAAATTAGACAAGACGACAGAACGTGAATGGGAAACTCATAAATGCACCTTGTTAGCGAGCGATAGCAATTCTAAGCAAATAATTAAATTGACTGATTTGCTCGGGTTTTTGAAGGATAGGGCGGATATGCTTGAAACATTGCAACTTTCACACAGCAAAGAACATCATTTACAACATGACAACAAAAAACATACAAAACATAACACATCACACTGCAATGTTTCAACTAATAAGCCACAACAAGACCGTCCGTCTCGCTTTTATAAGTCTTGCGTAAAATGCAACGCATTGCACCCGATTTATTCTTGTCAAAAATTTCTTGATTGTGACTTAGAGTCAAAGTTAAAGTTAGTACGCGATCACAAACTTTGCGAGAATTGCTTGCGCTCAGGGCATGCGTCTGACACATGTAAATATGGGCCTTGTAGGAAATGTAACCAAAAACATAATACATTAATTCATAACGATAACACTAACTCAGTTACATTTCATTCAAGTACCGTAGCCGACAAGCCCAGCGGCAGCGCAGAGATACTTCCGATTCACGTAAACAAGGCACACATGCATACACGCAATACATCTACAGGTATGCACACGGTTTTATTGTCAACAGCTGTAGTTGAGGTGGCTGATTCGCACGGCGGCGCTTATCGCAAGGCGCGCGCGCTGCTTGACAATGGAAGCCAGCGGTGCTTTATTTCAAAATCATTTTGCAAATTAATTGACGCGCAATTATTACAGTCCACTCACGAAGTTAGAGGTGTAGGAGATTCGGTGATACAGTGTTTGGAAACCTGTAGCATTGAAATTAAATCGCATGTAGACAAAACATTTATTACGCGCATAGATTGTTTTGTGTTAGATAAAATAACGTCTACTATACCGGCCTTATGTCAAATAAGGAGCACGCAGCTCTGTATTCCTGAGCACATAATGTTGGCAGATCCGCATTTTCTAGACACTCAGGAAATAGATATATTAATCGGTGCAGATAGATTTTGGGACCTCTTGGAAGAAGGCAAATTTAGACTTCCCAGTGGCCCTCATTTGCAAAACACAAAGCTAGGGTGGATTATTTCCGGCCCTATTTTAAATCGAACTCGAAATATAACACGCATTAATTGTAATTTCAGTAGTTCGATAGACACGCAATTACGCTCCTTTTGGGAGATCGAAGAGCTTCAATCGGTTAAGGATACGCAGACTGAGGAGGAACGCACTTGTGAACAACATTTCCTATGCACAACAACACGCGATAGTGTAGGTAGGTTCTCTGTGCGCATTCCTTTCAAACAGTCACCTAACTTATTGGGCGATTCATATGATCAAGCTGAGCGACGTTTTAACGCGCTAGAAAAACGTTTAGAACGCTCACCTGATTATAAATTATTATACGCAAATTTCATGAAAGAGTACGAAAGCTTAGGTCATATGAGCCCAATAAGTTCGTACGATAAGCCGTGCTATTTTATGCCGCATCACGGCGTTTACCGGGAGCAGAGCACTACGACAAAACTACGTGTGGTTTTTGATGCCAGTGCTCCGTCTTCCTCAGGAAAGTCGCTGAATGATTTGCAATTAGTTGGCCCGCCAATACAGGGAGACCTAATTTCTATTCTCTTACGGTTTAGGCAACATAAGTTCGTCGTATGCGCAGACGTTACAAAAATGTTTAGAAATTGCTTAGTAGAAAAGGACCAACGTAATTTGCAAATGATTCTGTGGCGCGACGATCCTTCAAAACCGTTAGGTATTTATCAATTGAATACCGTCACATACGGTACTGCTTCTGCGCCATTCTTAAGCGTGAGGTGCCTGAAACAATTAGGCATAGAATCATCCAACCCTGACGTCCAAAGGGTCATACGGGATGATTTTTACGTGGATGACCTTTTAACGGGAGTTAGTGACAAGGCTAGCTTATTGAAATTGTGCGATGACATCAGGGACACGCTACAGTCAGGTTGTTTCCCACTTCAAAAGTGGATGTATAATTTTCAACCTAAAAATGATGATGATGATGATTTGTCTAACCAGTCGAAGGAAATTAAACTTAACGAAAATGTTAGTTCAAAAACGTTAGGTTTAGGTTGGAATAATTCGAGTGACGCATTTTATTTCAGTACGCAATTTCAAAATGACGATAAGCCCGTCACTAAAAGGTCTATCTTGTCAAATATTTCACTAATCTTTGACCCTCTCGGTCTGCTTAGCCCTACGATAATTATAGCAAAGGTATTATTGCAACAATTATGGCTTCTCAAAATAGGTTGGGATGATACAGTTCCATGCAGTGTCGCGCAAACATGGAACCGGTTTGTTATCTCCCTACTTAAGCTCAATACTATTCGCATTCCTCGGCACGCTATAGGTAGCCAACCTAGTTATTTAGAACTGCATGTTTTTTGTGACGCATCGCAGACGGCTTACGGTACTTGCATTTATGTGCGCACAGTTAATGATGACCAAACAATATCAATACGATTACTTACTTCTAAGGCCAAGGTCGCGCCGCTTAAGCCTATTAGTATCCCGCGGCTTGAACTATGCGGTGCCCTGCTCGGTGCTAAGTTACTTGATAAGGTACGTAGTTCATTAACTTGCAAGTTTAGCAGTATCGTTTGTTGAACTGACTCAACTATCGTTTTAGGTTGGTTACGAATGGCACCAAGTAAATTAAAAACTTTTGTTCAAAATAGGATTGCAGAAATTCACGAAATTACTAAAGATGTTAGTTGGCGCCATGTGAGGACAAAGGAAAATCCCGCTGATCTTGCTTCACGGGGTCTTCGTCTGGAGGAACTGTCATCTTCCACTTTATGGTGGGAGGGGCCGGACTTTCTGCGAAGCCCTAGTTACGCAACAGCTGATAGCGAGGTCATAGAATCACACGAGGAACTGCCAGAACTCAGGCCGGCTATTTCTTCCTTTGTTGCGCGTGAGTCACCTGACTTGACACTATTTTCATTCAATAGGTTTTCGCAATACAATCGTATGAAGCGCGCAGTCGCATTTATTTTGCGTTTCATACACAATATTCGCAATAAAACGGACAGACGCACGGGTGTACTTTCTGTAGATGAGTTAGATAAATCAGAAAAAACTCTAATTCGATGGTCTCAAATGGAAAGTTATCCAATTGAATACAAATTGTTAAGTAGTGGCGCAAGTATTAACGGTAAAAATAACTTAACAAAATTAGATTTATTTTTAGATAAAAATAAATTAATGCGCGTAGGTGGACGCTTAGGAAACTCCGACGAGTTTAGTTATAATAAAATGCACCCCATAATATTGTCAAGTAAACATTATTTTACTGTATTGTTGTTTAGGTATGAACACTTGCGACTTCTCCACGCTGGAGGCCAAGCTTTACTTTGTAATTTGCGCGAAATGTGGTGGCCTCTGGGTGGTAGAAACCTAGCTAGGTATACAGTAAATGCATGCGTTAGGTGTACGCGTATGAAGGGTAAAGTCCTTACGCCATTCATGGGTAACTTACCTAAAGAAAGAGTAACTCCCAGTTTTCCATTTAATCGATGCGGAGTGGATTACTGTGGGCCGGTTCTCGTACTTAATCGCAAAGGTAGGGGAGCTAAAACTTCAAAAGCCTACATTTGTTTGTTTGTATGTTTTGTAACGCGCGCTATACATCTGGAATTGGTCAGTGACCTCACTACTGAGGCATATCTTTTAGCCTTGAATAGATTCATTTCACGCCGTTCTAAACCAATAGAAATATTTTCAGATAATGGTCGTAACTTTGTAGGATTAATGAACGATTTTACCAAGTTTTTACAGAGATGTAGTACGTCTATTATTGAATACGCAACTAGTCAAAATATTAAATTTAAATTCATTCCCCCGTATTCTCCGCATTTTGGTGGTCTGTGGGAGGCAGGAGTTAAATCTTGTAAACATCATCTACGCCGTGTGGCAGGAAACGCTCGCCTTACCTTTGAAGAGTTTTACACAGTGTTGTCACAGATAGAAGCTGTTTTAAATTCCCGACCACTTTCTCCTCTTTCTCCAGATCCTAAAGACTATTCCCCTCTCACTCCTGGTCACTTCTTGGTTGGTCGACCGCTAACTGCGCCAGCCAGCGACGACCTCAACGACACACCCACGCATCGACTGAATCGTTACCAACGAGTGGAACAAATTCGCCAACATTTTTGGACCCGCTGGTCCAAAGAATATGTCTCTGAGTTGCAGGTACGGAACAAATGGACCGAGAAGACGATGGATCTAAAGACCAACTCACTCGTCTTAATCAAAGATGACAATTTACCACCGCTAAAGTGGCATATGGGTCGAGTACTTGCAACCATACCGGGAAAGGATGGCATCGCACGAGTAGCTGACATACAGACGGCTTCAGGCGTTATCCGGCGGAGCTACGCGAAGATCTGCCCTCTCGTTCATGAAGCGGAAGAAGAGTCTACGATACCTGAAGAACGTTGAAAGCTGCTACTTTCAAGGCCGGCGGCATGTTCACGCTTACGACAATAATTAAAAATGTTACTATAATTAGTTATCGAACGTGCCGCGCACCGCGCTCGTATTGGTTAATTTAAAAATTGTTCCCTTTCCCCCTACCTCGAATCTTGTAAAACGCACTAGACGCCATTATTATACTCGCTACTGTGAACCAAAACGCATTTCATTTAAAATATACACAAAATCACCCAGTGGTAGGGTTAGGCAGGTCAGTCATCACCGCTAGGCAAAAATACAGTTGGTACGCTCACCAACAATCATCATTGGGTTTGTTAATAGATCTACTAAAGATGGGCAAATGGCAAAATATTCCAAAATAACGCCTATCAGAATAAACCATAACCCAACTACATATTTCTTTTTTTATTACAATTCATATTTTATTTACCCATCTAAAGACACTCTACAAACAGCTTTGAATATAATAAAAAAGTTGTAAAAATTCTGCTTCTTTTGTATTCACAGCCAAAATTTATCAAAGGCCATCTACAATTTCAATCTACATCTACATAAAAAATAAATCAGCGATATCAAGAACGAATTTTAAACATACTTTACGATAAGTCACTACACGGAAATGTATTGGGCGGTCATATTGTTTTTAAATTAGTGAGATAAAGATAATATACCTACTTATTTTTACCTAATAATACAATATATATAAATTATATATTTAGCGTCACCTAGCTAGATCGATTTGTCGCCCTCGAAATCTTCTCAATACTAAATTTCATAAAAACGTTAAAGCCGTTTCCGAGATTCAGATTATCTATAATCTACAAGCTATAATAATAATATTATAAAGAGGAAAGATTTTATTGTTTGTTTGTTTGCATTGAATAGGCTCCGTAACTACTGGACCTATTTCAAATATTTTTAACCAATGTTTAGAATGAACTTTCAGGATGAACATAGGCTATATTTTATGTAGGTAGGTACTTCGCGGGCGACGCCGCGAGCGGAAGCTAGTATACATAATTATGTACAAGAATTGCTTGTTTAAAGGTATAAGATAGAAAATAATATTATATTTAGCGTTAAAAAGATCTTATGATTACTTTAAGTGTGAGGGGCTCACACCTCACAGGAGTGAGCACACTAAATATTTTTTGACTGTGGGACATTATAATGTCATGTAAAAAATATTTTAGTGAGATTTGGGGTTGGTAGATTGTTCAACTATATTTGCAGGTTCGAGTTCTCGTGTTCTTTGTATGAATTATGTTTAATACGAGTGGGTAACCGATTTGTAACTGGGTCAGCCGCTTAATATGTGTGTTCCCGGATTACCTGCTCTCTGAATTCACATCTCGAGCGGATATGTTGGATATTGCGGGAATTAAACACCTAAATGTAGAGTGACTTTCTTAACACGGTTTTTATTAAAATAACATGCAATGTGCTAGTACAGTATTTACTTATTGTAGTCGCAATAAAGTTTAATGTAGGTAAATTACTCAATAATTGCCGGTCATATTTTCTGAAAAATGTATGTATGATCACGACTGTAATCCCCGGGCTCGGTAGATATCTCCTCAGATCTTTTTTAGTTACTTAGATCTTTGAGGATATCTAAAGGGCGTAGTCAGAGGCAAGTCCAAACATGACATTTGGTAAATGCCCACATTTTGCACAGTAGTTAGTATTCCGTACGTGACAGGTTGCAAGCCCATCGCCGCTTATAAGAATACTAACCCATGACACACACCTTCGAATTTTTGGTTCTAGGGTATGCCGGTTTCCTCACGATGTTTTCCTTCACCGTTTAAGAGCAATTAATCTGAAAAATAAACCTAATAAAGGCAGAAATATTTAAAATGTTTATTGTAAGTATTTTTTGATTGACCGATATCGCACAGGATAATATGTTCTAGGTATTATTTGATATTGCAACCAATTTTGCTTACTTCCAAAAGTCGGATTGTGGTCAAGTACATTATTCAAGTGTTAGGTTCTCTAGAAACCTCTCTTTTGATCTGATGATACAGGTATATAAAAAATAATGGTTACCTTCTAAACATGAAAGTAACAACAAAATTAAATATCGTATACCTACCAACGTAGGGATTAAATGGAAGTTCTTTACTAATAGTTGCTTTAGCAATTTTTTTTGAGCACTGCCGAAATTTATAACACAGTTTTTTCAGTACAAAGATAAACCTTGTTAGCATACCTAGACAATGAGTTTAATCAACTAAGGCTACACAAAAAGGTTTTGCCCAAATTTGATGGGTACTTCTGTAAACAAAGGCCTGAAAATGCCAGGATATTTCCACAAACACCCTTATAAAATTTCATCACCAACTTGAATGTTACGATTGTTTTTTTGCATAATTTATTTGTGTTATTTATAGCAATGCCAACCCTTTCCGAATAAGCAGAAACTTTTTGTTCAAAAGTTTTATTGTTTTCACCGATCATTGGAAACTTGGCACCATTTGTACCTTCTGTCCTTTTCACTCTCTCTCTGTCTATTTTATCGTCTGGATTACACCTAGGCTTGTAAACAGAATATGAACTAAACAAATACAATGTTATTTTTAACTTCAGATGAAATCTACAAGTGGTGGGTTTCTATAAAAAATCAGCCAATGCTGTTGATAGGTATAAAGACTCGTAGCTTGTTATATATATTATTCAATAGCTTCCGCCCACGGCTTCGACCACGTGGTACCTTGAAAAACATATCTATCCTACGGGAAACGTACTTACATTTTTTTACGGGATAAAAAGTTACCTGTGTGCTATTGTAGATTAAAATTCTATGTATCTCTGTGCCAAATTTCATTCAGATCCGCTCATCCGTTTCAGCGTGAAAGAGTGACAAACATCCTCACAAACTTTACGTTTATAATATTAGTAGGATTGATGCTACATTCATTAATCCTTTATGTCGTTTATTTATTTATCTCATAGAATAAAGTTGATGATAGAGCGTTGCTAAATTAGCTGATTTCTACTAGATTGCTATCATAGAGAGCGCTGGTGGTGCAGTGGTAGCACCCCGGCCTCACGATCCGAAGGTCGTGGGTTCAAACCTGGTCGTGCACCAATGAGTTTTTCCATTCGAAAAAATTATGTGCGCAATGCCAGTGCTCTTAAACGGTGAAGGAAACCGGCATACCGTAGAACCAAAAATTCGAAGGTGTGTGTCATAGGTTTGTATTCTTATAAGCGGCGATGGGCTTGCCACCTGTCACGTACGGAATACTAACTACTGTGCAAAATGTGGGCATGTACCAAATATCATGTTTGGACGTGCCTCTGACTACCCTCTTTAGGTATTCTCAAAGATCTAAGTAACTAAAGATCTGAGGAAGATATCTACCGAGCCCGGGGATTACAGTCGTGATCATTTTTTTTTTTTTTTTATTATTTTTTTGCTATCATACTTTGTGTACTAGCCTCGTGTAAAATAGGCATAACACCTTTTCAATTTCCTCTCTCATTCTTACCCGTTATTACTTACTTGACGCGCTTGCCTTCCTACCTATTCTTTATTGGATTGATATCAGATTGTTATTTTTTTCTGTTTGAAAAATTGGCACAGCTATTATTTTTGCAGATGGCATCTCCAGGTGCAGAGTTGGGGTGATTTTAATGATTTCTGCCTGTTTGATTTAATCATAGACACTTGTTGATTTTTTTTGCAAAGTGAGAATAAGTAGGCGGAGAAATATTTTTTCTCTAAAATATATTATTTTCATTAAAGCAATTTTAAAACGTAATACACCTACCTACCTATAAAACAAAGTCGGGTTTGTTCGAACTCTAAAACGGCTGGACCGATTTTCATAGTTTTTGTTTTGTTGTATTTGTCTCCGTTCCGAATAGCAGAACAACTAAAAACATTGGAAAATGACGAAAAAACAATATAAAAGAAAAAAACATTTTGCTTTGATTTTCTCATACAAAATGTTCATGGGTTCCGCGATAACTGATATTCACGCGGCCGAAGTCGCGTGCAATAGCTAGTTTTATATAAATACCAATTTAATTGTAATTGCTATTTCTACTTTGACACATCTTACCGGTTTATTAAGAAGCTATTGATTTATTTACTAATATTTACTATAATTTATTAAGGCCCAGCATTTTGAAAATTGCAAGTCTTGCAACCCTAATCATTCTATTATCGCTTAATAGATTACATAGAAATTTAAATACATGATACTCAAGGATATAAGTTATAAATCAACCGGAGCTAAAACACGAATTAGAAAGAAAACCTTGGTTAAAAATCACGTCAAAAACACCTCTGAAAATTCAGAAATTCGCTAATTTATCCAGAATTGTAAGGTATTTTGAATTTCTATTTCACATGAATATAAATCAGTAAATTTGAAAAAAATCAACCCAGCCCTTTACTTACTTGTCATTGCCGCACTCTACTTACTTGTCATTTGGGTATTTCGCTTCGTGCTATGTCTGATTCCGCAGAGATCCGCGTTGCTATACGGACCTATGTCACTTTTTTTTTGTAACTTTTACGTAAGGAATAGTGTGACGAGTATTCTGGGCCTTAAGTAAAAAATATTTACCATCTTGGCCTACATCAGCGTTAAATCGCTAGGAGTGGTAGGAAGGAAAGGAGGCTTTTGCCCTGCAGTGGGACAATAATGGCTGAAAAATAAAATAATAAATAAATAATTCAGATTCTGGAAACCTAGATGTACAGTTTATTGACATAATTCAATCGGCATCGCCCTCTTCGATAAGGCAAGCAGGATAAGGTTATGTACTTACCAACTGCATTATTGCTATTGCTGATAACGAGACTGATGCGCTTGCTAGTATACAGTTCTCAAATGCTAAATGAATATAATATTATACCGTAACAAACTAACATACTATGCACAGTCTAAGCCGCAGTTTGTAAAGGTAAATAAAAAATAATAATACATAAATAAATATTACCACGACTGTAATCCCCGGGCTCGGTAGATACCTTCTCAGATCTTTAGTTACTTAGATCTTTGAGGATATCTAAAGAGGGAAGTAGAGGGTACATGCCCACATTTTGCACAGTAGTTAGTATTCCGTACGTGACAGGTTGCCCATCGCCGCTTATAAGAATACTAACCTATGACACATACCTTCGAATTTTTGGTTCTAGGGTATGCCGGTTTCCTCACGATGTTTTCCTTCACCGTTTAAGAGCACTGGCATTGCGCACATAAATTTTTCGAATGGAAAAACTCATTGTTGCACGACCAGGTTTGAACCCACGACCTTCGGATCGTAAGGCAGGGGTGCTGCCACTACACCACCAGCGCTCAAAGCGGTAAATAAAACAATAGACAATTAAAATTCTGACAAAATATTGATCTCCAATAAATAATAACCTACATTATTACGATATAAATTATTTTGTGCATTCTAGTGTAAGTATAGTTATTGTTATTATACATATAATTATAAATAGAAGCATACCGTTTATAAATTTAAAAATGAGAGAGAGAGTTGGCTTAAAGCCTAAATTTAAGTTTATAATAAAGCAAAACCAAGATTTGTAAAAGCTTATTTCAATACAATCAATAATAATTCTACATAATGATAGTTGACATTAGTATTTATCGGGTATTTATACCAGATATAACAATTACATCAACTTCAAGGCATACAATCTGCATCAAACACAATCAATCCACCAAGACCTCAGATAAGATAACTAATATTTAATCAAATCGTAAACCGAATCAACACGAAGAAACTTCAAACAAGCCCACGTCAAAATTAAATCATAAAACAAACGCAATCAATGCACAAGATAACACTCAAACTCACACTCGAATGATCAAGTGCCTTTAAAGTTTTCCCTCTGCGATTTTTTATCTACCGCTTCGAGCGGAAGTCGGGCGATGCGCGCATCTATGCCGCATCCCGTTTCACTCCGTCCTCCAATCGCCTACGACCTTCGGCCGAGCAGACCTCTTCGGTCCTCAGTCTTACTCGGCGCGCCGAAACGCACGGACGTACGCCTCCGCAGTACAATTTGCTGTTTCACGAGCTTTCGATTTACCTGTGGATTCTCTGTGAATATTGTGCATTAATTAAAATTTGTGACATTTTTTTTCTGGATTTGCTGCAATTTCTTGTGCGAAAATTCATCGTATCATCATTGACAAGGTCGGTACTATATGCTTTGCGAATAGTAATGAGATTGGATGCATTCGGAATGTCGCATGTCCAGTATTTATTAACATTAAAGGTCCGTTTGAGTGAAGGTTTTTTTATAAGGTATTAAGTTCATTGACGTCGCGATGTCGATGCCGGTTTGTTTTTGTAATTGTTTTTGTTGCTCGACCGGGTTTTGTAGCATAGTAGTTGCTCGATGCAGTGAAACTTTAATTGATATTACTATTAGGTACGTAGATGCATGATTTTCTCGCTTAATATTTAACTCAACTCGTCTCTCATAATACGAGAATGCCACTCTTAATAAATTATAACTATATTCAAAAATTATCATTTTTGGGACAGTATTTATCGCCGATTTTTTTAAATCTAAATGTACCTGTAGCAAATATTATATTTTTAAAAGCAACGTATTTCTTGTCGAAAAATATAATCTATTTGTTATCTTATCTAGCTTTTAGGGTTGCACCCCAAAAGGGCCAAGTCCTGTTTGTGGCAACGTTGTTTTCTATCTTATTATATTTATCGTCTACAGAGAAAATAATATTTTTTTCTACTTAGATCACAAATCATTATATTGTATTATGGTTATCCTTTCTCTTATAATCGAAAACCACATTTAAAATTACTTACTCGTATGTACATAAACAAGTCAATTTTGTTATACTTATTTAGTTTATGCTTATCTATGGGATATCATTACAAATAGTTTTGTCAACGCAAAGCATTACACCATGGTAATGGGTACATTATGTTAGATTTTTTCTGATGATAGTTTTAAAATTATGATACTTTTTTTGACACTTAATAGTTTGCCGAATACTCAGTTGGCAAGTCAAACTAGCATTTGACCAACTAATATATGTATATCAATAAGATATGCAATGTGATTTTAATCACTATTTAATTTTCACACCATATTATGTATAAATTATATAAACCATTATCTACACACAAGTATTTAATATTATTATCTGTTCTGATTATGAAAGTGGAAAATTTAATTTTAAAACTAATCAGATTATTTACGAAATGTGAAAAAGTTATAATATGAATCTAATCTGATAATTATGTTGCTATAATCTATAGCACTTATTTTCGATATACCTACTCGTCAAATGTTAGTAATGTTATGTGATGTAACATTTTTATTGTAATACTTGCAAATATAACACGATTCTTCAATTATTATAAAAAGTTTAGGAAGATAAAAACTAACTCAAGTTACTACCTATCCGCTCGCGTTTGTCTGTTTCCTCGTTCTTTGAATATCTAACGATTAGATGATCTCACTCAGTAACTTCCCAGGTTAATTTAAATACTTATTTGCTATCATAACTTATTAAATAAATAAATAAATAAATAATGCTGAACAATCCACACAGCATCATCTAGCCCCAAAGTAAGCTACCCAAAGCTTGTGTTATGGGTACTAGATAACTGATATATTTAATACATTATATACATAGATAGATATTTTTTTATTATACATAGAAAACACCCAGACCAACGGAACAAATATCGGATAATTTTTTTTATAAATTAATACTAGAGCACTAATAAAATGGTCTATTGTTGTAGTAGTGGTCGTGGGTTTGAATCCGGTCGTGCATCATTGGATTTGTCTGTTCCAAATAATCATGAAGAAACCAACATGATGTAGAAAGAAAAAAAAAGTTCGAATTTATATCAATTCACTTCACTGATCCAAAAGAATTTCATGTGACACTATATTATGAAGAAGAAGAAAATTTAATATTACGGTGGTAAATTATACAGATTTGGTCGTATATGATTATACGATGGGCCAAGTCCACAATATTAGCCAAGTTAATATCACAATTCGTTACAAAATATACCTACAAAGGACCATTATATACATTTTAAGTGAAGTACTCGTAGTACAGATAACAACATAATCAAACATATCGACAGAAATATCCTTATCTATTAGATAATGTACAAAGCTTTACCCTAGCCGCTATTACAAGGATTTTTCTGATGGTTTTATTTTAGTTGCGATGCGGATACTCGTAATATCTTCATGAAATAAATACGAAATGCACTGATAATCTCATTGTAACTCAAAGTCATATATCTTATTCTCTTTCTAAAATAAGAAATTTGAAAATTTGAGATTTCGAAAATTTTATATTTTTTTTAAGAGGATTTGTTCTTACTTCATAGGATTTTCTCTAAAACTAATAACAGAAATCGCTGCGTTTTACTACCGACCACCCAATACCCATAAATTAGTGCATTAGCAGTAAATTACTTCCGTAATTTTATGGCTTCCGGGTTTCTGAGGAAAACTCATTGACACGGAGTATTGGTCGGTCTTTGGTCGTCCAACTCACCTTGCTAATTAGCTTTTGGATATTCGGAGATTCTTAACAAGTTGTCGAAGCTATTTTTGTTTTCATCGTTAGAGAATTTTCGGTTTCAGTTTTGGCTGTTTCACTCTTTGAAAGTTTGACTTTCTCATAAAAATGTTTTAAACTTCTATTTGCTTCATGAGGTGTCACTAATTGTTTTAACTAATAAAAGGAGAGAGGATACATTTAAGAATTATATAGGTATTGCTCGTATACAATTTTAAATAGTTTTGTTACAATAAACACTTCGCCAAATTTTTTAAGTGTAAATTCATTTTAAATTTATTAAAATTGGCTGTGGTTTTATCTAAATAAACGTGCCCCTGTTAAGGCGCAGTAAACTTGGTAACTCAGATTTCAGCTAAGCTTTTAGAGCCGTTTCGTATCGAGCTAAGCCACAATTGCTAAGCGCTTAGCTACGTAGGAACAATAGAGGCTTAGTTGCCAAAACGTTTTGCTGAAATTGATCATTATGCACTGCTTTCATATTCATGTAGACGTTGTTGGTACTCCAAGAACTACCTAGGGTTTATTTTTTAATATCTATAAAGTAACAGTGAATACTTCATAGGAATATCGTCACCTCATCTTAGTTTCTGCTAACCAAATTTATCTAACGATTGGTTGGTATTCAATAACGCTTGGTCTTGTTAATTACCGGATTCCCTAACGAGCTAATGATCTAACTATAATCATAGTGAAGAAGCTGATTTCGCTTAATTAGACTTTATGGCATCGGACTACGGTTGAATTTTGAAATTTTCAGTGTATCTGGTACCTATAGATTCTCACGGGGCTGATTCTCGTTCCGCATCGGGGGGCGGAAGCCGAGTTGGGTGTAATTACTCATCGTAACCGACGCGACGCGACGTCTCATCAGGAGAAAAGTCTTGCGTCACTTGCTCGATTTAAGTCGATTTTACGTTATTCTGATTCTTAAAAGTTGAACTGTCGATATTGGCGACAAGGATAAATCAACTTGTTGAATTGTTTTCTTTCTCATGTTTTTAGTGATAAGCCTGACAAGGAAATAAACGACTATCGGCAAATTTTCCTCATAATTATTATTTTATTCAGGGAAAACGTCAAGTAATTATTTCAGTTATGTTTTGGCCACTGAAAGTTAATAATTTACGTACCCGTAGGAGCTAATTCACAAGCGAGGCCCCATTACTATCCGCTTTAAACTTTAACCATATCTCTTGTCTGCACCTCCTTTAGAAATACCAAGGCACAAGTCTTTATATAAATTAAACACCTCGACGTCTTCCTGTGGGATTTATGACTATTGTTTTAAGGAGTTCCGTTTGGATTTTGAAGCCTCTGAAATTGCGCCAGTTTTCAGATGTGGAACTCGTAACTCAAAATTATAAAGTTCTGGAGTAACCGATGATTTTTTGCATCGAACTGTTACGCTGACTCGAGGGGAGGGGAGCACTCCAATAAAATTGTGCTCTCTGCCTATTCTAGTACTTAGAACTAAGAAGTAATAAGAATAAGCCGCTTCGCACCGGGTCTGATTCATTGTTTACTCGAATGTTGACTCATAAGTGAAAATTAAAAAATACAAGTGAAACAAATGAAGTGTTTTATATAATCGAATAGATACAACTGTAGGAGAAAATCATATGTATGCTTTATGACGGCGTTTGAAAACTGTTGATTTTAACATGAAAATACACTTTTTGTGATAATAATTTACTACCAATAGTACTTAACTACAAAACTTGTTTGTGTGATAGGGGATTTCCTGTTAAACTAATGATAAGTATTACTTACAAGTGGATAGGTATTTACGTCGGTATTTAAACAGTGTTGATATCAGATAAAATGAAATACAAATATTATAAAAACGTATCGTTTCAAAAAAGTTTAAGGTACGCGGTATCCACATTATTAATATATACGAGTATTATTATTCGATCTTAAATTCATTATTCTGGTATAGAATATTTGAATTGCTCAAAACTATATCATCTTAGTTAGTCATAAGTGACAGAATAATGTTTTTCATTTTATGACTACTTATTCCAACTGTTCGTCTACTATGTATATTTTATTTTTATATACCTAAATTTTTGCCAACCATTTCCTTGTTCCTGCACTCCTTAAAAAGAGTTGAATTTCAGGAATTTAAATCTTCAAAAAATTTCCAAAAAAATCTAAAGGTCAGAATCAACGGGTAAGACTTGTAGATGTGCGTTGTAGATCAGTCTGTCACTACTCTATAAAAATAGGTATATTGATTCTATCTAGCAATCTGTTTCAATTTCAACATAAATACACAGATAAACATGATTATTTTTAATCTAAAACAATGTGGATAATATAAAAAAGAACATCGAAAACAGTCGCAATAATACTAGAAGCAATATTGCGAAACTGCTCGTACATAATTTATATTTCAAAGGAAGGAACGAAGTCGAAAGAATGAGTTACTAAGTTTTAAACTAAGTGCAAGACTGTGCCGCACTCAGAAGTCATAGCAGCTTTAAAGTTTTGTTTTAAAATAGGTACTCAGACGTAAAATGAGATAAAGGTATTGTATCAGTAAGAAGCCAATAAAGAATGTTAGTTGTTTTAGGCTTTATAATAGTTCTTGCTCCTAATGACATTGTATGCTCTGAAATGATACGCTTATTTAGTGAAAAGGATTCGACTTCATGTTTAATACTGTCCTCACAGCTCAGTTGGTAGTAACTCTGCCTTCTGCGCTGTAGGTTGTGAGTTCGATCCCCGTGTAAACATTTGTGTGATGAACACAGATGCTTGTTCTGAGTCTGGTTTTATTATGTGTACTATGTATGTATTAACAAAAAAAATGTGTATAAATTAATCTATCCACCATTTTGGTTTCCATAGTTCAAGCTTTGCTTAGTTTGGGGCTAGATGGCGTTGTGTGAAATGTCCACCAATATTTATTTTTATTTATTTATTTAATTAATCCAATGAGAATCGCTTTTCTAATCAACTATTAGGTTTTTTGGTTCTAGTATGTTTATAAATGTTAATTATATTGATCGAATACTTTAATTAAGAAGTCTCTATAGATAGAACGTGGGAACTTTTTTTATTGAATATGCAAGTAGCATGTACCTACCATCGGTAAACCATAAATTTGCAACGTAGGCGAACCAGTTACAGTCTTGAGCTATTTCAATAAAAACAAGAGGTTTATTCCATGTAGCTAAAGGGATGAGCTGCGTTCATTACCTACACGTTTGAGATTATTGAGGCATTACTCCCGACAAATGACTACTTTCAAGAGCACAGCGAACAGGTTCTGACCGTTACTACGCTTCATTGAGCTTGAAACTAGCTCGGAGTAATAGCGTCTGATATCAGCATAGTCGGGTCTGTCGCCTCATATCGAAGCACTTCAAACATATCTTCAGCAGGAACTCGTTAATGTGCTACATACTATCGTTTCTGTTTTTATCGATTCGTGTCGTGGTAGCAGGGAGTAATGATGTGGACTGCGGTGTCGGCGGAGGCCGTCGGTCAAGTGTACTAACCGCTTAAGGTTGTTTGCAATACATACTTGACTAGTTTACCCACACACGTATAGGTCGATAAGGTGATAAAGAGACAGGTTTTGATTATTGATGAGCGACGGCAACAAATCATTGTGAAAGGTAATGATTGGTACGCTTTTATGCTACTACTGTACTGGATTTCTAAACAAAATTTTGTTATTATAGCAAGTGAATGCTGGTTCTTATTATGATACTAGCTTCCACCAACGGCATTGCCTGCGTGGTACCTTGAAAAATAAAAACAAATCTATCCCACGGGAACCGTGTACCTACTTTTCCAAGATAAAAAAATTCTTAGCCAAATTTTTATTCAGATCCGTTCAGCCGTTTCAGCGTGAAAGAGTAACAAATATAAATAAATAAATAAATATCCATACATTCGTACAAACTTTCGCGCTTATAATATTAGTAGGATTACATTTCTATGTATTATATTATACCCCTTCATAATGTTGCATACTCAGCAAATAAATATTAACACAACATTTAAGTAATGACTGCATGACACTGTTGTATTGAAAACAAATCTTAGCTGACTTGTCGTATTTGTAAAACCAACATCACAAATTACATGATTTATAATAGCATTATCATCGTTTAATTGATTTCAGCCATTACTTTAAATGATATCATTGTTATGTCAGACAGGCAATTGACATAATCTACACTCATTCTTCTTTATTAGAGTGGTATGAAGAATTCTTTGGTGAATATCAAACGTTGTGAAAGGAGTGATACTGAACTTGCACAAATAAGGTGATTGGCCTTTTAAATACATGTATACATAAAATCACACCTTTTTCCTGACAGGGTCAGGGATCACGAATTTTCAATACCAACTACTCGTATAATGATAATGGGTATCATTCTTGTTTCATTAATTCTTATTAAATCTATATCATACAATGTTGGTTTATGAGTATTTTTGCTTTTCTCTAAAACGTCAAATTTGGTCTTATTAGGTACGTCGAAGTCTTACAATCTGTCGTAGGTACATTTAATGTACTGTTTCGTTATTTTTTTTCGTCTAACCTCACAATTTGCTCTGATTATTATCTATCTAGTAAAAATTAATGCTTCTTTAATAAAATGCATGATTAATTTACTTACTGTAATAGCTTTAAAAGCCTTGTTTACTATGCATTTTTGAATATTCTAAGTAAAAAAATATTTGTCATTCCTTTTTATTTATAGCATCTTTATTTCCTTTATACTTATCTAAGAGTGTAGGTAAAAATAGAACTTCGCTTATTTTAATAATAGACTCTCTGAAATTCTCCGAACCTTTTTCGCGAAATGTTACTTTCATACAAATTTAAACTCCACGCTACACTCCGTAGGGGTTCAGTTTTGGAAATTTTTTTCTTAGTGTACGCCTAAACACACTTCTTTATTCTGTGCGTTACAATATTTCAGTCTGTCACTTCAGTAGGTACCTACTCCTTTTTATATTGAGTGTTAATTTCGTTGACTTACTTGTATTGATGATAAATTAAAAAAAATGCTACGAAATTTTGTTTAATCGTTCTAATATATTTTGAAACAAGTTTTGAACTGTTTTTAAAATGTTAATTAATAATTATGTTGTATTTGTCAACAGTATACCGAAGTAAGTGCTTCATCATTTTCCTATTTCTTTTGTGGTTTCTTACACAAAGCAGATCGAAAACTTGAAAATGTACACAGAAAGTCTGATAAGAACGGAGTTATTGTTGTTGCAAATTCATTGATTTGCCGATAACATGGCGTAGGTACTACCCCGCGTTGATGGCCGGTGTTTTGAAATAGAAAATAATTGGATTAGGTTTCGGTTGTGAAACGTAGATTTATATTGCCAGAACATTAAATTGATATTAAAAGTGGAGTAAGCAAAATTTGCATAGAAACAAGGATTTAGGAGACATCTATACCTATATAAGAGCTTAACCTGACTGACTGACTGACTGATTGATCATCGCCGAGCCGAAACCGCTGAAGATACAAAGCTGAAATTTGGAAGGTTGCTTCCTTTTATAACAAAACCACCCACTAAGGCGGGGTTTTTGGAAATTCCACCTCTAAGGGGGTGAAAAAGGGTGAAAACGTTAGTATGAAACTTTTTAACGCGTGGAGCGATTTTCATGAAACTTTGTTTGTGCACTGTAAATGTAAAATGAATGAACACGTGTTTCAGGATTTTTCAATATAATCTTCAAAAAGGGGTCAAATGTGGGGTCAATGTTTGTATAGGAACTTTTTAACGGGTGGTGCGATTGGTCTGAAATTTTGTTTGTGTACTGTAAATGTAAAATAAATGAACACGTGTTTCAGAATTTTACAATATAACCTTCAAAAAGGGGTCAAATGTGGGGTCAATGTATGTATGGGAACTTTTTAACGGGTGGTGCGATTGGTTTGAAACTTTGTTCGTGTACTGTAAATGCAAAATGAATAGACACGTATTTCAGGATTTTCAACATAACATTCAAAAAAGGGTCAAATGTGGGGTCAATGTTTGTATGGGAACTTTTTAACGGGTGGTGCGATTGGTTTGAAACTTTGTTTGTGTACTGTAAATGAGAAACGAATGGACACGTGTTTTAGGATTTTTCAATATAACTAAAAAAGGGGTAAAATGGGGTGTCAAAGTGGTATGGGATTTTTATGAGTTGCGTGATGTGTTTAAAACTCAGTTTAGATATTTTATGTGAACGAAGTCGCGAGCGGGACAGCTAGTTGTAAATATTCTTGTATACTTTTTGGTGATATCTTAAATTATACATTTTTTAATATTAAATAAATTAATAAATAATGCTGGACAATCCACACATCATCATCTAGCCCCAAAGTAAGCTATTCAAAGCTTGTGTTATGGGTACTACGAGTAGATAACTGATATATTTAATACATTATATACATAGATAGATATTTTTTATTATACAAAGAAAACACCCAGACCAACGGAACAAATTTCTGCAGATCGTACACAAATTTGTTCTGCGGCGGCAAACGAACCCGCAACCTCTTGCGTCGCAGGCGGACTCTCGCCCGCTGCGCCACTGAAGTCGTCTATATATTAATCCAAGAATACATAATAGATCCGCGTGGTGGTTCATGGTTCAAACCCCCTAAATATGATGAACATATTATACACCAAAAGTATAATTAATGATTATTACTTGTACATCCAAATGAAAGCATTCGTATAAGCAAAAATAATAATGTCTAGTCTAATTCTTTTTAATTATACATAAATTTAGATTGTTTACATAAATCAAATTGATTTTACGAAGGAAAATCAATTTTAATTCTTTACGCTACCACAGCTATGATTTAAGGTAGAATAACATTGGTATGTAGATAATGGCATTATCATCCTATAGCTTACAATATTCATATTTCATTGTTGTCTCGTAGAATAAAATTTCAATAGATAGTAAAAGATACAATCCGACATCAAGGAGCTCAAGATAACTCCTTGTTATTAACTCAGGTAGTTTTAATTGGATGTTTTACTATAAGATTGAATCGTTCACGGTTTTCAATTAGTACGTAGATACTTACTTTCACCTTCCGTCACTTTTATTTGTGTACCTTTTCTACGCGTGCTAGGTATTATGTATCTTTATTACTATTTGTTGTTATAATAATTTTTATATTATTACCTCTATTGCTAGTGAAATTCAACTTTGATGGCCTCTTACGAACATTAGTAAGACAGAAGTCTTTTGCCTTACTATAGTAATTAATTGATTCAAAATTGACTTTGCGGAAACTAATTGACTACCTCAGTGGCGCAGCGGGCAAGAGTCCGCCTGCGACGCAAGTGGTTGCGGGTTCGATTCCCGCCTCGGAACAAATTTGTGTACGATCTGCAAAAATTTGTTCCGTTGGTCTGGGTGTGTATGTATAATAAAAAATATCTATCTATGTACCTACATGTATTAAATATATCAGTTATCTAGTACCCATAACACAAGCTTTGAGTAGCTTACTTTGGGGCTAGATGATGCTGTGTGGACTGTCCAGCATTATTTATTTATTTTATTTATTATTTATTTAATTACAAAATACCAAACAGATAGGCAAATAAATATATCTATGACGAGAATTTAGCTCATGGCAGAAGAATTAAGCAGGATAGTACTAATTATTTGTCTGGTAAACAGCAGGAGGCTGTTGAACAGCAGTGAATAAGCTTATAACAAATAAAAAAAAACTTTATTTATGTAGTACTGTAAGAACCCAAATGTTTGTTTTTATTTGTAGCAAGGACTGTCAATGAGGTACCAAGTAGTCACGTAGAAGTAACAAGTACCTACATCAAAAGGTCCCAGCAAATTAGATCCATACCTACGCCCTTTACTTTAGAGATGAAGTTGGCATACTAGTTGCTACCACACGCGCCATACGTTAGAACAATAGACTTAGTTTGGAAATGTTTGTGGGAAGTTAATTAATTGTCAAGGCGCAGTTATGACGGCTTTGTTTTGCAAACATTTGGCAAAAACTCAAACAGTGTGTCAACCATTTTAAACTGTTAAGTGAAAGTAAGCGTGTAGGTACTTTGTCGAGTCTAATTGTAGTGCGAAAATCAATACAAAATAGTATATCTTTTTTAAGTTGACCCATTGCCTCTTGGTAAAAAAACTCGTCATCATCATTCACAGTCCGACTTTACCCACTGCTTATAGGCCCTCCTTTAATTTTAACCATCCACCGCGATCCTGCGCTCAACCGCAACCTTGATTAAAATCAGTTTTCCAAAATCCACTTATACCTACTTATAACAAGCAGTATTTTTTTGTCTGTAAAATAACGTGTAGGTAAGTATTTTTAGAGAGAACGAATATGACACAATTTGTCTCTTATACGACGCAAGTATGTAATATAAGACGAGGCATGAATAAATTACTCTTTTATCCCAACTCCAAAATATTTCATCAAAAGACTGTACCACTAAGCTATACAGCAGATTTATCTTAATAACTTTGACTAAAACATCAAGTGCCCAAATTAACAACAATCACGTTTTATGTAAATACGCCTTTGGAATATTAGTCACCCTACAAAGTTAGAAATATCCATAATTAAGCCTGGCTTCAGACATTTAAATGAGATTTAATGGTCCGTTGAGCGTGCGCACTAATACAGAACTGTGCTTAGCCGTAACTTGACAATACCACCATTGCGCCTGTGTCACTTCCCTGTGTTTCATCCATAATGTTTTCCGAGGCTCTCACGACATAGAGAAACTAACTGTGGCTTTAAAGGCCCGAATGGTGAGATTATTGGCCACCTTCTGACCTTTGAAGTAATATGAAAGTGTTATTTTTATTACATTCCACTGATAAAGTGATTTAAGGCTTCAATAACGTAAGCTAGCAGCACTGAAAGCTGATTTCGTCCGTCGCAATAAAGGCGGACCATTGCATAAAGTCTTTCACGAAGGGCAATAACTATTAGCCGTACTTAGGTTCTAGACAAGGTCTATTTTTTGTCCGCGTTTGCGCCAATGAAAGTTCAAATTGTATAGAAATGACATTAGCAGTTACACTTACAAGCTATGCGGTTTTCATACAATCGGATCTTTCCACTTGCGTAAACGCCAACAGAAAATGAATCTTCGGTTAATCCCCTGGTCACTAACCAGAACGACATCATAACATTTCTACTTTATCTATGTACACTTACGGAGCAATAACAATTAGCAAGGACCAATTTAACTGTCTCAGTGAACTGTTAAAGAAACTAGGGCATCAGTAGACCCTTCAGAGCCTGGCCACAGTCCCAAGACTGTCGTTGAAATATTGACCGTAAAAGTCCATTAGTGTCCAATAGGAACTGTTGATAAGTCGAATTTGAAACATTAAGGTGTGGGACGGCAGTTTCGGAAAGGGTTAAGCTAATAATGGATTATAATGGTAGGGATAGAGTATTTGGTGTGAAAGTTATCTGGGGTATATGAATTTGAATTGGATTCAGAAGATATTGTCAGAGAAGTGGATTAAACAAGCACTTAGGTACTTCATTTTTTTATAAAACGTATACTCGTAATAATAAATTTAGCTTATTTAAAAAAATAATTGATAAAAGAACTCATTATATCGCGTTAAATCAGAACTCCCAAAACAAAATAAAAAACCAAATAATTTTATGTCTAGAAAATTGAAAACGAACAATAGATACCATTATCTGTTAATCCGAACTCGAGACCAACAATGAGAATAAATCTCATCGTATCACAATCACGAATGAAGAGTCTGGAACGAACACTCCATACCCATTTATCAATTGTAGGCGTCAGCCCAGACACAATAAGATGGTCCTAATACTTATAGACATTGTGTCCGGAAGAATGACCCACGTCTCAAGGCGTGCTGTCAAATACAAGGTGATAAAGGATATGAATGAACGAATAAACGAACCATCAAATATAATTTACAAGGACTTTGTCATGCTAGATGAGCACGCATTACTTTTCATTACTAGTCATAATACAATTTATTTAAGAAGTAATATTTCATTGCTTAATATCTATATCTATATAAGAGCTTAACCTGACTGACTGACTGACTGACTGACTGACTGACTGACTGACTGACTGACTGATTGATCATCGCCGAGCCGAAACCGCTGAAGATAGAAAGCTGAAATTTGGAAGGTGGCTTCCTTTTATAACAAAAGCACCCACTAAGGCGGGATTTTTGGAAATTCCACCTCTAAGAGGGTGAAAAAGGGTGAAAACGTTAGTATGAAACTTTTTAACGCGTGGAGCGATTTTCATGAAACTTTGTTTGTGCACTGTAAATACAAAATGAATGAACACGTGTTTCAGGATTTTTCAATATAATCTTCAAAAAGGGGTCAAATTTGGGGTCAATGTTTGTATCGGAACTTTTTAACGGGTGGTGCGATTGGTCTGAAATTTTGTTTGTGTACTTTAAATGCAAAATAAATGAATACGTGTTTCAGGATTTGTCAATATAACCTTTAAAAAGGGGTAAAATGGGGTGTCAACGTTAGTATGGGAACTTTTTAACGGGTAGTGCGATTGGTCTGAAACTTTGTTTGTGTGCTGTAAATGTAAAATAAATGGACACCTGTTTCAGGATTTTTCAATATAACTCTTAAAAAGGGGTCAAATGGGGAGTCAATGTTTTTATGGAATTTTTTTAACGGGTGGTGCAATTGGTTTGAAACTTTGTTTGTGTACTGTAAATGCAAAATAAATGGACACCTGTTTCAGGATTTTTCAATATAATCTTAAAAAAGGGGTCAAATGTGGGGTCAATGTTTGTATGGAAACTTTTTAACGGGTGGTGCAATTGGTTTGAAACTTTGTTTGTGTACTTTAAATGCAAAATAAATGAATACGTGTTTCAGGATTTTTCAATATAATCTTCAAAAAGGGGTCAAATGTTGGGTCAATGTTTGTATGGGAACTTTTTGACGGGTGGTGCGATTGGTTTGAAACTTTGTTTGTGTATTGTAAATGCAAAATGAATAGACACGTATTTCAGTATTTTTCAATATAACCTTCAAAAAGGGGTCAAATGGGGGGTCAATGTTTGTATGAGCATTTTTTAAAGGGTGGTGAGATTGATTTGAAACTTTGTTTGTGTACTGTAAATGAAAAATAAATGGACACGTGTTTCAGGATTATTCTAAATAACCATCAAAAGGAGGTCAATGCTTTTGTATGGGAACTTATTAAAGGGTGGTGCTATTGGCCTGAAACTTTGTTTGTGTACTGTAAATACAAAACGAATGGACACGTGTTTCAGGATTTTTCAATATAACCTTCAAAAAGGGGTAAAATGGGGTGTCAAAGTAGTATGGGATTTTTATGAGTTGCTTGATGTGTTTAAAACTCAGTTTAGATATTTTATGTGAACGAAGTCGCGGGCGGAACAGCTAGTTTAACTATATTAGAGTAGAAAATAATTAAAGAGGATATTCAATATTATGAATATTTGCGGTTCCGTTGAAAAAAATCGACATAAAAGGCTTTCTTCGAACTCAAACGAAAACAGCAGTATAATACTCGTAGTTCGCCAACCGTACCGTTGAATGATTAAATATGGACTGCACTTTATGAGTAGCACAGTCGGCGATGTTCAACAGTCGGTATTACTCGTAATACTAAAGCAGATAGCATGTCACCAAATAGTTGAGGTTGATATTATTCAAAAACAATTTAGGGAATCAAGCATCGACACGAAAGGAAAAATGTAAGCTAAACAAAATAATCAAATAAATTTCAACCAAAAGGTTGAATGTTTGTTACGCAATAAAAAAAAAGAAAAAAAAATATGATCACGACTGTAATCCCCGGGCTCGGTAGATATCTTCCTCAGATCTTTAGTTACTTAGATCTTTGAGGATACCTAAAGAGGGTAGTCAGAGGCACGTCCAAACATGACATTTGGTACATGCCCAATAACAAGAGTAATAAAATCGTAAGATAAACATAGCTTCCTTCAATTAGAAAATACTTAAGGCGCGGTGGTCAGCTGATCGCGGATTTTTGCTGTTTTTCAGATGCTTTACCCTCGGTAAATAAGGGTAGTGGAAAATAACTGAAAGGTCACTGAAAATAATCAATATTTTATCTCTAAATTCTGAGTTTGAAATTTTGTTTGAACGTCGTACTAACTTTAGTATTAATTCTCGAAAAAACCTCAAATAAATAATAGTTTAAAAAAACTAAAAAACACGCTTTTTATAGAAACCGAACTAAAAAATAGAAAATAAATTAAAAAAAAAATATATTTTAAAAAAAGTGTGGGGTGCATGGTGTCAATAGTTACAAATATTTTATTGACAGATATGAGTAGAGTGATTATCATTTCGATAATATCTTAAAAAGCACCCCACGCTTTTTTTAAAATATTTTTTTTTTTTAATTTATTTTCTATTTTTTAGTTCGGTTTCTATAAAAAGCGTGTTTTTTAGTTTTTTTAAACTATTATTTATTTTCTATTTTTTAGTTTGGTTTATATATAATAGCGTGTTTTTTTAATTTTAAACTATTACACGACTCATGATGCGAAGCATCAGAGTGCTTTACGATCGAAATTTTTTTTTTCAAATTGAAAATATGGATTTTTTTTATCAAAATAGTGTATTGTCATCGGTCCTCGATAAATCTACAAAGTTTGAACGAAATCTGGCCGTTTAAAGTGGGTCAAAATCGCGCCCAAAGAAGTCGGTTACAAACAAACATACAAACATACAGGTGAAGCTAATATAAAGCGTGTAATAAAGCGTGTAAAAATAAACAAAATCTGCTTCTCCTTCTAAAGTTGAGGTCATTTCCATATTTTTTTTACACCAACGCGTCAACGGGTAGATAATTTACTTATAAATAAAATGTGTGTTTCATTTTTATTATTTAAATTTAACACAAATTATTATTTCAAATTATCACAATTCGAAGGGATAAAACTTAGACTTTTCATGCAACGGGCAGAACGCCACTGGTCACTAGCTAGCTGCCGCGCCTTAATGAGAGATATTTGCAACACCAACTTGCAATGCAAACGAATTATTATATACAAATACCCTGTCAAAAACGAGCCAGGGTAAGCTGGTGTTGAACTGTGACTGATTGACTGTCCAATTATCAAACAGGATCTTTGACAACATACACGAGAACAATGGAGATCGTCAAGACAACTCAAAACAATGAGTAATGGTCGTCCCACAACTGCGCGATCGACCTTTGAACTTCCGTGTTAAATGATCACGAAAATATTTGAAAGTGCTGTCATTATAATGTATTCTGTAACACGACGAACGATGAAAGTCTACATCAATTCTTAGGATTTATATCCATGAGAAATGAATAAAAAATAGAATGTCATCATTTTAAATTATAAAGATAGATGGGTAATTTTCGATGACCTTTAAAGATATATCAAACTGTATAATTTACCATTACATTGATTTGAGTTGAGATAGGTATCTCAAATGCTCCAAAGTGAGTTGGAATTAGTTCATGGATATTAATAAAACTCAGCTATTTACAAAAACTATTTAGGGATATCAAAATTTCTGATACGATTCGTAATACTTAATGCATAACAAATTCATCAGTGAAAGATGATTGGTTATTGTGCGAAAATTGAATTGCGATTACGTAGTTAACGAACTATACATAATTTACATGCTTTCTTACTCATGTGAAAATACTTCAATTAAAAAAGAATCCCATTAGAATGTTAGTTTTTTGTAAAAAAATCTTACCTTAACATAATAATAATACATAATTATGATTAAAAAATTACAAAAGCAGACGACCTCAGTGGCGCAGCGGGCAAGAGTCCGCCTGCGACGCAAGAGGTTGCGGGTTCGATTCCCGCCTCGGAACAAATTTGTGTACGATCTGCAGAAATTTGTTCCGTTGGTCTGGGTGTGTACCTATGTATAATAAAAAAAAAATCTATCTATGTACCTATATCATGTATTAAATATATCAGTTATCTAGTACCCATAACACAAGCTTTGAGTAGCTTACTTTGGGGCTAAATGATGCTGTGTAGATTGTCCAGCATTATTTATTTATTTATAAAAATCTGATGAAATTATAAAGATTTAAACATTGTATTATCACAGGTCTACGGAAACCCAAGCCTGTCATGACAGACAGAGGGGAGGCCTTTGCTCTGCAGAGGGCTCTTATTAATTACAATGGTATCTTGTTTTTACTGTAAATTAAGGCTAATTATATAAATATGTACATTTTAAGAATTTCCAACCCAAATTAGGTGCCTACTTGGTAAAATAACTGAGCGTTTGATAACAATACACTGGAAGTAAATCCTCGGGCCATATTATCTGTACAAATAAACCACTTACTCAATATTTACAGAAGCCGGGTTTGTTCTTGTTATTTCTCAAAATAGATCGGTTAGTTTTGATTTGTGCTCGATGAGTGATTTTTTTTTAACACAAACTTTACTAAAAGGAACAACAGTCCTTAGGAAAACGTCAATATTCTTTCGTTTTGTTGTACTGTTATGGTTATCGCGGTTATCGATCTTTAACTGACATTTTACAATCATTGTCATGATCAGTTTTTAGGACTGTTTTTTGTTGAAGGTGTTGTTGAACTGTTGGCTTATTCCCAAAGTACTCCATTCTTTTGTTCAAAAAAGATAAGAATCTCGAACATTAGTTCCCAATCTACTCCAAAGAATTATTATTAAAAAAAGGTAAAATAAAAATAGTGCGTTTAAGTTTCAAGACTACTCCATTCAAAACATCGAAACAAAATAATGTTAAGAGTACAGTCTGTCACAGTATTTCTGTAATAAAATTAGGTATGCTGGCAAAAGTTTTCTTCAAATTAGGAATTTTGAACGTTTACGTCTGCGGTAAATAAAGTAAATTGTAATATCACTTCAATATCACTTAGGTACATACTTTTAATGCATTATTATTTAGAAAAAAAAGGGTAGCAAAAGAGATAAGTTTTGTTTACACCTAGGTATGTTAATGTTACAAGCAAATACCAAATTACAAATGATTTAATTTCTGATAATAAGAGCGCTGGTGGTGTAGTGGTAGCACCCCTGGCGAAGGTCGTGGGTTCAAACATGGTCGTGCACCAATGAGTTTTTCTATTCGAAAAAATTATGTGCGCAATGCCAGTGCTCTTAAACGGTGAAGGAAAACATCGTGAGGAAACCGGCATACCCTAGAACAAAAAATTCGAAGGTAGGTATATGTCATAGGTTAGTATTCTTATAAGCGGCGATGGGCTTGCAACTTGTCACGTACGGAATACTAACTACTGTGCAAAATGTGGGCATGTACCAAATGTCATGTTTGGACTTGCCTCTGACTCCCTTTAGATATCCTCAAAGGTCTAAGTAACTAAAGATCTGAGGAGATATCTACCGAGCCTGGGGATTACAGTCGTGATCATATTTATTTATTTATTTTATTTTTTTATTTCTGAATATATTCTAAGACCTAATATGTCTCGCATTAGCATAATGCATAGCTGAAGAGACTGATTTTTACGGGTAAGTTATAATAACGGGTGTTTTTAGAGGCGAAGAACTTTAAACTGAAATAAAACAGAGAAAAACGTTATTAATTTATACATCCAGTTGGCTTTATTCATAGCGTTTTCAATATTCGGTTTTATTTCAATTTAAAGTTTCTAAGCTTTTAAAAAAACACACTTCTGTTAATACGTCATGGTTTTTTTTCTATCAATATTTATGGTAAACTTCTAAATTTTGGTTTCTCATAATTAAGTAGGTAGGTATATTGTTTTTTTTATTCTACCGTCTATTTTTGAAAATGTGTACTTATGTTGATCTTCTTCTTCTTTTTCTTGATGTTGATTAGATTAATATTTTTTTTTTAAATCAGTTAAGTACTGTATTTTATTTTAAATCTTCATTCATTTAGGTTTAGGTAAGGCATTTTATGACGTTATAGGCGGTTATCGCTATAATAAGAGAAGAAAAATCTGTTTATTGTACTATTAAAATATGTATTTCTTAAGCTGACTGTACGTCAGTTACCTTGTGGAGTAAAATGCGAAATAAATCAGTATTATTTACATTACTGATGACTAATATTAAATGTTTGGAGGAGTTTGAGAACGAATGTATGAGATAATTATTTTTGGACACCAGTGGGGTGGAGTCGAATTTAACTAAAAAAACAATATTTTGTTTGTGGAGTAGTTTGAGAATATTTCTTGGAGTACTTTGGGAACAAAACGTGGAGTACTTTGGGAATAAGCCGAACTGTTTTCTTGAATTAGCGCTCAATACTATCATATAGTTAGATTTTTTATATAATATTGCATAATTTAAGACATCTTATTTTTAATAAAGATCAGCCGAGATAGTTATCTTCAAGATTTTGGACAGTGCGTCCGCACTTTCCAATAATAATATCATTCAAAATTTAAAGAGATCTATAGGTTTATGAGTAATGAATAAGACAAACAGTAACCTGTCCTAAAAACTTAAAATAGATGAAACGAGAGTAACATGTTTTTTGATCAAAGTGACCTTCATAATTTTGTAAACTACTACTGAAATAATATTGACACAAAAGATTTGACCGACCACAAACTCGTTAATTCTCATTCTCTTGGCACACGACACTATAATAACATAATTCGAGAACAATACAATATGAATGGTCAGGCACACTAACGGGTCTCGGGTACTCCTCGGTCAAAGCGGAGATTCTACACATGAGGCCGTAACGGTACTAGTTTCTTTTATTCGTATTCAGGCACACTCGTCTCGTATCGCTTTACGACTGCGGCCACGGAACCAAACAGTCATTATAAATCCATTTCATTTCAAAGCGCTTCTAAGCACGGCTATCTTTAGTGACAGGATGATTATCTTTCGCTCATCTTAACTTTTCTTTATCACAAATGATTTATAAAAATACAACGCCTGGCTTATGTCTAAACATCGTAGTTTTCTATAATTTATTTTTCTTATTTCTATCGTGCTCTGTTATATCCAAATATTCTTTGTTTTTACACAAATTCAACGTATTATGTATATAGAATATGTGAATAAAGAATATTTGGTACTACAGAGTATTATGAATATGGAGCCATTGTTAATATGTTATTATAGTGATCTAAAAACGAATATAACAGAGCACGATGGAAATAAGGATTAAAATTTTATGATAGCGCGTGATAAGAGTTGAAATTATTTAGCTTTGATAACATTTTCAATGTAAATGGTTGG